>JAYRBT010000082.1:138467494-138491312 GCA_036023395.1 Myiotriccus ornatus | reverse complement strand
TCCCCAAACCAAAAAAAAAAAAAAAAAAAAAAAAAAAAAAAGATGTTTTGATTTATTAGAACTCCAAAGATTTGAAGAAATTTTTTTTAAAACCCTGGGGAAATTTTAGGTCCATCTCAGGTGGTGACTTCAGTTAGTTAGGGACAACATCTTTTAGCTACATTCCCAGGCAATTGTAAATCACAGGATACTGAGAAGACCAAGATCTTCTCGAAAATAAATTGCAGTCCAGCTCATGACTTGGATCATGCATTTCTGTATGTGAACTGACCAACTGAAATCAAAGGCTGCAGAACTGAAGCTGCAGAGACTGAAAGTGGGTGTGCGTGCAGTCTGGGCTGAACACCACAGGCTCCACGAGGGAATGCTTTCAGATTTTTGTGTTGTTCACAGTGTAAGAACATTTGATCGTAAAATCCTTTGCTTAAATTCAAAAGCAGTGTTATGGTTCTTAAACACTACTTTGGAAAGCTTTAAAAGATTTTGCTTTTCCAAGGTTTGAGAAGCTGAGTCACTTTTTAGTGTCTTGGGATTCAGACAACCAAAAATTGAAAAAAGACAGTAATGAAGTATGTGGAAATGTAGCCCTTTATCCAGTTTTTATGGTAGACAGGAAAAGAGAGGTCACAATTAGTAATAGTTTGAAGTAAAACTATTTAAATATTTTGTGCTTTTCCTACCTCTATATGTAAAATTCAAGTCAGGTGTTCTATCTGCAGGGACCTTCAAACAGGTAATTAAAAACAATCCAGCAGTTATAAATCAATTTATTCTAAATTTTAATTTAAAATTGCAATTGCATAATTTCCCAAAAGGGTTGAAGCCTTTGTAAAACTTATTTTAATCATTTTTATTTTTGTTTTTCAAAAGAAATCTGGTATCTTTACTTATCTTCCTGATTAAATCTCTCCATACTGGAGAGAATTATCATTTCCTTCCCAACCTTTCCTTGTCTTTTGAAAATGCCAATAGGTAATTTTAGCAACTTAGATAAGGAATTCCATTATAACTGGGAAGCCAATTATCTGTCAAGAAGTTATTGCAGTATTATTAGAAAACTGGATACTTAAGCAGCAGGTAATTTTTTTTGTATTTCCTGCGTAACTATCATGCACTCTGTTTTGATTAGATCCTAATGATACCAAGAACATTTTAAACAAATACTCCCAGCCTATGCAAATGAAAAACATTTTACTTCTTCAGTTGCACTTGTGCAGCAATGGTAATTAATATGTCTTGTGATATTCAAACTATATGATTAAATCACAGTTCACCAAAGAGGGCTTTATAAATAATCTTTCCATGAACCCTGCTGAGAGATCTGGGAGAAAAAAGGAAATGTGTTAAACAGCATCATTGTGCCTGATAATGTCTACCCACAGTGGCATCGCACCTATACATTCCCGTGCCCATAACCCAGCTCCTGCCCTGGACCACCCATGGTGAATGGGACCAACTTTTTCATCATTTTGAAGATGAGAGCAGGCTTTGCAATGCTGGGCCCAGCAGACTGGCCAATTCCTGTTGAACAGTAACTCCTTTAGTTGCTTTACCCTGCAGTTTACGAGTGTCTTGTCCCAGTAGTGGACCTCTCCAAAGCGGCAGTCCCAACATCCAAGCATGTGCAGCCTAAGCTGTGTCCCCCCGGTATGGCCCTCACTGGTTAGTCTTGAACTCTGGTAGAAATGTGTTTCAGAATAGTTTGCATAAAGGATATGCCAAGGAGTGTCTGCTTGGAATAAGCTACTGTGTTTGAGCTGTCCCTTGAGGAGCATCACCAAACTTACATGCAAGTAGCCTCCTGGTTTAAAGAACCTTAAATGCACGAGTTAATTACTAGTATGGCCAATCCCTTACCTCAGTGATGTAATACTTGCAAGTCAGAAAGAGAAGTTTATTTTGGTTTTGAATTAAACATGTTTTAACTTCACCAGCACCGTCTCTGAAGGCTGAGATTAAGGACCCCATCAAGGAAGGGATACGTTTTTAAATGAGCACTGCCAACCCAACAACAGCAGGAAAAATAAAAAGAGAACCCTTGTGTTATTTTGTGTGAAGTCTGTTTTTCTCCATTCCATTTATGGGAATTTTTTGTAACTGTGAGTTTAGAGGAAAGAGATAGATGTTTTCCAGATGATTTATTTCACCTTTGTTAGGCAGCTTCATTCTTTCCCGTGTCATCAGCTTCCCCTTGTTGTTTGCAAGGCTCTTTCCTATAGCTGCAGGAAGCAGGTTCATAAAAGTAGGAAAATGTGGTATTAAAACAGAAAAAACAAGTAAGTAGGATAGCCAGTGGGCAGAGGCCAGTAATCAGATTTTAGGGCTTCCAGTTTCTGTATTTGTGTAAGAACCATCCTCTGTTGCTCTCCATATTGGTTCTTAGCTGAATGGTAAGCAGGCACTAGCCTTGAACACTGTGATTTGCAAAACCTCATTTTCTGTGTGTGTTTGGGCATGTCAGCAGCCTTTGAAGATTTATTAATAACAGATTATACTCTTTTTAAGGGGTGTGTTCAAGTTCCTGGCTTAGATGAGGGAGTGGCCCATTTACCTCTGCAACCACCCATATCTAACTGTCTAAACCAAATCACTCTAAGCTCCTTTTATTACATAGCTGCCAAAAACCGGCACAAAATCCCTCCTCAGTGAAAGGTTGTTCAGAAGAGCATCCGTCATGCTCCTGGGGTTGGCTCAGTGGATCTGTGTCAAGTTGCACACAAACTGTTTCACACAAACTTTTTCAGCCTGGGAGGACCCGCAGACTCGCTGGTGGGTGCTGAAGCTCAGCCATGTGAAAAAGCTTTCGGGTTGGAGATCTTGGGATGCAATGCCCTGGTGCTTGGCATTGCTAGACTTGTCTTCCTGCCTGTCTAGAGCACCAGAACAAAATCCTTGTGTTTGTGCATTTTTTTCCCCTTGGAAAACTGGAAGACATTTAGTAAGGGCAAAGTGTTACAGTAAGTCAACATGAGATGCACCAGAAGATCTCCCAGTAGATAGGGAAAAGAAGAGATTTTATTTGATTCAATGTAGTAGATTCAGTTTAGATGTAGTTTGGTAATTTCTTGTTCAAGTTAACAGTGTAGGATCAGTGCTTCTGAACAGTCCTCTTTCATGAAAAACAAAGGGAAAAGGAGAAACAGAGCGAGAACAAGAGGTACTGAAATACCACAGAAGTACCAGTGAACCAGCCTTAGTTTTGCTGTTCCCAGATTGTACCTTCTCGGTGCTGATGCCTGTGTTAATGTTTGCCACAGAGAATGTACAAATCTTGGATCTCTCTGTGGGTTTTCTGTGGGAAAATACTTGGGACCTCAGACATTGACAATTTTTTTTAGTTATAGCCTGTAGCAATCCCAGCGTTATGGAAGGAATTTCATGGGGAGGTTTGGCTGGAACTGGCATTTCTGTCCGTCAGTGTACTTAATTTACATTTTTTAAATATTTTGATTGTGGTTAAATAATCATGTGCAGGTGGTAGATTTTAAGTATGATCTTCATTACTTCTGGCAGGAAAAGAGAAAGCTATCTTTATGAATAAATACTTCTTCTTTCCTGAACTTAAATGCTGAGATTCCATCTTTGTGGGAAGAGAGTTTCTTTTCTCAGCCCATGGTTCAGATCTATGACTTGCCCTTGTCTTGGGACACACATACTAAATATACTTTTAATCTCACAATATGCCCAGGTGTTCATTTTCTTCTTTTTCTTTCAGCTCTGGAGCTGTAAGTAATTCTGGACTCATTCCATCCACCTGGTTGAGTGCTTTTTTCTATTCTTGATTTCTGTTTTTTTCCCTTCTCTTTCCCCATCTCTCTCGTGTTTCATTTCCTAAGCTTTTCTGCCAGAACAGCTTTTTATTTCAATCACCTCCGGGAATGGAGTGGACATAATGAATTGGGTATTTTGTACGGGCTCCGTGAAGGAATCAGGTGTGGCAAGAAATGATACGAGGCATTGCTGAGGCAGTGCCCCATGCAGGGCAGATGGCTGGCAGCACCATCCAGCCCAGAGGTGGGAACCTCTGAGTTTTTGCAGTTACTTCTGGTCTGTGAAGCAAGCATGGGCCCATCACACAACCTCCCTGCAATGTGGTTGGGGAATATTTTCGGGAACAGAAACGTAACTGCAGCAGAGATCTGTACTCTTCCATCCTTGCTAATCAAGATTGCTGATGAAACATTTATTTGTCAGGGTTGGATGTTTAGCTAAATATAGGAATACATTTTTGCAGTGTAAAGATGAACATCAAGGATCTTGGCACCGGTAACGTGAGTGAAATGCAGATGCAGTTAATGTCTCTTGTCAAACTATTATCCTCCCGATGATCTAATGAGGTGCTGGATGGAAGTGATTCATTTCTATTTGTTTATTTGTTTGTTTGTTCTGTCCTAGGTTGTTGCTACCTGTATTGCTGTTCCATCCTCAGCCTCAGGCATGCAGCAGGACTCTGTAGGAATCCTAAGCAATGATACACATTTGCAAGAAATGATCTAGCTGATGGCACTGGGACAAGAAATCTTGCCCTGATCTACCATTTGCTAAGCTGCTGTTGTAAACTTCCATGAAGTTAATATCACACAGGTTTAGGAGGCACTTATTCCAGTGTTTCACTAACTTTAATATTGATTTTTTTTCATCTGATACCCAACTGTAATGCATTTTGTTGCGCTTGGAGATTTTTTGGTCCATCCACCATTGGACATAGTAATCTTCAACTTATTATTTTTATATTTTAAATTTTTCTACCTTAACTCTTTGTGGTTTTGCTTCATAATCCTCTTTATTTTTTACTCTCCAATTCTGTTATCCTTCAGTAATTTGTTAAATTTCTTAAACCTCTTCTGACTTTTTTTCCCCTTTTCAGGATCTGGGCTGTTTTAAATTTGTCTGGTGCTGTATCTGTCTTAATGCATTGTCTGAGCCTGGACACAGGAATGTGGCTGAGGTCTCACAAAGGCTGAATAAACAGAGCAATTATCTCCCATTCCTTATGTATGCAATTTCTCTTCCTAAAAATCAAGATTCTGGGTTTTTTTTTGTAGCAGCATAACTTTGTTGACTCATGTTTGTGTTGTGATTCGCCATGACCCTTAGATTCCCACTTCTTGTTTTGCATTTGTGAGTCAGTGTTTGCTTCCAAAGTATATTATTTAGTTTTTTAATTAGCTCTTCTGAGTGTACAAAGTTCTTTGGATTCGAGAGTAGCTCGTATTTTCCCATGTGAAGGGTTTCTTCCCGCTTTATCCTTGCTCTTTCTTCTGTTGCTATGTGAAAGACAACACACAGAAAACAAAGAAACTGCCAGATATTCAGAAGAAACGGAGAAGCTGAGAATATACAAAATAAACAGGGTAAAAAAGAGAAAATATTTTTCTTTCTTAGCTGTGGTAATTTTAACTGCATTCTTGTGAATAACAGGGGAAACATATCAAACATACAATTTTATAGAAATGAAGGGTAAATTAAGAAAGCATATTCTTAAAAAAAAAAAAAAAAAGTAAAAAATGAGCCATAACAAAATGGAAGGAACTATTAGATATATTGCTTAGTATTTATAGGGACAACATTATGATTTATCCAGCTAGAAATGGCCATAGCAGCTTTTGTAAATATGATGGATAGTGGAATAATTCATGGTTGACTTTAATTTTTCAATTCAAATATGTTTGCACATGAATTACCGTTTGTCCTGGGTATATTAAAACATCATCTTACTGGATAAATAGATAGATCAATGCATTAAATGTTAATCATGTCTTCAAATTTATTTTAGCTGGGAGTCATGAAGCTGAAGTCTTCCAAACATATGCATTTCTCAGTAATTTGGGGGGTTAATTCAGACAGGAAACAGGGATTTAAAGTGGATTTCTAATGCCATTTTATTGGAAAGGGAAAAAATGGGGTGGGATGAGCTGATTCCAGTAAAAATGTTTTGAAATTCACCAAATGGATGGTGAGCCCTCAGTTTGCACTGTCTGATGCTACAGTGTCAATGTTCTTGGCTAATATAAGCTCTTCAAATGTCCTGTACTGCAAATAAATACCTTTTACTGAGGAAGTTTTAGAAAAGAATAGCTCAGACTTTCATGCCAAAGTAAATGCTTCACTTTTATCCCAAATTTGTAATAAGAACGCTTGTGCTGCTTGTCACTGCTGCTCTCAAACCAGTGAACTCTCCTCTCTAAATACGAATCTCATACAGCCATCAGTCAGGGTGGAGTGCTTGCCTTTTGGAAGCGTTTATCTGGCTGAGGCCCCTTTGCAGAGCGAAATGCACCCAGCACCTCCTCCTGCCAGGGCAGGAGATCTTCGGTTTGGGCTGTTACGTACCTGCATCTTGATTCCTTTCTCTCTACCTGCTGAGGCAGTTGGGGTAAGCCCAAGGATCAGCAAGATGTGAGAGGGTACACAGCAACACACAACCACTGGTGGGTGGTGGAGCCCTTCATGGGCTTTGGTGGAGATGGTCTGGGGTGCCAAAGGTTTCCAAGTACAGCACATGGGACTGGGTGTCCTTGGGACACAGGGGATGGGGCAGGAGCCAGCTGTTGGGTATCTAGTACCTTAGTTCCTATATCTTCGACCAGCCTTTCCCTTTTCATGCTTGTGGTAGAGGGCTACGATTTTGCATTTTGACCCTTTGCTACTATTGCCATTCACCCTTTTGTTACCCTTTGTCCTTTCCCTTTGCACAAGGAAGCAATTTATGGGTACTCAGGGGTGCAACAGCAAGCACTGGGCAGAGAGGTCATCCAAAGTTTGGAGGATTGCTAATTAGATTTTTTTCTTCATTAATTAATCAAAGCTAATTAGTGTCTGTCCTTGCAGAGATTCTGATGCAAACAGAAGAAGAGGGTAGTTAAGTCAGGAATTTTAAAGCACCCTTGTGTTCCTAACAGCGCCAGCAGACATTAACCCCAGCTCCCCGTGTCCTTTTCAGTTTTTCGGACTTTCCCATGGTGGATAAGATTTACCTGTTGCCAGACAATGCTGTTGCAATGCTCTGAAGTCAAATAATTTGTCTAAATCACCAGCCAAGCCAGACAGGATAGCAATTCCTTCTGTTTACATATTGGAGGCAACTTTGCATCTGGAGGAAGGAGTCTGAGGCTCACTGGGGGCTCTCTTTGAACACTGCCCCCTCTCTCCCTGCCCTTTCACCTCCTGGGCTGACCCAGCTGTAAAAGTGTCAGCCTGGCTGGAGATCCACAACCAGCCAGACATGATGCATAGTTCCTCAGGCTCTCCGTTGTGTGCTGGTGGCCACTGGGTTCAGGGAAGCTTTTGTCTAGATTGCTGCTGCAGAAGGGAGGCATTGCACTTCTGCTGCCAGCCCCCACGCTTATTCTGGGAGGATGTGGACAGAAAATCAATTCATTTCCAGGCACTCCTGTTCCATAGAGCAAGGCTCTGGTGTTGTTTATCAGTGTAAAAGGAAATGAGGATTTATGGCATTACCTGCTAACTTTACTGGGGAAAAAAAAGGTTGCTGGAATTTAAAATTACCCTGTTGGGAATTTTTTCCCGTTTTTAATTATAAATTAGTATGCAAATAGTCCAAAGTCACTTTGGCTGCTGTTGTAAACTGCAACGCATGGGAGAAGCTCCCTATCATAGCTGATGTGATAAAAGCAGCCTGTAGAAAATACTCGGTAACTGCTAAATGAGAAGGAGAAGGGGAAGAGGGCAAAGGATGGAGCTCGTTCACAACTCGGAAGTCTTACGACACAGATGTCCTCTGTGTCTGATTGCCTGGGCCCTCAGGGGGCTGTGCTACTCAGCACGTTGGCATCAGCAGTGTCTCACCTGGGGAGCTGTTGTGTGCAGTCCAGCTGAGGTTCACTGGTGAGGACACTGGCATCCATTGTGGGGGGGCAGTTGGAAGTATTTCCATCCCCACACTGATTAACCTCCAGGTACCCAATGAGGGACATGCCATCCGAAGTGGAAAATAACTCCATGCTGCTCTGTGAAGCAGGGGTGCAGTGTGATCTGATGTACTAAATATTTGGGCCAGAAACTCCGGGGAGTTCAAGATCCCTGTGCATCCTTGCAGAGATCTTCATGTGTGTTACCAATATCAGCTGTGATCTGGGCCTGACTTGACTAAAATCTCCAAAAGTGATTTTGGTTTACCTTAGTGTAGCTGAGATCAGTCAGATGTCTGTCTGACCCCTTTGTTTAGCATACAGAAATAACAACCCTTCCTTCTCTTCCCAGGTTAATTATTAATCACAAAAACCTTTCTTTTTCACACAGAGAACATTATATAATTACCATTACTTTTATTCACTGCTCTCCTTCATCTTGCTTTTGGCTTCTGGACTGTTTCTGTCACAAAGGTTGTCACATCAGGAAGGTGGCTGTCTACAGCTGTCAGCTGAGAGAGACCATTTTAATTATATTTTTTTCATTTCACATTCAAGTCACAGTTTTACCCATGCTGAGATTGGCTTCTCAGCACGTGAACTTGGAGATGGCTTCTGCTGAGCCCAGTGGGGAGTCCCATCCTTTCTGTGGAGGTCCTTCTTTGTTTCCCTCCCCACTAGTGCTGCTAAGGAACGGATAGTATCCTTTTGATATGCTTGATATTAAAAATTAGCTTTGATTCTTCAATACCCAATACTCCTGAAACTTTCTACTGTACTCTTTACTGCCTGGCATTTGTGGTATTGGAATTGTACCTATCTATGTACATTTTTTTTTTGTGGTCAATAGCCAATTTTTAATGAGTGGAAAGTTTGGGAATGTTAAGCACCAAACAGTCAGGAATATTAGCCTTTCAAGTTCTTCTGTTGCTCTGACTGAACATCCGTGACGGTGTCTTAATAACCTTCCTTCAGGTTATTTAATTAATTGAATGGTGTAGTTTCATGTTAGACATTTACTGACTGGGAGGAAATTGGGTCTCAAATGTTTGGTGTGCCGTACTTATCATGTATGGGAGCTGATATGGATGCAGCAGAGGCCACGCATCAGGACAGAAGTTGTTGATGGGAACCACAGGCTTGACCATTTCTATATGGTGCCTGGCTCTGTGCTGCTGTGTCCTGTCTGCCTAAGCCACACTGCTGGCTTAGGACTCAGTGCTCCTGGGACTGGAGTTTCCCCACTTCTCGTGTTTTGAGCTGGAGGTTTGGGCTTGGATATTGGGCTGGGGGTAAAAGGGCAGATGCTAGTCTCTGAGCCCCATGACTGGAATGGTGTTCCCTTAGAAGTCATCAGTGTCTGCTCTACATTTGCATCTGTGCAACTGAGATATAGATCCCATACAAGGTGACAGAAGCTTTTTTTGCCCTTTTTTGTGGTTTTTGTTACTCAAGTGCTGCTACTTAGAGAACATGTTAAGTTTCACTGATACCTAAATCAATGCAAATGTTTCTCTAAACAAAAATTTCCACTGGGGGCTGAAGTTATGTAGGTTTTTTAAGTCAGATATCTCTGAATCATTCTGAGTTTTTCTGTTTACAAGGGATTCTTTTAAAATCATAAAAAAAACCCAGCCACCTCTCCAAGAGGCTTTAATATAGTCGCTTTCTAATATGCTGCCAAGCTTCCTCAGCCCTCCTCCTACCCCAGTGCTTCCCAGATCTTAAAACAAGCTCAAGAGGTCCTGGTATCTATTGAAATTGTTACTGGTATGGTTTTATAGTAAGGGCTTTTCTTTACATGTGTCCTTTGCCTCTCTGTCTTGCTGAACTCTGAGCGCTGAGTCTGCCGTGCTGGATGGTGAGTTGTGATGGAGAGGCTGCTCTGACTGGGTTGCCCTGGCTGCTTTCTGGCCCTGCATTTAGTAAAGCTGTTGCTAATAGCTGGTTAAATGGATAATGGCAGTTTAATCCCAATAGCCTTATCTTACTGAGACCAGTTTGCAATTATAACGAAACACGTTTCAATGTAAATGTTTAAGTGAGTTAAACCGCTCAGATGCTTTAGGCCTTGGGTGGGAATCCTCGTGGGGTCAGTGTGGAAATGGCCAGTGCGTCGCTGTCACTTGCCCTGCTCCCGGAACATCCTCCTGTGGGTAGGGCAGCCGCCTGACCTGGAGAAAAGGCCAAAAGTTTGGAAGATTATGTGCCCTGATCAAGTGAGATACACAGTGAGATACAAAGACCCTGCCAGGAGGGATGTCCAGATTGCTTCTCTTTGTTACCAGTTTGGACATTTTCTGTACCAAAGCTGCACTGGTGTAGTTTCATCCTGAGGAAGGAGTTACAGCAGTGGGGTAGGAGCGCCTGCTGGGTGTCCTGAGAGCAGACATGGAACCTCATAGCACCACTTGCTGTTCTAAACAGGGTTCTTGCCCCTGCAGGGACCACACAGCTGCAGACTCTGCATCCCCTTCCACCACTGGCATCACTTGGCTGCCCAGGATGGTTCACAGCTTGGGCAAAAGGAGCTGATTAATCCCTTTGGCTGCCTAAGTCTAGACAGGAACAGAAACATTTTAGGCATGTTCTGTTTTGTTTTGGTTTGTTGGTGGTTTTTTTGTTGTTTTTGTTTTTGGTTTTTTTTTTTGTTTGTTTGTTTTTTTGTTTTTTGTTTTTTTTTATTTTTTTTTGGTTTTTTTTAAATCTGAGGAGTGTAAGATGAGGCTGCATTCTTTGGTATAAAATTAGTGCTGGCTTGCTCTGGCTAAGAAAAGCAGGACATGAATTCCTCCCTGCAGTTAGCTGTGAGAGCCTGGGAGTCTCTTTATAAGGCTTTCGGTTTCATGCTCCTGCAGCCCTACGTGCCTTTCAGAAACATGCACCTGACATAGTTTTTCAGATTGTGGAGTTTCGCTGTTTGTTCTTTTTATAGAGCTTTTTGTGTGTTCCAGAGTTTTGTTCTTTTTAGTTTCTTTTTACTTTTTTGGGGGTCTTTGTTTAATGATTGCATGCCAAACTATAGTAGAGAAGATTTTAAAATACTTCACATCCAACCTTCCCAAAAAATAGACACTTCTGGGCTGGAACACCATAAACTAATAGGACAGAAAAAAAGGACTTTTAGGCCAAAGGCGAGGACTCTAAAATAAGTGGCAGTGTTCACCATTCCATTATGGAAGCACGTCATGCTATTAAACATTTGTTTAGCTGAGTCTTCTGGAGGACATTGTCAAGCCTCAAAATAGATGAGAGGATAAACTGTTGGGAAGGTCATTGCGAAAATATCTAGAGAATCCAGCATTTTCAGCTGCAAACTACTGGTTTCTGCATCTCAGGCTAAAGAGGAGTCTCTGGGAGGTCCCCAGCAGTGGCTCTGGCTCTGCTGCAGGAGGACAAATGGCACCTGTGGGCTTTAACTATTAGTTTGAATACAGGCTGCAATAGTTGCATCAGACAGCAGCTCTTAAGTGCTGTTTCAGCAGATGCATTGAAGAGGAACAGAAGCCGAGCTGGAGGGAAGAAGGACCAGCCATGTCAGCTCTTAGGCGCAAGTTTAGCTCCTGAATTTTTCTGCTTTCTTCCTCTCCCCACTTCTGTCCCCTCACTGTGGGACTTGGGTGCATAAGTGGCCTTTGTGCTTTTGAAATTATCCCTCTTAATCTTTTCCAGTGCAGATCTCCTTCCATGCTAGAAGCGCCTTGCCTTCTTATTTGAAAAGCAAATAAGGACAAAATAATGGAGAACCTTTTTTTAAATTACGAAAAGAAAGAAGCTGGGGCTAGTGTGTATGAAAGAAATCACAATGCAGCCTGCCTTGTGCTGTTTATACAACCTGGGTTTAGATCTAAACACTACCCGAGAAGTGTCAGTGAGTATAAACGGGGAGGGCTAAAGCACAGCTGGTTTATATGGGTAGGTTAAAGCAGAGATCACTGAAGCGAGTCTCATAATCCTCGAAGAATTGAATGACTAGCAGTTGCTTAAGGCGTTATTCCTATTCATAATGCCTGTGCAAGTGCACTTGAAGTTGGTTACTCTTTTGGAGACACGAGGCAGAAAATGCATAAACAACTGAGCCAGGGAGAAAATTAGGGAGCTTCTTCCTAGTCTGTTGGTCTAAGTTTAAATTTTATTGCTGTAAAACCGAGCAAGTTTAAATGTGCCAGACACCTGCCCCTCACATAAAGCCAGCGTTGGGGAACACATGGCAGCCCCAGTCAGTAGAGATGTCTTCTGAGAGGCCAGGTCAAATTCATAGGAGAAATGAACACCCATTCTTTTGGAGACTGCATGTTTTTGCTGAATACTTGACAGTCTTTAGTGTTTTAGTCCTCCACAGGTAGGAAGAGCTGTGCTCCATAGGCACAGTCACTGCAGGGGCAGCGAAGGTCGCGCTGCTGCTGGGGCTGCAGAGCCTGCCACGAGTGGGGCCCTGGTTTGGTGTGCACTTGGCACACCCCTTCCCATGGAAATCTGGGATGGGGAATAGCACTAGGATAAGGGTCCTTTCTTGCTGGGCAGGATGATACCACAGGGGTTGTGCAGAGATGTTGTGGAGCAGGCAGAGCATCTCTGCCTGCCAGTGCTGTGGTGGCATTCCTGCTGTTCTCCCTGATGCTGCAGAAAGGTCGGTGCATTCTTCTAAAGTGTCTTCTTTTTAATTGTTGGGTTTTTAAGACTGTTAAGTGTAAAAAGGAGAAAAGCACATTCATTTGAACCCTGGGTTAAAAATAAAGGGGAATGGGATATTTAAAGACACAAAAAACACTGAAGAGTTTGAAATTGCACTAGTTCTGTCAGTGTGGAAATGCAAGGTTTTGTGCATAGTTAGTAGTGTCCATATTGAAGAGAACATCCTATAAAAGTCTTTAATCAATCTGTTTCTTTCCTTGTAATAAAAAAAAAAAATCTTTGCATTAGCTTTCCATATGTCTACATTTCTAACAGAGAAACTGTGCTGAATGCAATTTAGCCAAATTAAAAAATAAGCTTTGCTTAAGAATGAGGAACTGATGGAGGGCTCAACTCTTTTCTTGCTGGGGGTGATGTAAATCATGAGTAAGTTTATTGGAGTTGATTGCATTACAGTGGCACAAGGAAACTGTATAATGAGATGTGAGTCAGACTCAGAAAGTCCCATGCAGAGATGCCAAATGGCAGCATGGGATCATCAGAAAATCCCACAGAGCAACTTGAAAGTTAATTATTAGGGACATTTTCTCTTCTGGAGCAAAGTCTGTTGTTTATTGAAGCAGGTTATGAACCTGCACAAATCCTGCTATGCTTATTTGGCCAAGATCACACCACACCATGAAAAAAATGTGTTTTCTTTTTCCCATTTGTTAGTCTCATACACTATCCTATTTTATGCCTTGTGTTTCCCTTGTGTTTTCCATCTGGCAACTTCCACTCTGTGTATCTTTTCAATTAAGGATGAGGGTGGAGAAGGAAGGTTTTTCCCTGAAGAAATGAGGGGCAACAGGAAAATCCCCCGAGTCCTTTCTACTTGTGAGTAGATAAACAGTCTAGTGTATAAGCACCTTCACTGAGCATCTTCAATGCGGTGTGTTTGAGCTGCTGCACATGGGAAAAGGCTCCCTTGGCTCACATCTTTACATCAGTTCCTACCAAGAGGACCAGAAGAGAATGATACCATCTTATCTGACTTCAGCAATAGCTTCAACCATCAGACAGGGAGGATTTCCGGTTACAGGACGAAGGGATATTTCAGTTGAACCTCATTGGTGCTATTTCTAATCATAAACTAATTAATACATAGGATTATACCCCAGAGAGACATTTTGGTTGTTCTTTATGAATTCACACTTCCTCATGAGTAAGAAATCATTGTGGTTAAAATTGATAGGAGGAAACTGTTACAATGCTTGTGTGGTGGAGGTTGTAGATGTCCTTCAGTTTGAGTATGAGTAATGCTGGAAGAGTGGGAAGGACAAAGCAAAGATCATTAAGGCCCAGTGCTATCCCAAAAACAAACCAGAAGAATTTAAAGGAGAATCAGATGTAACTGCTGTATGCAAGAGCATATTTCAGGGCTTCCTACAGAAGACTGAGCGTTCAGGGGTTGGTGGGTGCTGGAAGGATTACTGTCGCCAGAAAAAATACATGTTGCTCTGAGGCTGAAAGCTCTGGTTGCAGGAACATTTTCATGGAAATCTGTTAGAACCAAGAATTAAAAAGTTTCTGCAGGAGGACAGTGAACAAGTCCAGGATGTCTCACCAGCTAAGATGTCTGGATAGCCAAGGGGGTGAGGATGTAAACCCTGAAGGGAAGGGAGTACCATGGTGCTAAGATTCAGGCTCAAAGTGCAGAGAAAAACTGATGGGGAAGGTAATGTCTGGTAGATCAAACCCTTCAGGAAGGGAAGAAACAAGAGTTGCACATGGGATACTCCTGGCATGAGCTGCGCCCTCTGGTATGCACTAAGAAGATGTCACTCTGCCCCATCTCTTCCTAGTTGGATGGTAAAAGAATGCATGCCTTTTTCTCCCCACAGCTTCTCTGGGGAATGGGAAGTTTGGGAATTTTTTTTCTTGGTGTGATAACTGATATCCTTTGCAGTCCAGAAGGAGCCTCCCTGGACTGTGTGAGCAGTTCTGCACTCCCAGCCAGATGCAATACTGCACGTGAGGTTCTGGCCCAAGGGAGAGCAGAGCGGGAAGCCAAGTTCTTGGGTACAAGGGAGCGGGAAGCTGAGTCACAGGACAAGCCTATCCCTGAGCTTTCCTCCTTTCTGATGTTAAAAGGTAGGGACAAGGCTCTTGCAAGCACAACAATTGTACTCTCTGTGTCTGTACTGTTGAAATCAGGCAGGAATTAATTATGTTTTAGGGGAAGGTGGATAAAATGGGCTGTATCAGGCAGTGGATGAGAGCAGCCCTGCTGGCACATGCAGCCTCCCTGGGCCAGCCCTGCCTGAGCAGCGTGGAGCAGCTGGAGGAGCTCGGGCTGGGACAGGAGCTGGGCTGTTGCATGCCTTGTCTGGTGCCAGGTTTACTGCTTGTGCTGGAAGGTATTGTAGCCTTTCAGAAAAATCAGACTGGAGGGAAGAGGAACAGTTATTAAAAGTATCATTAATACCTAAAAGAAGTTTTATGAAAACTTTTCTCGAAAGAAAATAAAAAAATCTTTGTATTGTGTGAATGTAGTTGCCAAGGAAAGCATTCCCAGGGCTTGTAGCAACTAACCCCTGCGTCGTGCTGGGTGCAGTGTCCTTGGAGCTGGCTCTGGGAGAGACAAGCATTTTTCAGAGGGGGTAAGAAGGTTGCTGTCTGACATACTGAATGTTTTTCAAGTAAAAAAAGTCACGCAATTCCCATGAACTTGTAAACTAGCTGTTCATAGTTTTGGCATTACCCTCTTTAGAAGCAATCTGAGCCATCTCTGGCTGTGGATACTGTAGTCATCACAGAGTGACTTCAGAAATGTGAGTCAGATCATGACACCAGCTTCCTGCTTGCTGAGTAATCAGTCTGACTTGTGCTGTGTGCTGCTTTACCAGCACACTCCAGACCATTCTCATTGCTCTGTGTGTTTTATCTTGGTTTTTTTCCTTTAGTTTTTTTTTTTCTTGTATTTATTTATGAGTTGAGTGGTTGACTGGAGCAAAGCAAGCAAAAAATGTTGCATCCCAGGGTGAATTATTTTATTAATTTTTCTTTTACAGTTTTTATTACTAGTGTTGGTGAGAGGCCTGCAGAGGAGGGGGTTGAAAAGCCTCTGCTTTGTGCTTTGGTGCCGGAATATCTGCTCACTCAAGCTTTACAGCGGCAGGCAGCGCTGAGAACCCAGGAGGGGTACAGGGGGACCATGGTGGTCAGACTCACTGAGTCAGGGAGGTTTAAGGAGATGCCATTTGAATTGACTCCCTGCCAGCTGAACACAATACATCATGGATCTGGGCTGAGGCTGACGTTTTAATGGTTTGATTAGTTTAGGAAGAATACTTTTATTGTGTGTCTTCGATTATGTTAAGTACTGTGTGAAGTTGTTACATCGGGATGAGCTTAGATTGCCTTCCTGTATACAGTACAGTCTGCACTGTCTATCCAGGATCCTACCAGTAAGCTGGTGGAATCCTCTTAAGTAAGGAGCTGTTAAATTAATAAAGCTGTTAATCACATGGGGGAAAAAAAACGAGATAGAGAGGAGGAGAAAATCTTATGTAGAAATGCTAAATCATAGCTCGAAGGTTTCCACTTGGGATGGTCTTGCAGGGCTGGGTAGAACAGCTCTTCTGTTAGAGAGCTGCTTTTCATATGGTGATTTTTATACATCCTCATTTTCTTAGATATTCTGTGTCAGAATTTGAGCCTTGCTCCTAATCAAATGTAACACTTAGATCGCGCTCTGCTTCTTAAATGTTAATCCCAATAGCGCCCCTTTATACCCTATAAAACCCTGTTATTATTATCCTCTGCACACAGACAAGAATTGCAGTCAGGGAAGTGAAGTGAATTGCTAAAGCCCTTCTGCAGAGTTGCCATCAGGACCAGTTCAGTATTGACAGCCTGCATTCAGACCATGGCACTGTGATTCCACTCTTTTAAGTACAGGTTTAGGACTCTGTAGAAGGTATTTTAGGTGTGTTTAGATGTGACAGAATTTACTTAGGTCTTACTGAAATCAGTAGGATTGAGGTGGCTGGCCAGATACTCCAGTGCTTTCAAAATTTTGTTTTGCATCTATTACTCATCAGAGTTGAATGAAAGAAAAAGCATTGAAACGGAGCATGATAAATAATTTACATACAAAATAATCGAAAATTTACTTTTTCTGTGTGATTAGATATATGCAGCTGTAATCCCTGCAGATAGTGACCTGGGTTTGATTGCTCTTTATTTGTCAAACATCGCTGTAACACAGTTTGCAACTGTGGTAGGCATGTGGTAGGCATGAATATATGTGTGTTTTATTGTTCATGTGTTGGAACAAACAGGGTCCTTGTCAGACAGTTTGATGTCAGAGTGGTTTTAATCTTTGCTGTTTTTTTTCAGGAAGGAAGTGATTGCTATGCCTCAGCCTTTCAGCACAGGATGCCCTTCTGAAGTGCACATTTTGTCTTAAATCATAGAATCAGAATGGTTTGGGTTGGAAGGAACCTTTAAAGGTCATCTAGTTCTAACCCCCCTACAATGAGCAGAGACAACTTCAACTAGATAGGTTGCTCAGACCCCTCTCCAGATGATCCTGAATGTTTCCATGAGCTTGTTCATGTCAAGAAGCAGGCACAATGGTTCCTTCCCTTATGTTGAATATCCAGCATGACATGCTGGTTGGTAAATGAAAGCACTTGAATAAAAAAAAATATGCAGAAGGAAAAACCGGCATGTTTATGGAACTCAGAGCTGCAGAGCAGAGCAGCAATGCTGACAGTGCTGACCCGTGTGCAGGGGCCAGGTCCATACAGAGATGTGAATGGTATGTGTCACCAGGAAACCTACAGGCAGTCTTAAGCCATAATCTGCCAGCGATTTTGCATTTCTCTTTGAAGTCAAGGGAGCTGTGTTCCCCTAACATGACCTTTGTATCCTCCTTTGGATCTTATTGTATGGACTGGAGGCCAGCGTGTCATTAACAAAGCAGCAGAAAAGCAGAGCTGTCTAGGCTTTTTTGTAGTTTTAAGACCCTTTCTGTTACAAGCAGGCATGCCAGCACTTTGCCTGAACAGGCAGGGAGGGAAAGGGAAGCGGCAGTGCTGGCATAGCACTGCTGCCCCCGGCAGGGCCCCAAACAGTGTGTGCCCCAGCCTCAGCCATGTCCTTCTTGGGCTGGGCCGTGGCTCTGCTGGGCTGCCCCTGCCTGGTCTTGTGCCACCAAACTGCTCCTACCTGCTGAGACTGCACATCCAGATCTGCTCATCTGGGCTGAAGGGCTTCAGCTTTTGTCCTGTGAACGTCTGGCACAGCACCTAATACCAGTAGCTGATGTTTTTTGGCATGAGGGGCAGGGTGTTTGGCCTCATCTCCACTGAATCCCTGCTCTTGGCCTTCTTTCAGAGAGAGGCACTCAGAGCGGATCCAGTTGACTGAGAAAATCTCTTTTTTAGATGATGATCTGTGTCAGAGGGATAAGGCTTTCGAGGAATGGCACTCCCAAGCCTAACTTTAGCACTTTGGCTCCAACTGCCGAGATGCAGCAGGATTAGAAAGGTCAGACAACAGAAGCATTTTTCTGGCTAACATGGGGCTTGGCAGTGACCCAGAGCTGCTGCCAGCTGTTGGCTACTGGATGGCTGCAGGCCATTTTTGGACTGTCTTGCTCCATTGCCACCAGCAGGGCAGGCAAATCCAATGGCAGCCTCTCATCACGTGATGGAGGTGCTGAGTCTGATGAGTGTGTCCTGCCTCTCCTCGAGCACCACTGACCGAGGCAGTCCCCCCTGCACGGGTTCTGGGATGAAAAGCCCTGCCGTAGGCTCCTTGGAATATTTCTCCAGACCTTGTATTTCCCAGCAGGAGGGTGCTAAGAGCACCTCATCTCCACCTAATACTTGGCTTGCATTGTATCCAGGCCAAAAGTAATCCAAATGCATCCACCATCAGACCAAGGGACCTGTGTTATCTCTTGCAACTAAAGTCAACCAAAAAGCCTTGGAGGGCCCTTGGAGCACTCTGAGTCAAGAAAGACGCTTTTGTGTCTTGGGAAGAGGGAGTGATGTTGACCTCAGACCCCAGGCAGAAGCAATATCTTTAATCTCATGTTGTACTGGATTCTTAATCTCCCTTACATTGCAGTATCTCATTTGCACATATTTTCCTGTGTACGTACAGATAGGGGCTTTATTCAAATATTAATCAGC
The DNA here is from genome assembly GCA_036023395.1 of Myiotriccus ornatus. Taxonomy (NCBI): domain Eukaryota; kingdom Metazoa; phylum Chordata; class Aves; order Passeriformes; family Tyrannidae; genus Myiotriccus; species Myiotriccus ornatus. Next base: position 138,472,618 of record JAYRBT010000082.1, on the reverse strand, counting down.
CTGACTGATGGTGGAGATTTGTGCATCTGACAACTTGACATCAGTACTGTGCAAGCCTGGTTGTTTGCAAGCTATTACAGAGCACCTCCTTGAAATGAGTGTTGCACAGGACAAGTTTGGGGGTTTTAAATGTTAGATTTCCAACTTTTATTTACTTCAAGAAAAGAAAAGGGACATGATTCTTTGGTACATTAATACCCTTAATATGTTGCCATCTCAAATATTATTAGATGTTTACTGAGGTCTTAAAATCCAATTTGTATCAGATTGCCAGGGCTGTTAGGATTGCCTTGGGGATAAGTGGGAGTGTTGTCTTGCTTTCTCTCCTTCCCTCCCTCTCTCTCTTATGTGGTATGTTATCTACAGAGGTAAATTTATGAGCAGCCAAAACAGTGCTTGATTGATCACGGGGCAGGACCGACGATAAATGGCACCGCGCGCGGCTGTTCGGGAGATGCAGGATGTGGAGCTGCTGTTCTGTTTCTACTGGCGTACAGATAATCTGCCTTTGGTTACAGAGCAAGGAAGGCAAAACTGGGGTTTGTTTCTTGTTCGATGAGATCTAATATTTTTCTCTCCTTTCTTTTCTAGTTTATTTTTTTGTTGTTGTTGGGTTTTTTTTGGTTGTGGTTTTTGTTTTTGTTTTTGTTTTGTTTTGTTTTGTTTTTTTTTGTTAATCTGAAGCAGGGACTGAAGCTGCTTGCTCCTGCTGGTGGGGCTGAGCCGGGCTCCAGCAGGGCCAGCACAGGGCAGTGGGTCAGGGCAGGATCTGGCTCCTGCCCGGGCTGTGTGCTGGCTGTGCAGAGCTGCCTCTGGAGTCCTGCTGGTTTGGAACTGGCGAGGGGCCAGTGGGACAAGAGGGTGTGCAGCTCTTCTTTGCTTGTGAAGCATCCCTGTTTTAGCCAACAGCTCTGCAGCAGCCTACCATCTGGGAGACACAGAAATGTTCTTAAAATGACCTTTTTTTTTTCCCTTTTTCCCTCATAGCCTTTTCTCTATGAAAGCTATTGCTGGCTGCTGTCAATTTAAGAGTTTGTTAAACCATTCCAGACGTGTTCGTTGGATATCTGCTTCGAGTGTAATCTACATTGTGCTCCCTGGACCCCTCTTCTCTGTCACAGAAAAATAAGCTTAATAGAGTTAAATGCTAAAGTACAATTTCCACTGAACTATGAGAATTGACTGCATAAGCCTCCTATGTAAACAGAAAGCACCAATTTGTACAGCTCTGCAATTAAATACTGCAGATTAATTTTTTACAAATGTCGGATGTCTATATTTAAATTTAATATACATTTTAAGCCTTTTGCCTCCTTCTTCAGCCTTTCATTTGTAACAGGAATGGAGTCAGCTAGAATTAATTCTTTCCAAAAAACAAAAGGATCTAATTTCTGACCCCATGCTAGGCATGGAAAAGGTTGCTTCCCTAAACAGGATTTACTCACTCACCCTCCCCGACCCCCATGGGCTGCTATATCCCAGGCTGCACAGAACCTTCTGCCCCGTAGACTGTGTTCAACTGAGGCAGACAGCTGCCCTGTGCTGCCCTGACACTGCTGTCAGGGCCTTGCCAGCAGCAGCTCTTCCTCCACCTTCATTTTTTGTAGTTCTTCAGCTCTTCATGTTACTTTGGGAGTGATGGGTGGAAGCAGGACAACCTCTCCCTCATCTCTCTTCACAGTGTCTCCTTGCTTTCATAGGTGTTTTAAAAACACAATAAATACGTGTTCTGGCCCAGATTCTGTTGCTGGGCTCTAGGCACTGGGGGCCGTGTGGGTTGCCTGCTGACACGGGTCTCCAGTTGTGTCCTGCCAGGGATCAGGCGTTCAAGAGGAGCAGCGCCCCGTTTGTCTCCTCTGCCTTTGCAGCATCTGTGCTCCCGGCCCGCATACAAGCACAGCCTCTCCATCACCAGGTTCTGGGTTTGCTTGTGTAGCACATTGCTTCCAGAATGAAATTACTCCTTCTGGGGAAAATAAGTCTCCTCGGCTTTATAGGCAAATTAGTCTCAAGGTGTTTGAGGAGGACTCACAGGGCAGTAGCTTTGTGGATGACATTGGAGACAAATATGAACAGCAGGTTTTTTTAGATTTCTTTTGTGTGCCACTCATTTATGTAACTAATTTATTCCCTTAATTAAAGCTACAGTTAGAAATAAAGCATCGTGCAGCATCATGCTTCATTGATAATCTCAAGAATGTTTCTACCACTATATCTTTTAGCCTGTATTTATTTATTTTTAAGAATATTGAACAGGATACATCTTTTGTTATTTTCTATTATCATGTTTGCTGTTACCTTTCTGCTCTTCTTTATATATTTGAATAATTCCCTTGAATCTACCTGATTGGCATGCACAAATATTCATATGCGTAAGCATCTGCAAATCAGGTAATCAGTGGGAATTAATGCTGAAATTCATGTTGGTGTAGTTCAGGAAAAAGGAGACAAAATAGGAATAATCCTTTCAGAAAAACCATGAAATGTAAAAATGGCCCTTGTTGCAGCATCTGAATAACAGAGCTGTACAAAAGAGGAATGACAGTGACATTGAACCCATCAGTAAACACTTCACAGCTTTCCTTTGGCATCACAAACCCTTTGAGCTCCATTCTCCTAGTTGATGTGATTTGGCTGGACCCCATGATGTGTTTTACAGCCTTGTAATTCTCTTCCCCAACCTATATTCTCTGTATACATTGGTGCTGCATGACCCTGCACCCTGGCTGGCTGAAGACAAATGCCCAACCAAACTCAAACTCATCGCCTGTGTCCTGTCTGTGTAGCACTTAGTCTTGGGAAGGATCCCCTCTTAAATTTTCTTGTGGGTTGTATTGCTGTAACTCAGCAGAGCTGAACCTGTCCGTAGAGGCAGCAGTACTTTATTCTCATGAATTAACAATCTGAATAAAAGGTAGTGTCTCACCAGCTCTCATTATTTATCTGTCTTTGTGTTTGTCTTATAGAACAAATAAAAGTGCCCTAGGCAGTGTGTGATGTGGAACAGCTGAGGAGCCTGGCTTGGCTTTCTCCTGCTGGTATCCACAGTGGCTTCAAACCTCTGTGTCCTCTTCACTGAGTGCCATGCATAAGCCTTAGGCAACGTGCAGGAGTGGGATGGAGGCAACAGCTGCATTGGTGGGTACTGAGGGCAGTCCTCAGCTAAGCTCCCCGACTGAACTGACTGAGTTGTTTGTGGGTTTTGTCCCTCAAGTAATGGAAGATCACCCAGGGAGGTGCCGGTGCTGGTTGTGTCTAAGCATATGCTAGTCCTGGTTAGGTACTAGTTACATCTTGGCTGCTCATCTCCAAGCACAAGTGTACAACTGTGCACCACTGACTTTTAAGGCAGTAGGGTCACAAATGGGGGCGTGCAATTTTTAGTAGGTCATGAGAGGTGGTTATTGCACTGTTGCTGAGTTATAACATCTTCATATAAGATGCTTGTGGCAGTGGAGATTCAATTTAGGGGTGACTGATTTACGAGATTGCACCAGTGATGTATGCAGCAATCTGTGCACAGGCTGCTCAAAATGGATGCATGGAGACTACTTCTCTGGGTATAAAGGTACCATATATTATAAATACATAATGCTTATATAGACCGGTTTATACCTTGCAGTAGTATGTGGAAGGAGCAGGGAATGGAGAGATACCTCCATCCACTCACACATGGAGCATATTACTGGAGGTGCCAATATCTCAAGGATCAGAAGGGGCTTCTTAAGTGCATCCATTATACATAAATCTTGCATGGGTGTGCAAAGATATATATGTAAATGAGTACTGGGAGATTGAGTTTTGTATTCTATGTATGTAAATGCCTACTCATGCACTTAAAAGTATAGTGCTAGCTGTAGGTTCCAAGTATAGCAAAACCATATGGCTTAAAAAATAACTTCAACTCTGTGCTGTGAAATGGATGAGAAATGCAGTGTAACATGCAGAGCTGCAGTCACTACTTTTACCTCTGGGATTTTGACACATCCATTAACAAGGAGACCTTGGTGGTGCAGTTGTTTTCAATCACTGTGAGTCTTACGGAAAATTCAGAGGAAAAAATTTCACAAATAACTGGTAATATTGTTTAAGCAATACTGCTGAAACTCATTCATTTAATTTGAGTTGTATATGGCCATATAAATAATATATAAGTGTATATGTGTACCTAGTATTCTCATATGTATGATTAAATCTTCATATGGTACCTTCCATTCCAAAGTGTTAGGTTATGTAACTTAGCATAAAGCACCTTAAAATTTTGGGAAAAATTAACTTGTATGCAAACATGTTTTATTTCTTTTTGCTCATTAGTAAAATGACACAATTGCTAAGAAATGGGTTATCCACACAACAGCACGTAGAAAGACTGAAAAACCCAAGTGGAGTGTAAAGCAGTATCCATCTCAACTGATGACTTGAAAACTGGGTAGGCATTATACCCAGAGTGGGGCTGGAGGTGACTGCGGTCAATAATTTGATTTTAGAAACAAAAGGATTTTATTGGCTGCAAGATTATCTGGGAACCTGAGTATACATAATGGTATATGCATAAGGAAAACTCAATAATAGATATGCAAAAATAATAAAAGAGAATGAAATAAGTAAGATAGAGATAAGTCTCAGCAGCAAAATCCAGATGTGGATTTCATAGCAGATACTTTTTTAATGAAAAATTTTGGGAAATATTTTCCCTTTTTCCTTCCAGCTGGCTCTTGCTTGGGCCCCTCTCTAATATAAGCCACATAAGAGAAATGCCAGTCATAATCTAATATTTCACTTGGTGAATATGAAGTATTAAGAAACAATGGTGAAATGAGAAAAAGAGTCTGTAGGAGAACTAGTCTCCAGACCTGGCCTCTTTTTCATGGGTTTATCTGTTCTGGGAAAGAGGACATACAATATTTTTCAGTAACGTTTTCCACAGTTATTCATTTGTGGTGTTGTTTTTAACCTGGTTCTCGAGTCTCTGATTTTTTTCTTTCTTCTTATTTGCAATGTGAGTCTGATACCCACCATCACCGCCAATAACCTGAAAACAAATTACTTTCATAAACTGGATGAGTTAAACCTCTTACTGTCCGTAGCCTCCACTGCCATTAATGGCCTTTTTGTTCATGCCCC
>JAYRBT010000082.1:138379742-138467394 GCA_036023395.1 Myiotriccus ornatus | reverse complement strand
TTTCATAAACTGGATGAGTTAAACCTCTTACTGTCCGTAGCCTCCACTGCCATTAATGGCCTTTTTGTTCATGCCCCCAGACGCCAGTCTTAAAAAACCCTTGTGCCTAGACATGACTCAGAGGATAGATGTTCAAGCATGAATGACAAATTAGTTTATCGCAAATATACGAAAAAGAAATGAGGTGTGACGATGTCAAAGTTAGATGGGCTTCTGCAAAGCCAGCGTGACCTTGTGCAGTGTGTGTGCCAGTCGCTAAATTTAACTGGGCACAGTCTTGTTAAGAAAGTGCTAATGTTCCTTTTCCAGGAGGAAAATGGGCCTTTTGGTTCCCTAGGCACCTGACCTCTTTCGGTGCAAATATTGAATAGCTTACACATCCCGACATGCTTCTATTTACAATCCATCCAGCTGAGCCCAAGGAAATACTGCCAGGAGCAGAAGAGGGAGGAGACCAAAGCACGGACCAGGTTGGAGAGGGACCCACATCTTCTCTTCACTGCTTTATACAGCAGGTCTCCTGGAAGTGTAGGAAAGTGTTTTGACCCAGAGTGTTTTACCTGCAGAGCCTTAGAGGCCATTCTCTTACTTGCTGGAAACGGGATCCATGCTAAGGCCAAGCAGAAAATGTGGAGGGGTAGGAGAGAGCTCATGGCTTTGCCTTTTACAGTTCCTTTTTGGCATCACAGCTTCAGCAGGAAGTGTGTGCCATCCCTGGCACACACCTTTATTTCCCAAGCCACGAGGGCTGTCTTGGGTGGGCTGTTACCTGTAGCTTCAGGTGTTCACAAGGCAGCCAAATGTCCTCCCAGTCAGTTGTGCAGCAGGCCTGGGCTGGCTAATCCCAGCTGCATCCCCTTGGCCACCTCAGTGGTGTAACCCATAGACAGACGGGCAGTATAAAACTGCAGGGCTGTCCAGTTCAAGGACTCTTCCCGTTCCCCTGGTGCACGACGTGGCCTCACTTGGGCTTTTTCTAGAAACTCAATTGCCCTACATATTTCTGGAGGCACGTCACCTCTGCTCTGTCAGCTGGGGCCACGCAAGCTGTTGACAGCAGTGGAAAGATGACTTCATGCATCTTGCAGCCTGTGCTCTTGTCTCTGCTTTCCAGACTGGGCAGCGTTTAGGGTTTTTCTTTCTGTCAGTTATTTTTGTTGTTTTTCTTTTTTAACTTGAGAAGATATCCTGGCTTACACTGCATATGTGATTCACTGTAATCACCAGGTCTTTTCTGAAAGGCTGCAATCTAATTAGTCGTTCCCCACCCTGCATGGAGTGTATTAATAACAGAAACAGTTCACTTCAGAAAACCCTTTCTAAACTATGCATGTGGCACTTATGCATGGCAAAGTACAAATCTTGCAGAGTACAGTTATAAATCTCAAAGAACTTTATGAAGGAAATGGGTACCCCTGTTTCCATTTTATGGATGTGGAGGCTAACCCATGGTGGAGGCCACCAACAGGTTTTTCACCACCCCCAAAGGGAGCTGGAAGGGCACAGCTGGAAAGCAGCCTAGTAGTCTGGATCTCCTGCCCTGTCCTGTGCCTACCGTGCCTGCGTGAAGTGTGTGCTGTTCTCCGCTTATCTCTTATCTGACCCACTTCTTCACATTATTTCCCCCTTCATTCTTGTCTCTCAAGCGCTGTGGTGCTTGGGATGGGGATTTTCATCTCTACATGCATCGGAAAGATAAGTGTTAAGTCCCAATATTTAGGCAAGCTGGCCCACCACAATTTTTGCTTTGGAGAGTCAGCTTTTTTCAAGTCTCTGTCATGATAGCTCACAAAGGGTACAAACCAGCAAAATAGGAAGATATGTGGTTTGCAGCTCATGTACTGGCTAGAGGTGTTTGCTACTTTAATCATTCACCATCACTCTGCTTTGCATACGAAATGTCATGTATCAAATTACCTCTGTGCATTTTTGTCCTCTTTTTCTGTGCCTCCAGGGTCTGACAGTAACAATTACTCTGCCTTCATAAACCTGCTGGACAGCTTGGTCACATATCCTATTTATTCGACTTGTTTAGGCTTGCGGTGATAATTGTTTTTTCTCTGAAGCGTATGATATAACCCATGAGGCCAGTGTGAGGTTGCCATGAGCCATGCAATGCAGCAATCGCTGGCAAATGCTGATTACCTTTGTGCTCAGATGATTTGAGAGGATGTTGCATGAAGGTGTAAATAGATAATTTTCTTTTAGCTTCTGTTAGCAATGGAACCAAAGAGATTCCCCCTCATTTAGCATTATTTCAGTTCATTTTGCAGCAGCCTTGCCAGCCAAGAAATACCCTGGTGAGCTTCTGGTCAAGAGTGGCTTCCTAAGTGCCACTAGAAAAGCAGCCAGCCCTCCCGGGTAAAATGAGTCCTCTTTCTTGTCCGTGTTCGTTGCTAGCAGCAGGCCCTCAGCGTTTACGATTCCTGGTCACAGTTCAAAAACATAAAAGTATAAAATAATTTGCCTGCTTTCTTTTACACTTACTTACAGAAAATCAAAATTAATAGTTCTCTTTGAACTGAGGGTGGTTCTTTCCACTTTGCCATTTCCTTCTCCTTTTTTCTTCATGTTAAAGCAAGGCTCCTGGGTTCTGCAACAAAGAAGAGGGGTTGCAGCCTTGTTGCTAAAACTTAGGAGTTTTGAGAATGAGGTGGAAGTCTCTCAAGGAGTCTTCTGTTTTCCTTCCAAGAACAGTTGCAGTTTTTCCTAAAGGATTATCTTCTTCAGCAGGACGGCCCTGGTGAGCGTGAGGGATCATTTTCCTTTTTTACAGGGATTTAAGGGACTTTTAAAATTGCCAACGTAGCAGCAAACTATTTTTTTTATTCATTATGGAGAATTATTGGAAACTGAAGAGTTTACATGGATGTTTAGGGAGGCACTGTGGGCTTTAGAGAAAATTCTTCTTTTGGTCTTACCCTCCTTGTTTTGCTGCTGGATGGGTGGCCTTCACCTGGGAGGGGGCTGCTGGCTGAGCAGCATGGTGGCCATGGACATCACAGAATTCCCTCTCACAAAAGATCTGCTGCCGTTGGAGCTGATCCTGCACTGTGGGATGGATCCAGGCTTCCCTTGATCCCTGTCTCTCTTTCTAGGTGGGGTGTGTAGGGGCAGAGTGTTGGCAAAGGGATGACGCAGGCTGGGTAGGTGTGAGGCTGGTCTTTAATTGCAAGTGCACATTTGGGTTATTATGATCCTTCTGCCCAGTTTTACTCTGTGTCAAGGTCCAGCTGGAGAAAACTCAGTACTTCAACTAATTGCTGTTACTTGGTTCCAGTACTTCCCCATCAGGTAATTTAAATAAACCAGTCTGAGTTCCAGCTTAGCATAAATGCAGACTGACTCCCAAAATTTTGGCTAAGTTTGTACCCTTTACCAAGAGTCAACATGCTGCCACATTGGAAGTTTTAGGCTCGCACAGGGTGACTGTTGCTTTGAAATTGAGATAAATAGCTTTTTACTGCCTCATAAACAGATAAAAAAATCAGAAGGACCAAGGCTGCATTTGTGCAGATACATGCCTGAGTGGAATCTGTGTCTGGGAAGGAAAGCCAGAGTGTTTTTGCAGGGATGAAAGAAAGGGTGCAACTGGGGAGCCCCTTTTGGGCCAGGATCTGTGGCTGCACCTCTGAATCACAGCTAAGCTGTGCCTTGCATGGGGGGACATTTCCTCTCCTTCCCTCCCCTTGCTTAGCTTGGGGGCAGCCTGGTGGTGGCCAGAGCAAACCTGCTAGGACAGAGCCTGTAGGTCACAACCAAATCTAGAGAGTGAGTAAAAAAGTGCCTTATTTATAAAAGCAAATGCCCTAACAACACTAATTCCTCATGCATTTGTTATGAAAGAATTAAATTCAGGCACATTTTAATTTTCCTGCTCATCTTTCAGCTTTAAACACGGTGTTCTTCATTTTGGTCCATCGATGCCATTTCCCCCAAGCTGGTTGCCCGATGAGGTCAGGCATCCCCCAGCTGTGACCACTCCAGCAGCTGGCAGGTCAGGGGCTGGTGCAGGTGTGTGGGGTGGCCTCTGTGGGCTGGGAGTGGCTGGTGGGACCACCGTGACCTGCAAGTGCAGCCATGATTCGCCACTACCTTTGGCAAGGAAAGCACTAATGGTGTGGGAATTACCAATCCCATTACTGCTCTGGTGCCAGGGAAATGAAGCTTTTGCATTACAAGATCACAGTAAATCACAGGGGGAAATGACAGTCTCGTTAGCATGGGCAAAGTTACTGTAATTTATGTATAAATAACTCCTTTGTGTCAAGATAATTCAGCTACCTTGAAATGCCTTCTCACAGTCTGTAGAGATACCTGTAATTTACATACCATAGTTCACGGCATTTTCCTAATTACACATAGATATTTTAAAAGATTTTTTGGGTGTTCACGCTTGCAGGTCATCCCTTAGCATTAACCCACTTCTGCAGGAGGTCCTGGGGAATATGGAGCAGGCTGGATTCTTCCTTCTCTGTTTTCCCAGCTGTGCTGGGGCAGTGGAGCCAACGTGTCCTTTGTCACTGGGGCTTTGCTCAGCAAGTTCACGCAGTATCCGAGGGCCACCGGCCACAAACTGCCCCAGGAGCAGAGGCACCAGGAAAAGCACATGATGCCCCCTGCGATGATAGGCCGTGTCGTTGGTTTCCATCAGTTCTCAGTAGCTTTCTTTGGGAAGGATTTTTGCTTACAATTGAGCTTGGCTTTACAAATGGGGGACGTTTCACTGCTTCCCTTTGGTCATATTGTTTGCTTGCCGAGGAGTGGTACGGCTGTCAGGTTTAATTCTGCGCCTACGTGAACTTGTTTAGATTTGCCTGCCTCCTGGTGGCTAACGCCAAGTGTCTGAAGGCACTGCTTCCTGTTTTACTGTGTGAGAGGAGGTGTTTTTTATGAAAGGGCTTCAAAGGGCTTGGCATTACTGGGCCTACAAATCATTGGAGCATTTCAGCAGCCTTCATTGTTTTCCAGCATAACTCATTATTGGCACATTTAATAGCATACATATTTTTTGTGTTAGCAGTGTAGTGTGGCACAACATTTTACTGACCATGGTCTTTAGCCAGGTGAAACACTTCATCCAGACTTTGGGGTACAGCTTGAGCTTTTGGACTCCCCTGGACAGGAAACCCACTTACCTTTTGCCCCACACAGGTGGTCATGCAGTGCTGGTGTTTCTTCCAGCTACTTTGCAGGGAAATAAGAGTCTCAGGCTTTTTGGATAGACCAGGCATGAAGGAAGCTGGAAGGTGGTGGCAGCAGGGTCACAGGCTCCTCTTTGCATTTCTAGTTCTCTTTTCTGGTCATGCAGATTTTGTCCTGGCACCTCACGTAAGGACCACTGGAATTAGGCTCAAAAAGCCACAGCACAAGTCTGCATTACAGTAGCTACTGGTGTGGTTGATGATTTTACCTTTGTTACAGAAATTTCCACTCTCTGAAGAGCCAAGTAGGAAAACAACTTTCAAGTTGTGCAGCTTTCAGTTACAGAGCAGTTAATGGAAGTGCTGCATTCCTTCCGAAATTCATCACATGTTGCAAACAGCATCCAGATTGCATCATAACCCAGTAAGGTACTGAAGGCTCCTCTGCCCAGTTAATGGCAGGAAAAAGAGAGGTGGTTCAGGTACCGCATGTGGACACTGAAGGTGTAGAGAGCACAGTCCAGAGTTAGTGTACACTAACAAGAGCACTTGTTAGTGTACTAACAAGAGTAACTCTAAAGGAGCTGAGGCAGCAGCTTCAGCTTGTCTGACACCTTTGTTTGATGGACAGAAGGCGTGTTTTTCATTTTTGTTAAGCTTAATATGATTGAACTAGCAAGATTGAAATGCCCCCTTTGTCACTGCTGAGACATGCTCCCATCTGTGGCTGCTGTCGTAGCATTGGAGCCTGTTGAGGCCCATTGGCAGCGTGTCCTTCACTGCATTCACCTCATCTGAGCTTGAGGGTATGCTCTGCCATACCTGACAGAGGAGGTGTGAGAATGTGATGATAGTGCTGTACCATGCAAGCAATATCTGAGCTGTTTTTTCAGTTATCCTCCATCCAGCTCAGAGCACAGCAGGAGGAAGGAGAAAAAAAAGCTGCTGCTGCTGAGCTGCAGGCAGGCCAGGGTGGAGATGAAGCGCCCTACGAGTCTCCTTGGGGAAAAACCAAGGACTTAGATATTAAAATAGTTTTGGAAAATTTGCGCATGGGTTTTATGGGATGGAAACCCATGCCTTGAAGCTCCAGTGGTAGAGCAGGACCTTTTGGTGGGCACACCTTGAGTACCATCCTCAGATGAGGAGCTGTTACAGAGAGAGACTTCAAGGTGTGGGCCCAAGTATTTTGTGGTGTCTTTTCATGGCAGAGTAGTAGTATTACCCGCTGCGGTATCTGCAAAATCAGCCTCTCTGCAGTCTTCTACTCCAATAGGGGATTTTTGCCTTAAATACAGAATTTGATAAAAATAATGATTCATCTGGTGTTTTCACGCATGAAAGCAGTTCGCCAAATAGTTTCAAGTCTGAGCCGTTAAAATAAAAGGAATGACTTTGACATTTTATAAGTTTTTTTAGCTTTAGCCTCAGAAACGGCAAGCAGGGGATTCAACTTGAAGAGAAAAACACATGTTTGCTAAGAGAATTGTGGAGTTTGGGTTGCTTTCCAAGCTGTGCTTGGGTTTTGTGGGCTCCAGCCCCATGGTCCCCCAGCCGTGCTTCCAGGTGCTGGAGTACTGCAAGGTTCGGGGTCAGTGAAAGTTGCAGTGTCCTTCAGAAAATCTAGATTTCTGAAGGCATGAAATAAACACTTTGCAACTGAGCTGCAGAGTTTTTAAGGGGAATTCTTTGGGGATGGAAAAAAATAGCTCGTCATAGCATTTCATAGGATTTAGCAAAAGGCAGTTCTACAGCAAGGGATGGTGTGGATATTTGTTTTTTTTAATAATGGCATGGGGGATTTCTTTATGCTTTTGTCTCATAGTGAATAGAGTGAGTACAACTGACTTCTGAACTGGATACATTCCTTTTAGAAACTGAAATTGGTGTTAAACTGTGATTTGTCCCACTGATGAATTGGTGGAATGCTGAAGCCCTACAAATTTTAAATAACTCCCAGTCCCACAGGAAATTCAGAGCAGACCCAGAACCAGAGCCCATGTCTGTCACTGTGGAAGCAGGCTTTCCCAGAGACTGATTAGGGTGTGAAATCCCTGGCAATTCCTTATCACCATCTATCTGGGAGAAACTGTGACTGAAGTGAACCTTCCTGCGGGGAGTCTGAATATTTTGGTTAATCACTTTTTTCCCACGGTCCATTTTCTCCCCCTCCCCATTTCAATTATTTTAAAATGCTTAAATTTTCAATGAGCTAAAAATGCTCAGGGTGTGTGTGACTAGATAATTCTCTAGGTCTCGATGTACCTTCTCTGGAAATGGTGGAGCAAATTCCAAAATGTGGTGCCAAGAGGATCGTTTGCAAGGGAATGAATTTGCTGTCAGCTGTAGCATTGCCATGGTAAACAGGCATGCTTGTAGGGGTTTAAAATCCTCAGAGGGTCTTGCAGAGCTCTGGAGATACAGAGGAAAAATGAGTTTAAAATTGCAAGCTCACTGCCACACTGGGGAAAGGCTGCTGCAGCAAGACATTGTTTAAGGGCTCTGTTTTCAGCATGCTCCTGAAAATGTGCTCTTGGAAACAGGGATTTGTGCCTAAATGGGAATCCAGACATACAAAACACTTCATTTATTCATGTAAATGTCTGCATAAAAATGCAAATGTGGTACCTATGGCTATTGCCTCCATATTGGGCTACAGTATAGCATATAAGGGGCATACTGATGAGTTTTCAGCAAATTTTCTGAAAATACTCAAACAGTCATGGGCCCTGATGTATAAAGTTACCTTTTAAAGTGATTTAAAGAAATAGATACTTGGTTTTGCATCCCAGTGGCTCAGCTTCCTAAAAACTTTGAAAATACTTCCAATTTAAAAGAAATTTGAATCAAAAGATCAGCTTTATTTCTAATTCTTATGCTGGTTAACTTCACTCTGGGGTGTATTTCCTAGATGGTTCCAACCTCAGCTTATACATTTATTTACTTAATTCAGGGTTTTGTAATTTTTTGAAAAGCGTATTTTGATCTTCAGGCAGATGCAATGCAGCTGAATCCAAAACACAGTAATTGCAAAGGATGGCTGAGGAACAAAACTCCCTGTGCCCGGCAAAAACAGCAGTAGGTAGTAACACTGAGCTTCCTGAAGGGTCAACTTAAAATTGGTGATTGATTTCAATTTTTAAACTGTCCTTAATTTGATACGACGTCCATTTTGCAGGTATCATTTAATATTCTGCTGTTAGGAGTTGCGAATAAGAATGTTTCGGCTGACGCTTAAATAAAATGCCAGCTGATTCGGAAAGGTGTGGATGGTGTCGGTGGGCTGTTGGTAGCCCGTGCCAACGCTAATGCTGTTCTGCCATTCTTCATCCGTTTTTGTGAGGAAGAGTTAAAATACCGCGCTGCCTGCTCTGCCATTCTCCCGGCTCTGCTTTTGACAAGAACAAGGAGGTTTATCTCTGGGTAAGGCCAGACACTGTCTGAGCTGTCTTCCCATGAGAATAAGAAATGAAAAATGAGGAGAATAAATGAAAAAGAGGAAACTCTGGCATGTGAGTGTGCGCATGGGGACAGACACACACCTCCCCACATGGGGGAGAGCAACATTCCTTGTCTGCAGCGTGTCACAGGGAAAGGATGCACAGTGATGTACATGCAGGCACTGTATGTTCTTTTTCAGGCCCGTCTGGAGATGTTCAGCAAACTTGCCAGGATGTGGGAATGGACTAGAGGGGTTAAATTTTCCATGCTTGTGGAATCTTTTTTTTCCATAAGGAAAAAAATGACCAAGTTTGGTAATTCCTGGTGCTATATATTTCAAGGTGTACCTGCCCCACAGTGTTCATTAGCAGAGTCTTAGCTGTTTTTAAACTTCAAATTGAGACCCTTTGCTTTGGCGTATCAGACATAAATATATGAATCCGCAATACCCACTCTCACTCTCTTCTCCCTTTGCTTGCTTTCCTGATGATTTTCCCTGCCTACCTTCCCTGGTGCTTTCTCCCTCCCCACTTGTTTAAAAAAAACCCAGCCTGGCTGAAATGTATGGGCTTTGTTGCTGCGAGCTCAGATTTCAGGAGCCTTGTCAGACAACACAGCAAGCAATGCAGTGGGATCACCTTTGTCCAGCCTGAGAAACCGTTGTCGATCAAACTTGCCGTGTCCTGGTTGAAGAAGCTTTCCTGGAGCAGGAGCGATCAGCCTTCTCCACGACAGCCTTGTCACAGGGTGCCTGTTGCCTCTCTCGGCTCTCTGCTTAGCCAAGCCAAACTGCCTGGAGATGCCTAATGAGGGACAAGCCAGGATGCTTTGTGCTCTAATTAATAAAAAATTAACCTCTGGTCACTGGATGTTTCCAGCACTCCCAGCAGCACTTGTCTGCAGGGAGGCAGCTATTATCGTCTGTCTCATTCTTTTAGGCGGGCACAAATAGGAAACAAGGGAATCACCCTTTGCCAAGAGGTTTTCCAGATTTTTTTTTTTTTTTTGAAAGCATAATATGTTCATGCATGTGAGTTTCAAATCATCCCAGGATTAAGTGTTTTAGAAATGAGCTGTGTTTAAGTTTTGAGCTGCCTGGATCCCACTGAAGCCCTTCAGCAGCAGTAGTTTGGGATTTTCTGCCCTGTTTTACCAAACCACCATCAACTGCTCCCAATTTTCAAGTATTTAAAGATTACCTTAATCTTTAATACTGGTTTTGGGAGAGTTTTTTAATCCCCACTTCTGCTCTTTTGCAGTCATTGTAGTGAGCTTGCAGGAAGGAAATTGTGCAAAACGTATTTTTTCTTGGGGAGGGGAAAATGTCATGGCTAGCTGGCTTTGGGAGAACAGATGTTCTAGCCCCTTGTGTGCTCACTGAAGTAGGTGAATCCATTGTTAACTGGGAGTGGGGAGAGGTTTGGGTTCCACCAGCTGGTTCCTGACCAGCCATTGACTTCCTGTGATCTTGGAGGAGTTACTAAACTTGCCAACTTTATGTTCTCTAACTATAAATCAACCATTATTTCCATAACAGAGAAGGAATCTTTGTTTTGAGCTGGTGGCAGAGGTTTAAGGTCTGACTTCTCAGTTCCATGCAGCATTTCAGACTGTAGAGCAGTTAAATAGTTGGGCTCAATCTTCACATGTCTTCTGTTTCATAGTTATAAGTATTATAGTTATGAGTGTTAATGGAGTGTTAATTCTTCTTGGAACGACTAACAATGTTTTCAGGTTTGTGCAGGATGCAGGGAACCTTAATTTGGTGCTTCTATGTAGAGGCAAGATGAGGTTAATACAGGATAGACTATACTCTTGAGGGGGTCGTGCGCAAGCAGTTTTGGAGTAGTGGGAGCATCTGTGGTAGCCCATGTTTGGCATGATTTTAATCACTTTCACCGTGCATAATCATAAGCCTGGACGAAGGATACAACACTGACCCACAAGTGCTGCTTTTTTATTCATTTGTTTCATATGAGCTCAACAGATGACCAACTTTTGACATAATACCACTTCCTAAATTTGCTTTCATTTTGGCCACTGACAAAGGTTTTATTTGATGAATAGCAGAATAAACCTGAGCTGGTCAGCCTTGATTTCTGTGGCATGCTGGCTCATCAGGGAAGGAGAAGGAAGGGGAGAAGGGAGTTCACCCACCCAGTGGTTGTACTCCCACACATCATGCTTCCAACCCTGGGCCACTGTCACTGGGCACAGTAGGTTTCATCTCCTCCTTTAGGAATGCTCTGCTTTCCTTTTCCATTGCACTGAAGTGTTACTATCCACCAACTAATACTGGAGGTCAGTGGTGGTTCCTTGCTGAAGATGGAGTTTCGTGTGGGCTGGAAAGAGCAGGATGCTGTTTGCAAATAGCAAAGTCTGTGGGAATGATCAGCTTTTATTGTGAGTCAGGAGGAGGTGCTTCTAATTCTTTAATTACTTTGATTCTTTTCTGCCTTAAGAGCAAAGGAAAAAATACACCACATTTTATGCAATATTCATCAAGAGAAATTAAATTCGACCAAGAAAGAACGTTTAGGGAATAATTTTTTTAGAGCTCTCTGATGAGAATGGTCTGCTGTATTCTTGTGTTATATATATATCTAAATATACACACATATATGCATATGTGTAGAAACAAATACACTACCTGGTCTTTTTGTTTGTTATTGTTGATTTTGACACTGAAGTGATGTAGTTCATAAAATTACACGGGAGACTATCTTCACTGCATTAAGAAATCAGAGGAAAAGAATAAAACCATCTCAGTGAACCAAGTTGTTGGTGCTCTAGCACACTAATTTTTTACCCTTTTTGAGAATATTTCTAGCCAAAAAGTGTAACAATTGGAAATGAAGCAGCACGTTGTTTGCTAGGCCTCTGCAAATGTGACAGTAATCGACCCAAATTACCTATTTCTAGTCTAAATGTTTAATGAGTAACTGCCTACAAGTGGCAGAAATTAATCAAAATGAGACTGCTTTTAAGTCATGTCTTTTAGCTTCTTTTCAATAATAGATAATTATTGACATTTCTAGGAAGCATTTGTAGTACCGGAACAGCAGCAGTACAGTAAAACTTCTTCGGTCTTTCTTTCAACTTGAGTGTGGGGTTCCTCCACTCGTGAAGCGAAATCTTGGGTCGGTCAATGACAACAGGAGTGCCCCTGCAATTGAAAATTGGCCTTTTCCAAGATTTAGTCATTTTGGGCATATTCAGTCTCTGAGGTCTCTGCTGAGAATTGCCAGCGAGGGGGAACAATAACCAAGGTTATAATTTTTGTGGCGCAGAAACGTCGGCTCTCTGGCAACTGGACTGAACATACCAGGCTCATTTCTCATAGGACACCGGAAAAGGTTCAGAATGTAACTTGGACAAATTGTTAATATTGCAAAGCACAGACCAGGAAGGATTAATTTGTCCAATAACTCTCTTCATGTGGTCAGAAATTTTGAGTGGCAACAACCCATTTGGCAAACGACATTGCTAATGTTGTCTGCAAAACTAACTTCACTCTTAGAGAGTGTATTTTTTTTTGTTGATGAGTGCTGCTGTAGGTATACATTTCCCCTGTATTCAAAATGAGAACGTAACCCTCACCTCAGATGTGTGCACTGAAGGAGAGAGGGAGAGAGCTGTTAATGCCTTAAGTCCTTTAGGACTGTTGGATTATCAGGCTTGGCAGGATTTGGTTCTAGTTCAAAGTGCAGATTCTTAAAACAGCAGAGATGGCTGCTGAGCCTTACTGGAATTGTTTTATTTTTCGGTCTTTTGTGTTGAGAGAAAGATGTCGTTCCTGTAAGTTGGGAACTCTTTTTCCTGCAATCTCAGTAATTTCTTTCATGTGGGTCCCCAATGTATAACATGGACACATTTCTAGTGTAAAAGTGCAAGCTTACATGTATGAAATGTATTTTTGCTGTGTTGAGACCTACATAAAAATAGTAAAGGTGTTTTGTACTTGCTAATATACAAGCATATATACGTGCATATAAAGGTCCTGAGTCTGAGATGTAGCTAAGTGTGCAGTTCAGTCTGTGAACCTTTCTGTCATTTAAGTTATATTCTGAATTAATTTTGATATTGCTTTTAATCTCAAAGACATCAACACATTTCTTTAAAAACTGTAAATCAGTCCTTTTGTGGATTTCCTAGCTCTGTAACATTCAGGAGTAGTAAAGCCTATTTTGGAAAGTGCTTTTTGCAACATTTCCAAATGTGACTGTGGCTTCTGCAGTTGTTCTTCATGAAAAGCACTTTTTGACAATTTCAGAAAATGTAAATTTAATCTTGATAAGTGCTTTCCCTGAATGCAACCTTTCCTCTGTAGGGGGAGAGTGCATATTACATCAGCATAAATGCATTCAGATAGCTCTACATACAGGCAAGTGACCTCTCATTCAAAAGATGTTTTAGGATCATTTTGAAAACCCTATTATCCAGCAAAAAGTTTAGTGTAGATTAGGGAAAATGTAATAGAGTTTTAGGTTTTCTGTGTTTTTTTCCTTTGTGTAACAAAGTGAATCAAGACTTTGCCTAGAAGTCATTTTCCACAGTCTTCTGAGCTGATCGTTGTCATTATTTTAGATCTAGAAAGTGCTATCCATTCATTTTTTCTGCCCTGCAATACAGCCAGAGTTAGCAGGTAATGCAGAGCTTTCCATTGTAAATAAATAGCATGGGTGAAATGGAAAAAACAGTCTTTATTTCTTACACATTGTTGTTTCTTTTCCATTTAAAAATGAAATTTTAAGCTTTTCAACAGCATTTTCAAAAACCTTCACATCCTACCTTATCATAAGAGTCACAGGGAGAAAATACAGTGAGATTGTTTAAAAACAAACAGTAATTTTTTAGAGATCTTGTGTACAGGTAGTATAAGAGTGAATGAACTACCTGGCTTGTAAATCCTGAGAGAGTGGTGGGGTGTTATGACTTGAAAACAATCCTAAATTTATATTTTCTTTAGGCATTTGTCATCTCAACATCGTTCTGGTTTCCACAGATATAATTGAAAGGGAAGGTTTCTCAGAGCCCCTGTGCTGTTTTAATGAGGGTATCGTGTGTCAGTCACGGCTGAGCTGTTGCCCTCTGGACAGCCAAAACACAGCACCAGCTGGGTTTGAAGGTTCTTACACAGTCTTGCTTCAGCACCCTGAGGACCCCAGGAGAGGGATCCAGGCAATCCAAGCAGACAAGATGCATCCAAGGCATCTTGCCAGGCCTGGTAGATGTGGTATCTTTGTGGTGTGGAGATGCTGAGTGGGTACTAGGAAACCTTATGCCAGATTTTGTCATCATTTTCCCATTATTATGCTTTAACCCTAGTTAGCAGCCAAGCATCTCACAGGTGTTTGCTCACTCCCCCACTGGCAGGATCAGGAAGAGAATTGGAAGGGTAAAAGCTACTTGGGAGATAGGGTTGAGATAAAGACAGTTGTGGGTTGTGATAAAGACAGTTCAACAGGGAAAGGAAAAGCCATGCACACAAGCAAAGCAAAACGAGGAATTAATTCACTGCTTCCCATGGGCAGGCAGGTGTTCAGCCATCTCCAGGAGAGCAGGGCCCCATCACATGTAATGGTTACTTGGCAAGACAAATGCCATCACTCCAAATCTCCCCCCTTCTATCCTCTCCCCCACCCCGGTTTGTATCCTGAGCATGGTGTCATGTGGTATGGAATGTGCCTTCGGTCAGCTTGGGTCACCTGTCCTGGCTCTGTCTCCTCCCAAGTTCCTTTCCAGAAGAGGCCTTATCTCTGTGTAAGCCCTGCTCAGCAATAACAAAAACATCACTATATTATCCACCCTGTTTTCAGCACAAATCCAAAACACAGCCCCATACTAGCCACTGTGAAGAAAGTTAACTCTACTGCAGCCAAAACCAGCACATCCATATATGTTAATTGAAAGGGCTTTCTCAGGTGGCTAGTGGTAGCCCAGAGCAGTGTTCGTGGACTGGTTTAGGGCCCCTAATTCTCTTACTTAAATATTATTATTTCAGTCGGTTTACATTCCTGACCCAGCCTTGAAAAATATTTTGTCTCTTTGTTTTCAAGTTTTCTTAATGACTGTTTAGCTTGTCCAGGCAGTTCCTGTGCCTCAGCGGAAGGCACCCTTGGCTTCTAATCTTGTGACTCTAAAATAAGCTCAATTTCAAAGTTTGTGAAAACCAGGGTTTTTAATCTGATGATTGGATGGGAGCATAAAGCTAAGAACTTGGTAGCAGAGAGAAAAACGAGAGGGTTCATCCTCTTCCACTTTGGAGGTTTCAGGCTTCGCCCATCTCCTTGAATTCTAGGATGATTCATGCGTGTGGATGTGCAGAGGAGTGCCTGGGTAAAGCATGTGTGGGCATATAGATGTGCTGTGGTGAATACCGCAGTTGACGGTGATTTGGTTGAATTGCGGGTTTCTATAGACAGTAAGAACAAGAGAGTGAGCTATGGCAAACACAAGCGTGATTAGCATTTCCAGCATGAAACCCTTTGGTCAGCAGGAAAGAGGAAAAAGCAAGGCAGTCTGACACATGAGAACAAGAACATTTCTTATTGCCTAGGCTGCTCTCTGAGACTTTGAAATGCCCCTCTTTGTCAAGGAAGCATGCAAATGTTCTCATTATTTTCTATAATTTGCATTATTAAAGAAAAGTTATTACCCAGGCTCAAACTTTCTTAGAGCACTGAGTCAAAGATACTGTTTTGCTTGCTGACACTGCATACTCAAATGGACCTAATGGTGTTCTGTGCAGGAGTATTTTATCTTTAAGGACCCTTAATTGCTTTAACATGCCGTGCTTTAAAGGGGCTGAATCACAGATAAACAGCAGTCCTTTCCAGCTCTGTTGTTAGGTAGGGCTAAAGGCTCTGGCTCAAATTAGGAGTTAATCCTTATTTTTAAATAAGGGGAACTAAGTCCTTTAAAGAAAAAGTAAAAAAAGCCCCTTTAGTAGTTCATAATCCTGATTTTTAGCTGTGGGCACTTCAGAGCAATCCTGTCTCTGATTTTGGAATCCTGTTTCTGGCTGTTGTTTCCTGTTGCCTTGGTTTGTCTCTCTCCCTCTTGATCATGGGACCCACATTACTTCTGTGGGGCCTGCCAGGATTTTTGACTTTTTCTGAAGGTCCATCCCTTTGCAGACACTGTCTTGGATATGCTGGAGGTACCCTGATGGAGCAGGGCCCTCCCCTCCTCCAGCTGTGCTGAAAAATATGCTTTTCCTGAAGGAGCTGGAGCAAGCTGGATGCTCTCAATGGAGAAATTATGCTCTTGGTCACAGCAGGAGCCCTATGGCTGCTGCGAGTGAGGAGTGGGAGGCTAGGGGGATGCTGTGAGACTGATTCCCAAAACTGGCACCAGTGCCTCAGATTTTAAAACAAATCACTGTGAAATGACTGGAGAGTTTTCCATTGTGATTTTCTTACCTGGGCTAGGGACGGTTAAAGCAACGGGGGCTTGGGGTGAAAGGCAGTGATGGCAGCAGCCACCCCGCAGCACTGGCTGCAGTGGGGAGCCCTGCTGCGGGGAGCGCGGCAGTGCCGCCCCGCTGCTCCTTTTTATTCCCCATAAGGAAGTGACAAAACGAGTTGTTGATGTCTGAGAAAGGCA
The DNA here is from genome assembly GCA_036023395.1 of Myiotriccus ornatus. Classification (NCBI taxonomy): domain Eukaryota; kingdom Metazoa; phylum Chordata; class Aves; order Passeriformes; family Tyrannidae; genus Myiotriccus; species Myiotriccus ornatus. The sequence continues at coordinate 138,451,201 of JAYRBT010000082.1, read as the reverse complement.
AAGGGCAGGGGAAAACGCAATAAAGCACTTGTCTGGCACACAGGCTGAAGCAGCAGGGAGGGAAGCCGCGGGACATGGAGGGCTGGCACCGATTCCGGCCTTCCTTCCTGCACCGAGCAGCGTTGAGGAACACGTTTGACTGCAGAAGTATGGATGCTGATCTACTCTGGAGGTCAGTTTGCTTGTACATTTCTCATCACTGGCTTTCCATTTACACCAGGGAGCAGTTTAGCTCTCTGAAAGACTTTGCTGGTGTGAGGGTTGCTCTGGTACCCATGTGGCCATATCACATCCACTTATCTTACCCCAGGCTTTTGTCCCTAAGGATTTGAGTGCTGGTGGGGATGTTTCCCATGGTCCAGCTCTCATGCACATGTACACATAGTGGGAGGTCTGTGTTTGAGCTTTGACTCCACCTCTAGGATGACTACAGGATGGGTTGGAGTGCTGTGATAGCAAAAAGGCAATTTCTCTTAAGCCAGATTTGCCTCTGCTCTGCTTGGAAAATAACTTGTTTGCTCTTAGCCCCTCCAATACTCTTCTGTAAACAGCACTGAAGAGTGGATCCTCCTAATCTGTCCCACTCATTGGTACAGCATGTCCTAGCTCACCAGGACCGTTTTCACACGGTGAATCTGCTTGCTGAAATGGGGTATCTGATTGGCTCCCCAGTAACTCTTGAGTAGAATGGGGATAGCTGCTTGTGCTCTGGTCCCAAAATCATGTAAAAGTGGCCTCCACAGGGTAAAATGGCATTTCCCTAGGTTTTGGCAAAACCAGGATGCACAAACTTGGGCCTTGGCTCTCACTTAGCTCTTTGGCCAAAGAGGGTGCTTCTTGCTGTGGCTTCACAGGCCTGCGTGGTGAAGGGCAGCAGGGAATGCTGGTGGCTCTCTGGAACAAGGGCATTGCCTGGACACTCGCAGGACAGACCAGGATGGCATCACATTTTACACAGAGTAATTCAGGAGTCCAAATGAGCATTTAAATGTGTTGAATCAAGGGAGATGATTGTGATCAGGCCACTTTGTCTTCTTGACTTGGAATATTTTTTCCTCAAGGGCATTTAAAACAATGGAGTCAAGCCTTCAGATTCGTAGCTGCCACCTTATTATCCTATTAGTCAATTATGGCTGCTGAGGAGCCAGGAGTAAGTGACAGTATGGCAGATTACAGCAATTTATTTGCAGTTCTCATAGTCTGGTACCGCATATCATCAGGCTGTTTAAATTTAATGATAGGGTTTTTGCATGTGTTTTAGTGCAGTTAAAGTTGTAATCAAAATGTTTAGGAAAACCCCCACTGACCTGCATAAATACTCCCATCTTCAGCACTGCTTTCATGCCCTGTTGTAATCTTTATTAGCAGAGCTGACTCACTAATTAGGGGAAGCAACCTGCCTTGGAAATAATAGATTTCTTTTTTCTTTTTTTACCACTTTACAAAGCTTTGAGGAATAGAAGCTGCTGGTGAGTCTCTGTCTTGGCTCTGCTTTTGAGATGTTCTCTCACCGCCAACCCAGTTTAAATTAAAACCTAGAAACAGGTATGTGTTAGCTTGTTTTCTGTAAACCTGGCATGGTATATTCCCTGTGGGGTAAATAGTCACCCACTGGATTTTAAGCATCAGGCACTGGTGGTGATCCTGAGGAGGTGTTTGTGGTCAAACAACGCAGCCTCCAGCACGGCCCCTGCTCCCATTGCATTTGGTTTTTGGACATCCCTGTTGAAGAAGAATGGAGAAACTACCACGGTTTTGTCTCATCATGTTTCATGGGTTTGTAGCTTAGGAGATGACAACCATGAGGTCTGAAAGCAGGCTTGGGCATCCTCAGCAGCATCTGTGGCCTTTCAGTGGCGGTTCTATAGGGCTTACGTTGTCTGCTAGTGACCAGCTGCTCCCTCAGGACACTCAGGCTGTGGTGGGATGTGGACCAAGAGGCCTTGCTGCTGCTGGCCTGCCGTACAGCCATTTGGGGGAGCATCCAAAAGCTTCCAGGCCAGAGTAATCAAAACCTGGCTTCCGAAAATTTTAAGAGATTTTTTTTCCAAGGATTTGGGGTCTAACTCAGATGTTCAGTCACTTCATCCTGCACTGAAATAAAGGTGTAATTATCAAACCCATGAGCATGTTCAACCAGCATGCTCAGAGCCCAGCTGGGGGAGATGGATGAGGTTGCAGCTGCCTGCCACTATGTGCTATGATGCAAAGCAGCAACCTAAATGAAATAGGGCTATTCGGGATAAAATTCAGGCATAAAGCATTTCATGACATATGGGGAGCTCCTACAAATAGCTGTTAAGCACTGAGTACATAAACCATGTTGCTTACACAGAGCAGAAGGGGTGGCCGGAAGAAAAACAACGCTGGGAAAAATACGTGAAGAGTGTGTTTCTGTTGTAATGCCCTGAAACAGAGGATGATAAGAAGGCCTGGATGGAGATTGTAGCCACAAGTGGACAGACCTTTCTCCTCTTTTGCCCTCTGGAGGGGCTAGCAGGCTTCACTTCTGTTTTTTGCCTCTGCAGTTCAGGTTTTTGGTTAAGTTGGACAGGGTTGTTTTTACTTACCTTTCCATTCGTCACCTGCATCAATTCAGTTGCTGTGCATGAGCTCCTTGGACACCTCTGCAGCCCTTCAGCAGCAGCACTTTGAGTTTTCTGCCCTGTGTTACCAAACCACCATCAACTGCCCTGAAGGGTGAACCCCACCAACCCCCTCCCACGTGTCTCTCTGCTCAGCACTGGAACTTTCTGAGTGGGAAACTGTCCAAGACCCTATGACTCCAGTTCACAGGAGCCTCATGCACGTCGGTCGGCAATCCCATGGCTGTCAGCACAGGAACTCCAAAGGGACTGCCTTCCCTGGGGACTTCTGTGAGGCTGGGATAATCCTGCCTTTTCTGTGGAGGGAAAAATATTCTCTGAGTGGAGTAGCAGCATCAGATTGGCATTTAGAAGTTACTAATTAGTGTGTAATGTTATGTAAAACTGAGCTGGGCTTCCAGAAATATACCAGTCGTGTGAATGAGTTAGGGGATGGTTTACAGACAACGGGTGTTACTTTCTGCAAGGGTAGGGACAATTAAATGGATTTTCTTTGAGCTGTTAACCAGGAGGCATAATACCATTTATTACATCCATATTGGGAATATGTCGCATAAAAACATAATTGATGGAAGTATTATCTTGCTTAATTGGGAAATCGAAAAAGCCACTTCCCCTTTATTTACAGATTATTAGCAACGGTATCTCCGGTTTGGTCCAGAATGGTTTCTGTGTAAGTCACAGGCTTTGTGCATTATATTCAGTATATAATTCTCTTAAAGGAGTCTGGCTTTTCAGTTTCAGAAATGACAACTTCTAGGGACGTGCAGTTGAAGCCTCATGGTATTTTACAAAGGCTTGGTACAACCAACACTTAGAATAACTGAAAAATTAGAAAGAAAAGTAGCAAAAATATTGTTTTCTGTCTTATTAAGTAGGTGAATTCTCTAAATCTTTTGTTGTTGCTCTTCATGAGAAGGAGTTTCACCTTGACTCTGTGTGACAGTGCCTTGTGTAGTCAGAATAATTATTTTTCCAGTCGTGTTTGGCAGTAAATTTCTCTCTTGTGATTTTGAAGATGTTCTTCCAGTAACAAGAAACATATTTTTAATGGGAAAATATGGTTATGAAATCATGAAAATATGGGAAGAGTCTGAGGCAGAGATAAAATTCAAATGGAAGAAAACAGGAAATGAAAGAAGGAGAATTGGCCCCATTTGGATTTTCAGCTCTTGCTTTTCTTTTAAACTTTGTTTTTAAGTCAAGAGCCCTTTTAAACAGAAATCCAGTCTTATTCCACCATTTAAAATATTAAATCCAAATATAATGAGTATTTGATTTTGCATCAAAAAATGTAAATGTTATTATTAAAAACGCCTATTTCAGTGAGTGGGCAGTGCCTACTGAGAAGAAATTAATCAGTGAAGGGTTTGGGTTTTTTTCATAATCATCTTTAATGAAGATGTTCTCCTCAGTTTAAAGCACTTCTTCTTTCAATTGCGGAACACGTGTTAGTGAATGTAAGACAGATTTCCTTCTCGTCATCTCCCTAACCATATCAAGAGCATGGCAGGAGAAGATGGGTGGCCTTGCCAGGAGTGGGCAGGAAAGGTGGGACAAGGTGATTGGAACTCTGTGGTGTTCTGCTGGGCATGGCACCACAATGTCAATGTACCCACTGCCCCAAGGTGTTCACCCAAAGCGATCCTGTGCCCATGGCCCATTTTGGGTGTTTATTCAGTGTCTGAGAGGTGTTGCCTTGGGGCAGGGGGACTACGTTGAAAAACAGTTGGTTTTATTCTCTCAGTATGAAAACAGATTTTAAAGAAACTTCTGAGCAGAAGCTCACTGTCTGAAACATATGGACATTTTTCAAGCAGTGTAATTGATTAACCTCTATTGGAGTATGCAGAAGTATACTGAGATGCTGTTTTCAAGCTTGATAGAAAATGAGAGAGAAGTGTATTTCTAAAAGAAAAATTAGTCCTTTGGAGTCTCTGCTCCCCACTGCATATTTTTGCCCTCCCAAGCTGATTACCATTACAGACGTGGCAAGAAGGAAAGCTGTTTAGACAGCAAGCCAAAACTTGTTCACATGGAATTAGGAGAACATTTCTGAATTGCAGCCCATCACCTCAAACTGGTCAAAATCTCTTGGTTGACTTGGGGCTATGGCTGACTTGTGGCTACAGTTGCCTTGTGGTCTGGTTGATGCATATTCTCTAAAGGGACTTGCCATTACACCTCTGTTGTGTTTGGTCTCCACTCCCTGCACTGGAGGAACCAAATTCTGCTCTGTCTCCCTGTTGTTGGATTCAACAATCACAGTTCCCATTTGCACAACTTTCCCTCCCTCTTGTTCTCTGTTTTTGAGCCACCTCCTTGAAATACAAGTTTATTTTCTGTCAGTGTTTGAAAATCGGTAGCATTACGAGTGGTAATGGCCAACGGCTTAAAGCACAGCAAGTTCAAAAGTGGAGTTCATCAGCACAGTAGAATAAAACCCAGGTCTCTGAACACACACCCAACCCTACCAAATAACCTTTCAAAAACTGGCTGATTAAAAAACTAGCTTGGGCCAGCATTTGCTTTGGTCCATCAGACATTCATTACTTCTGCTCTTGAGTTGCATGATGTCCTTATCTTTATCGGGAAAACAGCTCAAATCATTGGGAGCTGCTTCAAATGATTGGTGACATGACAGAGCCTCTTATTTACTCCTAGAATAGCCATAAGTATTGTATGAATGCAGCAACATGTCCTGTGTCTGCTGCTGGTTGTTGCTTGGAGCCTGGAGCCAGGCAGTTGGCTGTGCACTTGCAAGGCAGCTCCCTGGGATCTCAGTGGGACTGGTGTTGCAGAGAGAGCTGCTGGTGTGCAGCACTGAGTGCACGCTCCGTGTTAATCTGAGAGCTCTGGAACCTAAACAATTAGCAGCACTCAGTCTGAAACTGCACGAGGTGCAGTGTCCTAACCAGGTAATGTCAAAAATCTATTTTTTAGATTCCTTTGTTATAAGGGATGACATTACATTGTTATTTAAAGTGTTCGAGGCTTTGCATTTCCTTATGAGAGGGGAGGGCAGTGTGGAAGCTCTGGATCGGTCAGTGCCGGGTCCTTGTCCAGTGCTGCCCAGGCCGAAGGGCTGCAGGAGATGCATCGACTGCCTCTCACCCCGGTGGACACTTGTCCTAAAGGTCTCCCTGAACCAGATCAAGGTGACTATTTCTGCTGCTGTCTGTCCCATCTACCCCCCTAGTGATGCAATTTTTTAGCTGTCTCATACCACTGCTCATGGCTGTCAGGTACTGTCATTTGGGGGTGCCTGCCTGAAAAGGGACATATAATCCGCCTTCCATGGCATCCTTGGTGTCCATTTTACTTGTCTACTTGTCTACCAAAGTCCAAATAAATAAAAAGTTTCCTTTGATGCAAAGCAGTGGATGAGTTGCAGTGGACCATGCCAGCATGAAATAAATTGCTGCTTTGGTTCATTTCTCAGCACCTTGTTCACTCACACCCTTTTCCCCACATCTCTTTGTGTGGTAAAATACCAAAAATTTGGATTTGAGGCTGATGTGGTGCTGAGGTGAGCGACAGCAGTGGGGCAAGAGGCAGCTCGGGGCTATACTGCAAATGCTCATGATGATTTTGTTTTCCCTGGGGATCTAGAGAGATCCAACCCCTCTCCAGTGCTCTCAGTGGCCATATTCCAGAGCTGAGCAAACACTCCAGGCCAGATATGCAGGAGTGAATAGGCACTGTTCACATATTTATTTCAGTGGAAGTTAAGTGAATGTATAGCTTTCAACCTCATGTGTGCTCCTCCACTAGCGAGATATAACTGAAAACACTGGCTTTGGTAAGTGTTGCAAGTGGTTCTCAGGATTAGGCCTTTGAATCTCATTGTGTCAATCGAACAGGAGCATATGAGATTATGTTCTGTCATTCCCTGGCCGGTTGCATGGAAGTGAGTCCCTCACACTTGGATTTGCACAATGTTGGGAGGGGTCACATCTCAGTAGTTATCATGGGAGCTTGTCACCCCCCAACCTGGATGAAGAGAAGCTGTGCAGTTCAGCTCTCCTGCCAGCTGTTCAGCATCATGCCAAGGAGGGGGAAGCCCCAGGTGACATTTACATCACGAAAATTTTCTTTCCTAATGTCATTTCTTTTTAACTGGTGCCAAGTAAAAAAGCAATAAGTTACTGTTCTAGCAGCCTTTCTTGGGCTCTCCAACAGTACAAAATGGCACATGTGTCTGCAAAGAGAGAGCCATCCAGTTGCAAGTAAAGTGCATTTGGCCTGACTCTGAAGAGCCTGTCTTTGAGGTCAAGGGAGGGGTTTTCTGACCTTTGGTGTGTAGGAGTGCTCAGGATGTGAATCAGAAGGGTTAAAGACATTTTTGGGTGGCTTGGAAGGAACAGGGAGGACATTTTCACTCTATGTGAGAGGAGAAATGTGTGGTGGATGATGCAGAAGCTGCTTCTGGTGCAGACAGATAATTTCCTCTCAAAGATGTGTGCCGGGGATGTGAGTGGCTGGACTCAGAGGGAGTCATAGAGCCTCAGAGCTCTGGGCATTAGCCTGAAACTGAATCCAGGGTGCCAAGGCTTTGCTGAAACATAACTTTGCAGTCTGTTCAAAAGCAATTTAAAACCAAAATAAAATCAAGCATTTTCTACCAAGGGTCTGATGCAGAAAATCCTTCTGCTAGCTTCACTAAGAGGTGGAGCAGCTCCTGTCATAAAGCCCTCATCATCCTTTCTCCACTAAGGTCTCTTCACTCTCTGCATTTTTGTCTTTCTCCTCACTCTGTTCTCCCCTTGTAGTGTTGGAAGGACACAAGCATCCTCTCTGTGTGCCAGGATATCCCTGACCTTGCTCTGGACTTTGGCTGGAAAGTACAATGCTTTTACTCAATGAAGCTGTGTCAAAAGGATTGGTGCTGAGACATTCACATTTATGATATGTGAATGAAACTGATAATGAGTGTTTTAGATAGTTTACTATCCCAAAATACGTGAAATTATTCTGCAAAGGTGCAAATGGACTGTGGTGCACAAGGGTGCATCCTGGGTGCTAAAGTGACTGAGCAAAGCATGCCCGTCATCACCCCTACACTGGCCTCAGCTGTGCTTTTGTATTTTCAGGGACAGCTATCTTCACCCGTTCCCCTCTTCTGTCCGCATTCTCCTGGATCCAGGCATCTTTACTGTAAAAACTTCCCACCAAGAAATTGAAATAAGGAGACTTTTTCTGATCTCTTTAATGTAAAATACCTAAAAATAAACCACGTGGGAACAGTTTTCCTCTTAAAGAGCAAAATCGTGCAAAAATATTTTAATGCAGATTTGGGACCTAATTATTTTTTCTCACTAACAGTCGAAGTTTTGCCACAGTGTGAACTGCAAGTCTGTAACAATCCATCCACTTGGATTTTGGTGTTTTCCTTCCTCTCCTCAGGGCTTTACCAAGAGAGCAGAGAATAGGACTTGTGAATGCCATCCCAGTAGTCCCAGAGTCAATCCCCCCATTAATTCTGCACCCTTAATTTCACCAAGAAATGCCAGCTGATTCAGCTGGATGGTCCCAGGTTAGTACAATGAGTCAAAAGATCTATACTGGACAAAGTAAAGTGTCCTTAACTGAAAAGAAGCAAGAGAAATGCTATAGTTAAACTATATTGTTTCGGAGCACTTGTTAGATCAGTGCTGGGGAGTGTCCAGTATATAATCAGATCGTTATAGAGTTGCCTAAAGCAAACATGCAGAACAGTGTTGTTAAAGGCTCTTAAAACTTGTTGATAGTGGCAGGGACTTCTCCATTCTGTTCTGCCTAATTTACAGTGTCACTCCCATCTTTCCTAATGAACAGTGTAGTGCATCCACTGTGCCAGCAAGGGATGGGGCTCCTCCACTCAAACAGACACAAGACTGGTCTGAGTTGAAGGAAGTGGGATGGATCTGAGTGTGTTTGTGGGTGTAAGCCTATATGTCTCAGTTCTCCCTGCCTAATACAATAGTTGGTACAAGAGATTTTCTAGTCCCTCCTAACAGCTGCGTGTTGTTAGCTTACCGGTAAGGCAAACAGGGCGGACAACAGGTTGTCCTCAAAAGCCCCCATAACAACGCATGCAAAAGCCATTCCAGGAGATTTGAACAAGCATTTCTGTATGTCTGCAGTTTTACCTATAAATATGGTAAAAATATCCAAAGTATCAGGCTGCACGCCTGCTGAGGAAAATGTTCAGTGACCATCATGCCTCTTTCATTCTGTGACTCCCGAGAAGCAGTGGCTGGTGATTAACACATTGTAGTGGTGCAATTAGCACACTGTCCTAGCTCTTTGGTGTTAAATGTGTCGGTGGCCTCAGACCTTTATTTCCTATTTTTCCATGGACAGATGTCTAAATTGTTCTTGATGGCCCTGTTGGAGTGGCTGTGGTCAGTGCTGGAGCATCAGCTCCCTGCAGGAAGGCGTTAGCAGTCCTTCCCTTCCACCACGTGTGTTCATTCGCCCGCTTGGGTCTGGAGGCTGTTGCAAACAGGACTGTGGTGCAGGGACACTGGGCTGGTGCAAGTGCCTCAGCCTTGTGCAGCCCTGCTCTGGGAGAGTGGGATGGCTTCCTCTGGGGGCTTTATCACAGCTGTTTGATTTTGATCTGTCGATACCTCTAAGTATGATAAAGAAAAAACTGCCTGCTTCCAAAAGGCCACTTTGAGAGCCACACAGGACTCCTGCCATGTCTACAGTGAGAGGACAAGAGGAAATGGCTCTGAGACAGAGAAGATTCAGATTAGATATTAGAAAAAAGATTTTTAGTGTTAGGGTTGTCAGGCGTTGGAATAGGTTGCACAGGGAGGTGGAGAAATCACCATCCCTGGAGGTGTTCAAGAGACATCTGTATCTGGCACTGGGTGATGTGGTTTAGTGGTTTAGGGGTTACAGTGGCAGTGTGGGGCTGACAGCTGGACTGGATTGATTATCTTGAAGGCTGGATGTTTTGATTCTGTAATTCTATGACAGGCTCTGGAGAAAAGAAAGATATGGAAGCAAGGGCTTGGGAAATGTTTCTGCCCTCTCAGCCTGGTGAAGACCTGTCGAGAGAGACTTAAGCAGTTTTCTATTAAGCAGTGTTCTATGACAAATTGCATCCTCTCCTTTGGTGGGAAGTCCCATGTGGTGGGCACATCTACCCCTTCATTCAACATGATGATGTTTAGCTGCTGCTCCAGAGAAGCTGATGTAAAAGCCATGACATATGTAGTGGGTTCCTCAATACCAGAGGTACCTGGAATGCCAAGACCCCCCTCCTGCTTTCCCTATGAATAAGTAAAGACTTGTGCTCTTTTACCCCCCCTCCACAGCATGTCTGAATTCAGTAAATAAACCATAGGCAGCCCCAGACAATTCAATTATAGACTGTCACTTGCCTTTAAATCACAGCTGCACGATTATAGGCAATGTCCTTTGTTGTTGTGACAATTTCAGACTTTCCCCCACCTTATTTTCCTCTCCCAACATCTAAAATGAAAATATTGAGTGAGTCTTGACTAAGCTAAAACTTGTCAGGAAGATCTGAGAGCATATACTGCCATTTCAGAGGTGAGCCAGAAGCAGGATGCATATGATATGTATTGTCAGTGGTAGGCCCTGCTTAGGCAAGGTAAAAAGTGTCATCTGCTTCATAATAAAACTGTAGAAGAAATTGTGCTCTGCTCATGCAATCCTCTGTATTGGGACAGTAATTTACAGTTGTTGACATTAAGGCAGATGATACTGACTACATTTTAATAGCTGGTTGCAAACGAGGATTTTAGTTACTCAAAGAATCACTGTCAAAGGGATTGGCAAAAGCAGGTTTAATATAAATATTGAAGTGGAAGTGTGACAAAGTTCATTGGCAAGGATCACCATACAATTTACTAGACTGTTAAAGCACACAGAGAAAAACAGGACTAAAATCCAAAATCAGTCAGTCTAAAACTAAAATCAATCTAAACCTACCTGTGTGGAGGCTCAGGATGGAAAAAGAGTAAGGATGGGAAAGAAGAAGGATAAAAGGGAATAAAGAAGACCCTGCTATTGAGTCACAACGTTTGGAGTGGACCCTCTTGCCAAAGTTAGCCCCAGACTTGACCAACAGTTTAGGCCTAAAGGTTCTAACAGCAATCAGACTTCACAGTACTTAATTGATAGCTTAATTTAAACAATTTAAAAATAGATTCTATAGAATTCGATACGAGCACAACAGTACCTCACTTACAGGCCTGCCTAACTCACATACGAATCTAATGTACTTAAGATTCTAAGCGAGCAACATTATAGTACATGTGCTTTAGCATATTCACACTGGCAGGCACACAGACCACAAGGAATTCCCTTTGAGTTCAGTGAAGTTCACTTTATTGGATGGCTTTGCATCTTCTCAGTGGGTGAACTGCTGAGCCTTGAGGAGTGGGGGTATCAGCCCAGGCTCCCTTTGGCAGCGATCCTCCGAGTATAGCAAACTTGAGAGGTCACTAGCCCTGAGAGGAGTGCCTCTCAGAGGGAGATTGCTGGTTACAGCCCACTGCAGTCCAGGAGAGCTCAAAGGGTCTCACTTTGGACTGCTGTTTATAGGGTTGCAAGAGAGTTGGCTTTAGTCATAGTAATTTTCCAAAGTGTCCGCGATGTGGGTCAGTAACTTTCTTTGGAAGTTCAATTAAAAAAATGTTGTCCCACTTGAGCTGTTATTCAGGCAAGAAAAATAAGTTTCCAAGGCTGTTCATTTAAAACCAGGAGCTTGTCAGAGAGCACTTGCCCCTGGAAGCAGACAGCGTTTCTGATAAGCTCAAGAGGAGCTTAGCCCAGGTGCTGTTCATCAAGGGCAAGGCCTAACAAACATTTCTGAGATCATAGTGTGGCCTGAGGAGTGGGAGGGAGGATGCACCATCACATAGCTTAAGCTGGCACTGAAACAGGATCTGGTTTTGATCAACCTTTTTCATGTTCCTCAACCTTTGCATGTTTGGTCAGTGGTGGATGTGTCTGTATTTATTAATAACTAAACCAGAGAAGTGTTGCCTGATTGCACAGTTTTGAAGTGATACACTATAGTCAAGTATGTAAATATGTACAACTTATAGGACTAGAAGTCTTCGAAGTCAGGAAAGGAGGCAGTCTTCTGTTGTTATTTCAGGGTTCAAAGGTCTTTGGTCACTGGATGAGGATAGAAGAAGGGTCAGGAGTAGCATGAGTGGCAAAGATTCTCAGGTATTTAATAAAATCAGTTAATCCATTGAATTAATTTGTTCAATTTTCCATAAGGAAATGAAATTGGAGCTATGTATATTGATAACCACATTGACCTACAAGGCAACCAACATGAACCCAAGTTCTCTCCACTTCTCATGAGCTCTGGTGTGTGACAGTCAGGATGTCATTGTTCAGTCAGCAGGAGCTCAAATGGATGGGGCTTCAAGTCAAAGGCTAATAATAGTTGAGAGCATTTATGAGGAGATTTTTGTGGTTTATTTGTACAGTTACAAGAGCTTTATTTTCAGACCTTGCTAGTTGTAGGTAGCTCTGTCAGTGACCACTGCGGTAAGTAAATAAATAGTTGTACTGCTTAATTCTTCAGTTTGAATATGAGTAAAAATAAATTAATTTGAAAACTCTTTGAAGGAATAATTGGCCACATCCAGCCATATGGACGGGTCCTCTTGACATAATGGGCCATGATAGGAAAGTCAAACAGTTCACCTCACTGCTAAAGCCTCCTCCTGTGCTCCTGGCCCTGTTACCTGTGAATTTGCTTTCTTTGGGCTTCACCTGCAGCTGTGAAGGAAACACATACAAATAGGAGTTAAAACTAGATTCAGACCCTGTTTCTACTCCTCAGTCCCCCATAACTTCTTTTCCATCTGTTCCTCTCCATATCCTTCCTTCTCCTGCAGGCTTGGGAGAGGGTTCTTCTGCTTCTCCTGAAGGGGCTGTTTTCTTGCCAGCTGGCATCTGTGGGCAGTCTCGTGCAGCCTCTGGCTGTGGTTGGTACTGATGTGTGAGGAAGATAATACAGTCCCTAAGGGATGATTATAAAATTACTCCCCCAAGACTGAGTTTCTCTCACACCTCCAGTCCAAGGTACACCAGAGACACACAGAGTTTAAGCATCCCTCACTCATTTTATGTGAAATATAACATAGCTGTGGTAGTCATGTTATCTATTGGTCATACTTTCTCTGATCTCCTAGAGGTTCCTGGCATCAATTATATTTAAAGACAGTTAGTTCCATGTCTTAATTACAAACTGTGGATTGAAAGAAATTAAAATCATGTAGTGCTTTAAATCCATCTTCTTTATATTGGCTGTTCTTACTGTACAGCTAAACACAAATGGGATGCCAAGTGTCCCTGCTTTGTATTGCTCACTGTTTTGCATTCCACATTGGTCTGGTTCTGGTCTCCTCCCCAGACTTAATACTTGCTTTCTGTTTGGGAAACTGTTTCTGCCCCTTCCCCATTAGCCATCTTTGGACCCAGACCAGATCCTTTTGTGGGAGAATTCGGGGCTGCCTGAGCAGTGCCATTCATATCATACCACCAAGTCCTTTCCTCTTCCATCATCCCATTGTTTTCATATTTTTCTTGTCCTTTTGGCAGTTACTATACATCTCACTATACATCTACTCACCTGCAGTCGGTCACTTTGCAGGTCATCCCCTCTTCCAGGTCAGTGCATACTCAAAGTAAACATTTTAAAAATTAAGTCCAAGGAGGTGGGGGCAGGTAGGGCACTTCTGCCTCTTTATGTACTTGCCTTAAATATTGCTGCTAAAAATACGTGGAGAAAAATATGAGAAGTGTAGTTTTAAAACTGATAGTGTGCCCTGAGAGAGGGGTTTTGCTCTCCCCCAGCTTTACTGGTCTTCCATCCTAACTCACCCACCCCCAGAAAAGCTGTCTGTTCCTACTCCTTTTCTTTAATTAAGAAGAGTGCTGCCAGCAGTCTCGATTCCCGCTGAGACCATCCCACTCAGCTGTCAAACCCCACGGGAGGTGCCATGCCCCCTGCAGCCCCCAGCCCCTTTCCCAGGAGCTAGACACTGCCACTGATGGATTCCTGACGCTCCAGTGCCTGCAGCCATGAGCAGTGCTTGATTTGTGGAGCCTGCTGTGAACACGTATCCCTGGCAGCATGAAAACAGGCTTGGGTTCATCTTGACAGCCCAGGGTTTGCAGCACTGAGAGAGAGATCTGGATGCTGTTGTAGCTCAGCCAGTGATCTGCTGTATGATGGGGGGAAGTCCCTGATTTTTTTGTTGTGTTACAGACATAGTTAGAACACCTTTCATCACAGGAGCAGCCCCTTATGTACACCTAGAAGAACTATAGCTTGGTCTTAATTGAGGGGGGGGGAACTGGAATTTAATGAACTGTAGTAAAAGTACTAAGTTGCTTGTCAAGCAAAGAAAACATCTGTTTGGTATTAATGTCTTCAGGAAGTAATTCTGTGCCCAGTGTATACTGAAGAAGTATTTTTGTTTGTGCTAACACCGTATAATAAACAGAGTTAGTAACTCTCCAACTAGCGAATGGGGCTTTTCATGTTTGTTGTTGTTGGGTGGTTATTACTGAGCACGACAGTGCATCTCCTGTGCTTTGGAGAAGGCTGAGTGGAGCTGTGACTGGTGCCACGGGATGGTGAATGATACAGTCTCTCTAGTAGCTGGCAGACTTGAACCCAGCTATTGGAATTTGTACCCACACAGATATTGAGTTGAGAAGGAAAGAAAAAAAACAAACAAACCAAAATAACCCGATCAGTTCCACGTGGCAATCAAGAATGAGGCATCATCTTTTTCCTCTAGACTCACCTCGCACAAGTGCTGTCTATTAGAACTTGAGATTTCTCAGCCAAGGTGCTGCCTGCGGAGAGAGGCAGGAGGAGCAAGGCTGACCAGCGACACAAATGAGCTGTGGCGTTGCTTGGGCTGAGAGAAGAGTTTTACCAGTGCTGATGGTGGATTATTTGTGTACTTAAATTCTGTTACAATTTAAATGGGCATGGAAACCTCTTAAGATATTCATGTTTCCACACTAGGTGTAGTAGTTTGGTGTTGCAAATGTATTAACCACAGGTTTGCACCAAACATGCAAAAACAAATTAGAAATTGGGAAATACAAACACATTTTCTCATTAGGGCATATAAGTATGTGCTGACTGTAGTGCAAATATAATTTTTATTCCATTTGTGTAACCTTTGGTATTTTAATGAAGTCCTGTTCCTGTGTACAGCGTATGGTTCACTGTCAGATAATTTAACACTAAGAAAATCTGTCTTGAATAAATTAGAATATATTTGCAAATTAATTGGTTAATTAGATTTTAGACATCTCTTGAGGACAGGAGAGAAACAGATGTGTGCAAAAGCCACACAGATAGTTTGGGGATGAGTGTTTCTTGTAGGGTTTTATCACTCAGTTTTGTGAAAAACAGCCTTTCACAAGTGCCAAAGATTAAAAAAACCCCTTGGCTTTAAATGCAGAACATTAAACTCCAATTTCCACTGTGCTGCTGGTTTTTTTTCTGGGGTATGGGCAGAGACATTTGGACCTGTTAGCCAGGTGGCTGCACTCAGAATAGGCAAGGTATACCCCTTGAGCTGATTTTTTTTCTAAGAGTATCCATGAAGCCATCTGAAAATCCTCTGAGCTAAACACTGGCAGATCAGCAGAGAGATGCCAGCTGGCATTGTGGTGAAGTCAGGCAACTCATAAGAAGAAGCAGATCTAAGATGGAGTCCAATATTTAAAGGAATGGTCACTGAATAAGGAAAACTGACAGGGCAGGGTTTTTTCTCAGCTACATCGGTGTAAATCCAGAGCAACTCCACTGAGATTCACACCAGAGTAACTGAGAGCAGAATCTGGCCAACATCATCCACCTGACATCAGGAGAGGGCTTAGGTGGAGAATAGTTCATTTACCTTCCTCTTGCAAGCCTTTCTCACCTAATTTCCAGAGAGGTGTGAATTCAGTTTTGCTCGGTTTAGGGACGTGGTACAATCATACAGGAACCACCAATTTATTTTTACTGGTTGGTAGGGGTAATTAGAGATTCTGCTTACCAAAATCTGCTCTTCTGTATTCATTAGTGACTTGGACCCCTTCAAAAACAAATTCTGAGTAAATGGAGGGAATTCAAATTTTAAGGGCTCGAGTTGGTCCAGAAGCTGAGTGGGAGAGGATTTTCAGCTTAAAAGCAGTGCAGCAGGTCCTGGCAATCCAGGCTGATCCTAAGAGCAGCAGAGGTGGATAGCTGGCATTATTTGCATCTACTTTTCAGCTCTGCTGAAACAGTATCGCAGGCTAGGCCCAAACCACAGGGCATTGATCAGTCCCTCCTGGAAGACAGCTGGTGATCACATTACTTTGTTTTTGCAGTTTTATCTCTGGGATCCCATTTTGGGTGTGTTCCATTGGTTGAACCATTTGGCAAAAACTTCATCATTAAAAGCAATATTTGCAGTGTACTGTAAGACAAACAAGAGCCCATTTGTGTGCGTCATCGATCATTTTACAAACAGTCCTCGGGCTACACACAGAACTCGCCCAGTACTGGCTGTTCGGGGTCACGATACAGACGTCAGAGGCAGAAGCGCTTTTCCTGCTGGCGTAACCTCTGTTAGGCACCGAGACCCTGATGCTGCTGGGAAGAACCTTCAAGTCATGTTCTTTCTTTGACCTTGGTGTGTTTTTCTAAGCAACAGACAGAGCAAAGTAAAAGTCTTGTTGCTCTTGATGTGTGAAAACTACAGCCAGGTTTCTCAAGCTCTGGAGGCTGAAGCTCCGGGGCTGAGGTTACAGGGGACGCCCACTGTTGCACCGTGTCTCTGGGCAGAGGGCACCAAAGGAGACTGCGGGGTCACCAGCATGAACGCCGTGTGTCCTTGGCCCAGGACTGCTGTCAGCAGCCACGTGCCTTGGGGAAGAGAGCACAACTTTTAGCAGGGCTGTTGCAGACTGGGATGTGCAAAACCTGGCCGTGGTGACCTCGGTGCTCTAATTTATGAGAGTATCTGGGCTGGCCCCGAGGGCAGCACAACTCGAGCACGCGAGTAAGAACCTCGCACGGCTGGATTGTGCCAGCAGGCTGCCGTCCTGTCCTTTGGAGACCCAGCCAAGGCCGGGTCCCAGCTGGCCCACGGGGATGTCTCTGCTGGGCGCTTGGCCTTTCAATCCCAGTTAACCCCAGAGCCCAGCTCTCCCTTTGCAGGCAGGGAGCTCCTGTTCCCACGCAGCAGCTGGCTGTCTCCTGAGCCTGCTCCCTTCTGACCTCTCCTGTGCAGCAGGGCTTACCAAGGCAGGATGAGACAGGTACCAGCTTTTAGTGGGATTTGGTTTGTATGACTGGGAAAGCAGCACTGCACCACCATCCGTGCCTGGCTGATGCTGCCCTTCCCTCCACATGTGATTATGTTCCTCCACATTAGTTATGTTCCTTCAAATAAGTAAGAGTGTAGATGCATTAAGACCTGAGGCTGAGAGACTGCTGGCTTGCAGCTGTGATGAATATAAACAGCTACAGAAGAGTTACATGGACTTTTCCTTGCAGCATTCATCTGAATGAACAGTGTGCTGGTTCCCTGGGCAAAATGAATTTGCACATTTGCCAGGAATCTGAGGGTTGAGGAGAGACCCAAAAAGTACCAGCTACAGTAGAATTCACAGAGTAATGGGTTAACATCATATGCCATAATTTCTCTATGGGGCTTTTGTCAAATCTCTCATTCAGGCAGTGTTTTCTGAGGCTTTTGACTTTTGTGGCAGCACTGGGACAGACAGTAAGGTCATGTGTCACTTTAAAGGCTTAATTTTTTCCGAATTCCTCACAAAACTGAGCTGAAAGCTCTCTCATGAATTTCTTGGGGAATCTGCTGAAGCAGCTATTATGTTATCCTTCAGAACTCCATGGAAAAGGTCGCAGCAGAACCATGCTGAACCTGTCAGGCTGAGGGAGAAGGGGATGAGAGGCTGCTCTCTGTGCTGGCTGAGCAGAGCTGGGAGACAGTTGTGGAAATCACAGCCACCTCGAGATGCTGAGTTGTGGTCAAGGCACAAACCACAGATCTCCTCGCCTGGTTGGGTTTCTGCTGGATAGGTATTTACTCAGCAGAGCAAGAAAGCCCAAAGCAGAGGAAGGTATAGACCAAGAAAGCTGTGTTTGTGTGGTGTGACTGCAGTGCTCAGAACTGCAGTCCTCCCCTTCCCTCAGCTTCCTCCTGTCTGAACACAGACCTTCCTGGGGTATGATAAAACAAGCAAGGAGCTGCCTTCAAATTTATTTCTCATTCTCTTTCCATTTGTGCAAACCTCCCAAAGAATATTAATGCATGATGAGAAACTAGTTTTAAACAGGACATCTCAGTGCAAAAGATAATAAACACTGATGTTCCTCACTAAATTACAGAGGTGTTGGTACATTTCATGGAAGAACTGGCTGCACTACTAGACAGAGATCATAAACCTTTGAAAGACAGAGGGAGGAGAAACCAAAATATTCCACGTAAGGAAAATGTGATTGTGTTAATGACTTTGCTAATCCCTAGGCTTCCAGTTTTATCCATTCAGGTATCCAGTATCTGCAGATGAACTCAGGAGAGTTTCAGTAATCCATTAAAAAAAGATCATTTTAAAATTTCCATCTAGGCACAATCATTTGTTTGTTTGGGTTTTTTCCCCCTTCTTCCCTGCTAATTTATGGATGCCTCTGTTAAGTTTGCCGAAACTGTGCATTGGTACTTTGATTGAAATGATCATCCTCGTGGAAAAATCTTATGAAATATTTTATAGGAATGAAATCACTTGAGATATATAGAAATATAACACTGATCTCTGTTAAAAAAAAAAAGATACTTTTTAAACTGTTCATTCATCAGATAAATAATTCTTGAATAAGTTGAATGTGTTGGTCCGAAGTAGCAAAACCCCTGAAGACTATTTGTTATCAAGTGTATGCTGTTACTGTTTAGTCTGTTGTAACTCTAGTAAAGCGATCTAAGTAGTGCCTAGGCTGCTTACCAGAAGATACCCCCAGGCATTTCAGTACTAATGTAATTGGACGAAGTTTTCATGGTGGAGTATTGAAAGTAGAGGTTTTGTGCTCAGGACTATGAAAAAGCGCCAGATACTAGTAGCTTTTACAGAAAATGGAAGGCCAGATGGACCAGGAGATTACTCTGTCTGACCTCCTGTGCACTGCAGCCCATTCTGTGTCACCCACTTTACCCCTGTGCTGCGTCCAGTAAACTGGGATGAGTTACAGCATGTCCTCTGGCTAATCACTTCCTTCCAATTTCAAGAGATCACTTAATGGAGGAGCTACCATCTCTCCTGGCAGTTTGGTTCAGTGCTTAAAATACCTTTGGTGCCGAGCATTTGTACAGACTTCTATTGATGTTTGTTTCACTTCCAAGTTCCACCTCTTGATCCTTGTTGTGCCCTTTTTCAGCAGGTTGAAGAACTCTTGGTTCCTTTTATTTTTCTCCCTGCAGAGCCACTTACGTGCTGTAATCAAACCACTTCTTCCTCTTCTCTCTGATAAGCTGAACAAGCTGAGGTCTTCCAGTCTCTCTCAGAAGGGTATTTACTACAGTCCCTTAAATAACTTCTCTGTCCCTTTTCTCTGTCTTCAATTATTCAACATCTTTATAAAATGTGGGGATATTAGCACAGCATGTTTTCTGGTGTCTGCCTCACTGACTCCAGGTACAAAGGGACAATTTCTTCTCTGTGTGTACATGGTTGATGTGTCTAAGGATTCATTTGCTCTTCCATAACAGCCTTGAGCTGTTTGTTCATAGTGACCCTCTAATCATTTACACAATTGCTCCTTTCTTAGGTAAAAAGTCTTGTTTCAGATGCTAAGCATTACAGAGGATTTTGGTTTACTGCATTTTATAGTCTCTTAAACAGTATGTAAAAGATGTCTGTGCTCCATAAGGATGCTCCAAAAAACCTGCTCCTGGTCTGCACCTTTTTAGCCTCCGATGCTGGCAGAAATTGCTGAGGCATCTAACACGTGATTTGAGGCACCGCTGTAGGAAAATGCCTGTATGACAGCCCATCTGGAGTCTGAGAGAGGGAGCTGGGGGAGAACAGCTGCTCGGAAGTTTTCAGGGATAGCTCACAGGCTCATTTGTACCCCTTGGGGACAAGGCACACAAAACCCAGACTCAGCTGGGAACTTTGCAGCCTGTTCTCCCACTAGCATTGGGTGCTGCTGTTACAGTTTTTAAGAGGAAGGAAGCTGCAGTTACCCTGATAGGTCTCTTTTACAGATGTCTTTTTACCTGCTCTGTGCTTATCACTGTAATTTCAAAAATAATGTACTTTAAACCTAATACCAAAATTAACACACTTGTATAAAAAAGCAGTCCACTTGCGTGTTGCACTGCATCATTGCATGGCCTCTCTTACAGTCAACATCATTCCCCTCCATCTGTTGGCTGTTAGCATTTGGCCAAAGAGCTGTTATTCCTCTAACTAATCTCATCATTACTGGCATCCTCTCGTAAACCCTTTTGTCTGGACAGTCATGTTTTCCTTGGCAGTCTGCAAAGCGCACCAGATCGTGGGTCTCTTAGCACTTGCATGCTGATGCCTTTCCCTTTCTATCTGTCCTTGTGCCTTCACTGCTGGAGGAGGTATAAAAGGGCAGGACAGGTAGCAGAGAGAGAGCAAAGGGCTTTTTTGGGCAGGCAGTGTCATTCTGGCCCTGCACACTTCCCAGTGGGGCTGGAGGAGGTGTCTGGCAGTGTCCTGGGGCTGGGGCTGGTAGAGCTGCTCCCAGGTGTGTGTGTCGATGTCCTTCAGCTACTGAACCGCAGAGCAGAGCTGCAAATACACTTGGGAGTTCCCTGCCCTGCAACTCCACCTCTCATGTGAGGTGTTCCAGTATTTCGCAGATCATAGGAGAAGGTGCCAAAATATGCCAAACCTGACCTGTGCTTCTCATTAGGGTTCTGACTATGAAACCTGCAAGCTTTAGATTTCCTTGCTGAGATATAAAATTTCTCATGGTTAAAGCTTTATTTGGAGTGGAGACTACTCCCTGCAAAAGAGAGAGTCCTTTCAAGTCTGCGCACACTAGTAAGTAATTCTGAGACAACTGAATTTGTTGGTTTCTTTAAAGAAACATAATTATTTTAAAATGACAAACTGGTCCCTTTGTTGATAAATGTTTTATATCTTTGCTGCTATGCCTGAATAGTTTATGTAAATAATTTATTAGCTTGCAAACAGACGTAGCACATTCAGGCAAACACTGCCCAGCAGGGCAGGCATGCAAAGAAAGGGAAACATGATTATGAGCAGTGCTGAGCACCAGGAGCAGGAGTGGGCATCAACTGGGACTGAGAAACGCCATCTGCATCTCTTAGGCTTGGGCCCAACATAGCTCAGATGCCTGACACTGTGGTGAGGCGTTAGGGGTACAGATGTGAGCAGTCAGGCATTCACCATCAGCAGGTTTGTGGTTTCCTTGGGACTCCTAGGAGCAAAATGAAAAGAGGCACTCAGAGTTACAAAATGGTCTGGTTTGGGTAGTGTTTGGCACTTAACCTTTGCATACTGGTTTTCAAGTCTCACTTTGCATGCTTGAAAAGAGATCTCCTTCAAAACAAGGCTTTCAGTTTGCTTTGGTTGGTTATTCCTTTAACTTTGTTCTCAAAATGGACCTCAGTTTTTGAAAAGGTAATTTTGTAAAAATTGCATGGGAGGTTCTTTGTGTGTCAGGGCAGGGTCAGGCAGGAGAAGAAGGCTAAGCACATGCATCAGTGGTTTCCAGATGAGAGTCCTTTGTAAATAGTGCAGACGTGTGTGCATGTAAGTATGCATGGATGCAAACGTGCTTCTCGGGTTTTCTAAACAGTGATTTTGTGTGCCCAGGTTGGGACCTAAAAGCCCCACATGCTAGAGTGGGGAATCATAGAACCATAGGAAGATTTGGGTTGAATCTTAGAAGATCATCTAGTCCAATTCCCTGCGGTGGACAGGGATAGCTTTCAGTAGATCAGGTTGCTCAAAACTCCAACCAATATGACCTTGAACACTTTCAATAACAAGGTATTCCCAGCTTCTCTGGGCAACCTGTTCCAGCATCTCAGGATCCTCAATGGAAAAAATGTCTTCCTTATATACAATCTAAACTTACCCTCTTTCACTCTGAAACCATTACCCCTTCTCCTGTCGAAAGTGGATAACTCTCCAGCATTACAGAATGTAATACAGGCACTCTGATCTGGTGCAACGTCAGCTGAAGAGCTCTGGAATTGCCTGAACAACCCTATGAAAGGTAAAAAATGCCTAACAAAAGTCATCTGCAATTCTGAATTTACACTTAATGGTGTGTGGCTTCCTCTGGTTCAGAAGGAGAGACTGGCTCCAAAAGGGACTTGGTGATGCAGAGATGAAGAGGAGCCATGCACTTGTTATAGATGCCTTTTTTGCTGAAAGAAGAAATAATAGAAAACTTGGATTTTACTGTTGTCAGCAGAAGTGAGGAAGCACAGAGAAGGAACGGATCTGTGGAGTGACAGATTTCATTTTACTTGGCCACTCAGTGAAGCACAGTTCTGGTTCTCAAACTGCACGTGGCCTGATGTAGCTTTATGTTAACAAAACTGAGAATAGGAGGCATCACCAAAAAACATATATCAGTGCATCTTTCCTTCTGTATCTTCTTTTCTCTCTCTTAGAAAATAAAAAGTATTTTAATACTAACTGTTGGCTGCAATAGGGAAAAACAAATTTGGATTTTCCTCCTCTTCCACAGTTCACACTCCTGCTCTGCTTTATTGCAGAAATTAGTCCTCATTAAGTCTTGAAGATCAGCACCTGCTGTCAGTCTGTGGAAACCACCCTGGACTGTAAACAGTGCTGGGATTTCACCCTAAAGATCAGTGCTACAACACCAAAATACACAGAACTAGGGTTGTTTCCCCCTTCCCACTTTGTGTCCTAATTCTATTTTTGGGGTAGCTTTGTTTCATGTATAGAAAGGGAGAGAAAATACTTGCAGATCCTGAGATGAAGGCAATTATAAGAACTAACAATCTTACCAGAATACTGAAATATCTAGATGTGTTGTGGTGTTACTGCTCCTGGGCACTAGCTGCAGCTGACTTCGTATGAGTAAGTAAATCACTTCTCTATTTCACTCAAAGTTGTTCCATGGATTTGCTGAACTAATTTTTCCTCCAAGCATGGTCACATTTTGGGTCAGCATGCCTAGACAACATGGGGCTCTGCCAGCAGTTCCTGTGTAAAGTCCCTCTTTGTTTTTTTGGAAACAAATCCAGTCATTCATAGAAACAAACTCCTGCATAATTAGAGCCAGTATTGCACATCATCTTTGCTTTCCATTTTTAGATGATGCGTCTGGAGGACTATAACTTTTAAAGATGCCAACAAGCCACTTAGGAGCTGGATAGCCGTAATGGGAAAATCTGTGGAGCTGAATAGAAAATGATAAGCTTCATAAGGACTATTCTAAATCGTGTGGTAAAGAGCTCAGCCAGACATTGAAAGCAAGAATAGAAATTATAACCCCTTCTAATTTGATCTTTGGGAGGTTGTACTTTCTCTATTATTCTGCTGAAGCTCCAGTCCTACAGCCAGCTTAATGGAGAGGATGGTGGTGTTTACACTGGAGTCCTCTGGACTCTGCAGGATCCAGTTATTGGACTGTGGCAAAAATGGGTGCAGAGCACTGATTTTACTCATATTTTACCATCTAGGGCTTGTAATCAACCTTTTCTCTTTCTGTTTTAGTTAAAACATTCAGTAACTGTACATACTGAAGCATGATACTCTGGAAAACTGATCCTCTTCAGCATTTTTTAACCTCAAGTTTTCAGTAAAGAGCTATTTAACAATAATTAAGAAAGATTTGGAGGCCTTTTATTTTTTTTGACAGGCAGGAGGGAATCATCAGCTTCAGAGCCAACAGGTGTGTTGACAGGTGAGAGATCTCACAATAAGTCTTTTATTTCTCTGCATGCTGAGGCTTTCAGGTATGTCCTGTAATCTCAAAATTAGAGTGGGTGGCAGATGAACTAAAATTTGTTTCTTTGTTCAGAAAGTGCAGTATAGATTTTTCTTTGTTTGGGTCTTTAATCCAAACTGATGCTTTAATAACTGAAATTCTAGTAGTGGGGTTTTTTTTATTATTTTTCTAAGTTAGAGAATTAATCGATAAGAAAATTGTTTTTGCAGTGGGAAATTACCCCAAAGATGTTCACTGCTGGACTGTCACAGCATGTGAGTTTGGTTAATGGGATCAGATGGAGCTATTTAGGACTAGTGTTTGACACTGCTTCACTGCTAGAAGAAGGGTAAAGTCCAAACAAAGTCACTCTGTGAAGGACAGAATATAATAGCCCCAAATCATAGAATTACAGAATGATTTGGGTTGGAAGGGATCTTTAAAGATCATCTAGTCCAGCCCCCCTGCAATGGACAGGGACATCTTCCGCTAGATCAGGTTGCTCAGAGCCCAGTCCAGCCTAACCTTGAACACTTCCAGGGTTGGGGCATCCACAGCGTCTCTGGACAACCTGTTCTAGTGCCTCACCACCCTCACAGTAGAAAAATTCTTCTTTATGTTCTATGAAAATCTATTCACTTTTAATTTATAAGTATTACTCTTGTTCTATCACTACAAGGATGTGGTAAAAAGTCTCTTTCCATCTTTCACATTAGCTGCCTTTATATATTGAAAGACCACAATAAGGACTCCCCAGAGCCTTCTCCTCTCCAGGCTGAATCCCAGCTCTCTCAGCCTGTCTTCATAGGAAAGGTGCTCCAGCTGATCATCTCCGTGGCCATCTCTGGACCTGCTACAACAAGTCCATGTCTTTCTTGTGTTGGGGACCACAGAGCTGGACTCCAGATGCAGTCTCACCAGAGCAGAATGGAGGGACAGAATCACCTCTCTTAACGAGCTGGTCACACTTGTTTTGATGCAGCCCAGAATATTAGTTCCCTGTTGAAACACCAAAGCGGACTGTCAAGATTTAGATACTACTTTTAACTTACTCCCTCATTTTTCTATGCAGAATACTGAGGAACAAAGCTGAGTAGATAAACCCAAGTTCAGGCTGCATGGCAGTTTCCTCATCAGTGAAATGGAGTTGCTGCTTTGTTCTCCTGCCAGCAGGCTGAGGTTCTTTATATTAAAATATTCAAAAAGAAGTTTGTGATCTCCAGAAAATGGCAAGGTAGAGGCACCATAATGATGCAAAGTGCTGGTATAATTTACTTTTAGAAGAATCCTCTTAGAAAGAGCCTTCCTGAGCCCCTGGATCATCTTGACAGGTTGGTCTTATCTTTACCTTGTAAGGGTCCAGCACCTTGATGATCAATAAGTGCCAGATGGGCACATTTCAGACAAAGAGGATTCATATATGTTTTTGTCACTTCAGAGGGCGTGGCAGGGGAAGTGGGTCCGGGTAAAATCTTACCATGTGACTGTGTGGCTGTGTTCCTGTGCGTGCATTTGCACATGCGAGCATCAGTGTCTTCACTGCTTTCCTGCCTACCCGGAGGGTACTGAATTCACCATACATGGTGCTGCATTTACATTCCTCACAAGGTACAAATGAGCAGTGCATTTGCTCTTCTACCGACTTTTCTTGTGCAGGCACGATGTGAGTTTTCTTGCTGCCAGCACAGCGAGGTGCTGCTGTGAAACAGGCGCTCTTAGAGGAGTTCAAAGCCTAGGAGGCAGTGTTTGGTTTTAGGAGAAGCGCTGCATTAGCAGGTTGCTGGTAACTGGGGCGTAACGCTGCCTAGAGAGGCACCTCAGCAAGGTTTGCCTCTGACATGCTGCTTACGAACCCTCTCTGGCACACTTGATAAACAAGAGGTTGTCTTTTAAACATCAAATTGTGCTGGTGAGACCACATTTGCTACTGTGTCAGACTACTTGTTCTAGGTGGTGTAGCCACCACAGTGAGCCAGTTGGATAGTATTTGGCAAGCCAAATGTTGTGCATGCTTTGCATGCACCATATAGATTTACAGGACGTTATGGGTAAATATTTAGACAAAAGTCTTTAGAGCATTTTTATTTGTTAGAATGCACAGTGACCTTAATGGCTTGTGTATCCAAATGTTTCTGTTCATAATATTGAAGTGAACTGAATCCAATGGTGATGCCACTGAAGACTTTAAAGATTATTTCAATTTTAACATTTACTGTTCATCTTAACTGTGAAATAAAGTACCTTTAGCAGTCCATTAAAATGAAAACTCTATTTCCCTGTTTTTCCTTGTTAATCCAACCTTCCGAACTAAAGGACGATGCTGGCATGGAAAGGAGGAAACAGTTGCACTTTGCTGTTAATTGCTGCATGTTTGCAGAGTTTAATTTCCATGGCATTTCATTTCCTAGTAGAATTGTGCAGAATTTTCAGATTGGGCTCATGCCCATACTCGGCTGTTACCTGTGTTCTGAAGTCGCTGTTCTCACATGCTGCCACTGCTCTTAGACTGTAGCGTCCCTTGGAGTCCTGCAGCCAGGGCAGCGCGGTGGCAGCGGCTGCGGTAATGAGCTAGGCTGAAAGAAATACTCCAATGGCTGCCTTTCAGCACTTGGCAAGAAAATCCTTTTTATGTTAGTTTCAAGGTCGTCAGATATCATTATAGCCAAGTATTAAAAATTTCAAAGAAAGGAGGCAGTGTGTTTGATTTATAGAATAATTATCTAGCCTTCGCTCTAACTTGGCTTTGGCAATGGTTTTGCAAGTACTCGAAAATTAAATCCATTTTTTATGGCACTACAAGGTATTATCTCACAGCAAATGATAATTAAACACCTGTGAAATCAATTAGCCCTTTAAACAGGGAAAAAAAAGTTTTCCAATTATGTTTTTGCACCTCCAAACTTTCTAATTCCAGAACCAGCGCTTGCGGAGCGGGAGATGAACTGGCAGCCAGTAGCCAGTTAACCGGCATTAAGATCACCCCAAAGCCTTGCGCAGCCGTAAATCCAAAAGCAAGCAGTTCCGAGTGACGGCACCCTTCCAAGTAGGATGCGTTAGCCTTCTGAGCTCAGTCTTGGGCAGCTATCTATCTGACACACAGCTGAGCTGTCAGCTCTTCTACAAAGGCAGTTACTCACTCGTTGTTTTCTGTGCCAAGTTTTACTTGACAGTTTATTTAAAACCCAGCATACCTTAATGGAAACCAAGCAACGAGACACTCCATGTGACCGAGTGGGTTTCTTCTCAGGCTCTCCAGACAGCAGTTCAGAGCCATCTGCATGAAGCATTCACACATGGAAAAATGGCCAGTTGGTTAATGGCTGAAACCGAATATACTGGATGGAAAACTGGGAAACACCATTTACCCTCAGGTTATAGGTGTTTGATAATCTGTCTTTGTTGTAGCACTTGAACTGATGCAGACACTTCTGGAAGATGCAGTGTGTGTTTGTGGGGTTGCAGATTCAAGGAGGAAGCCCTAGACATAGTTGGTTAAGTGCCATTCCAGTTTTTTGGCTCAGGAAATAAAAAAACAGCTCTAGTCACATCTGACATCTACAGCGGTATGTGCTGATAATCCCTTCCAAAGAGGAGATCCAGCATCTTCCAAAAGATGGATTATGTGTGGCATTATGTGTGTCAAAATATGTACTGCTGAGTTAAACCCACTGCATTTGATTTGGGTTAAACCTGTTGTATTTGGCTTGGGTTCTGTCTTTCTGTCTGAATTTTGTGCAGCTGGTTTTCAGTGAATGCTGCATCACCAGAGAAGAAGTAGACAGGTTAGGATGCGGGGGTTAGGATTCCCAAGGTCTGTTTAGCTGCTGGAAAAGCCACCAGTCATCTGTATCTCAAGTTTTCTATCTATGAAAAGGGAATGGTGATGGTATCCCGTATCTGTGTTCAGAGGATTAGATAAGAATAGATGAACCGTACGTGACAAGTGGCATAGAGCTGGATAAAGTACGATAATTGTTGCATCTGGACATATCTGCTGGTCTAAAGAGCCGTCATCTCTTTAGACCTCTCTTCAATCAACGGTGATGATGATGTGGTTTTCAAAAAAAAATAGTTTGTATTAAAATTGATAGTGAAAATGTTTCCCAGGTTAGTTTATAATCTCTAAAGTGTAGAGACATGCGGAAATGCTTAAGCTGTAAGAAGGAATGTATGGCATGGCTGATTAGTCACTGCAGAGCCTCTGCAGCCTGCCCGGGCTGCTTGGGATAATGGAGAACCAGGAATCCCAAGCAGCCCTCTAATCCGTGTGCTGATTGACAAGGTCGGCACATCAGAAGGGGGGGGGGGAAAAGAGGGGGTGTGGGGAAAGACAGAAGCTATGCGTTGGAGCAGGAAGTTAAAGTGGTAAGAGCATTTGGCTGAGCAGTGTTTCTCCTTCAGATAATTGCCCACACGGCTTTGCAGTGTTTACATGTGTGATAGATGGGGCCGAGCATGTTTTCTCAACTATGGGTGCTAACAGGGAGGGGATAATTCAATTAAGTTGTGAATAAATTAGAACTGATTACAAATAGATCTTTTCTTTTATGCTGCCTATAAAGGTATTAGCTGTGAACAAGATACATTTAATCATTACAAAAGGAAGCCTGAAAGTTAATAAAACATGCTGCTGCTGATACTTGAAGAGGGATGCCAGCTTTTGGTTAAATCTGTAGCTATTTTAGTTTTGAGGACCCAACTGTCATTTTGAAGGCGTATGCATTTTGGATTTTAACATGTTTGAATGCTGCAGCTGAGACCCAGGCCAAGCCGACCCTAAAACTGGCAGTAAAATGTTACCTCTGTGCAAGCGTGCAGAATGAAGGAATCAGGAATATATGAGCAATAAGCATGTGCCCCCACTCCCCACAGTCTTCTAATGTGGAAACCTGAAGATTTCTGGAAATAAATACCTTCTGAGCAAAGCAGAGAGCTCCTCTCAAAAGCTCCGCTCAAAGCTTTTCTACACGAAATGCTTGGGAAGATTAGCTGCCAAAAGGAAAGGAAAGTGCCCAAAGTACTGCAACACTGAAGCAGCACAAGAAAGGAAGAAGCATCCAGCTGACTGCCTGTGCCGTGCTCTGTGATGCTGGCCTTTTTTCTGATTCCTCACCCTGAAAAACCTCCATGACTTAGTAAAACCAGAGTGTCTGGATAGCCAGGTAATGCAGAGTTGTCCCCACACCACAGCAGTGCAAGCTGGAAGACTGTAACCAATGTCCTTCCCATCTTCAGATGTTACCAGCTAATGGAGATAAGTAGTTCTGAAAACAGATCTAACCCCCATTGCCAGGGGAGAAGAGTAAGAGGAGGCTCTGCAAGAACCTCTTCTAAACACTTGACTATTTTCTCTATAGCTTAAGGCCCCTCCACCAGTTGTGAGTGGGGTTATAATACTTCATTGCCTCCCTGAGGCCTTGTTGAGGCTAGTCAGTGGAGATGATGGGGAAATCAAGCCTGTTGCTGATGTGATACTGGTATTTGCAGTAGATGCCAGGTGAGTGCTTGATGTACAACATCAGTACTCTAGATGAGAGGGTGTTCCTGGAAGTCTGTGCCACCTCTGATTTCTCTCCTGGAAAAGTGAAGGAGAAATTTCAAGTCCAGCAAAGATTTAACTCTGATATCTATCTTTAATCATAGAGATTATCTCACTTACTTCACTGAAAGTATTTGAAGTCAGAGTTAAGGGAAGTGCAGAGATGCTTCCGGGTGTATGCTCTTTGCTTTCTATGTGGAAAAAATTGCCAATCATATATAAACAATTTTCCCTCCCTAACAAAAACCTGGCAAAACTCAAACCTCCTGCTGTGTGTGTGGTTCTTACTGAGCCAAATGGGAAGGAGTCTGAAACTGAAAGTTGCCCCGACGCCTTCTGTCCCCGTCATGGCCTGTGGACTGGAGTTTCATTTACCTGGTGACATTTTTGTGGCCAAGGTCTCCTCCAAATGCTGTCTGGCAGTCTGAGAAAAATACGAAACAGTCTCTGCTGCAAGCTCTACTCTGAGATGCTGTTTGGTACATGTAAATTATTTCCTCCAGAAGCAACACTTCAAATTACACTCTGTCAAGTGCTTGCAACTTGACAGAGATGGTTTTGTATTTGAGGCTGGCTGCGTGTGTTGTGTAAAAGGTATTTATATGTAAACATACTGGTCCATCTTCTGTCTTCCAGCTAAGGCAGGGTGGCCCCGTTGCTTTGCCCACTACCCATGAACTAGTAGGAGTAAAAGTATCACCTTGTGTTTATGGATTTCAAATAGATGCTTGATCCTGGAGTGGTCCCCTATCACTGCACTTAAAGATCCTGTTGAGTCACCTTAAGGCATTTTGATTGAAATTGCAGGGAAATTTGTTCAACAGAAGAATCTGGTGTGGTTCATTCACTGCAGCAGCTCTTGATGGATATTGCTTTAGTCTGGTTCAGTTCTTGATGGATATTGCTTTAGTCTGGTTCTGCTCCTTTTGTATTTGTGGGTTCTCCCTGAAGTGAGTAAATTTTTGCGAAATTTTGTGCCAATACATCAAGGTTAGGATGAGGCTTTCTGTGTTCATATGATGTAGATAAATTGCTTGATGACCATGAACTGTGCTATTACACAGCTCAGCAATAAATCACACCTTAAGTTTTAAAAGGCACAAAAGGGAGCAAAATGCTAACTGTTTTCCAGGTGGAAAATGGTCAACAAAATCCTTTTCCTTTTTTTCCTTTTGTATATCTATCCTAATATCAGCAAGTTAGATATTAAAGAAAAGGTGCCCAATATAGAATGTCTCTGGGATATGGAGGACTCATTGCAGTGGCCTTGCTCTCTGCTTTTCTTTGTGTTCTGGTTTTACCATCAACGTTGTGTGGATAATGTTGCATTCTGGGATATTAACAGGATTTTACATTTTAGCAAGCTAATGATGGGGTGTATTCTTCTGACTGGTGTATTCTAGCCCTACAGGGTATTCTATTTTTGGTATTTATTAACATTTTCTGTCATACAGTATACAGCAAAAGCAATGAGCCTCAGACCTCTTGATATGTAAAAAATGAATGCTTAAAAATGGGAACTTTTTTTTTTGGTATTCCAGTTTCCTAATATTTTTTGCCTGTGTGCTCTGTCAGTGCTGACTGGTGAGCTGGGACATGGCTGCCAATCTCTATCCCACACAGAGAAAAAGAAATTGTCAGTCAGATGGAATATGTATATATATGTATTTTAACCAAAGTTGAGATACAATTTAAAAAATAAAAAGCAACTTTGAAGTCTGTTTTGTAGTTTTAATTAATGCAATGAGGGTTTTTATTTTACTCTCAGTGGAGATAATCTTAATCCATTCACAGTGACCTTTTCTTGTGCAAATTAGCTATACACGCTTGTTTAAGCAAATGGGCCTTTGCAAGATGTCTCTTCCTAAAGACAGAGCTTATAATTGAAAATTGGCTTACTCCCATCTGTCTGGCCTGTGTGAGAATACAAGTGTAGATCCCAACTTCTTTGTATATAAAGTATAATCATGTATGTGTATATATACATACACATAGACACACATAGAAAAAAACTTCTCTGCCTGCAGACCATGGTAAAACTACATTATTAGTGTTACAAAATTTCAGGGCTACAAGTTGCTGTCAAAATAACATCTATCTGCAGGGTCCAGGACCTTCTGGAGAACAGAGGGTGTTCAGTCTGGATCCTTTTGACTCAGACGAGGTCGATGCCATTCACAGTTCCATGGGTTTGCCAGAAGTACAATTAGCTAATAACAGCCTGGAAACTGTTAGGATTTGATGTGTGTTTTTTGTGAATGGTTTTGCGGTGATTGACGGAATTGAAAAAAAAAAACCCAAAAGTGTCTATGAGCACTTTTCATTCAGAGGAGAAGGAATCATTGCAACTATGTGGTTAATTGCCAAAATTTAGCAGTTTATCCCTCTCACCGCCCTCTAACAATAACCACCAAGCGAGCCATTATAAGCCCCCATGCCTTTTTTAGTGCCTGCTTGATAAGGGAAGATTTCTTTGGCATATTTTGAATTTTTTTTTTTTGCTTTATACAAACCTCTTATGCAGCAATGAACTGTGCAGTTGTGCATGGCTTTGACTAAATCTGAATAGAAATCAGAGTCACAGAAGTGCCACAACAACACTTTAGGTATCAAAACATTTAATGTTTGTTGTTAGAAGTCATGCAAGGCTCTTTATATAGAAATGGCTCATTATTGCAAAGGCAAAATTATTTCCTCCCTTACCAGTTTCCTTACCAGTCTCACCAGCTCTCTCCCATGGTGGTTGCTCCTGAAGATGAACAAAACGGAGCTGGGGTGATGGCTGACACACGTGCAGGGATGGAGCTAGTTAACCTGGTGGTGAGCAGTCTTGTTTGGGGATGATTTTATCCAGATGTGTCTGTTTCAGCAACTGTTTGCATTTTCATGCCCAGTTACTCTAGGACTCACCACTAATTGAATTTTCTCTTTTCTCCCCTGTTCTTGTTAGGTATGATTACCGTGAAATGCTGCACAATGCCACTTTCTGTCTGGTTCCCCGTGGCCGCAGGCTTGGCTCTTTCAGATTTCTGGAAGCCTTGCAGGTAAGAGCTGCAGTTTAAAGCAATGGCTACGCTGGCTGCAATTCAGTGTGCAATAGCAAGGAGGTGGGGAGGAGGGAAATGTGTTTCATTTCCCTGGTGGACAGTAATCCACTTTGCGAAAGCCTCTATTCATACTTCTGGAGCAATTGGCAGCTTCTTCCCAGGAGGGTCTGAGTGCTGAGCTCATCTGAAGGTTGAATTGCGTTACCTCCAGGAAAAGGGTTTCCCTGGATGTGGTGAAGCTGAGGTGTTGGACCGGTTTTGAGCAGTATTTTATCAAGCTGTGAGACTTCCCATGGGAGACACTGGCCTTTACAAGTAAGCCCCAGAGCAGCAAAAATAGCTTTTTGTCTTCACTTATGCCAAAACAGACATGCTCGTGCATTGCCAGTTTTGAGATGGTACTTGCTGAACATGCAGAAGGTGGCCTGGAGGTGGTAAAGCTCCAGATGGAAGCTTCACATGAAGGTGGATATAGGCTGATCTCAGGGAGTGCACATGAATCCCCTTCACCTTTTAAAAACATTTTGGTTAGTGGTCTCCCTTTTTTGCTGTAGGCCAGCAGCAGAAGGCAATGCCAAAGGGTTCTGGAGTCACTGTGGCAGTGGGCCTGGCAGCACAGTGATGAAGTCTGACACTGGCCTGCTCCAGCTGCAACTAGTGTCACTTTTCTTTTTGGCAAGAATCAGCTCAGCCTGGGGTTCAGGATTTTTGGTCAACCATACGGAGCATGGTTGCATATAGGACTGGCATCTGGATTGCCATAGGGGCTGAAGTGGAGAGAAGGAGATGCTGAGGCACTTCTTGGTTTTAGTGAGATGGCAAATCTCACTTAAGAAGCCTTACAGGCTCCTGCCTCTCGGAGTTCTGCCACTTGGGAAGTATCCCAGTATTGACAGTAAAGGTGTCATCACACCCCTTTTCTTCGTTAACCACAAATGTCCCAGACATACTTCCTAATAGTATTGTTTACTGCAATGCAGAGCAGGATTCAGCTACCAAAGTGTAGGTGTATGATATCGTTTTAGAAACCCAGAAAGGTAACTTCCAGAAAACCTTCTGGATTTCTGCTGCTTCTCCAGAAGGTCTCCAGTAGATCCTGTATTATGTCTTCCAGCCTTTGATGGGTTTCTTGGGTACCGTGGATGCTCTGGACGCTTAGGTTTAACCACTGAAGCCAGTACCTACTATCAGATTTGGGATCCAGATTTAGGACTTTGGTTACTTACCTCTTTTTCCTACTCAGGAGAAGATTTATAGCCTGCAAAGAGCTATTCCCTCTCCAGTCTCTGAAGGAAGAAGTGGGACTGGCTTATATGGGATGACATGTCACTTCAGATCTTTCAGAAGAGCACTGCTCATCTCTTCTCTCATCTGGTCCCCAGGTCATGCAGCTTTTGTTAGATACATCATCTCAGGAGGAGAAAACAGGCACCACACCTCACTGTACAGAATTTGGAGGCTCCAGCTCAATGATAAAATGCATGCACCAAGGATTTTCCTAGCAGGCTACCAGCAGTATTCACCAATTATGATGGATTCCCAATTTCTGTCTGGATCCAGGGCGTGCTGAAAGGCCTGATCCACGTTAGTGGAATGTTTTAAACATGAAAACACATTGCTAAGTGTTTTCTGGTTGGCTTTTTTCATGCATTGATGTAATTTCCTTACAGAAGGTCACAGTTCTTTACACATAAGCACTGCTGTAATGCAGACTTGGCCAGTCTAAGATGCTGTGTGTGATACATGTTACCCAGGAAGGTACAGCAGTGTGAAGTGTTCCCCTTTATACCTTCTTTTGAGAGGTGAGAGGAGATCTAGACCAAACTCAGAGCTCTTAAGCTTAGCTTGATCCAAAAGAAACTGAACCAGAGCACAGGCTTGATGCAAATCCTCTGGTACTATTTTCCTTCATCACATCAGGAGGTTTTTGGTTTGGATCTTATGTTGTGATTGAGCTGACCAGAACCTAGTAGTGATCATTTGTCTGTGAAAATACTGACCTATTTACTAAATATTTACAAACTCTCTGTGCAGAGGAACTTATACAATTCTTAGATTAAATACGTTAGACAAATCATGCTGGTATGAAATAGATATTAAATGTGTATGCTTTTTGTTTAAGACATAAAGCAATTCTTATTTTTGTAGACAGATGATGACAGATGAGTTATGTTTGTGCAGTTGCCTCTGTTTGGAAAGTTGATATCATAAAGGATAGGGAATTCACTCCTCCTTTCTGGGAAAGGTGCTCTAGAATTAAATATGACCTGTATTTTCTGTAGAGTTGCGTAGCAACATAATATAAAAATTAGGGGAGTTGCTCCCTGCTGAACGGTTCACAAAGCAGCAAGGGGGCTCATCATTTTTAATTAAATTCTCCAGTGTTATATCTTCAGCATTTAACACTTCTGCCCTTGTCTGGCAGTGTAAGCACCACATTGCAAACTCTACTCTTCATACAAAACCCACCTTTCAGTGCATATGAATAAGCACAAAATGGAAAACCATAATCCCTGGGGCTGCCCTCCTGTGGATTCTGGCTTCTGGTGTTCTTTACCATGTTGTCTCTCCTGAGCTTGTGAGGAAAACAGGGGTCATGGTGTTGGTGGAAACCTCAGGTAACCGCCCTGCTCTGTGTCCCTGCAGGCCGCCTGTGTCCCGGTCATGCTCAGCAATGGATGGGAGTTGCCGTTCTCGGAAGTGATTGATTGGAACCAAGCTGCCATCATAGGCGATGAGAGATTGTTATTACAGGTAAGAAAAAGACCACGGCCTTCAGCAGATCAGTTGATTATTGCTGCCACCCTCTAAATGGACAGGGAAGATGAATCCAAAAGGTCAGGACTATAAAGGGATTTTTATCATGAAGGGATTGTCTGTGTCACAGCGGCTGTGAACTCATTTAATATGACATCATCCATTTTTTGACCTGAAGGTCATTGCAGACACCAGGCCACACTCTTAAACTTTTATGTTTGCCAAGAGCATGAAATGTCTTCTGGTGTGAAGCACTTGGATGCCAGTCTGAGGAAGAGCTGTCCTGGTCCAGGTACTGTGATGGAAGATAAAACATTTGAGGGTGTGTTCTGCTCCAGTCCTTCAGAAATAGTTTATTCTCAGGTATCCCACAGCACTGGGATCCTCAGGAAAGCAGGTAGGAATTATCATGTAACAGTTCTCAGGCAGGAATTATCATGTAACAGTTTGGTGGGAAGTGGCATCTGTCCCTGTTCTGATGTATGGAACATTGCTTTCTGAAGCAGTGTTCATGTCACTTACTGTTAATCTTGAGGTCATAGAACAAAAGTGAGCTGAGAAGTTACACATTCCCTGCCCCCTTGAGCATCTACTTTGGTTTTAAATTCACTTGGTTTATTTTTTTTTCAGCTACCTTAGTGGGTTTTATAGTCTATATATATATATTCTGTAAAGTCAGAGGAGAAGTTGATGTTAGGAGAAGTTCTTGAAAAACTGTTTTCCCCAAAGTAGCATGTGATAAAATTCCATTGTCCAGCATGAAGCTGAGTACCACAAGATCTGGAATAACCACTGAATAACCACTAAATAGTCACTAAGGGTTTTTTTTTTATCACTGACTTTAGTGTCATCCACAGAGAGAAGCCCTCAACGGTACAGGTGCCATGGCACCCCCAAAACAAATTATCTTTGAAAATCTCATTTCATGTCTCTTAACTTGTCTAAAGAAGTAAATATTTTTGAGGAACTGGCCTTGCAAGCCTTGCAAAGTGTTGCCTCTTCTATTTAATGTGATACAAGCTACAAATATAAAAGGGCCATTTGATTTTTGCTTCTGTGGACAGCAACACTTTTCTGAGCAAAATTATGTCTCTCTTTAAATAATAATAATTCTCTGATCTTCGTGCTTTCCGGTAACATGCCGTTCGTTCACTTCACAGCTGCTTCCATATTGAACAGCTACTGCACCGTTATTAACAGTGTTTTTAAAGAGCTGGCAGAGGGCCTGAATGTCTGCTGTGGGAAATGTTTTTGTTATGTTACAGTTTTTCATTTCCTGTTGGAGAGCAACTCGGATGTTTTTATTTGCATATTCTCCTCATCACAGTGCTGGGAGAGCTTAATCCAGCCTTTCTGCATTTATTTGTGCAGGGTGGTTTTTCCTTCCCCCCTGCTCATTGCTGAAATGACCTTTTATTAAGGTTCTAAAAATTCGAGTGTAATCATGCCAGATTAGTATTAATACATCATTTTGCCCACCTGTCTTTCTGGACAAGTAGATTAATAACTAATAGGCAAATGCAGTTAAAATGGGAACCCTGATTTTTCTTTCCAGCTGTTGTAATAGAGCCCACACCAAGGCCTTTTTTTAACCTTGACACTGTGTTTGCCGGCACTCACAAACATGATGTGGTGTGTAAAATCATAACTTCTTTCAGTAACCTTCACAGTCTGAGCAGCCTTCCCTTTCAAAAGGTATAGTTGGAAATGAGTTTTGATTTTATTTGTTGCTTACACACGTACACACACAGACACAAAGTTGCACATATTGCAATGAAATTTTAAGTTTATTGAAAAAATTCTGTATTGCCAGTGTGAAGTGACTTTAATCTTGTCTTTGCTGCTGATAATGTTCCTGGGTGTGGTTAATATGCATCTGTGCAGCCAGTACGGGTAATGTTCATTATCCCTCTACTTACTGGAACACATCACAAATAGTGATGTGATCACTTTTAGAAAAACATGTTTCTAGCTTCTATCTTCAATACTAGTTTTGCAGGGTATATTTTACCTAAAGACCTATATTTTACTTAAAGGGCCTATAGCAAAGGAATGTAAAGTAGCATCTTCAACAATATGACCTTTGTCTTGTGTTCCACCTTGCTGCAGTGCTAGGTCTCTCATAAGCTCAAATTCTGTATTATATTAGCAGTGTCTCTAAGATGGTGGTCTAATAGCTGAAGGGCTGAGAGAGCAAAGACTGTCTCATCTAAAACTGCACCCAATGGAGCCATGAACAGAGTGTCCATACCTGGTTACAAACTCTGCAGTAAAGAATTTGCTGATTCTTGTGAAAATTTTTTACATGTAAATTCTTAAAATATCAAATTTTCTTCAGGAAAAAGGTTTCATGTGAAATGAACATGTGAAAGCAAATAACGATCATACCACGTCTCAGAATATTTTAGGAATGAGCAAAGTGTGTGAAAGAATAGGATGTGGTGGGTTGCAGGCAAACTTCAGAATAAGCTGGGATACACAAGAATCAACACACAGCCCAGGTGTATGCTTATACAGCATATACCAGGTAAAAGATTTATGAGAAGTGAGTGTGTGAGAAAAAGATGGCCTAATTTAGTGGTTGGACTCGATGATCTTAGAGGTCTTTTCCAACCTAAACGAATCTTTGATTCCATTTAGAAATCAAAACAAAAAATATAGCTGCAAAAGCACAACTCTTCATTACTAGAAAAAATGAACACAAATCAGCAACATATCCTTTATGCCTTTTTGCTGCTGTGAGTAGCCAACTGCAGTGAAATTCCCTTGGTGGTGTTGGTCTGTGTTGTCCAAGTGGTGTACTGGAGGCCTTGGTCACAATCCTAAGTTAAAGCATGGCATGTATGTACATTAGTTTCACTCCAGTGTGGAAGAAGGACGTGGGGATAGGGAAGGATGTAGACATGAAGCCCTTCCCTTCTCATCTAGTGAGCAGTTACACTTTTTTAATGGAAAAGCATTGCAGAAGGGCAATTCAGGGTTTATTTGTGAGGCAATTTATGCCTCAATTAATATGTGGATTTAATGGAAAGAGGGGAAAAATAAGCACTGTTTTCCCTTGTGAATAACAGGTGTTGTGGAAGACATTTTTCTTTCCACCTACGGTAATTAGTAAAATGCAGTTTGATCCACGGGCTCCCAAAAAGTGGAGTCTTACTTAAGATGTTGCTATGTTTTCTTTAGGGCACTTAGTGTTGCCATGCTATGGTAAAAGCAATTCCAGATCCCTTTAATATACTTTGAATGTGGGGATTATTGTTGAACTCTCAAGACCTGCAGGTACTAGGTTGTTAAAATAGTAGTCCACAAAGAGCTTTGTGGGATTAAAAGCATGAGGAATGTATGGAGGAGCTCCTTACTGTGCCACACCACAACGCTGCGGGGGGGCAGCTTTTTACCATGAAACAACCTAAAAACTAAAAGAAAGCAGATTTAAAAAAAAAAAAATCGTATATTCAATGCCAGAGGTTATAAAGGGTTGTGTCTCATTCATTTTACATCAAGGCTTTAACTGTCGACACACATCTCTGTTGGACAGGAGTGCTGAAGCTGTGCAGCTCACCAATAGAGGAGAGGGCTTGTCAGCAGCATATTAATTTGATGAGATTGTGTTGTTTCTAAAGCTTCTGACTGTATTGCACCTTGTGTTACAGATTCCTTCTACAATCAGGTCTATCCATCAGGATAAAATCCTAGCACTTAGACAGCAGACACAGTTCTTGTGGGAGGCTTATTTTTCTTCAGTTGAGAAGATTGTATTGACTACACTAGAGGTGAGTAAAAATTGTCTGGGACCTTGCTAAGCAGCAAGATTTCTGTACCTGTCCAGCTGCTCCTGTCCTCAGCTGCTGTCAGACCTTGGTTTTCACGACATGCAATTGGTCACTGGGAAAAAAGCTCGGCATCTTGATGAGTTTTCTCCCCTAAGGAAATACTTTCTTCATTATTGGAATCCACATTAGAAAACTGACACAGTGAAAAATGGGAGCTACCCAACACATGGAAAAGTTGTCATGTGTGATCTTGACTTTGCAAGGCTTTATGGCTTATGAATCACTATCCTTGTCATTGGTAGTGAATGTATTTCTTAAGAAACCCTTCTGGAATTCATTTTGGAAAAAATATTACCGTGGAGCTCCTCCTTGACCATTCCTTAACATTTTGATTCATTGTGATGGGGCTGTTGGTCTGGCACAATGCTCCCCTCACCCTCAAAAGCGCATGTCTTCATCTGTGCTGCCTGTTGGGAACTGCACTGCATCCTCAAACTCTTCATAAGCCACTGATGAGGTGGTGATAATTATCACAGCCCACACCGGGATCAGACTCACAAAGCTGGAAGACCATGTGCCATAGCTTGCAGTCTAATTAACCCTTACAGAAGTGCTCCCAGGGACCATCAGGTGCCTCACACATCATCTGCCCCTTCCCTGCATGCGCTCTGTTATCATTTGGGATTGGTTAAAGGACAGGGGCACGTGGCTCTTCCCATTGTCCCTCCCCTGCCTGTGCTGGGGCTGGTCCCAAGGGGACGTAACTGCAGCCCCCACAGCCTTGGTGTGCACTGAATCGAGTTCCAGTGCTCACAGATGTGTCTTTAGTGCTGCCTTGGAACCCACTGGCCCATGTGGCTGCAGGAGTCCAAGGGACAGCAAAACCCGTAAAGCTGAAGCAGACGGGTAACCAGCAAGCTGAAGTTTCCACTCAGAGTGTAAAAACTAAAGTGAAAACAAAAAACTTCCTGAAAGATTTAGTGTA
The DNA here is from genome assembly GCA_036023395.1 of Myiotriccus ornatus. NCBI lineage: Eukaryota > Metazoa > Chordata > Aves > Passeriformes > Tyrannidae > Myiotriccus > Myiotriccus ornatus. The sequence goes on along the minus strand of JAYRBT010000082.1, from coordinate 138,411,520 downwards.
ATAAAATCAACTAATGTATACCTGATCTTGAAGTTATCTTCTGGTTTTTTTCATTTGTTTGCAAGTGTGGTTTTGGTTTGAGGTGTTTTTTGATTGTTTTTTATTTCAGGACTCTCAATTTTTTGAGACAGAAAAGAGAGACTCTGTTCTTATGAACAGATATTAATTTCACATTTCAACTTACCTAAGTAAAGTCCTGAGTTAACTTTCCCTAGGAAAGGAGTAAAAGAGTTGAGAGCAATTTTTGGTGTTTGAAACCTGCAAGCAGTATATCCTTTTCTTAAAATCTTATGTCTGGAAGTAAATTCCTAGCAGGATTATTTTTTTCTGGTAGATGTGATCCATCTTCTCTCTGACACTTTTGTGTCAGAGTGCTGTGATGATTCTAGATATCATCAGAATAATCACTTGCCTGCTTGCTGCAGTGCCAGTGTATGTCCATGTCTGAGGATATCAGCACAGAAAAACATCTTCACCAACTCAGATGTCTGCAAGAACATCACAGCCCTTTATCCTGCACACCTCTGGAAACCTTAAGTCACATTTTAAGTTCTTTGATCTTCTCACAGCATTTGGTGGCCTAAGCTAAACAGCTCATAGTCCAAAATAAGAGATTTGAATAATTTGACCAGCAACCCCGTATTGCAGTCACAGAGGAACTGCCCAGTGCCTTGGACATAGTGTGAGTTAGCAAATGATGCTCATGAGTGTCTGCTGCAGGCTGGTGAATGGGAGTGCTGTGCTGCTCCAGACACCATCCATGCTCCACGGTGTCTGCACTTTTTCAGCCTGGTCTTCTCCAAAAGCAAACCCAAAACATCCCTGCATCCATGCACAGTGGGCTCAGTCCTCCACTCAGGAAGAGGAGTGGAAAGAGACAGCACAAAGTAGAGACAAGAAGTATTGGATGCTTGGCTGGGGCACTTTGAAAAGCAGCAATGATTAAGGCAATATGTGAACTTTTTGAAGTGTGAGGATGAGGGAGACAAAAATATTGGACAATGAATGCATTCCAAAAAGAAAAGGGAGATCTTGCCAGAGATCCTAATGCTTTTCTTCTCTTATTAAACTTCCTGTCATGCCTCATCATTGGAGACACCTCGTAGTTGCTGTCTCCTCTGCAACATGTGCAACATTGTACACTCTATATTTTAATTCCTTGGTCGTCCATGTTATCGTTTTTACCCTTTTCTCTTTCTGCCAAGTTGTCTTTTTTCCCCTCTACCCCGACAGAGAGGTTTCTTATGTAGATCAGGAGAATGATAAATTAGTAATCCGTTTGTTGAGTGTGATGAACCACCAAGGCCAGGTCCTGAGCCTGGAGCAGGACCACGTTGGTGAGGTTTGTGTGCCTCCCATGTACCGCAGGCTGTGTGTGCTCCGTGGCACCGGGGCCCTGCTCCACGCTGGAGCTGTGCTGGCTTCGGGCACACCGAGGCAGCACTAAACAGGAGCCATGTGTTTCCCCTGCAGCTTTGTTGGCTACCAGCTCAGTGGAAAACTCCACCGTCTGTGAAAACGTCCTAACCATGTAAATTCACAGACTTCTCCTTATCTGACTGTGCCCCAGTTCTGAGAAAGCAGGAGGGAAGAGCTGTAGTGTTTAGGCTTTGTGGTAAACACTGAAAAAAATGTACTTTCTAGGTTCTATCTTTGTTCAATGGCATAACTTGCAGATGGGCAAACAGCAGTCATTGTCTGTGGTTTTTCCTCTCCCCACCACCATGTGGGAGACCTGACAACTGATATACCTAACTTACCAAACAGAAATATTCAGATACATTCTTGTCAGTGATGAAACTAAATCTGTTAAAAATAAAAAAAAAAAAGAAAGTTAAATTAACTTACTCATGTGAGTGAATTACTGCGTATTAGCTATGGTACTTGGCTGCAGGCAAAATTCAGACAAGCATGCACTCAACATCTGCCCCAGTTTAGCAGTACGTATATTGCCACCAGCAGTGGATTGTCTAGCACAATGTAACTGGTGTTTGAATCTTTTCTTGTCATGGCAGTCAAAAATTCCGGGAAAACCATTGCTTGTGGCAACACTTGTTAATGTTCTGTATTGACCAAATGTCCCTGAACTCAGCAGCTTACGGAGTTTTGTGCTTGTTTAGACTCCAGCAGCTGCTTTTGTACTGTTTGTGTTGAGTCTTTTTGCTTGCATTTGGTTTTCCTACACTTCACTCCAGCTTCAGAGACATGAAGTTACACCTAGATAGGCCTATGTTAAGGTCAGACATGTTAGGTTAGGAGACCAGCATGTTCTTGGCACTTGAGCCCTGTGCACTGCAGAAACTGCCAGTTAAGTGAAACCTTGAGACATCACAGAAGATGAGCTGCAGAAGGCAAGGCATTCCTTAGCCAACCTGGGAGAAAATTCATTCTTCACTGCCCCCTGACCTTTTGCAGTGTCCCATGTCCCGACCTGACAGCTTCTTATGCTCTGAGGGAAGGCAAATCTGTAAGAACATGTGGCTCAAGAGCATACTGCACTTTGGAGGCTGAACTTGTCCTGTTACAGCTTTCCACCACTGAATCTTGTTATGTCTTTGCAGAAAGTTTAGAAAAGTTCCCATCAGTGTAAGAACCACTCTGGTTCTTGCAATCAGGCATCTGATGTGAGGCAACTGTAATTAGTTTCATAAATACATAATAATTGTATGAATTGTATGGCTTTGTACTTTTGTGTTTTTTTTGGTTTGTAATATTCTAGATGATGAAGTAGATGATCTAGCAATCTGTTCTGACCTTAAAAGCCTAGGAATCTATGTTTGTGGCCCTCTACAGAGACAGACAGTAGTTGCCAGAAGATCTTTTTCTGCTTCATCCAACAAGGAACTATTGCAGAACTGAAATGTGGAATCAGTGATGTATCTGAATGCTAATATCCCTTTATAATTAAGCAAAAACTAATAATTAGTGAAGCCTGATTTGCTGTAAGTCTTTGTGGTTTTGAATACTCTCATTATCTCCAAATAATACCTAGCTTTGTAATGCCATCTTCAAATAATTATCGTCTGTGAGTTCTGGGTAGTAAAATTGACAATGAACTAATCAGGCTTACAACTGCTAAGATACTCTAATAGACAAAATATTTGACTTGAAATATAAAATGCTATAAATTGCGTGGTCCCCATGTCCAGAGAGACTAATGAGGTGTTCTGAGACCTATGTCACATGGCCTGAGCTGCTGAAGTGGTGTCAGAGTGTTCAGGTTCTGTGTCCTTTTAAGAGAGATGAAGGAGGAATGTCTAGTAATTTGTGTGCCTCAGCTTTTTGCAAAATGGGTGATGATTCCAGTCAACTGGAGCCTCTGAAGCTTCTACCAATGACTATGACAGTCTATCTAAAAATGATTACTTCTCTTGTTTTCCAGATTATTCAGGACAGAATATTTAAGCACATATCACGTAACAGCTTAATATGGAACAAACATCCTGGAGGGTTATTTGTACTGCCACAGTATTCCTCATATCTGGGAGATTTTCCTTACTACTATGCTAATCTCGGTGAGTGAATCCTTGCTATAATGTTGGAATTTCTAGTGGAAAATTGAAATTTGGTCTCTGAGTAGCATGTGCCAAGTGACTTGCCATTTGTTTCTAGTTAATGGTGCCTTTCGTTTATCCTGTCTCAGTTTTCCCTGCCCACTGTAGACTGGAATGTCTCTGACTCATCAACATGCATCATATGTCTCTCCCTTGCAAAGATTTTTTTAAAAAAATCTATGTCCCTTCATACTTTTCAGTTGCTGGTAATGAATGCCTGAGTTGCTGATGCATTCATGTCCTGAGGGGACATAAGAGGAGTAGCTTTTTCCTTTCTTTGTTTATTCGTGCTTGGCAAATTGGAAAAGTGGTAATTTACCCATGACACTTGTTATTGGAGTGCACAGTTGGTATGGATTTATTCTCCATACTATGTGTCTTCATATGGATCCCACTAGAAGGAATGAATAGGGCTTAGGTTCATGGCTTTGTCCTGAAGCAGAGCTTGAACAATGAGTTCTGCAGGCGAATGTGCCTACAGGCTGAAGTGATCCTGCTTACCAGACTGCTGCTGCTTTTGGCTCAGTCTGTGCCTCCCACTTCTGTGGATCTGTACTGCTCACCTACTAAAAATTCACACTTACTGTGTGAAAAAGGGGAGAAGAAGGTTTCTGTGGTAATTTTGATGAAAAATGACTGTGACCCCACACAGATGAATTTAGATGAGGTTGAGAGCAGTAATGAAGGGTAGACACCAGTAGGATCTGTTATTTCAGGCAGAAAAGGAAATCATAGCGAGACTAAAATATCAGAATGGAAGGCAAGGATGCAAGCAGAATTATCAGCTCAGGAGGTAATTGAAGATGCATGTGGATGGGAATCAACCTAGAAAGAGCAGAAATCTGACAGAGACTGTAATGGAACTGAGGAAACTGAACAAGCTTCTGGAAGTTGTGGAGATAGTCTGTAGAGAACATTGAGCATCCAGAGCCAGGCAGCAAAACAGAGCCTGTGTCAAGAAGGACATTTGACTGAACAAACTAGATGTCAGTATTATTTGTGGCACAAACTGGATGGAAGAAAGAGATTGCAGGACATCTTTGGAAATAGTGAGTAAGAAAAGGCAGTAATTCTCTTGGCGTCAGGTATTTCAGAGGGTGTGGGAGTTAACGGGAGGTGTGATCTCCTCATCTGGTATCCTAGTATCTGAGATGAAGGGACATGGCCTGAAAAACACAGCAAGGTTTACACTGAGTGCAGATTGTTTTTTCCATCTCTGGAACCCTTTTAATCTCTACTACCTGGGTTGGTTTTGTCTTTACTGAACACGTATGTATCTCTTCACTTCAGGTCTGAAGCCTCTTTCCACATTCACTGCCGTTATCCATGCAGTAACTCCCCTGGTTTCCCAATCTCAGCCCGTGCTGAAACTCCTGGTTGCTGTAGCCAAGTCCCAGTACTGTGCACAGGTAAGCAGCGCTGTTGGGCTGTCAGTCACAACGGAGAAAAACCGCCCAGGAATGAAGAGCCTGGTGACTCGGCCCTGTTTCAACCCCCTGTTTCAATTCTGATGTTTCTTTCCTTCGAAATTTCTACTGTCTGTGACCTACATGCTTGGGAAACAAAAATTCTGACTATAATAGGAGTGGAATAGAGATAGTAATTAAACTCCTTTGTTACATGAGACAGGTAAAATAATGACTGCACTTTAAAGATCAACACTGTGTGTGCTGCAAACTGCAAATGGCTGTCTGTGCCTCAAGAGCTGCTGTGTGATCTTCCTTCCTCCTGCTGTGGCTCTTAGTCTTATCAGTGCCAGGACTTTGGCTTCTGTAAAAGAAACCCTGGGGAGTTCAGTAGGAGCACCCTCTTGCAGTGGAGTTTCACAGGTGGTTTTGCCTCTAATGAGAGCCAGAGTAAATCAGTGACATCCGTATGACCTGGCCGAGACAGAGGTTTCCCAAGTTCCTGTCCAGTCTATATTTACCTGAGAGGATGTATATTGTAAGTAGCCAGGTTGGGTGAAATTACTGGAGGAAGTGTTACTTTTATATATATTTGTATCATTACTTTTGATTTTGAAACTCCTAATTTGAATTTAACATGTCTGTCTAGAGATCTGAGACCTTAGCGTTTGGACTGCGTTGCCACCAAGGTCTCTGATCATGGTCCAATACTCTCTTTCAGATTATTGTTTTATGGAATTGTGATAAACCTCTCCCAGCCAAACACCGCTGGCCTGCCACTTCTGTGCCTGTCATAGTCATTGAAGGAGAGAGCAAGGTAGGTGGAGGGAAGCATAGTAAAATGCTGCCTATATTCTCCAATGAGAGAAGAATTTATTCTTCTGGCTGCTTTGGTGAAAGCTTTGTAGTTCCCAACTGTGTGACAGCTCCTTTCTATTCCTTAGCCTTTTGTACCAGCTTGGTCACAGATTTGTGTTTCATGCATGGTCCCTATGCTCACAGAAGTCAGCAGCAGGGGAATTAACGCCTTGCATCTGAGATTCACAGGTGGAACTCAGTTTGGAAATGTGGTCCCAAGAGTAGGTAGTGCTGACCCCATCTGTGGAGATTTCTGCCTCTCTGCAAGTGCATGAAGGTAGTGATGCAGCTTTAGCATTGAGTCTGAACAGTCAGATGCAAGACTTGGGGGTCAGCTGTGAACTCAAAAGCAGAGGAAAAGATGAGAACTAGCCTTTGAAAAATGCCTTTTCATATGGTCTTGTGGGGTACTGCTGCCAGTGTTGGGATCCTACCATCAAAAAAAGAGGAAGGGCAAGTGACATTGAACACTTTTATGGGACCAAAATCACCACATCATCTCTTGCTGTGCAACACAAGTTTGTTTGTACTTTCACAAAGTCAAAACAGACAGCATCAGATGGGAAAAGAATGGTTTTTTTAACACCGACATGGATGATTCCTTTATAATGAGAGAAGCAAAACTTGCCTCTAGACTCTGAAACAGATTTGGGCTGGTCCCCTCTGTCAGCTGGCTCTTGAGCTCTGCATTGGCAAAGGAAACTTTTAGTTGCTTTGGCTGTGCAATCCTATTTTGAATTTATAATCCTCTCTTTGGTCTTTTCGTCCTGTCACTTTAACAAGAGGAGAGAGGGAGCCCTGCAAGGTTGGCAGGCTAAGGCTCTCAGCTAGCTCTGTAAACAGTATCAGGAGAGTTGCTGCAGGGCCAAGAAAGGCTATAGTGATTTCTGAACCTTTTGATTGTTCTGGGTTTTCTTAATTTTCTTTTTGTAAAACTTGCAGAGGTGAGATGGAGGAGAAAATCTCTGACCAGTTCTCCAGTATTTGTAGAAATTGGCCCCAGGCACTGTTTAGATTACAAATGAGTCTCCTGAGTACACAAAGGTGTGTTTATACTGGACAGTCTCTTCCCTCTAATATCCCAACATATGCCAAATGGCTTTGTGTGTGGAAAGCTGTTTGTTTGGACAAAGTTTGCAGAGCCAGAGCAGTGCAGTTCAAAGGTTTCATAAAGGAACTGCTTTTTGCCTCCAGACTTAACTGAAACATACTGGCAGGCACATTACTCCGTGCAGGTGATCGCAGGGGTCTGCCTTTACCTAACCTTAACTCTTCCCCATGAAATCAAGAAACATTATCACACCCATTTTACAAAAGGTAGCTTTAGCTAGGAAACAAATACATGGCTAGTCCCGACTGTTGCACTATTTGACAATTTCACTGTAAAAGATGAGGGGTGAGAACGCAGGTCTCCTGATGGCTGTGTGCTCTGCTTTGCCTTAGCCTAAGCAAAGCAAAACCATCAACCTCAGCCAGATCACTTCTTGTGCCAGCCGCTGCCTCCCCAGAACAAGGCCTTTGTAGCAATGAAGAGATACTCTCCAGACAGACACTGTGAACATCCTGATTATGGAGACAGAGCTTTCTCTGAGTCAAGGCATAGATTCCGAAGACTTGCTCCCAAACACGTTGCAGGGGATGCAGAACTGACAATGTCCATTATGAGAGATGTGTAAAACTCCTCCATGTCCCTGTTTCCACACAGTGGTTTCCTCTTACTGGGCTTGACTTTCGTAGTGGTTTTTTTGGCATAACGAATTTGAAAAGAAGTCTAGTAACTAGCCAGACTATTTTTCCTACCAAATGAGGGAAACAAATTGTGTTGTGTCCTTTTTACATCAGTTTTCAAAAGGTGCTAATTAGTTTGTTAAAGAAACCATATAGATTTTCATTTCTTGCTGTTATCTTTTTGATCCAGCTTTCCCATCTATTTTCTGTTACTTTGAGGACCGTGCTGCCATATCTTTCAAAAGCTTATTCTGCATATAGGTTTTATATAAATAGAATGGTTTTGATTGGAAGGGACACCTCCCACACTAGACCAGGTTGCTCAGAGCTCGTCCAGCTTGGCCTTGAACACCTCCAGAATGGGGCCTCTACAGCTTCTCTGGACAACCTGTTTCAGTGCCTCACTACCCTCAGAGTCAAGAATTTTTCCTAATATCTAATCTAAACTTAATGTCTGTTTGAAGCCATTTCCCCTTGTCCATCTTTCTTGTGGGCTCCCTTCAGGTACTGGAAGGTCACTTAGAATGTGACTTTTTAAAAAGCTACAATATCTATATAATTCTTGATGCAATTAAAACTCAATTGATACATATGTTCTATAGCATATTCTCCTTTTTTGACAGGGAATGTTGCACCATCCTAGTACCATAACATCCTTCACACACAGTTGGGGCTGCTTGGTTTCCCAGCTGTGTAGCCTTATGAATGCTGCAAAGTCCTTCTCAGTGTTCACTATCTTTGATCCTCACACTCCATAGGAGAACAGAGGGACAGTCTTAGCTACCAGGGAAAATGTCCTCTCCAAAGAAGCTGTAGGTACATCTAATTCTCAGGACGGACCATTGCAGTTTGTCACACAAGGAAAGCACCCTGTTCCAAAGAGGGAGGTCTTTTCAGAAATTACTCCTCAGATAGAAGGTGTAGGCTGACTGCTGGGGTGACAAAATTGACACTCTTTCACTCTTGAGCTGAAGGGTCCTTTCCATCAGACAGAAATATGCCATGTACCTCAGACAAGAGGAAATAAGAGTGAGGAATAAAATGGAGTATTTACCTTGGAACAGAATACTTCAAATGATTTTTATTTCCTCCCCTTCCTGCCTTGGATATCCACAGGTTATGAGCAGTCGCTTCCTGCCCTATGACAACATAGTGACTGATGCAGTGCTAAGCCTGGATGAGGACACCGTGCTTTCAACCACTGAGGTAAGGGGCTCTGTCAGGCTGGGAGCCTGCTTGGCTCCTGGGCTCAGCCTGAGCACAGCAGATATGCTCTTCTCTGGGCTTTGCCAGTGAGCAAACGTTGTCAGATTTCCTGCCACACTCCTCAAATTTAACATGTTGCACTTGTTTCAGCAATGCTGCCACTGCCTGCCATCAGAGGAGCTTTTCACCCTGGTTAATTGGCTCATCATTAGCATATGGTTCTTCCGTTCTTTATTATTTTAGTAACATAGCTGCAGGCGGGTGTAGGCAACCAAGAGCAGTCGGCTTTAATATTCTGTTCTCACTTTTCTGACTGGGGTAGCTTCCCCCCCTCCCTACATTATCAGTAGGGTGTAGGTGGAGAAGGAAGGGTTGTCAGCAGCAGGGGACTGCTATCGCTCTAAAAGACAGCAGTGCCACCCTAATGCAGGATTTCATTGAGGAATGTTCCTTCACCATTGTGTCGGCCCATAAAATTGGAGATCTTTGCTAGTTTAGGTGCTCGAGTGTTTGTGCCAAGAGCAAGATAGCAGTAAGAAAAGAAAAATACTGTAGAAAACCAATTTTTACAACTGGGATGAGTATTGATTTCTAGAATCTCTTCCTGAGAACCACAAGGGAAACTGATGACAGTTTACATAGAGTGCAATATTTGGGAAATACATTATTAATGATGGCCAGGGAATAGCTTGAAAAACTCGATTTTCTTTTGTTTTCACTTTTTTTCCCCCATGTTCATGGCCATTCCCCTCTCCCCACTTCACCTTTATAAAAACACATTTTTGTCAGTGGTGGAGATGCTACCACAACTTATATGTCAGTGAAGAAATGTGTAACATTAATCTTCAGTCACTGTTATATACCCCAAGATGTTACTGGATTTGTTCTAAATGGATGAGATTGCAACTGCTCATCTTTCCTGTACGGATGTTGTGCTGTGGTTAGACTGCTCCAGAAAGAGCCGCAGTAGCCTTCTTTTGCTTCTCAAATGGAAGAAATAGTTGACATTGAGCCTGTTTCATACCAGGGTTACACCTTGATAGTTTCTGCTAGATAAGGAAGAATATGGCTGCTGTCAAAGCACTTGTGTGCAAAGCCTTGCACAGCGCAATAAAAAAAACATTTATCCTAGGGCTGGTTGTTGCTCAGGATGAAGCAGGTTGTTGCTCAGGATGAAGGGTCCCATCTCAGCTGCCTTGGGGACTTCATTTTGCTGAAGGGGTATTTACAGCAATCCAACCTGTGAATTCCATGAGGATTTGGGGCTTTGTTTTGTTTTAACTGATATTTGTTTGTCATCCAAACTTTGGCGTCATTTAAGGTTCTAGAACACATGAAGTAAATAAATAGTGTTCCTCATTCATCTTGGCTGTGTTTTACCCTAAACATTCTGAAATGCAAATATTAGTTGTTGTGTGAGACAACATACATGTTTCTTTGTGGCTTCTTCCCTCCTGTGAGCAACTTGCAGTTGATCCTGTGTGTTTGTGCAGTGGCTATTTGCTCTATGAGCACTGTGGTCCTTGTGCTGTAGGCAGAACCAGCTGGCAGCTCTTGCCAGCACCCACCTTGCAGCTTTGGCATATCTCTGCCAGGGTGCCAGAATCAGCAGCTCTCCTTGGTGGCTCTCCATGAAGAGCTGGTGGGCCTCCATTGCTTCAGTTCCTCCGCTGTACCACTTATGCAAATGTGGTGTGACATTTCCCTTGAAACCAGCTGCTCATGGGTGCTTGTTGTGGCAAAGCTTCAAGGCTCAGAGAAAGCAATTTAGGAATGTGGTCAGACACAATCACATTCTCATTGAAAGGAGCGGTCACCAGGCACATCCTCTGGACTGTCCAGCCCTGGGGTAGTAAAGGTTTTCCGTCCACAATGGAACAGCATGTAATTGCTCTGTCACGGGAGCTGTTCCACATGCACAGAGGGATGTGTGCGTGGGACGTAATTTGAAATCAGCACGGGTCAGTGATCCGGAGGTTTAAGAGACTTGCAGCTTGGTTGGATTTTCCTGCTGATCAGCTGAGAGTGGCAGTGCTGCTGGAAATGATATAGGATGAGAACTGAGGGATTTTTTCAATAAAGGGAGTTCTCTCTTAGAGTGGTTGCTTTGGTGTGTCTCCCTGGTACAAGGGCAGATAGTTGAAAGCACAGGAGAGGCCACTGAGTGCAGAAGCTTTATTATTAATTTAGTTTGAGATTCTCAGACTTCTCTAAAGAAAACAGATGTCACGTTTTATGGGAAAGGCCTTTATAGGAAAAAACCCTCTTTAGTTCTTTCATGTGGTATTGATTTGGATGAGATCAGAACTATCACAACGGTAACTGGTTTGCGCACATTGTCTTTCTAGTTGGCCTCAGATTCCTTGAAACAACTTTAAAGAAAATATCCAGTCCCTAACTTTGTGTTCCAGTCCATGTGTGACTCTTCTGTTTCATAAAAACACTTGTAAATGTGAGAAGTCTGACAGTAATCAACACGAAATGGGACTGTTCTCAAAGCAGCTATTTTTTATCTAACCTCTACACCCTTGGCTTTGGCTGTGCTCTTGGAAGGCTCTTCAAACATTTTTGAGCAAGGTTTTAGGTCCCTCTGGTACTGGAGCAACCCGATGTGCAGTGCAGAAGCAAAGCTCTCCTTTTCTTGGGTTTGACTAGGACAATTAGAATCATCTTTAACTCATTTTAAAATAATTTTGTTCTAGCTTGAGCTCGAAATCTAAGATTAAGTGGAGGGACTCCCAACCAACTTTTCATTGTAGTTACCAAATTCTTTTCACATATCATGCTGACAAGGCTTTTGCAAACTGTCCCAGTCATCCCTTTCCTAGTACCACCAGAGTTTGTTTGGTGGGATCTTAGAATAGCAGTGTCCTGTCACTTCTCAATTCTCAGAGATATGAGTTATGAAAATAGTTACAGCAAGACAATATAATAGAAAAACACCATTGGCAGCATTTGACATCCTCTTGTGGCTCTTACAGTAGAAAGCATTTTTCTTAAAGTTTAGGCTCCTGATGCCATTTAACTAAATGGGAATCTTATCTTTCTCTTTATTAAGCAGTTATATTGAACCTTTTCAATCATGTAGGCAGTCTTAAAAGTGTGACCAACATGGTTTTCAGAACGCTCAAAACAGATGAAAGATATAAATGGACTCAGCACTGACTGCCTGTTTTAATCTCACTAAGCCACCTTTACAATTTGGAGTGCTTGACTCCTGATTTTCCAAGCTTCACGCTAACAGTGCTGAAATGGTAGGTGAGATGCACAAAGACATGCAAAAGTTTCAGTTTCCCACATGGCTGTTACCTCTTGGTATTGCATCGAAGTATAAATACATGCACCTACACCCATTCTTTCTGTAACTTGAAAAGGTTTGATATGTAAAGGGCAAGTTTGAAAATGTTAATGTAATGCTGTGATGCTCTAGACTCCCTTTAACAGGAACCATTAAAATGTGCATAATTATAGGGCAAAATGTCAAGCAGTCAGTTTAATTTACTGATGAATATATAGAATTAATGTTTTGCAACAGTTCCAAGATTCTGAATTGCGAATTCGTGGCAAGGTAATATTTTGTTTTGTTGACATTTGTTGAAACACTTTTGGTATTCAGTTGGCCTGTGCCTTCGTCCGCAGGTGGATTTTGCCTTCACAGTTTGGCAGAGCTTTCCAGAGAGGATTGTAGGGTACCCTGCGCGCAGTCACTTCTGGGACAACACTAAGGAGAGGTGGGGGTATACCTCCAAATGGACTAATGACTATTCCATGGTATTGACAGGAGCTGCTATTTACCACAAGTAAGAACCCGGAGCATCTGCTGTCCTCTTTCTGAATGAAACAAAATAGTAAAGAGGGGGGTAGGGTGGTGGGGTGTGAAGAACATTCTTCCGGGGAGGGTCAAAAATGGAAAGATAATAAGTGGGTCTACTTTTTATGGGGTAATAATTTAAGTTCTTGGTTTAGCTCTGGGGATCTGGTAATCATTATTGCGCTTGTTGGGTCTCTTTGAAGTCACTTGTGCTTTGAGGCAGTTGGACTGCTCTTTTTAACATCAGGAATTACACACTTCAAAGAGTTCCCAAATTCATTAAGATGCTCGGCTGAATGGCCTGTAGCATAGCAGAAAGGAGGTTACTTCCAGACCAGCTCTGTGTATGTGTTGGCTGACAGCTGCAGACTGCAAAAGTCTTCTGGCTACTCTGGAAGTGAAGTACAGTGGACACATCACAGCTCAGCATATTGCAGCATGTTGGAGAAACCCCCTGTTAGGATTTCATCAGACCAAAGTCCTCTCTAGATTTTAGGAAAAAGTCAGAAAATTTTGGAGTATCTAATCCACATCCCTACAAAGGAGAAGACAGGCCATAGGGGATGGCATAGGCCCAAAGGAGAATGATTTCAACAGTAAGAACAGTAGCAGGGCACTTTTACTAGAGTTCTCAGGGCACTTTTACTAGAGTTCTTTCCAACTGAACAGTTTGGAAGGAAAAGGATGAATTCATCAGTGTTGTCCGTCACATTATAGCAATGTGGGGCTCTCTTTCCTGCTTGTCCTTTATCCTGGTAATTGGGTCTTCATTGTTTCTTTCAACTCAGTTACAAAAAAGGTGTATGTTCTGTTTCTCCATGAACACTGTCTTGATAAGAAAATGGTTTGTTTTCCCTTCTTGTTGGAGGATGAGACCAAAGAAGGAAGTGGTATGTTGGGAGTTGGCTAGAAAAGGTTGTGTCTGAGATAGAAATTTCTTGGAGCTCGTGGTACCTGAAAGCCCAGTGACTTGTATTAATAACCCTGCTGTTGGTTTCCAGATATTATCACTACCTGTACACTCATTACCTGCCTGCCAGCCTAAAGAATATGGTGGACCAACTGGCCAATTGTGAGGACATTCTAATGAATTTTTTGGTGTCAGCTGTGACAAAATTGCCTCCAATCAAAGTAACACAGAAAAAACAATATAAGGAGACCATGATGGGACAGGTATGTATTCACAGCATATTTTAGCAATTGGGATGCACTGATAATATAACAAGTTTGCTTCAGAGTTAAGGGTATGAAGTGATACAATTCTGTTAAATTTCTTTTCCATTTTTATTTTAGCAGAACTGTAAATAGCCTGTAGATATGCTTATTATAATGAGACAAAAGAAAAAAATGGCAAACATCTACTGTGGATGCTGCTTCCCTTCATAGTTTTCTCACACAGTGTTACACGCTATGATTCCAAACTCCTGAAGATTGTGATGACTGAATTTCAGTTAAACTCTAGTTTTCTAATTAAATATTCTAGACCTAAGACCAAGCCATGGAATGCTAGAAGCAGAAGTAAATTCTAGAAAGGTTTTCTATTTTTTATTATTATTAATTAATATAATGTACCAGGCTGTCCCTGTGCTATTTTATATTATATAGTATGATTCAAGCACTGACACTGGACTGTCACAACAGAGGTAATTTGTGATATGGAAGCGGCGCTTGTCCCACAGTCATGCCATCACTCACCAGCAGCCATGAAATGCTTGCTTTAGATCCTCTTTCAGCTACTACAGGGATAAACCCTCTGTCTTTGCAGAAATGGAAATACCTCTAGTAAAAGGGATACATGCTAACCCGGGGGCATTTGTCCTCCTACCCTGTGTGAGAGCAATGGGAGGAATAGGAAGTCCTGCAAAACCTGCAAGTCCTAAACAGCCTCCCATCTGTGCTGCCACAGTGTCTGTGATTCTCTTTGAAAACAGTGCCATGATTACTAGGGGGCAGGAGAAATAAGGGACCCTTTATTTTCCCCTCACATTTCCTCCTATTGTCATTAGCTGAATCTTTGACTGAGGAGTGGCCATGACAGTTTGTGAACTCCCTTATCTGCATGTCACTGCACTTTCACCTGAGGTATAGGTAGCATTCAGCAATTCTGACTCATCTGGGTGCCCAGGAGACCTTCTGCAAACAAGAAGGTGCCATCCAGAAAGTACCTATTGCTTCCAGTTTCAGCTTCACCTCTCCACAGGGCTGTGCTTTGGCTGTTTGGCAAAGCCTGAACATTCATTTTTCATCCTACAGCGTGGGTGACTCGAGTCAGCCATGAACTATAACTCTCTCCTAAAGACAAGTTGTTCCTGCAGCTTTGGGAAATGTAATGGACCATGTTCATAATTCCTTGAAAGACAAATAAAAAATTAACATAACCTCAGTGTTGTGACAGAGATTAATAGTCGTATGGAAATTCACTGTTAATGGCCAAAATGTCTGCTATAATGCTCCAGCAACAAGCTTTTACTTGCTCTTTAGTGGCTCAGTATAATCAGGAGGCTGTAATCAATGCACATTATAACCTACCACTTGAGCTAAACTGGACAGGCCTTGGACAAAGATCAAGTTTGATACCACAGTCATTTGGCAAGTCCTTGACTTTATCTGTTTCTTCATGTTTTAATTTACATCCTTTGACATTATGAATTTGTATTTGTTTTTAAACTGTAGTGGAACCACAAATGCTATAGAGACATGCATGGGAAGTGGCACCAAAAAAACCTCTTAGGTTCTCAGCATTCATACTTTATCTTAAATAATAGTTTTATTATGTTTATAAATGTTCTTTAGGAACAGATAAAGAATAACAACATCTTTAAAGCCGTTAGGGCATTTTTTCCTAGAGCTGCTGAGTTTCAATGGACTTCCACAAGGATTACAGCTTCCCTGAACTTTTGAAAATCAGGCCACAATATTTTGCATGTATGCAGTCAAAGACCTTGAGTCTTTTCCTTGGGTCAGAGTTTAACTTGATGTAGTGTGGAACTTCAGTTAATTTTCTTTGTCCATGAGACAGTACTGTCTGATGCACTGGTCTTGGCCAGTGGGATTCCTGGAAGCACCCTGCTTTTCACTGCAGGATGTCTACACACATGAGTAATGCCAAGCACATGAGGGCTTCTGCTGAGCTCAGTTAAAAGCTGGTTGAAATTACTTGTGTATAAATTTCTGCAGATCTGGACTGCAAGTGTGCAGTTTTGACCCTGAGAAACTGTAATAATTGTTTTCCTCCTATGGCTCAAGACCATGGGCAGCAGCTGGCCTGGGCCTGGGTGTGCACCTCTGCTGGAAAGCAGTGGCCTTCTTGTCTTTCCTAGTGGTTTTTAAGAACTTGTTCTGTCTCTGAAATAACTGGAGGGTTTGAAAGAAAGAAGAGTTAGAGATGGGGTGAAATAGATTGTGACGAGCTGTGGAAGGTCTGCTCATGGATGTCGTGCTCCACATCAGGCTGGCTGATGCTTGAACTCTGGTCATCACGCTGCACTACCCTCTGCTCTCTTTGGAAAGTCTGGGGTGTCTGGCTCACCACCGCTGGCTCTGCTGTGGGCTGGGTGTCCTTCCCCCTGTTTGAACCCCCCGAGCAGATTTCAGATGCCACAGAGCCACACGCTCCTGAGCCCTGGCACGGCACCTGCCCTTCACGCCATCCTGTCGTGTGGGGGCTGATGTCTGATCTCCGCTCTCCTCTCCACACAGGCATCCCGAGCCTCGCGCTGGGCTGACCCCGACCACTTCGCCCAGCGGCAGAGCTGCATGAACACTTTCGCCAGCTGGTTTGGCTATATGCCGCTGATCCACTCGCAGATGAGGCTCGACCCTGTCCTCTTTAAAGACCAGGTCTCCATCCTGAGGAAGAAGTACCGAGACATTGAACGACTCTGAGGAGTGCTGCTGAGGGGGCCGAGCCGCTCCCCACCAGACTGTGCCGCCGACAGCAAGCGCCCGACCCCACACGCGGCGTCCTGGCCCCGGGGCGCGCCGCTCGCTCCGGACTGCGCCGAACGCCCGGCAGGCTGCTGTCGCTGAGACTAGGTCGTGTACAGTTTCATTATGGAACATTAAATAATTATTTTTGAAATGATTGCTATGCAGGTTTAAACTTTTTTAATGATCAAAAAAAAAAAAACCCTATTAAAAACAGAGTTCTTTCTTTAATCAAAATTGTGTTGGTTGTGAATATTTCAGAGCTGCCATTTCTTTCTTTCGTGCATTTGATTGTCAATGCAATTTTCATTCCTTTTCCCCTGCACAGTTAAATGCTGGAATCTCATGGGGAGAAAATGCATCAGATTCAGAAACAAACTGAGCACAAGCAGGACAGAACCGAAGTATTAACATTTCTCATTTACAGCTGACTTTTAATTTTTTTTCCTGTTTTCCCCAAGCCAGTAGCAGCCACTGCAGCTAAACTCCTTTGGACACATGGAAAACTGGAGAACCCCCAAGGAACCAGAGGAGAGGGTAGATCCTTCTGGTTGAGGACCCCATTTTTAAAGGCAATCAGCCTTGCCTTGATGGGAGAGAGGAGCATTATTACGGAGGAGCAAACCAGTGACATGGAGCGCAGGGACACGTGTGCACAGCAGGGCTGCAGTGCCAGGTGTGTGTACTGTGGTCAGAGAGGCGCATCCAGAGTGTCCCTGCCCATGGGTGGCTGAGCACCCCAGGGACAGTCAGCACAGCCAGCTGTTGTCATGGTCATCTGGGACACCCAGAGCCTGTGCAAGTCGCTGCTGCTGGGGGCAGTGGTGCCACTTGGCCATGGCAGCTAAACTTCTAGAAGTAGCTTTTTTCTGAGGGCAAAAGGGGTGTTGACAGAAAACAAGAAAGCGTGTTAGTGCTTGCAGTGCAGGAATTTGGCCTGTAACAGACTGGTTTATTTGAAATCAAAGCACAGGCTTCTCCTTCTCTTTTTTTGTTTTCTTTTTTTTAATTATTTTTTGGAAGTGCAAATATATGGAGAAATTCCCTCTCGGAGGTCTGACACCTGAAGTAAAGTGTATGGTCAGACACTGGTTACTGGCAGCAGTGGGTACTCCCAGGTGTACTTGGGGCAAAGGTAACTCACACAAAAAACCTGTCCCTGAAATACCAGTGCTGCTCACACTGCAAAATGGTTTTAGCATTTCAAATATGTGTTTTTAAATTGAAATATTCCAGTTGTTTATTTCTCTGTAGTTCTTTGCTTATTTATATGTTTCTTTACATTGAAGTATGAAAACAAAAACAGTCATTTGGGTCAGGAAGGTGCCATTCCAATTTGATTAGAAAATAAGCACTTTAAAAATGTTTTGAACTTCACATTTTGATGGGGTGCATTTGGGGTGCTCTGTAACCAATCACTACCCCCAAGAGGTCTGTTAAAGTCGCAGCAAGAGATTTTAGTGCCGACGCCCAGAAGACCAGCAAGCCTTTCTATACCTCATTCCTTTGTAAACAGGCAATCTGGTAGCAGGGATGAAGAGTAGTTGGACCAGAATTTTCACTGATTTCATTCAGGCTCAGGCACCAATTTAATATGCAGCTTTAAGCAACTCCCATAACCAGGGCATGCCTCAGTTTCCACCTTTGTAAAAGTAATAGCAACTGGTTGTAGAGAGAATGCTGTGAACCCTAGATACTTTCTGTTGCTATTAAGATCAGAATCCCTAAATGGAAAGTTGCTTTAAAAGTGCAAAGTGCACATTGCTAAATGTTTGTATGCAACTTGACATGTAAAGACTTGCAGAGAGTGCTTTGCTTTGCGTATGTATTGCAATATTTGAACAGAGCACAGCGAGTTAGGGCAGGAACATCAGCTTCCTGACCTTTTGTGTTACAATCATAGAATGGTTTGGGTTGGAAGAGATTTAAAGATCATCTGGTTCCGACCCCCCTGCCATGAGCAGGGACATCTTCCACTAGACCAGGTTGCTCAGAGCTCCATCCAACCTGACCTTGAACACCTCGAGGGATGGGGCATCCACATCTGCTGTGGGCAGTCTGTTCCAGTGCCTCACCACTCTCACAGTAAAGAATTTTTTCCTAATATCTGATCTAAACCTTCCCTCTTCCAGTTTAAAACCATTACCCCTTGTCCTATCACTACATGCCCTTGTAAATCTGAACCAAATCTTTAAAGGAATCTGCCAAAACGTGTGAGACTGCAGCTAGTGACTTAACGCTGCTGAAAGGAAGAGGTGCCACTTTTCCCATCACTTCTGCTGCTCTCCCAGTCCCTGGCCATGAAGTCTCACCTGATACCTTCTGCCACCTTCGCCAGATGTTTCTGTGAGCCCATTTAACTCTCTACACTTGTGGAAAGCTGTCCAGTGATTTATTGGATTTTTCTAATGCCATTTTAGAGAGTTAAATCAGTATGTGGAGAGAAGTGTAAAGAGACAGCAGTTAGGTAGGCAGGGCCAGGGAGGGAAAGGGAGCAGAATATACTCCAGTCTGTGTAGGGTGAGCTGCTAATTCAGCTGGCCTCATCTCGTACGAACCTGAACCTCACTTCCTGGTGCTCTCAGGTCTGTGTTTGCTGATCTGCGGGTGAAGGTAAAATCGAGTGGTTTCATTTTCCAGAGTGAATGGCTCAGTGGCTCCCATAACACTTTTCCTCTAGGAGATCAGTTAGTTCTTTCGATGACTGGAATAGACCTTCTCCTTAGGCTCGTTTTTTGGAGAATGTGCCAAACACTGGATGAGGTCGGCAGGGCTCGTGTGCCGTGTGCAGGTGGGCATGCAGCCATGTCCACAAGAGCATCCGCAGCTCTGGGAAGCAGTCACGGGTCTGTAGCCAGCAAGAGGGGCCAGGGAGAGGGAAAGGGAAAGAGGGGACCTTACAAAACCAAGAATTACAATTCTGCTTGGGTTTTAGTTAATGCCATTTGGGGGCACGTGGGTTGAGGTTTTAGTCAGAAAAGGAGTAACTAACCATTTTCAGAGTGCAGTGAGTCAGGCCAAGCTTTTAACCTGTTTGACATTCTGTTATCGTCACTTTTTGGGGTGGCTGAAAGAGACTGTGCTAAAGCTCACTCTCAGTGTGATTCGAGGCCCCTTCTGTTTACAGATTGCTAATTAAACAAGTAACAATGGAAGGCTTAGCTCCAGAAGGGATGCGGATAGGTAGGAGCATTTGCAGTAGTTACCCGGGCACAGTCGGCTTGCCTGGAAAGAATGTGCCTCAGGGCCAGTCTCGAGAACAGCCGCTGGTCTCCGTGTCCACTACCCGGGGACCCAGGGGAAGAGCTGGACACAGACCCAGCTTAGAGACTCGTTCTGTTACACTCCATGTGTAACTGTTCTTGGCCAGCACTCCTAAGGACAGCAGGCAGAGCCTCCCGCGTGTACCCGTGTTGGGCAGAGTTGTGTTGTTTCCTTAGTGAATGAAATCACCCTTTTGTCGTGTCCCAGGTGCAAGTTAATGGTTCTTCATTCTTTTTTTTCTCCCCTCCCAATTCAGATGGTGCTGAAACAAGGTTCACTCCTTGTTGCTCCTTTTGTAGGTTTTTTCTGTTATTATTTTTCATTAACAGCAGGCTATGTTAGCCTTTACTTTACAGGTACTTGAATGCCTGATGACTTGACTGAGTGTTACGCATGTGGCCTTTTGTAAAGGTTGCTGACCTTAATTTAATCAGGGGTGAGATGGGTGGATGAATGTGAATAGATCCATGCCATTAAAAAAGAATAAAAGTAGGGATTAGAATTTGGGAGAACTGATTAATTTTTAATTGAATTTATTAAAGGGGAAAAAAAAGAGAGAGAAAGAAACCCTTCCCAGTTATAATTTGAATGAGATCTACTGCAGGAGGAAGGTTTTGTGAGAAAAACGCAACAAAAAATAAGGGCAAACTTCCAAGATAGAAAGTGCCTGGCGCTCCTTGCAGTCCCTTGGACCTGCACATGATTTTATTTGCCCTCTTTCTATTTTGTGAGAACCCCTAATTATTACCATACCTTTTTCTAGATGTGAATGCTTAAACTTTGTAATAATTTCATAGTGAACACACTGATGTGCTAATGCATGGCTATCGAGAGCTTTGACCTTTTCCATTGGAAAACATAATGGATTTGATCCATTTCAGATTGCAGTTTCTCTTTTAGACACAATTTTGACAAAGAAATTAATCTTTCACCAGTGGGCGCCTTTTAAAATAGCTCATTGACCAAAAGATGTTATTTGGAGAATGGAAGTCATCATTTGACACTGAAGCAATGAAAGAAACAGCTAGATGTAGTTTTTTAAAAAAATCTTCACATGCCCAATGTAAAATGCTGTGTCCTCCTCTTTCAGACTCCCCTTACTAAAAGACTACTCAGTGTTTGTCATAATGTCTATATCAATTGACAACGATTTATTAATTCCTCCTGTTAAACATCCTCTTACAGAAAAGAATGAATTGGTAGTCTGCTCTTTTTTTTTTTTTTTTCCAGGCAGGCTCTGATGTCTGCCCTGGAAATGTGGCCTTCAAGGGCATCAGCCTGACAGACCCATTTCCCTGGGCATTTAGCAGGACTTCACAAGATGGACCTGTGGTCTTCCAAGAGGGGACCTGCCCTGTGCAGGGTCTTAGCTGGTGTCTGCTGGAAATAAAACTGCATCTTCCAAAATTCTGTACATCTCACCCTTGTTTAAAACTAAGTCAAGCTGGCCTTTATACCACCATTTTAACCATTTTCACACACATTTTTTAGGTTGGAGTTAAATTAGGGGGAGTTAAATTAGGCGGGGGTTAATTAGGGATCGGGGGTTATGGGATTCATCAGATGCTTTGAGATGCTCCCTCCCACTATTTCATGATGTTTTTAGTGACTATTTCACAGAGGATTAGTGATGATCCAATGGGCCTTGCGACCTTGTACATAATTCTGTATATTTATTTTGAGAGAAAATATGTATAGTGTTTGGATTATGAGAATGGAAACCTGAAATGGGAGTTCTTAGGATGGCAAATGTAAAGCAAAAAAGCAAACTAAAATACAATCTTATTTTGTATAAAATGTACATTTTTGAGAAAATTTTTCTAATGCATTACCAATGTTTTCATAGTGCTGCCACATCTTTTTTAAAGTGTTTCTCCCTCTTTGTTTGACTATTGACAACATGGTGCAATTAAACCTAAAGCAAATGTGTGAGTGAGAGAAAAAGAGAGAATGAGAAATTAAAAAGCCATATAATTTGGTTTACTTCATTAACCTGTATAACATCATAGGTTTACCATCTAAGATAGGTTGTTTTTATAGATAGTGTCACCAAAGACTTTTTTTCTTCAGATTTATTTTGAAAAGTTGTTAATAAAGGACGTACATTTCTGTTGCAGTGTGTTCTTATTTTTAGGGTAAAATAACAAATCTTGCTTGTGCTCTTGAGAATGCAAAATTGGGAGCATGATTGCCATGTGTCTCAAGTTCAGGGTAGTTAAATAAAAGGCTCTTTATCTTCTTTCTCCTCAGCCTGAACTGAGAAATAACTCTACGTATATTCTGTGTCTCTGTTCCATCAACAATACACATGGTATAGCATTCATCACAGTGGCCTCTAGTCCAGCAATACTGACAGGTGTTTACTGTCTTACCTGAGGGCAGCAGAAGTTTCAGTCTATGTCACTTGTGTAAAGCAGGACAGTCTCCCTGCATTGTGACAGTCACTGGAAGGTAACAAACTTTTAGAAGGAGTCACTGGAATGTATGTGTGCAAAAATGATCACCACGCTTTGAAGGCTGATCTTTGCAGGCTGAGGGTATATGTATTGATTTAGTGACCCATATTTATTGTTAGGGGGTTATCAGAAGCCTGTCACAGTCACAGGGAATCACATTCAGCTCACATAACTCTAGATGGGTACAAAGTACTCCTCTCTGTCAGAGCTGGACCTCACTGTCTCCATGCATCGTCCACAAACAGAACAAAGCATTGCTAGGGATTATCCTCCTCGCCTGTTTCAGACGTGGGCTTTAGCATGAGATGAGTTATGAGGCATGAGATAAGTTGTGCCTCACATGTGCTGGTTTTCTCTCTGCTGATGGTACAGGCACACTGATTGCAGGTCCTGCAGCACAGATGCCAACATCTGGTGGGATGAATCCCTCACTGGGAAAGTTCCTGATAATGCTAGTGGGCTTAGGATCATGGCCTGTGCATTTGCAAGATGAGTCACTGATTTGTTCCTGTCTGAGATGTTCAGGCTGCCCTCATCCCTTCTGGGGTTCAGACTGCCACAGCATGGAGAGGTCATTATGTTGTCGACCCACCTGATGTGCCAGTCGTAGAAGACTGATGTATCTTGGGAAGAGGCTGAAAGATGTGGGTGAGTCTGCTCTGCTCCTGATTTACAGATTCCTTCAAAACAGAGCATCCCAACAGTCACTGTTGTTTGATACTGACTATGGACTTCTCCCTGCCAGAAGATGAAGAAAAAAATCTTACCCTGAAAATGATCTGAGATCAGTGCTCCCACTCCTTCAACGCTTGCATTCTTGTTGCCATGTTATTTATACAAAACAGCTTGGGGTGGAATTAATTTGATTAAATGCATATAGCTACATCTGCAGGAGCCACCAGAAGGCTGTTGTTTCCATTAGCAATTAGCATGGACTGGCTGGTGTAGAGCTGTAGTCTGAGACCTGACTTGTGTGCTATACATATCTTGGAGGGATGGGTTGAATGTGGGAGTGGAGTGTGTCAGATCCACATCTGCCCCTTTTAGCATCTGAAAAGGATCCATTTTGTGTGCTCCATCACTGCCCTGTGATGTGAACCAGAGCGAGGTAAGGGGGAAATTGGGATAAGTCATCTCAGAAGTACAATATTGACCTCAATCAAACCACTGCTGTTGCTTTGCACCCCTTGGTAGCCTGTGTCAGCAGCGGAGACCAAATCCAAAACAAATCAGATCAGTGGGATCCTTGGAGACTTGTACCTGCTTAATCTCTGCTGTATAGAAAAGTGGTAAGTAAAGAATAGTTGGAGGTCTCTGTGTTCTACGTGTTAGGTGAAGAAATCCCATGCTGAGTCAGTTTTGCTTGCTAGCCTGGTACACTGGGAATAAAAACTGATTCTTAGCTGGAATACACCAAAGCGAGGTCCATGAAGTCCTTGAGACCTTGCTTTCTTACATGAACTGAGGATCTGCCCCAAATACTTAGCTCATAATCAGTTCAACTTTAAATGCACTCTTGAGGGCTTTTTTGAACAACCTCACTGAAGCTCCTTGTGCTGTCACTTGAATGGGGGTAGATAAGGGAATTGGCACTGTTCAATGCCTTATTTTATTTTCTCTTTTAAATGATTACCAGAGAGAAAAGAAACAAGTCTCTGCTTTCCCTTTCTATAGCTGTTAGCTAATCGTATCCACAATGTTATCGGAGAGAAACAGATTTTGCTCAAGATTTTGAGCAGCGTGAGGTGACATTCTTGTCACTGCATGATATAGTTTATTCCACACTTCATTTCCCTGCATGGCTTCCAGGGCTGTATGTGGGTTTTATGAGCTGCCTGCTCCAGGTCCTGCTAGTTCTGGGAAGCTGGATTTGCACATCACCTGCATTTCTATTGCGCATTAAGGCTGGATGGGTGCTCAGTGCTGCAGAGGCTGCTCTGTGCAGCTTGAGCTCCTCCCCTTTTCCTTTCTGTAATTAACTATTGTCTTGCTGGTGGTGGTGAAGCAAATTAAGGAACAGCTATTCTTCATCTCAGAAAACATAAGATGGAGCAATTTCTGAGTTTTCAGAAGAGGTATGTAGTGTTAACAGCAACCGCTGAGGTCATGACTGGGAAAAAAAAAAAAGATACAACACTCTCTCCAAGTTGCACTACAAATGAGAATTTTGAGTCTGTAAAATATTTTCCCTCAGATTCCTTCCTTCCCCTCTACACAGAATCAGATCACATTCAGAACCACAAAGGAGGCTAGTTGCTGGCAACTGAGGGATATATTTTGGGTTTTCTTTGTTTCTAAAACAGATCCACAGTCGGTTCCTCCTTGTATTATGTAAACATCCTGAGGTCTGTGGCAGTCCCAGCACGGATTTCATTTGGTAGCCCTATAGAAGACTGACAAGGTCCTACATTTTCAGAAAGGGTTTGGAATCTTTCAGAACATCTTCATAGAGTCATAGAATGGTTTGGTTTGCAAGAGACATTAAAGATCATCTAGTTCATCTAGACCATCTTGACTTGCAGATGGAGAATCAGAGGCATCTGCAGTAACTCTGAGCTTTTGAAAATACAAGTCTGAAATGGACTAATTAGATTTTTTTAAGTGTTTAATATTTAATTCTACCGTAGTTTTTTTATTTGGATACTAGAGTGGTTTTTTTTCTGAACATCTGCCCCGTTTTACCATCTCATCACCTAAACCTGCTGTGGGGTTGTGCAGTGCAGTAGATAATGTACCAGTGGCCTGATTGCCATATACACACTATTGCTACCACTGATGGAGCATCAGGAAGCTGGGAAGAAAATATGAAAATGACAAGGTAAGAGTACCTGAAATTGTGTTCTAAAACCAAGATTTTAAAACACTGTAATGGAGATCAACTCAGCAAGGAAAAATGGATTTTCCACTTGCTTAGATTGGTGTAAATCCCTCTTGTCTGTGTTGAAGACAATGGATTGTTTTCAGCCCCAGAAAGGGTAGAATTAGACTTTCAAAGCATGAAGGTAAAACACCTTTTTATTCAGCAAAGTCTTGATCCTGCTAGATAACAAAGCACATTTACAATGTGAACAGCACCTTGTGAGAGCCTGCCAGGGAAATACAGTCCTCTGCTTTCCCTGAAACAGGCTGTTAGAGTACTGTGTTAATGCCAGCCAGTGACTACATTAAGATTATTTTTAATATCCAGCAAATCCTCAAGAGAAACTGAAATAAAACATTTGTCACTTTATAATTTTTAAGGAAAATGTATACCAGTTCATTGCAATTCCATTTCCCTCACAGCCGTAATAGAATTGTCACTATTAGGACTAAAACTGAGTCTAGCTAAGGAAGATCTAAAAATTGGGAATTGCTTGTGAAACCAAGCAATAATGTTGTTTTCAAAATCCATGGATGATTTAAATGCAATCCCCTTAAGTATTGAAATCTGTCTAGTTCACTCCAAAGGCCAATAAATCCAATGTATATTTTTCTCTCCCTCTCTTAAAGCAGGGCCAAATTCTGCTTTCAGCAACACTGGAGTAAATCCAAAATTACTGCAGTCTTCCTCATGCTTCTCCTGAGCCCCAAGCTGTGGCCCACAGGAGATCAGTGATCTTCCTTAGCTGTCTGGCATTGGGGTGAGCATGGCTTGAGGTCACCTTGGGCCTGATGCTTCCCCTCAAAGTGGCTTTGCTCTGCTCATTGTGCTGCTGTGCAATACAGGTCCAAAAGTGGGACATGATGAACAGATTGGGGGTGCGGTTTAGCCTCCCCAAAAATTCATTCTTATGGCCCTAGTAACAGAATTCATTTGATACATTTGGAAGGATAATGTCAGTAGTAACTGAAGTGCTGAGGAAGATGTTTTTCATGTAATGAGACCAAGGACTTCTTGATAGGATTCTTGGTCCTTTGGTAGTATTCTTGGTCCTATTCCCAACTCGATTTATTCTGAGGTAAAAACCCATTTAACCTCACTGTACCATCCTGTTCCCAAATATCAAGTGGATATGCATAAATATCCTCGTTTTGCAAAGAAGAATGTGAGCTTTAGGTGTTCATTGCTTTCTGGTCCTCAGGTGAAGCATTCAGTCTAAGAGTAAATTTTTGTTGTATCTTGTGGAAGAAGCTCTGGAAAATGTATGAGTAGGTGGGATCACTGCTAGAAGCACAGCTGCTTCTAGCTCCTCATTTTCTTGCATGTGTGGTTGTGGTTTCTACTAATTTATTCTATTTAACCTCTAAATGAAGAGAAGGCTTGGAAAAACATGATGATTTATGGTGACACACGGCAGTAACGATATCACAGTCACAACCACTTATGAAAATGGTTAAAAATTATTAATCCTGTATAAAAGAGGGGCAGACTTTCGAGGACCAGTCTTGTAAGGCATGGCCACCCCAGCCTGTTGAGTCCCAGCTGATTACAGCTACGGATATACACTGTCTGTAGCTCCAGCTGTTCTGGAGGTTACCCATGTCCTCAGCATCAGTTTAGGAGAGGTCTTGGTCAGTGTGATATTTCTCCGTTTGCTTGCAGGGTCTCAGCATGCTGCCCCAAAGAAGAATCACTGTGGGGGTGGGAGTTGCAGTGGGCAAGTCCATGGCAGATGCCCATCATGCATAAAGTTTGTGGATCCCTGCAGACCTCCTGACCAAAGCACCCATGGGAGTTCTTCCCAGCCCAGCAAGTTAGAGATGCTCACGATTTCAGCTCTTGATCTGTGGAGAGTAGCTGGTTGGTTTGTGGGACAGGAGTTTGCAGAGCTGGGCAAAGGAGAGCCGTTGGAATGCTTGATGTTGTCTTCCAGGGAATTTCAGATGTTTCAAAGGGTCTTCGGTGTCTTCCCTGATTATGGTGGCAAGGGGAAAGAAAAAAAAAAAAAGGCAAACCAATGCCAGGACCAGAAGAAGAACCCAGTTTTGCCAACAACTAGCATCTTTCTAGAACTGTGTTTTATGCACCTCCATGTCTCTGGCATTGTGTATCCCCCAGGACATCAGGTAAACGAAGGAATCTGAGCCTTCACACAGCCCTCAGATTTGAACTTTCCGAGGACAGCCTGCCTGGTTTGTGTGTGTGAACTGATGACATGTGAATGAGTGAAGTCTCACTGTATTCTACAGCTGGCACACTTGATCACTTATTTAACTTTCCAAGATTGCACCAAGTTTTCTTGGATTTTTGGTCAGAAAAAAAAAAAAAAAGGCAGCTGTTCTGTTTCAATCAAACCAAACCAAGGAAATGGTCGGAATTTATGCAGAGCTGGAGCCCTGACTGCTGGTCCTGACAAGGCAAACTGAAGGGGAATGTGGAGTCAGTGCCAAGCTGATCTCTGAGAGGTGCTATCGAATCCAGTGTGCTGTGCAGGAAAGGGGTGGGGGGAGTTGTATGAGTGCAGAAATGATGAAAAAAAAATGCTGAGGTGCCCAGACAATTTGGTTTGCATCCTGAGATTTTCCAGCAATGGCCTCTAGTGCTTTTCATGTGTTATGCATCAAATGTGATCAGCCAGACGGCACAGTATGATGAAGTAAATGCATTGGGTCACTAAAGTGCATTAAGTGCCATTTACCGCATCGATTTAATTCTGTCCCTAGTCAAACTTATAATAACTGTCTCTACCCCTTACTGCTGCTTTCCCTTTTCCTTTTACTGCTGGGCAGGCAATAGCATCCATTTTCTTACCTGACAGAGTAACTCAGCCTAGCTGATAGCCCGAGCCTGCTGCCATCCATCCTGCCTTGAGCAGTGCAGTAGCTCAGAGGGTTGTAGATCCTCCTGGCCAGCAATCTGCATGGGCTCAGTGTGGGTTTGGTGAGCCTGCAAAGCCAAAGGCTTTTCTCACTTCCAAAGCACAACAGCTCTGGTGCCTGAGAAATGCAAACCTGCCTCCAGTGAGGTTTTTTCCTCTTGTGAGCTACGCTCTTTATACAGACATTTTCCATTAGCAGAGCAGGAGTTGTGTGCAACACAAGAGGTAAGTGTGTTAGCATGGTGGGGTTGAGTCTGGAGAATGGACGTCTCCATAAGAAGAGTTTTCTTTCTTTGTTTATGTCATTTGCACTATGTCCACATTTCCCCCTGTACTACTGTGTAAGTGCCAGAGCAGGTTGGAGTTCAGTGCTCAAATTAATTCTCCATGTAGAAAAAAGCTTTTTCTGCCATGCTTTCTTTCCTTCTCTCAAGTGCTTACACAACCTCCTTCTTTACTAAAGAGTGCTGAGTCTTTCCTTTTTCACTTTAAATTTCCAAAACACTGATTTAAGTGTGCTCAGTCTTGCACTCCTTTGCAATTACCCCTTTTTATCTGGTTACAAGGTTATACTACTTCAAATTTAAATCACATCATATTAAGGGGTTTTGCAAACCTTGTGTGAACAATGAACTTTGCACATCTAACTCCAGGCTAAAAGAATCTCTTTGACTGTGTGATAGAAAGCTAGTATATGAATACTCAGAAGTAGGAAACATATGAGCTTTTATTCACGGCATAATAATTTATTTTTTTTTTCACAGCATAATTAATTTCAGTGCTCCAGCATGGGTTGGGGAGCAAGGAAGATTTTGTTGGATCAGATCATTGCAGCACTGCTGCTCCTGGAAGCCTCAGTTCTCTCCTCTGTGCTCCAAAGCAGCTGACTTGGAGGGTTTTCCTATTAAATGCTTGCTGTGGTGTAATTTTACATAGAGAGTGCATCATTGCCTTCAACTGATTTAACTGTATTTCTGTTCAGGATCCACAGCTCCTGTCTTTACCATCTGAAGTGTCCTGATAAAATGAGGGCTCCTGTGGACCCAAGAATATTGTGAGAGCCAGTTCTACTGGTAAACTCCAGCTGCTTTGTTCTAGTTTACTAACACAAAGCAGCTGTAAACCCAGTTTAGCTGGGTTTATGTTTACTCTGCTGCATCAGAGTGGCTCTCAGCAGCTGGAGCATAGCAGAAAATTGGGACCTCAGTGTTTAATATCTGGTATATGTCCTCTGCAAGGAGATGTATAGCACATGTCTTTCATCTACAGCTGTTGTGATCATGTATTCAATGAAGGCATCTAGAAACATCCCACTGGGACATCAGTATATTGCTTTGCTGTTGACAGGAGCACAGGGGTGAGATTTTCCTCACTAGGTGTCCAGTATATTAAAAATACTTAAGAAAGAGACAAACTGATCATGCTGAAGGTACCATTAAAGACATAAAGCTGCTACTGGATCAGCTCAAGAGCGAGGAACACCCAGAGCTGGATGGGTCTTAAATGAGTTGTGGCTGTGAGAAGAGCCTGGTCTGGACTGTGCCCTTGGCACTGGGACAGTGACACTCTCACAGGGCTGTTGTGTATTTTGGGAAGCCATATCTGCTTCCCAGCTACTTCAGAGGGGCTTTCTGTGCAGACATTTCCACAGAAGAGGAGGAAAGGGGAGGAACAAAGGCACTTCCCTGTCCAGGAAAGCTGTCAGGGGGTGAGAGCAAAGGGAAAGGAGGCTTCCAAGCTTTGGCTTCCCTCAAACACCCTCACTGCTCTGCTGCAGAGCCTATTTCTTTGTCTGTTTTTCACTCTTCTTTTTTTTTCTGGATTTTTTTTTTTTTTTGAGAGGTTCACATTTTATGACTAATTAACAATTAACTTGGCTAGAGAGCAAGCAAACAGAAAGATGTGATAGAACATATGGAGGAACACACTGTGCTTGGTCCCTGCGGATCTGAACTGAGAAACAAGGTCCAGGAATGATCAGTTTATGAGCAGAATAGGCTGTAAATAAACTTTGGAAGAGGAAGAAAAGAGAAATGGGAGGACAGATCCATGTCATTTCTCTCTGAAAGTTGCAGAGAATGTGAAGGAAAGCTCTGAAGAGTCATTAAAAAGATATGAGAGCAACCAGGGGAAGTGGCAAAGGTTTACAGACTGAGAAGGAAGGGGAAGACAAAATGAGGCAGACTTTTTGTAATGAGCAATAGCATCAAAATTAGGTTTGTATACAACCACGAGAGAACAGCAGCTGTTCTGTCCTGAGGGACTACAGGGTCTAGAGGGAGACAAACCATGACCTACTGAGGGAGGTGAAAAAAAGGTGAACGAAGTAAGCAGGGGGAGAAGGTCACTTGTTATTTGCTGGATTTCTTTCGCAAGATAATCCCTGGAGACAAAATCTAGATGGGACAAGATGAGGATTTGAAGAGTGGGAGAAAAAATTCTGCTGAGTGTGGGTTTGGTTATTTCAGGTTATTTAGCAGACAGCAGATGAGAACTGTCTCTGAGGCATAGAAATATGACTGGCTCATGATTTTCACTATCAATATTCTGTAACTTGCTAATAAAGGCATCAAGTTGTGTGGCTTCCGTGTTTGGTGCAAAGAAAGGAGCAGAAGCTACAGAGGAGAGCAGGGAGAGCTTAGTGATACCCTGGACTGGAAATGGGGAAAGACCAGGAAATGACTCCAGCTATGCAATTAGAACATCAGAGGGTCTGTGCTCCAGACCTGAGGCTGAGTGTCACAGCCTGGCTTGCTTCCACTTGCCTCAATTTTTTTCTCTTCCCTCTCTTTACACCCTTAAAACCAATATGCATATGGTCAAATGTTGGTAGGCACAGTCCCTAACCTGTGTCATCCCCAAAGGGGTGTGTGAGTGATGTTTGGGGGTCAAGGAGCTGGCACAGGCCAGATCTATGCTAGGCAGTGTGTCACTGGGCAACAGCATGGACATCTGGATACTCTGCCCTGCAGAAACACTGCCAAGATGTCCATGGACTGAGATGGGATCTATAATACAAAGCCAATTCTTAGTGATGCCTGAGGTGCTCGAAAAGCCAGAAGAACCACCAGAGCTGACTACATGTTCTACAGATGGATTAGTGCAGTTTCTTGATTTGATAGATCCTACTTTTATTTTTTGTGTGTTGGTGGTGTTGGCCAAGATCAAGAAGTGTCTCCTCAGGAAGAGAGGTTCTCCTTGGGTCCCTGCTCTTTCTTCTTCCATTTACAGCTGCCACCTCCTGGGCTGGGGAATGTCCTGTGAGGTTAGGCTGGTCTCACTACCCCTGACTTGGCTGAGGCTGGATCACAGCCATGCTCTCCTGACAAGGGAATAGTTCCCTGCCACCCTCACTGCCACTTACTGGGCCATTCACACACATGATTTTCCCCAGGGCTCAACTTCCATTTAAGCACCTGCAGATAAGGGTCAAATTTCCTGAAGTGCTCATCAGGCAGCTGCCTCCCCTGGGACACCTAATCATAGATTGAAAAAAAAAAAAAGCTATGCTGAACTGTTCCGAAAGATCCAGCCATTTTAAGCCCTTGGGAGCAATGACTGTTTTTTTTGCTGCCCAGGCTTGCCCAGGCTCGGCTCCTCCTCGGAACCGATTCAGGTGAGTGAGGGGTGGGTCAGGCTCGTTACCAAGTGCTAGGGGAGGATATATAAGAGCCTCCAGGAGCGTGAGTGACCTTCTCTCACGCACCCCCACAGGAGCAGACAAACAGGGGCGTGGCACAGCAATTTGCAAGGCCTTTCAAGCAGGCAGAGCACAACCAGCTCCCACTTCTCGTAGGTGAGTGTGCTTTTTAAAGCTAGCAATGGTTTCC
>JAYRBT010000082.1:138368859-138379642 GCA_036023395.1 Myiotriccus ornatus | reverse complement strand
AGTTGGATCAGGGGTTGGACTTGATGATCTTGGAGGTCTTTTCCAACCCAATCTATTCTATGATTCTATGATTCTTTATTTCATGTCTTTTTTCATGTCTTTGCCTAGTACCACGGTGCTTAGTGCTCATATCCTCATGATTTATCTAAAATTAATTCCTTGGTTTCCCCCTTGGAAGAACTGATACCATTTTGCTTAGTGTTTTCTTTGGAAGTTGAAGGTGCTGATGGAGGATGAAGGCTTCAGATTCCCCCTGGTGTGTGAAGAAGCTGTTTGCTCAATTGACACCACCAGGCAGAAACTGAATTCCCATTTTGCTCTGTGTTAGCAGATAGGTGCTGTAGGAAGAAGTGTTAATTTTTAAACATAGCTGAGAAGTCCACCTAGGACAAACCCATTTATGTTTTAAAGACAGACTAAAATTTTCTTTCTGGGGTGTTTCCTATCAGGGTGAGAAAAGCAGCAGTTCTAATAGCTAGGCTGCTGCTCAGCCACAAAATGATAAGTCTTTCTGTCCTGGAAAGTAGCATTCAGTGACTAAAGCAATGACTAAATGGCCTAAAGCAGTTGTGTCCCCTCTTTCAACTGAGAGATCACACAGCTGAATAGAAAGACACTTGAGCTCTGCCCACCTTCCTTGTATGAGTCTATGTTGCACGAGCAAAAATATTCGTCCCCTGGATCACATGATGGAGCAGGTTACTGCAGCCTTCACAGTTGTAGGCAGTGAGTTGACTATGGTCGAAATGGACCATTCAGTCTGTCTGTACCTGGTTTGTAGTGGTGGATTTATGCTAGACTGTTAAGGGCTTTTCTACTGCTGGGCACAGCTTGAGAGGATGCAGGGAAGGGATGTGATGCAGCAGGGCCACATTCCCTTCTTTGATCTATTACTGAGATGTTGCAAGAATTTGGCCAGATCACTTCTCAATTTTTGGCATCAGTTTCTCTGCCAATAAAGCAGGAATGATGCCATCAACTTCCTCTGCAAAGCACTCCAAGAGGGAGGGTAGAAAACGCTAATGAAGAGCTGGCTAAAATTACATCCAAATTTAGAAGGAAAATGGGCTCTTGTTCCCTTGGACCTAATGTAATAAATAAATAAATGGAGCAGTCCTGGCTATATTGCCAATTCCATCTGATTAGATGGAACCTTATTTCCGACATTTTTTCTGCTGGTGGCCATATTACAAAGGCACCCCACAGAACCATCTTGACCTCTGGGTGCTTCATAATTTTCCTGGGTATGAAGCTACTCTCTTACAGAATTAGTTCCCTCAGCATGCCTTTGTGGGGCTGGTGCTTTAAATCAGGCAGACCCAAGCAGCTGTATCCCTGACACGGTCATTTTACAGCTGGCTGCTGTTTGTCGCCTCTCCCTCTTTCCCAGCTGGTAAGTGCTGTTTTACCTTTCTTATTGCTGTGGAGATGACATTATCTTACACTGGAGAATTTCCCTGCCATACAGTTGCTCTGGATAATGTTTGTGTACAGATGATGTTTATGAAAGCCAGGGGGCAATTTACTTACTGCAGCGGGCACCGTTGCGACATGTAAAATCATCGCACACAAATACCATTGACGAAACGGCTCCCTTCCTTCTCATAACTCATTATCAGAAGAGGTTACCCAGGGATGGGAGGGAAACTCCATCACTTGGAGGTGGTAAATCAGGCCTGACTGCCTTTCCAAGGAGTGTGCTCTCATTAAACTACACAGCACTGGGCTGGATGGGGGCATAGCCAAGGTAAACTGATGGGCTTTGTTATGCACGTGGACAAACGAGAAAGCCATGACAGTTCCACTGGCCTTAAGGCCTGCAAGTCCACTGATGCAACTCTGGCTATGCCAACACAGAAATCAGAAGACTGATGGATGAAATATGCCCCTCTTTCTTCCTGAAATCTCTCCAAAGGCCAGGCCTGTGATATGGATTGGGTACACCAGTCTGCTCCAGAAATGGTAGATCCAGCTTGCATGGAAAACTTAATTACTTTCCCTGCCTGGGCCCCTTGACTTGTTGCTGTCTGTGGAAACCTGAGTAAATGCTGTCTGGATTGATGACAGTCAATGGAAAAGAGTTCTGTCCAGCCAAGAAGGAAAGTGGGTGCTGAGCCAAAGTCCTTCCTGTGGATGCATTGTTCTCCCAAATTCAGCTGCTGCTCATGGCCTGAGGAGGAGTTGAAGTGTCTTTCCGCTTACTCCATGAAACCTCTGCTTTCAAATAGTTTCCCAAGCTGGGAAGTGCTGGCTTAACGGTTGAACGCAACAGTCTTAAAGGTCTTTTCCGACCTAAATGGTTGCTAATGCACGTGGTGCAGGTGGTCGGGAGCTGTGGCTCTGCTCCAAGCCTACCTCAGCCCTGGTGCATGGGAATAGCAGAAGCTAGTGCCTTGTTCCATCACTTCTGGCAGCCTTTCTTGCTGGTAGCTGTAAAGGACACTCATGCTCACCCTGGTGCTGACTCCTGTGAGAGGAACTGTCTGCAGCCCAAGTCTTCAGAGAGGTGACCAGAGAACCACTTTGTGTGCACCAGCTCACTCCAGGCTCCCTGAAATGTCCCTGTGTTCACTAGTGTCAAAAATAAGGTGCACCACTACAAACCAGGTACAGACAGACTGAATGGTCCATTTTGACCGTAGTCAACTCACTGCCTACATCTGTGAAGGTTAGTGCAGCAAAAGTGTGCCCCAGGGTAGCAGGAAAGTTCTATGACTGTAGCTAATAAAGACTCTGCAAGGCTCACCTCCTGTGGTCTCCAAGAAGCTTCTGAGATGTGAGAAGCAATACAACCCCTATTTCACACCCAGGAGTGAGGAATTTGCCTGTGCCTAGGCACAACTGGAAACTGAAGCTATGTGTCCATAAGACCAGCTCCATTGTATTGTTGTGTCTGTCAGTAATTTCCTGTGTTGGGTCCATGTAGACCATTAATAGCTGTGTCATTGCCTTCCTTGCAGCTAATACAAAGCAGCATAATCCATTTTTACTTAACATTGCCCTCAGAAGGCAGAGATTTCAGCAGTCACATTTGTTATCCTCCCTTAGGCAAAAATGGTAAAATTAGCCTAGGAAAGGTGTGCTAAGATGTATCTGATTGGAAAATCACCCCTCTGGAGCTTGATGTGGTGGTTATAACAAAAGAATTCTCAACTTGGGTAAATTCCTTGCTAGTACAAGAGGATCTTTTGGTTTCTGATAGCAGTCCCAGTTCATTCAACCCATGTGGTTAGATCGGGCAAATGTTAGTTTTCCTCTTGGAGAATAGGAACAAATAACCTCAAAGAAATAGTCTCAAGTTGAGTCAGGGGAAGTTTAGATTGGATGTTAGGAAAAATTTCTTTACCAAAATGATTGTCAAGCATTGGAACTGACTGCTCAAGGAAGGAGTGGAGTCATCAGCCCTGGAGGTTTTTAAGAGATGTGTAGATGTGTCACTCAGGGATGTGGTTGAGTGGTGGCCTGTGCAGTGTTGGGTTAATGGTTGAACTCAATGAACGATCTTAACCACCTCCTTAACTATTGATGAAGGCATGTCTTAAGTACCATTGGACCACAACTGTGTAGTTCTTATGCTGACTGATTCTGTGTTACAAACTAGGCCATCTGCTTGCACGATACCATTATTTTTTATGTCCATGACCATCTACCTCTGCACTCCTAACTTACAGGCCACCCATGTGTACGGCAGTAATTTTACTTCTCTGCTGTTTGATACCAGCAAGAAATGAAGAAAATACATAAGTTTTCATCAGTAACCTGGGGTTAGAGGAAAGAGTGTCTCAATAACAAATATTCCTATTAGCTCCATATAGGACTTGATCTTGGAATTAATAATATCAGTTTTCCCCATTTGTAGCATAGATCTTGGCTCCATAGCACAGAACAAAGACTTGTGTAGTTCTGCTTTCAGCACCTGTCCTGCAGTGTAATTGTCCCTCTTGTGTGCCTGGGAGAAGGAATATTCAAGAAAGAGGCCGAAGAGGCCTCAGGTCTCACTCAAGAACTCAGTGGTTCATAGCAGATCTGTGTGAGTCTCCATCTCCCTTTGCTTTTCCCTTTTATTCTGTCCTTAGGTGAAATAATTGAAGTTGCTTTCTGTAAGAAAATAAGTGGGTTTGAATAGCTATGTCTGGTCTCTCCCATGACCCAAGAAGTTGAACTTGTTTGTTTTGGTGCTTGACATTTACAAGCTCTTCCCAAACTTGTCCCTTCTCTCTCCCACTGAGCACTTAATGCCTTTTGTTATCTAATTATTTCCAAGGAGTTCCCAGCAAAAGTGGCCTGCAAACCCAACTGCAATTTGTTAGGGGAGATCCAACTGACTTAAGATCACTCTCTACAGTTACCTGAAAGGAGGTTGTAGCCAGGTGGGGGTCAATCTCTTCTCCCAGGCTGTAAGACAAGAGCCCATGGTCTTAAGCTCTGCCAGAGGAGGTTTGGGTTGGATATTGGGAAGAAATTCTTTACAGAGAGAGTAATTACATGTTGGAATGGGCTGCCCAGGGAGGCAGTGGATTCTCCGTCCCTGGAGGTTTTTAAGATGAGACTGGACGTGGCACTGAGTGCCACAGTCTAGTAACCACAGTGGTAGTGGATCAAGGGTTGAACTTGATGATCTCAGAGGTCTTTTCCAACCTGGCTGATTCTATGATTCTGTGATTATATAATTCTATGATTTTGTCAGGCCTGACAAATTGAGAGGATCACATACAGCAGGATTGGAAAGTTTGAACTAGGGACTTTCCAACAAATGTTTCCTTTTATGAGATGTGTCAGGGGATTTCTTCTGTCTAGGGTCCTCATTTTTGGGGGCTAATTTGAAGAACAAGCCTCCAGGGTACTACAGAAAGAGCGTTTTGTTTGTTTGTTTGTTTTTAAGCTGCAGAAGGAAATGGAACTGTTCTAACCCTGCCAGGAGCTGAACACAGGTTGCTGAGATAATTTTCCAATATTGATTGAGTGCTCGTAAGTACTAAATCTTCTCCTCCTTGCACATAAACCTTCTCACCCTTGTTTTTGTGTCTTCATCCAAAACCCTCACTCTGCTCTAAGATTGGCAATTGTTTCCTCTTAACTTGGTATGGTCCAAACAGTAATGGAATCTGATAACACTTTACAACTAAAAAAGCTTCATTTTGGCAGAAGGAAAGATGAGCAACACTGTGCCCATATGGTGAGTCATCCCATCACTGACAGCAAACAAAGACCAGAAGTGATGCTGTGGCCTCTGTGCACTGCCAGGAACACTTGGTGTCCCATCATCTTGCAGCAACAGCCAATGCTGCAAACACCTTTTCCATGAGCTATGAGTTGTGCCATCCCTTGGCTCCACCAGCAGTGGTGAAACGAATGAACCACACTTTAAATCTAAGTGGGTTCTGGATGGGGGGAACCTAGAGGTGGGATCTAAGGTGGGGCATTATCCTGCCTACACTGCTGTTGTCCACCAGGGGCAGGGTGTTGGCAGTGTGTCTGTACCACCACTGGCACTGGTGGAAGGCAGGGTGCCAGCACTCTGCTTACACTGCCAGTACTGGCCAGAGAGCAGGGTGTCTGTAGGCAGGGTGTCCCTTGGTCACTGTCTGGTGGCTACAAAGACATTGCAAGGTGTCCTATTACTGTACTGGGTGCAGATGTCTATGTCTGAGTCCTTTGTTCTCAGCTCATATGGAAGAATCATCAACAATGATGATACCAACAGAAACAGCTCATCTCTACTTTGAAGCCAAGCCCCTCCCCTTCCATCCCCTCTGCAAACTAAGGAAGAAGGGTCAAACACTCTTTACGCTTTGAGACCTGTCTGCCATTTACATTTACCCCCTGCTTTACACCTCAGCATCTCAAAGCCCTTTGTGTCACTGCAGTAAGCAGGTTTCTTCTGTGCAGATGAGGTGAATGGCAATGACAGGGACAGTCCCAAGGAGCAGTGGGGCCAGAGAGCTGAATGTGAGCTCCTTACTGAGCATGCAGGAAGACAAAAGCACCATCAATTGTAAGTGGTCCAATTACATCTGTGACACCCACCATGCAACATGCCAAGGACAGAGGTGGGACTCCATTTTCATGTCTCCTCTGAACCCTCACCTAACCCTTTCCCCTGTGCTCCACAGTGCCATGCAGTCCCATATTTTTGTCACTCAGGATTTGGTGAGTGTATGGAATATGCCTTCAGGCAGCAAGTGAAGCATGGTTTGTAAACCACGCTGTGTTTTTTGACATCTCTGGTGTCATGCTGTGTAGCAGGAAACCCTTCCTTGCACTGGTAAGAACCCACCCAATAAATAACATGTGTGCTTAGTCAGGTCCTCATTTTACTCCATCTGCTTCTCTGTCATGAGCAATATTTTTTTAATATTTACAGTGGTTTTTTTGGCGCTAACATTCATATCCCCTCAGAAGAAAAGCTGTCTTTACCAATGCACTGTTCTAACATTCTTATCCTGAATCCTTCAAAAATATTGACTTTTAAGAATAAAGTGGAAGAGGTCCAGAATTGCGTGAACCAATGATTTAGGCATATTTACTGAAATTCTCTTGGGCAAGGACTGACACATCTAAAGATTCACTTAAAAAATCTCTGACTGTACAAAGCACATTATGATCTTATTGAATAAAAATGAGTCTATCCAGGAAAACAGTACAATTCTGTTAGTACTTGCAGATCCTATGGGACAAAGGTGTTCCACAAAAGCGAGATGGTGTTTATTAGGACTGAGCTAGATTAAGATCATGTAGTGTGAATAGCTCACTAAACAGTTACATGTGTTAAAAAGAGACAGAGAAATAGCAAACACAGTTTTTGCTCTACAGTTTCAACCAGTGACAGGAAATACCTGTGCTGGCTTGGTATTACACTGAGAATAACCAGTCTTCCAGTAGAGACCAACTTGCCAAAATCGTGTGCAGTGCATATGGCAAACTGCGATTAGGAGTTTAGGATGCTTTGAAGATGTAGGGCTGCTATTCAGTGTAATTTCAGTGCATTCTGTCCTTCCACCATTTCAGAGGCACCTTTGCTCGTAGGTCAGTGATGCTGAGCATATGCCAGGTGCCTTGCAGTAGCTTTCAGTATTCAGAAAGTATCCAAGAAGTGTCCCACTGCTAGGCCTATGGACCCATTTGATATGGGACTTTGAAGGCATAGGGGAAATGTCAGACATACCCCAAGGAGCTGATTTAACATGAAGGGGAGGAAAAAGGAGGAAAGCACTGACAAGAGTGGGGAGGATCAGGACTATTCAGTGCCTTGCCTGTGGCTGGAGGAAGGTCCTCCAAGGAAGAGGCTGCTGCTGACAGAGGGAGACAGCCCTGCTCTGCCCGTGCTGAGGCACTGTCTCAGCAGGCAGGTGGATCGTAGATGTCCCAACAGCATGTTAGTGCCTGTGAAGTTTTCAGAGAGCAGTCTGAGTGAAACATTTTGGTGCAGAGGCCAGAAAACATTTTTCTTCTCCTTTCTGCTTTTTTTGCAGACTGTTTCTGGATTCGCCTGCTGGTTCACAAGGGTTTGGAGGGAGCTGCGTGGATCTGCACTGTCCCCCGCACTAAGCACAGAGGTGTGCCCAGGTTGATGAAAGGGAATTTGGCTGGAAGGGCAGCAGGTGTAGTTTGACCAGCCATTTTCTCTCTTCTCTGCCCTATGCAGAATTTACTTCATGAGCTTCCAGCCAAACCATGTGGATGAATTAACATATATGAATAAACACAAAGACATTTACTCCTTAAAAATAATGCAATTCTCTCCTCACTTCAGAAAGACTTCAATGCCTCTTGGTGTTTTTCCTGGCTTGTGCAGGTCTCTGTGACCTAATACTCAATCTCTACTTTCTTTTCATCCTTTAAAACCTTCATACTGCAATTTACTGTATTCCTGACTCAAAAGCAATATCCACTATGCAAATTATTGGCAGAAAGAGATCATTTTGTGTCCAAGGTCAGCACAAATTTACACTGAATTCATTATATGGCAATTGGCTTGGAAAGGTTTTTGAATGCTAAGATTGTTTATACAGTTTTTATTTCTTTATCTTATGCAGACTTGGGCTTACACCTAGAAAGATATTTTGATGCTTTAGTGGAAATCTCTAGTCATTTTGCACAGAGAATTGGAAAGAAAGGAGTGCTGAAA
Organism: Myiotriccus ornatus; assembly: GCA_036023395.1. Lineage (NCBI taxonomy): Eukaryota > Metazoa > Chordata > Aves > Passeriformes > Tyrannidae > Myiotriccus > Myiotriccus ornatus. Next base: position 138,371,514 of record JAYRBT010000082.1, on the reverse strand, counting down.
AGGACTCTCTGTCCCTTGCTTTTGCTCTCTCTGTATCTGCAAACAAACCAAGAGCAGCTGGCTGCACATACAGCCCCGGCCATTGCAGATGTACAGCAGGCAGGTGTAAATGAAAGCCCATGACTTTAAACCAGACACTCTACACTAATTGCTGCCAGTCACATGCCCTGGTGACTGTGATTCACTGTGTCAGGCAGAATCTGTCATGGCAAATAATGTGAGTGATGCTGGTTGACATGTTGTGTCATCTGAGGAACCTGGAAAATTAGTAATGTGATAAAATCCCTTCTTTTTTTATGAGTCTCTCTTTTAGAGGAGGTCTTCCTGATAGTCATGCCTCCTGAGAATTTTCTTTCTTTTTCTTCTTTCCTTTCTAGGGGAAAAAAATTCTATGTTATTAAAATGAGAAATCTCAATAGCATCCCCTTGAAAATTTAAAAAAAAAAAAAAAATCCTGAAAACCATTCAGTTTGAAAGTATTCAGCAATTTGTTCCAGAAAACTCTTCCACTGAAAATTTTTTTACCAACTTTACCTGAAGCTTATGTGAGCAAAAAGTTTCTTCAGACTGAGGAATTAGAAATCAGACTATGTAAGAAAAATTACCTCCTGATCACACTTTTATGCAATCCTTTCATGGAGTTTGACCGCCCCGCAGCAGTCTATCTTTAGGAGGATCATTATGAGCTATTGGATACTGAATTAACCAAATGCCAGCTGTATTCCAAGGGTAGAAGGGTGTAAGTCAATAGTAACTGGAAATAAAGAGTGTCGTCCAATAACTAGATGACGAAAATCAGAGCTCACGTGTTTGTTCGCTTCACTCAACCCGAGCTACCAATTCCCACTGTGACCTTGGGCAATCTTTCAACCTCCTTGTGTTTGTACAGTTTTACTCCATAATTGAGAAGCAGCAGGACTTTACCAAGCCCGTATTTAGGTATCAAAATCTTGTATATTTGGGTAAATAGATTTTCAGAAATGTTTCTTACTTCAGCAGTGGTCCTTAGCAATCTATTATTTAGAGTGCTTTCCGGTTTCTGAAGTGGGAGTGGAGTGTAAAAGAAGGAAACTACCAAGAGAAAACAAGAATATAAATACCAGGATTGGTAACCATGCTAATGGTTGCCATATTAAAGTGCATTCCTCTCCTGGGAGGATGTCTTCTTGAACAGGTGCAGCCATGTAGAGTTTCATTAACTCCACCTAGTCTGGAACCTGCTTAATAAGTCAGCCACTTATTGCCCCTATACTTTGCATGAATCCCCAAGGGATGAAATGTAATAATACAGGCCCAGATTTGAGCAAAAGAGATTTGCTTGTCCATCCTGCACAGGTATACTGAGAGCAGCAGATTAATTTCTAGATGCTTCAGAGAAGCAACAACCCCTTCTGATATCCTCTTGCCAGGATGTTTCATACAGCATATTATAACTGAACAACCACTGGAGCAGAGTGAATGTAAACCAGAACATTTTCCACTGAAAAACAGCAGGGCAGAGAGGGGGAAAGAAGCTGAAATGACATGTTCTTTGTCCTGGCTACAATATGCAGACATTATAAAAAACCAGCACCAGGAAGCCTTAGGATATGAGGTTCTAAATGTTGTGTTTATGCTTATATTTTGTTTCTCTAGTTTCTAATAAGATTGTTGGGCAATACGGTATTGCACTGTTAACAATTTATTCATCAATTTCTTAGACTCTTTTTAACCAACAAGTGTGTTACAGATAATTTGAGGTAGATGTTTAGGGAAGACCTGGGACCAGACATGACATTTTCAATATGCAGATAAGATAAATATTGTCAGCATATAAAGGAATTCAGTTACCCAAAACTTCTTCTGAAAAACAAGCAGGGGACTTGGGTGGCCTGTCTAGGATTGACTTACTTCTCCGAATGTAGAAGATGTCAAGTCAGCATGACAATAGTCAGTGATATATTTTAAAGTTGGATAATGAACTCTTCACCAAAAAAAATACCAGACATTGGGTTGTAGGCCTACAGTGTCTTTGCACTGCTGGATCAGAGAATCAGCAGCTATTTTGGAGGCTGCTAAAGCAGCATAATAAGTCCCAAATGTTGTATGTGCCTTTAGTGCTGTCGACTGCCCCACACCTCCCCTGTGGTCAGTCTGCACAGAGGGCTCAGAGCACACTGTTCTGCCCAGGGGGTTGGAGCCTCTTTCAGGATCACTTTGTTGTGAGAGGTGAATGTGGATTTGGGAAGAGCTCCTTTCACTTACTTGGCTGAGGCAGAAAGGTATTTCCTCCATCTCCCAATATTTTAGAGAAACACGTATATGAAAGGTCTTTCAAAGGGAAAAGTAGGACCTTCAAGGAGGAGTCGATGAGCGAGTTTGCCCCAACAATTTCACGTAATGGGAGATCACAGGCAGTGATGTGAAAGAAAAGTGGAAAACAAAGCCCTTGTATTTAAATAGTCCGTACCAGAAGTGAGTATAGTGCATTCAGACAGCAGAGGAGGATAGTGGAGTTCTGCAGAAGGAAAATTCTTGGCTTAAATATCTTATCAGTAACAAGAAAGAGCCATTTGACATCAGCAACACAAGCAAAGCAACATCAGCAACACAAGCAAAGGACCTCCAGTTGCTAGACAAGTCACACTGACTCGCAGGGGGTTACAGACCATGGCT
>JAYRBT010000082.1:138342089-138362551 GCA_036023395.1 Myiotriccus ornatus | reverse complement strand
TCTCTAAAATGCTGACTGTTGACAGTCGGATACCCATATTAGGAAACCTGCAAACACACAAGACTGCATTTTCTTTTAGTCCTGCTCCTCTCTCCAGTTTGAGGAGCATAGGAGCAACAGAGCAACCCAGGAGTTCTTCTGCCATGTAGGCTCCACTGAGAACCTCACCACTCTGCAACACTGCTATCTATTTTACATGCATATGACATCTCAGCTACCAAAAGTCATGGATGTGGTACTGTTTGTTCAATGTCTTTCTGGCACAAAAGCTCTTTGAGGAGGATAGCTTCATTTCACCAACCTTAGGTAATATACAATGAAGTACCTAAATGTACTGCCAAAATGGAGCTAATTGGCAAAGCAAAGGCATGGTGTCACCCTCATATGTCCAGAAGGGTTGGTGTGCATTTCTGGAAGGGTGCGAGCAGTTTTGTTTCCTTGAGCTTCACGTAGGATTTACAAGCATACAGTACAATGTTCTTCCTAGGAAAGGATCACAGGCAGATTTGCCCTTGGGTTTGTTTGTTGTTTGGTGTTTTTTTAAAAGAAATATCTGGTATGCTTTTCACTTCCTTAGTTCTTGCACTTGGGTTGTTTAGGATCACAGTTCTGTGTGATGTTTTTTTCAGTCAGGACTCTTTGTTCTTAGAAACTCTGGTTATGGTGTAAAGCTGCTCCTTTGCTTCAGCACAGAATTTTTCTCTGTCTGAGTATTTCAAAACATATGATAAACCCCTTGTAATTAATTCATGGAGTGTTTTCACTAATTCACCTACTGTGAATTAGTAGGTCTTTTTTAAAAAATAAAGAGCAGAATAATCGGTAAAAGAATGTTAAAAAAAGTAACTAGTCATAAATTAGAGACACAACTGTAGCCTGCTCCTTCTTCTACTCTAATCAGAAACTCATCCTGCTCTTGGAGGTCTAGTTTCCTTCTTGTTCCCTTTCAAGAGCCATTTTTCCCCACTCAGTGAAGTTTTTGTTAAGGGAGAAGAGTGACTAAAAATAATACACAGCAGCTATAAGTATTCCCAACTGTTAGTCTATTCTGCATCTTTGTACTTTTTTTGCAAGTAGAAACATGCTTGCAATGTGCATAACATGTACATATAATATTTACAGAGATACAGTTTTCTAAAAGCAGACTGATGACCTCAGTTCCAACCCCCTGTAGACAACTACTTGACATGATTTCTAGGTCTGCCAAATGTCAGTAGTGTCTTCTCACTACTTGGAAGAGTTGACTGCTCGAAAGAAGTGCATTTGCTGCCCCTCCCCCCCATGGCCTATTCTAACTGGAGAAGAAAGTCTGAGGGTTCAAGGAACTGCTGGAGGCTCCCCTTGAAACCTCATAGGAAAATAGGAGGTGGCGCCTCTCCAGAACGACAACCCCTGATCTAGCCATCTAATTTGTGTTTAGGGATTGCTCATACATGCCTTTCTCATTTCATAAAGGAAGGAATTAATAATTCCTGGCAGGGGACAAGTATTTCCCCCTCCAGCTCTTTACCACCCATGAAGATCACAGAATAAAGCCACCAGTGAAGGACATTGTCTGACATTCAAACAGTGGAGATTTTTGTCTGTGGCTCTACAGCAGTCAGGGGGCAGCTGTGAGAAGATGCCCAATCCTGTTGCTTCTCATGCCTGCCCATGCTGTGACTCTGGCTGCCTCACTCTGCGTTGCTTGCAGTGTAATTTGGGTGGCTGAATGAGGTGACACAACAACCTTGCAGATATTGGAGTCCACCCAGGGCTGAGGGACAGCACGTGCTGGTGCTCCCTGCCAGTAGAGCCATTGATGACTGGGCTGAGGAGCTCAGTCTCACAGGCAGGTGGCCTTCCCAGCAACATGGGGTAGGCAGGAAAGATGTCCCCTCCCACCCTCCAGCTGCAGGCAGTTTTCATTCCAACCTCATGGGATGTTTTTGAGTAGCCCAATTCCTGCCTCTAACTAGGTATGCTGGTTTAGGCTGGGATGGAGTCTACGCTTTTGCACTGAACGATGTAGGTGGATATTCGTGGATTTTGGGAATTAGTTACCCTACACTGGGCAGAGACATCCCTTGCCCATACATAGCACGCATGTCCCAAGACACAGATCAAAACTCAGAACTTTTATCCTTATTTTATCACTATAAATGCTGCCTCAGCAGCCTTTTGGTCAAAAGCTTTGGATGACCAGCCATACCCTGTTGCTGTGTTGTGTCTTTCATTCCATCCTGTACTTCTGTACCTTATAACCCTTAACTCATTCCACATAAAGGACCACTGTGATTACCAACTCAGCAGTGTTTTGATTTCTGAAGTAGAGAAAAAGGTGAGTTTGAAATGATTCACTTAAATTTCCAGTGTGAAGCAGAAATTCCAAGTGTTCATGATGTTGAAGCTGCCTATGGGAAAAAAAAAACCCACCATGTTTTGTTGTTTGTGAATTTGAAATAGAGATGTTGCTCACCAACATAATAAGAAAATCATCAAACAGCTCTTTTGAATTTGTTTGGTGACCTTTCTAGCCTGTCAACAGTTAGTGAAGACATTTTAAAACAAACAAAAAAGTCACATATTATGAGAATTGGTATGAAAAATAAAAGAACATTTTTTTAGCATCAGAATGAATTTCTTGGCATGAGAAAAGAAGAGTTAAAATGAAATCAGCTCATCCAGTGTGATGCATGCATTTAGACTGACATAACAGGGAAATACCGACTCCCACCAGTCACACTTTTCATGTGTTGCAGGAGATGTTTTATATATCTCCATAGTGGCTTCTTTTCCCTTGGTCTACACTCTATTCATGAAATTCTATGTGTCATTTTGGTTTACATAAAAATATTTTCCTATAACAGAAACACAAACCCACTGTGCAGCCTGTGGTTCTCTCTGTGAAATTTTAGATCATTAGTTTCAATGTTTTAGAGCTTCAGGCACTGCTTTGCAGTGATGGTCTAGCGAGCCATGTTGCCCATTGCAATTAAAACATGTAAGACTGCTTTAAAAATGTAGTATTTCTGAGAAATAAAATACTCACTCAAATCTGTTGGGAAAATTTTCTAACATAGCTACAATATCTTCTCATCTGCTTTCTGCTTCCATTATTGATCGTAATGGGGAAGATGTATTCAGTGGGAATTACTCACACTGGATGACTGTAATTTTGTAATGGAAGGTCACAGAACAAATGAAAATGAGTTTTACATGATTTTGCTTTGTAATTTGAGACAGATCCTTAACTGGTGAAAAGTGGCAAGTTTTGCTGAGATCAAGAGTGGTAAGCAAATTTACTCTGGCTGAGCACCTCTGGATTACAAGACTTAATCAGAAATGTAATACTTGTGAGCGAATTGATCTGAAATTCGCTGTTGATCAGATTTATTCAGCTATCTTTAAAAAGAATATTTTTTTCAAGATCAGTTAGGTTTCATGGAAGAAATCCCTTCCTTACTGAAGCTGATGGAGAAAAAGACATCCTCTTCACTAGAGCATATGTGGAATTAGTGCCTTCATATGCTGGTAACAAAAATGAAGGGAATGGAGGGAAAAAATCCAGACAGTGGCTACACCACAGATATCAAAACAGAAAATTATTGTGCTGTGCTTAAAATTTGTGCTTGCATAACATGCAAGTGTCCTGATCTCATTCACTCTGAACAGTTCATGCACATAGAATATAAAGGGAAGTTTTAATAGTCTCAAAAGCCGAGAGCTCATGCTTTGCTAGTAGATCATGAAGGTATGGGAAAGAGCAAAGAACTACATCCACTGAGGATGTGGTGTTTTTAAGAGAAGACTGGATAAGTGGCCAGAAAAATATAAAGAAATGCTGCATCCAAGTATGATTGCTGCGTGCTTGGAGATGAGAATTGAAGGCAAAAACAATGGAGAGGCAATCATCATTCAAGTCTGTCTGCATTTAGCACCAGTGCATGAAGGCATTGCAATGTCATGTGAGTACTCATACAACCACTTCTTCACAAGCTCCTTGGGATGGGATGAATTTTAATATTTTGAAAGAGTCTATGTACTTAAAAAAAAATTTTTGCTAATATATACTAAATTGTTTTTTGGAGTACTGATTTTTAGAATTGCACAATAATTTTTCTGAGGTGGCCTTGCAGATGGACTTCACCATAAATCTGTGCATGGGATGTGCAAGGTTGTCATATAAATCTTTCAGCCTGGGAAGTTATGGGTATTCTACTGAGGGGAACTGCAGCTGCTGGTATCTGTGAGTCAAATAAACCTCTGCCTTATTATTGCATTGCTATTTAAAAATGTGGAACAAACATCTTTCTTCAGATAATAATAGAAAAGTTGATTGTTCCATGTCTTGGGGCAAAGAGTTTTTGAGGTCAGTAGGGACAGGAAAAAGTATTGAAATAAAATAAAAATGTTAGAGTTTTGTAGATCCCTGAAAAATAATTGAGCTTCAGTTTCATTTCAGTGGGGTCTGGGGATCTGGAAAATATTCTTGATCTACCAGACATTTTCCAGTTAGTGCTCTTTAAAAAAAGAAATGTTTTCATATGATTCCTAATTATATTCTTTTCTAATGAATTGAGACAATTTCAGATGATTTGTGGCAGGAGATAGATATGATGAAAAATCAAATGGGAACAATGTACGCTGATGACTTTCCATGAGTCTCTGTAGGATGATTATTATTGCCTTTTACCAGACATAGAGAGGAAAGTGGATCAGTGAATTGGTAAAAAAGTCATTCTACATTTCTTTCTCATTTCCCTAGGAATACAAAGGTTAATCTTTCACCTTTTCACATTGTGACCATCAGTAGTGCCCTACAACATCAAGGTCCATACCATAGGTCCACTTGTCAGGAAAGAATTTCCTCTTGTATCTGTGTTGGCTCAGTGTTTAATTTCATTGCTATTCCGTTCTTACCACCTTCATTCCTGCCTCCAGCTTGTACCTTGAGACAGGAAAGCACAAATGACCCTTCTACCTTCTCTAAGGTCTTCACCTGACAGCCCAGAAGGGAGCTGTCCCTAGTAGTCCCCCCTCCAGCTGACTTACACCTTGGGGCTCAGCAATAGCTCTACAGACATCTCTGATAGCACTGCTGCACAGATGGCATCTTCCAAGAGGGCAGAACAACATCTGGAGGCCAGAAACCACTTCAGCCATCCTAAGCTATTCTGGTTGCTATTCATGGACTGGAACTTTCAGGTAAATAACTCCAATCACTGCAATTTCTTCTCCTAGGAGAATGTTTCCAAGACTTTTATTGTTTCTATTGACCTGCCTTGCTTTCCTGTAGCCCTGCAGCTCTGCAATATTCTCTCTGAAATAGGGGGGCCCGTAATTCACACAGTGTTTATTTGACAGCCTTTGTAGTCAGGATAAGCAAAGACAATGCTGGAAAGGCAGATTTTCCCTGTTCCACTTGCTGTGATCCCAGTATGTTTTGTCTTTTCTGCCTGAGCTGATGGGGTCATGTAGTAGACACAGGCTGAAAATGTCCTGTGGTTGTAATGTTCAGCTCTTTAGCTTCAGACTGCTGAGCCTGAATCATGAACGAGTTTAACAATCAAGCCAGGGTGAATATTTTGTCAATGTGACATTTTTAGAATAATAAATAGACGAGTAATTTATTTAAAAGATGTTCTCATTTCATAAATATTTCCATAAAAGCTTGAGGAAGCTTAATTATATGGCAATCCTTCACCCCATTGTGGAGGAGCAGAATTATAACTAGCTTCACTTTCCATACTCAGCAGCTCTGTGATTTCTGATCATACTCTAATTGCTCAGAAGCAGAACCTGCTCTGCTTTAAATGACTGTTAAATGATTCAGGAATCATATTTACGTGGAGCAATTGTTCACAGGATTCAAAAATCTTCACAAAAAAACGTGATGGGAAAAGCATCACTCATTTTATAAATGGCAGTTCTTAAATCTGTTGTATTTCTTCCTTTCACTGAATGTGCATCTTCTATAATATGGCTTTGGGTCATTTTTAATTTTTCTCTAAAGCAAACCACACTAATTACAGCTTGATTAGATAAGTAGTTAGTGAGACAGCAAGTTGCTTGCATAGCCTGGAAGAGCTGTTAGAAAAGGTTTTAGCAATTGAAGCTCATGGGAATATACAGCTTAAACTTTTCAGAATGAGAGCAGGCATCCAATCAATATTTAAGCCTATTTCATGACCTTTTGTCCCTGTGATTTTAACTTGCTGCTCAGCTAACCAAAAGCCTGCGATATGACACTTTCTATTTTAATATGTCTTTTTTTTTTTCTTTTTCCCCCCACAAAGATTGAGAGGAGAATTCTTAATACTGAAAATCATTAGGAGTAGTTCACCTCACAATTTCTTTGTTAGACTACAAACAGAATTATGAATGGAATCAGGAATATGGAGTCTGAATACTTCATACTGACAAGAGGTCAGACTCCTCACTCAGCTACACCAGTGCAAATCAGAAGAATACTTTTTTAAAAGTGTAGTTATTTTTAGCTGGTATAAATTTTAAGATTATTTTCAGGAAGAGAGTTCTTACAAAGTAAGAAGTGGTACATATTTCAGGAAGAAAGTATGTACAAAGTAAAAAGTGGTACATATATAAAATTGCTATTCTTTGTATTTATTTAACTTTTGCTTTTATTTTCCGCTGTATAATCCTTTGCTGGTGAAGTTTAGGGATTCAGATAGACATTTGGTAGCTCTGCAAAGGCAGAATATCAAATGCAATGAAGGCTCCCTATAATTTCCCTTAATCTCATGCCGAGTTACTACCAGCATGACCCTGAAAGTAGTATTACTTCCTAAATACACAGCCTTGATGAACAATAAATTTTTCTTTCATGACAGGTTTATTGTTCTGTTGAGGAATTGCTTGAGAGCTATTTCACTGTATATACTGAAGGTGTAACTGGGCTACACCAGGCTTATTCCCTTAATACGTTAGACAGTAATTTCATGTCACCTTTTAGTACACAGGGATTTGATTCTGTTAAACTGATTGATTACTTTATCGGGATTCGTTTGCTAGCATTTGTATAAAGCAGTGTCTTGCTGAAGGGGGAAGTGTAAAACCTCACTCCTTTGCCAAGAGGGCAGGATCTGTGTGAGAGAAGATGACAGCAAAGCAGCCTGTGCTGCACTGCAGGGCATTCAGACCAAGAAGTTGTCCAGTCTCTCTGTCCATCCAAGACAAATACAATTCAACCCACCATTTGCTTTCCCTGTCAGACATTTATGTAAATTGTTCTTAAAAGTCCTGATCATCCTTTGTGGGCTAAATCTGCAGATATGCAAAGCTCTCTCTTATGCCTCTTTCCACTGCCACAGGGAAGCCAATGTTAATGCCCAAAGAGGCAAAGACGTACTTTCAGAAATCACATCCTGTTATGACTGAACAGCGCCTCACCATCCATGAGAAAGAAATTGTCCCTAAGTTCTGAAAAATATTTATCATTGGTTTTTGAAAAGCATCTGCTGCTGTTCTGACAATCATCTAAATTAGATTGTGCTGAGGAAAAGCTGACCTTTTCCTTTCCCCAGTGAGGTCTTCTATTGGAATTCGATAAATAAAATCAGTCAAAACCCACTTAAATTTCCTCTTAGAATATTTCCCTAGATAGAAGCCAAAGTGAGGAATATTAGGCTAAATTCTCTCTTGACATAAATCCACTGAACCTTAATTAATCTATCTCTCAGAACAACCTGATTGTTGCATCAGGTGAAATATCCTTTTGGCATGGCACTCAGGACCTAAACCAAGTTACATCAGCAGAGAATTTGTTTTGCTATCACTGGAATCAGAAAACCAGCTTTTTTTTTGGTGCCACACTAATAAATGTTCCTCGCAATGCTGCATGATGAGGATTCAGCAATAAAAACTTACTTGTGCTTCCTTACAATTTTAATTTACAAAATTCATCCAGACAGAAAACTGAAGATTTTTCTTTCAGAACCGAGAAGGATGTTCCTGTGAAGTTTTGAAGAAAATCTATTAAGCTCTGTTTGAATCTCACTTCATTAAACATTTAGGCTGACTTGCTGTTTTGATATTTGTTATAATGGGTTTTGTGTCTCGCTGAAAAACTTGTTGCACTGTTGCTCCCAGTCAGAATTTCCAGAGAGCTACAACTGTTTGGAAGCAGAGTGCTAGTTATGTGTGAAAAAGCCAGTCATAAATGAAAACACTGAAGTAATTATATCTGCTTGGATATTTTTGCCTAATGTTGTTTTGAGGAGCCCAATGCACAGCCTGCAGTAGTGAGGGTTCCCAGCCATTATCAAACCTAAATTCCCCTGGACGAAGCAGGACAGACTCTTGCCTCTGCGTTGCCTGTCTCGCCTCTATATTTATCTGTGTAAGGTCTTCTCATTGAGGTACAGTTTTCATGCACATTAGTCACCCTGAGCGGTCTGCACAGAGTTGATCCTGACCTGCACTGTGCCATCGCTTGCCAGCAGGCTTCTCTGCTAATCTACCATGAAGGATGCTTCATTTTCCGCCAGGTGGGTTGCACAGAGGGGCTGTGTTGTCCCACTTTTCTTGCCCCTGTCCAGAAAATTTCAATCATGCTTTAAAATGGACAAGTGGAAAAAGGCAGACTCGCATACCATGCACACATTCTGCCTCATTTAGCACCTACATACAATAAAAAAAAAAAATGTTAATAGAGCTGCCAAACCAATTACATTAGATTAAATTAGATTAGCGAGCCAAAAAATTAAGACATCATGGCAGACAGGTCTAGGAATGCTGTGGTAAAAGGGGGTGTGGGATACTCAGCTCTAGAAAAAATGAATTTACTCAGTGAGCTACCACTGAAATAAAAATATTTTAAAAATGTCAGATGGAACTAAAACATTTTAGACATATGGTGCATTAACCAAATGTTTAAACATTTGCCTTTAGCCGCATAAATGTAAAACTGATGGAATGAGTGTAGCAGGGATACAGATTATCTTCAAGTGCATTAAACTGCACATGTTCATTGTAGTGTAGGCCAGTTATAAATGTAATACAGACCACATCTATCTAATCTCATCTATTGATGATATCTACACTTTCCTCTTACTTTGAAAATTGCTGGTTATCTCTGTCTTTGGATATTTTTTTCTGTTGACCAAAAATATGAATATTGGAACATTAATGATCAACAACTCCCCCAACACCCAAACCAATCAATGCTTTGATTTCTCTAATTGGGATACTGGACTCGGTGTCAGATGGAGCATTTGCTACACTTACTATAAATAATCTTGGGAAGTCACTGCAGTTCTCTGGGTTTAGGTACTGCACCAGATTGCAGAGATAGCCTCTGATAAAACAGAAGAATCTTCCTCTGTCATCCCCTATCAGGTATAAATACATGCACTGGGAGTTGTAGGGTGCTTGGACACTTCAGACAATAATCACAGAAAACATGCACTCAGTGGGTGTTCTCAGATAGACAGCCAGGCCTCCCACAATGTGTAACACCTCCAGGGTTTTCATAAATATCCTCCAATTGTCTGAATAGGAAACAATGAGAGAGAAAACCAAGCCTCCTATTGTTATGAGTAAATCTGTGAAGAAAAGAATCAACTTTTTGTGTTCTACAGCTGTTATCGTCTTTCTAAAAATTATATTATTTAAGAAGTGCCAACCCAAGCAATTTTCTTGACTTTGAAAGTAGATGTCTTGACAATCTTTATTTTAATTCACCATGAAAGCTTCTCAGCAAAGCAATCGTATGCTTGAGATGATGTTTTGAGCTGGTTAGAATTCCAGCATCCTATTATTGAAACCTTCAGACAGGCACACAGATCTATTAGGCAGAAAAGGATGGGGGCTGATAAAGTGGAAAAATTGTAACTGATATGATACCAGTTATAAAGCAAGTGAAGTGACTGCAAAGAGGTGAGAGGGTCTGTACTCACCTGTGGCTAAATAGTGTGTGCAGTATATCAAAACCATCTGTGGGTCCTGCAGAAATGTTTGAGGAAGGCCACTGAGCAAAGCATGTTAATAATTGATCTTCTGGGTCAAAAATGCTGTAAGTCTTGTCTTAAAATCAGGCAGCATCAGAAAGCTGGTGACACTGTGTGGCAGTGATGGATTAACCCTTTGCTCAGCTGGTGATGAGACTGAATACAGTGCTTCCTCAGCCTTTGTCCACGGACAAGAAGTAGAAAGCTTGTCACATTGGCATAGCTGTGCTACGGGTGCCAGCTCTGAGTAGGCACATCACAGCCCCAAACGGGCGGCAGGAGCTGCTGGGGGTTTTGGGAATCGTTGTGCCTGTTCCATCTCAGCTCTCCACCTCCACCTCCTCCTCCTCCTCCTCCTCGTTCTCCTCTCTGCTCTCTTCTAGTCTTTCGATACAGGCATTTTTCTCAGTTGTCAGGACTGCCAGAGGGAAGTTTGAGATTTTGTCGCTAGTTTCCCTTTATCTTGTGGGCTTGCTAGGAAAGATCAGAGGATGAGCTTTTCCTTCCCATTTATCTCACACCGTAACTCTGAACGCCATATGGGGAATCTGCTTCCTCCGAAGAGCATATGCAGGTAAGAGTGTTCTGGCACATGTATGAGCGTCATGTGAGATGGCTTGATTCAACATGACTTCCAAACCAGAGGAGGACACAGCACGCTCAGGATAAGTTAAACATAGTTGGCAGCCATTCTGATAGTCCATGCTTTCCAGCTGCACTCCCCAGAGTCATCGTGGCTGGGCCCTGCAGCTTCGCTGGCCAGCAGAGGTGGCTGCTCTGCCTGCTCAGAGCAGCTCAGCATGGCCTGGCAACCAGTCCTGCCTCTCCTGCAGCCCCTGCATCTGCCAGAGCTGGCTGAGCCTGAGCTGGGCCTCTCCCTGGGGTGCTTGGAGAGACACCTTCCTCCAGATGCCCACGACGGGGATGGGAGAGCTGGGGTGGGAGGTGGAGGCCAAGCCCAGTGAGCTCCTGGCTGCTGGACACGCTGCTCGCTCCAGCTGACAGAAACATGCCCAAAGCAATCACTCACCTGCCTGAGGCAGAAGAGGCCCATATGTAACGGGGTGGTTTGGCCTCTGGTTGGTTGAGCAGGTTTCTGTCTCACACTAAGAAGTGTGAGACAGTATCAAAACTGACGTTTTTCTACGTTTGTATGTGGTTCAGACAAGGACAATCCAAAAAGTAAGCGCAAAAGCAAGCTGACAGTTACTGGCTCAGGTTACCTTCAAGAGAGCTGAAGGGAAAGGAGAGGGATGCACATGGTAGAGGGAAATCTCCAGAATCAGTTTGTCAGATTAAACCATTGTCTTCCTCTCCAGGAGCTGAGCCTGGGTCCATCTCTTCAAATGGGCTCTGTGAACTGTGATGACTCAGGACCCATGGGACACATCTGGCGGCACCTCAGGAGATGGTGGCCAGCTGAGGAGGGTCACATGCAATGCTAAAGGACAGGTCATACTCTCATGAGCTTTCTCTTCAGTCTTTTCTCCCCTATTTCTCCTTCTTACATGATTTTCAGGCATTTGGACAAAAGCAAAGATAAGCCATGCCCAAAGAATCTGTAAGAGCTGAGACTGTGCCAGAAGAAGCCACTGCCCAGAGGAACTTTGAAGCCCCACTTACCATGATATTAAATTGTCATTGTGGATTTCTTCCATCTCTATCACCAGTTTGTATCACGAGATCTCAGAGAAGGTGCAAAGGTGGATAAATGCTGTTTGCTGATAAGGGAGTGGCACAAGACTGGTGGCACAAAAGGGCAATAAGCTGTCAAATTTATGTGGCAATTGAATCTCCTGCACAGATAGATATTTATTTAGCTCTTGAGAGTAAATCTCTCTAGTGGATTTCAGAATCCCCCTGACACAGAAATACCAAGCCTAAGGGATATTACCATCTTAATACTGAGCTTCTGCAAGAAGTATTTCTGTGTGAATTGGACTTGTTACTCCAGATGATTACAGTTCCTTTCCCAAAGAGCACAACTGCGCTAGAGAAACTCATATAATTTAAAAAGAGATGACTAGAAGCCAGTTCTGTGAAAGGAATGAGTTTTATGTGACAATAATAAATCTGGGTGTGACAGACATACTGAAGGAAAACTGCTTTAAAGTAACACATGTGCCTCAGAACTTGTGGCTATCTGCCCATCCTGTCCTGCTTGCACTAACTTACCCAGATGTATGTGTGCCTCCTTGCTTGGAAAATACTTTCTAACTCCCCTTTACGACTGACTGGCCTAAGTGCAAAGTCTCGGTAGTATCATATTTCTGTCTGCAAGCCTCAGTGTTCACAGTTAATCTAATCATGGCAACGAGCCTCGGGTAAGTACCTTGGTGTCTGGATGGATGGAAGGATGGATGGATGGATGGATGGATGGATGGATGGATGGATGGATGGATGGATGGATGGATGGATGGATGGAAGGAAGAATGCTACTGGAGATGAATTTCTCCATGTTAACACTAAAATCCGTAAGAAGGTGGAATTAAATCCCTCGTCTCTTACTGTGAGACTATGACAATGGACATCATATCTTTTACAGAACAGGGTGGGAGGGTTGTCCGCTTTTGGTCGAGTTATGTGCACAGCAGCTGGTATGTGATATTGGGCAATGGGGCAGATGTCACTTACTGGGCACAAGTGGCTGCTGTCCAACAAACACATTTTTCCATGAAATATAGTAAGAGTGGCACCTTCTTTTTTTATAAATGTGAACCTTGCTCTAATGGTGCTTTTATTGCCTCACAACCGTACTTCTCAGGTGGTTCCTTGGCATTACGCTTGAGATGTTTCAGAAGTTGAAGCAAGACCATGATGCAGAACACCATTTCCTATGGCAATTGTTACACTGGCAGCATGGACAAAACATGCACTGCCAGCCCATGAGCTTGTAGACTGAACTCAAAAGCTTGGATAACCTATCAGAGAGATGACTTTCCTTCTTGAAATACAGTTACCATTTCTTTATACTTAACCAAAAACATAGGGTCTTTTTTTTTTTTTTTTTTCCCCACCCATTGACTGCCATAAGCAGCTCCCAGCACAAGAGTAAGTCTGTAAACTGATTTCTCTTATCAAACATGATGAAATCTGTGGCTCTCACCAGGCTCTGTGGCTGTTGTGGGTAGATTCCATCTTTATTAGTTGCTATTCAGGTTTTAAAGTGTACTGTCATACAGTAGAAGCTCTGGCTCATTATAGCTTAGTGCATCTTCAAATATGTTCACCTTCTGCCTTACCATAACTCCTTGTTTTCATTTCATCCTTCTCCTTCTCTAAAAACAGAACATTTTTGAAGGGTTGCAAATAAGGAAGCTCATGATTTGCTGCCATCTTTAGTGTAAAGCTAGTGTGTGATGATAAAGCACCTAAATTAGGCCAAAATGTGGAAATTGAAGTAAACAAGATAAATGAACCCATATCAGAGTGACATGGTCTAGGGGTGATCGCTTTGAAAATATTGGGTTTGTATCTGTGAAGATGTTTCTGTTTCCACAACTGAAAAGTCAAGATGAAAGGGCCTGCCTGTATTTACAGGGGTGGTGCTATATTTGAGTACAAAAAAAAATTTAAAAATTATCTTCTTACTTGTTATGGTAGAAATAAAACTGTTGCAATCCTCGTAGGATAAGAAGGGCATGCTATGGTAAAAAAGTCCAGTTAATAAGGAACACTCAGTATACCTGTAAAACAGATAGGTCTCTTCATAAGGGAAGTGCTTTTTAGAGAACCCTCTTCAGCAGGTGTGGTTTTCTTGAGACATTCTAATAAAAATAATTTATTGAGATGGATCACAGCATCTTATTTATATCAAAGTACATCACTCTATTGCTTGCTTGGGTCTTTGGAGCTTTTGACACATCAGCTTTGATATGAGTAAGTTTATTGCTTCTTTTGTTATGTTGATGGTCATGAATTCCTAACTCCTTTGGACTAGATTTTTTTAAAAGACTGAGTGGGAAAAAGTGCTCTCAGTAAACATCTGTTAAGAGCATGAGACACAAGAAAGGAAACTTTGCTGTCACAGCAGCTTTCTTTGTTCAGTGTAATCTAACTAATCATCTCCTGTACTTGGAGCTATCTTGTCAGCTAGGTATTGTTTCTCTTCTGCTGAGCAAAATCAGACTGACTTTTGTGTTACTAATTCCCCGAAGAAATCAGAACCGTTACACTTCTGAACCATTTCTCAAAGTATTACCACTTGATTTCACATTCTAAGTCAGATTTGGCATCTCCATTTCTTATCTGGCTCCTCTGTGTACACCCCTGTACTCCCTCTGTACCTCCCTCCACATGATGTGGATACCATTAGGATTTCCTCTCCATGCATAGCATATGCAACAAGGACTTTTTTCCTCAGTGGGCTTTCCCCCAGCTCCCCAGCCAGCATTTGCCTGAAGGAAAGCCAGCTGTGTCTGTCTCACTGAGAGAAGAATAGCAGTATCGAAAGACATTGCCAAATAATGCAGGACGGAGCTGAAAAAGATGCTCTGAGATAATATTTCAAGTCAGCTCAAGCTTTCTGCTGCTTTTTCTTTTTGATCAGGCTGCAAACCAGGTGACATTCAATCAGATTTCAGGATGTAGAACCATATTTCTAAGGCTTTTTCCCTCCTCACCTTATTATACTGTAGTCTTCAGGTGACCATTCTTGACCTGGTCAAGATATGTCTTTGAGGTTGGTAGTGAGGCTCTGCAGATTGCTTCAGGAGTGAGGCAGATTGCTGCAGAGTCTTCTTTTCCACTCTTTTCTGATGAAACCGGCAATGCTCTTCATAAGCAAGCTGTGACAGTGTGTGAACCATTAACCTTACTCCATTTGACATTCTCCTTTCCATATTTTAATTATATTTACATCTTTCCAGGAGGTTGTTAGC
This sequence comes from Myiotriccus ornatus, assembly GCA_036023395.1. Lineage (NCBI taxonomy): Eukaryota > Metazoa > Chordata > Aves > Passeriformes > Tyrannidae > Myiotriccus > Myiotriccus ornatus. The sequence goes on along the minus strand of JAYRBT010000082.1, from coordinate 138,347,721 downwards.
CTTTTCTTTTTATCATGGACTTTTCTCAGTGGACTCCAGCTTCCACTTCACCTTCTCCTGTATGCACTTAATAACATGTGCAATGTACCTTCTTTGGCTTATAAGAAGTGGTTTGAAGAACAGAAACATATTTTTATATTTGTCTTTCCAGAGTACTTATTTACTAGTAATTTTCTGAACCTTTTACATGAACCCACAGTAAAACAGATAAAAATAGAAAAAAAAAATCTATTCAATGCAGAGGACCGTCCAATAGAAATGGATCTTCCACTGTTTGCAGCTTGACATTTATTCTCTGTTGGTTTCTGGAACCTGCTCCTTGCAGCGTGACTGCATCTGATGGTTGCTGTAGCCTCAAGTAAGGCCATGTATATTGATGTATATTGTATATTTTTTCACATAGGTGCTGAGCTTGATAAAAAAGGAATCTGGTTTACACTGTAGAAAAGTAGCTCACAGCACAGTTTTGAAAGAAAAGGTCAGCAGCTCCATGAAGCTGATGGTCCTTGTCAGCGGGCAGTGATAAACAGCTACCAGAGCAGCTCTCTTCTGCCACTGCAGAGGACAAAAGTCCCATCCATGCTGACCAGTGGAGCAGGCCTCTGCTGTCATTCTGGCCCTCAAATGTCAAAATCCAACTTCAGTCATTCTGTGGCTGTAACAAACTGAGTGCAGTTGATTGTGCCACCACAGATGCCCTCAGTACCTCTTTCTCTGTGGCTGACCCTGTGAAAGTGATGGGTCCCTTGGAAACTTGGAGGCTCATCTGTCAGCCTCATGTGATTGTCCTGGGTACCCAGAAGCATCTCAAAAGATAGCAGATGGCTTTTTTCCATATTTATCTTTCATAGAACCAAGAACAGACCATGTCTGTATTCCCACAACATATTTTTTCCTGCCCTTTCTGTAACAATAAGGTGTCTACTCTCCCTCATTACTGAAAAGTCAGGGCACCCCTGAGTCCTTCACATAGTGTCACTGAGTTATGGAAACAGAGTGACTGCCATTTAATGACAAGGGATTAAAGTCCAGAAGGAAGAAAATTTAAAAAAAAAGAGAGATTCAAACTCATGTCCAACCATATTTCTAATTTTGTTTCTTACTTTGATGATGATCCCTTATTGTCAATTAATGAAAGATGCAGAAGTCATCAATTGCTGGATAAAATGGCAAGTGGTCAGATCAAAGGCTTATAGTACTCTTGTGTGTGCATGAAAGAGTGAAGATGGTTGTATAATGAACACTAAGAATGAGACAAACATATATACATGATACAGGGAGCAGCTTTCAATACAAGGGAGCAGCTTTCAATACAAGGGAGCAGCTTTCAATCATTTTTAGCTCAGGGGTTTTCTGTACAAGACGTGATGGTTACTTTCTCTCCCATTAACATGTTTGGTTTTCATTGAAACCATGCAACAAAATTTCGTGCACAAACCGTTTTGGCAAAGAACAAGCCTTTATCAACTCTTCCCCTTTACTCACCTCTTTGTCAGCTACTTTAAAGGCCTGTCATAGGTTTCTAAGGCAGGTCTTACATTTATAATAGCTCTGTTGACTTTGAAAAATTCATCGCATGTATTCGGATATCCCCTGTTTCTATTTTTACTACAATTCCTATTAATTTGTCTGTTAACTGTGTCAGTCTTAGACATCAATATCTCCTTTGATGTCCCCTACAGAAGGAGATATTGCAGTTTTCCAGTTCCAAGTGGTTTTAAGGGAGAAGTTAAAGTCTCACAGAAGACCATTCAAAAAACTGGCTGAATAGCTCAGCATTCAGATTTTTAATCTGCATATGTTCATCTGGATAGTATCTGAATGCCTTGTACTGATGTCTTAAGTGATGTGATTAATATCTGTCATGTGATGTTTACTCTTTACTCCTGCTTTGGAGAGAAGTGTGTTCTCTAGAATGTCTTATTTTGGTTCAGCTTTATCAGTTTTGATTTTGTTTAGCTTTGTTTTCTTGGAAGAATGCACGTTTGTTTTTATTTATTTTAGAGAAAGCAAGGTTAGAAAACAGGGACCTTAGGTCTTCAGGGAGCTCATTCCACAGTCACAGGCTGACCAGTTCTGTCTCCGTGGATAAGCTTTGTCCTAGTTTTAGAAAGGTTCAGTTCCAGCAGAAGAGCAAAATTAATGAGTACAGGTTTTATTGAGGGCTTTAAGCAGTGTTTAGGATACTTTGGGCTCTAGATGAGAATAACTTGAATAATTCATCACATAGTAAACTCCGTTTTTGTAGTCTTTGGGAATGCAACACAAGACATGAGGATAAATCTAATTTCTTATGGTCAGCTCTATAATATGAAGTGCTGTGTGAACCTCTGGTGTACAGCCTGGATGTCTTACACCAGATGTATCACAATAGTAATATAGGAGTCAATAGCTGAAGTGGGTCACAGTTAGGCATGCAACACATTCCAGACAGAATCCATGTGGAAGTGCTCATGCAACAAGTTAATATTGACAGGGAATGACTACTCCACCATCAAAGACCAAGAGGATCATCCCAGGAGAGGTAGGTTTGGGCTCCAAAATTCTCCGCCCTGTGACTCACCAGATTCTCTCTTCACATGGACTCTGTATGTGGTTTCAGGTTCACAGAACATGGATTGGCTGAGAAATGAATGCCGAGAAGTTCAGCATAGGGAGCTTTCTCATTAATATTAGTCTGTGTTCTCGTGTGTCATGGGATGCCTGAACAATTGCATTCCTGGTGTTAAGGAACTGACTTCACGTTCATGCTAGTGCTCTTTGGGATGCTCTGAGCATCCACAAAAAGAGGTGTTTCTAAATAGCTTGACGTCTTTTCATATTGAAGAAACTGAGACTGATGCTTTCTAGTCCTGCTAGCTCAGGTGCCTCTGCTGTGTTCATCTAAAATGCTCTCAGGCTGAAGCTGAGCAACAGAAACCAATAAATCCCAACAAAGTCCACACGAAGAATTTGGTGTGAAGGGAAGACATCTCAGCTTGCTGGTGGGCTCATAGATTTTTTCAGGCATGCATCCAGTATTAGACTCAGACTCTTAATTTCCTTTAGGCTATGATTTCAAGTGCCTCAGTTTATTCATAGGTACCCAAGAAGTTTAGAAATCTCATACAATCCAGAAACTTCCTAATGTCCCCAGACAGCTCCATAAAGCAAGCAAGCACTGGAAAAGTAATAGCAACCATAATAGCCACAGATTACTTCCTAGAGCTCTATGCCCTTCCTTCAGAGCTTGTGTAGCCAGGCAAGGGTAGCTGGTTATCCATGGGGTGGGATGCATCCACGTGGCAGCCTACACTGGGTCCTTTTACAACCTACAGAGCTGATTCCAGGGTATTGCCCTTTCCTCCCACCTGAGCCATAAGGGGGCTGTGTGGTTTAATATGAAGTGTAAGAGATAAACCAGGTTACCAGGTTTTAGTCCCTTCCAGTCACTGGAACAGTGCAGCCGCTGTTGTGCTACTGACAGTGTCCCCCCCAGCTCCTTGGCCTCGTTACAGCTTGGTTAGCTGCAATCTGCCTGCTTACAGTCTCCCCAGAGTTCTGGTTGGCAGCATTATTCTTTTTCGACATCTTGTCCTGATTTAGTTGGGTTATCTTGCTGTGCACTGTTAAATGCTACCACAATCCATATCAGAGGCAGCTACATGTCAGGTTTGGGGGAAGCTATCTCTCATTAGGGGAACCTGATCTTACAGACTCTGTGCCTGTGAATAATCCAGAGGTGTGTAATTAGGCTTCCAGAGGTCCAGTGCTGCTACTGGGCAATGCACACAGAAGAATAACATCACTCGAGTGGCCTGGAGTTTTATGCACATCTACACAACATCCTTGCAGCAAATGTGAAGTCTTTTTTGTTTTTTGTTTTTTTTTTTTTTAAATTTGCTGGTTTAAACCAATTGGAAAATAAACATAACATCGGGGGTAAAGGGGAGAAACTGAAGGGATTTATCTTGCTTGCTTGCTTGCTCTGAAACCATTAAAAGCTTGAGGTTTTCAATAGTCCTGTATACTGAACAATGATATCTGCAGCCTTTCAGCTCAGTTTGGGTTCAGTGGAAGCCAGAATTAAAAATTCAGCCCACCGGCCTCGAGTGTAAATGAATTAAAACCAGTGGAGCAAAGATTCCACTGTTCTTTTGAGTTTTGCACAGATCTACAAGCTATGAGGATGATGACTAAGAACTTTGAGAAAATACTTTTTAAACAAAAGCAAAATACTTGTATGTCTCTTTTACTAGTAGACATTTACTTTTCTTCCTTTCTCAAGTCTCTGGGCTAAGCAGCTCATTAGCGGTCTGTGGTGAGAGGTGGGCACCTGCAGAGAGCAACCCCTGCTTCTGAAGGCAAGATACACGGTAGGGAAGGTGAATTATCCCTAGGGCTACCTTTTGTTCTGCTCTGACTATGGAGGAAGCTTTTATTCTTCAATTGACAGGATGGAGTGCAGGCACCCTGTCTAAGTGAATAATGGGAAAGGCATCTAAATTTCCTTCATGTGATGTAAAATATAACCTTGATCTTTCTTTCTTGAGGGATGAGACATACCAGCTGTGAGTTTCGTCCAACAGGAAATATATACAATATGTATGCACATATTTAAAAATCACACAACTTTAAGGTAAGTTATACACACATTTGTTTCCAATGCAGTCAGTATCCACACTGGCAAGACATTTTTAGGGTTTGATATATGGCTCTGAGGACTGCCTATGTATGGAGAAATGCATCCTTAAACACTGCACTGTCAAAGTAATATCCACAAAACATTCAGCGCCCATCACTGGCAGATAGTAAATATTTTATACCTTATTGAAAAATAATATTTCTTCTTCTCAAGTATTGCTCATGTGTTCCCTTTGGGCAACTCTCAGAATAGCCTTTTGGGATTCATAAAAACTAATAGTTCCCTTTATGCTTTTAAAGCTTTCGTCACATGGGCTCCCCAAAGCTCTTCCACAGCAGCAATCCCAGTCACTTAGTTTGAAAAACAAATATGCATTAAGGGGATCATAGGGAGAGCAAAAATTCTTTCCTCTCCACCAGCATGAGGATGTCACCTATGCTGTGAGCAGGACTGCCACTACCATGGATGGTCTCTTGGCAGGAGTGCCAAGAGGAACATCCCAGCTCTGAGAAGATGTTCTGAAACAACGTACAAAGCAAATGAACTGTGTGCCTGGGGCAGGCTCAGAGGAAAGGCTATGAAAAAAGGTGTTATATTTACTTCTGGTTTTTAATCCACACTATTGTTTTATCCCACATCCTTACCCATATTTTTATTGCTGTGTTTGAAGGTGGATTGAAATTATTAAGTTTGATGATAATCTTTTCTTTAGAGACAGATGTCCCTCACAGTATTGCAGATACAAATGGCACCAAGTGGGATTGCTGCAGGGGCATTCAGGCTGGTCCACAGGCACCTCTGCCTTCCCTATATTCAGGTTGTGGGTTGTTGACGATGCTGGCCCAAATTTCAATTGCCATGCTTGTGGTTTTGAGAAGCAGCAGTGTGTCTTTATGTCCCTGGAAGCTGGAGAATATAAAGGGAAGAACAGAAATAATAATAATAATAATAATAATAATAATAATAATAATAATAATAATAATAATAATAATAATAATAATAATAATA
>JAYRBT010000082.1:138323610-138335820 GCA_036023395.1 Myiotriccus ornatus | reverse complement strand
TTTTCCAGCATGAAAAACCTTGAGAATAAAAGGAAAACAGAAATACATTGGGGGACATAAATAGTAGTTTCCTCTATATATAGAAATAAATAACATCTAAAAATCTATTTGCCTCCTACTTGAGCAGACTAACATCCTAAAAGCTTCTTGTATGTTCTGGCTGACTAAAAATAAAGAGCATTTATCACATTATCATTCATACAAAAAACTGCCTGCACAGCCTGTGTAGTCCCCAAGCTGCTGGAGGCAGGAAGGATATTTTGTGTCAGTACCGGTTTATGTGGCTGAGATCTTCTCTTGCTTTTCCTCAGAAATAGGATATTGGACAACACAGGATTTCAGGCTGATTTCTTAATGACCAATGTTAGCTTCTCAACCTCAAAAATGCAAGTTGTTAGTCAAAATACTGGCAATTATTTTAGTGCTGGTGGTGGTTTTTTAAGTATTAATCAAAGTAAGTAAGAAAGAACACACTAGAAAACAAAGCAGTTAAACTTGAGGCTTTGCATGATGCATGGGCTGTACTTTGCTTCATTCTGTGCAGTGGCACGCACGTGCTCTCCATGGGCTTGTCTTAGGAGCCAAGCACGTGTTGCTGAAAACATCTCTGTGAGTCTCCAGGCTGCTGGTGTACACTGATTTGGCTAAGGAGGGACTACAGGTGCCTGTGGATGGAAAGGAGAAGATGATTTGTTCTACTGCGTAGAATAGTACTAAGGAAGTAGTTTTCTGTTGAGGGAGGATCTGGGGTATGGGCTTAGGCACTCTTAGGGGTCACCCTTTGTACAGCCCTAACCAAGAGAATCCGTAAGCTGGACTTTCTGATGCTACATCTGATTTCTTGAGGTACAGCTAGAAGAGATAGGGAGTTCTTGAGCTGGTTCTGGCAGGGCTTTGCCTCAGATGCAATTGTTCCCTCTGGCACACAGAGAAAGATGACTTCTCCAAGACCACTTGGATGGAAAGGTGATCCAGGACAGGAACAATATACAGAAGAAGAAAGGAACCCATCATGCTCTTCTCATTGTGCTGGAGTTGTGTCCTGCTTCTGGCAGGGTGGCAGAATCAGAAACAGAGCAAGACATGGATGAGTCCAGCACATTAGCAATAGCTCTCAGACCACGGATGTCAGTCAGGGAGAAATAACCTGTGAAGCCTCTGGAGGGAGATATTTGTTACAGGGGTGGTCAGGGCTGCTGCAGCATCCTGGAGCATCCACCATAGCTGTCTGGAAGTTACTCAGCCTTTGCTGATACCACCTGCTTATGAGGAACTTGCAGAGATGTAAGACATGAAAAGGAGGCCACCATGAAAAGTTAGCTGTACAAAACCTCTATTCTCTTAATATTCACATGCATTTTAAAGCCTTGAATGTCCATTCATTTGAGCAGAACTCTCTCTTTCACTCTGGTCTCTTAGTGCACCTTCAGTTCTCGTGATATCTTTTTAGTCTAAGTGCAGATGGCTAACACCACAGAACTGGAAGGACATGTAGTCAGTTTTCTCTGCCTACGATCTACAAAGACTTCCTGCTCACTTGACATAGGAAAATTGTCCTGTAACACCAGCCCATGCTGTCACAGTCAGGCCTGCCATACCTTGGGGAACACTAACCCAAATATACTTTTATATGTGAGAGTGGCTCAGGGGAAATTTGTGTCTCAGACAAGTTTCCAGGCAGGGTTAGTACTTTCATTTTCCTTTACTCCAGCTTGGAAGTTTTGTCAGACCAGGAGACTGTTAATGGTCCAGGGATGAGGGAGGTGATCAGGGTGCAAAGGTGAAAAGTGAAAAGAAAAAACTTGGGTAAAAGGACAAGAAGTAGGAAGGAAGTTACTGGTTGTGTGATCCAACCCATGCTGTGGCTCATTATTATTACTTGCAACAGCAAATGTTGATGAAGTGCTGCAGAGTGCCAGTAATTAGTAGGCATGGCTCTCCAACTGCTGCAGCATGTGGTCAATGAGTTCCTGCCTCCAAGAGATGTTCTGCACTGTAAGAAAAGAGATTTATGTTACTGATAAACATAAAGAGAGATTGAAATACAGCCTATATGCCACATTAGGAATGAGATTTCTCCTACACCTACTCATCCAGAGAAATGATGTCAGGCTGGAGAGTAGGTGGAAGGTGAGGCTTAGCATCTAGGGTGCAAGGCAGAATATAAATCTTTCTGTTTTCTTCTCCTCAGACTCCCACCAATCTGTTCAGCAGTATCTGGGAAAAGAAATCAAACCCACGTAACAGGGAATGCTGTTGGGTGGCTTAGTGACAATTATGCACATCCAACAGCACAGTCATTATGGCTGATGACTTCCAGTTTCCATGTCTGTGTTGTATAGAATTCTCTTAATTATATTTTTAGTCAAAATCTTTCTGCCAGTTGTAGGCTGTACATATTTTACAAGCCTAGTAAATAGGGCATGAGCAAAGAAAGTGATAAAGTTCATGAAACAGGATAGAATGCTGTACTCACTAACAGTTTAGCATTTAACCCGAGTTGATGTGGTGCCAGGTGAAGTGGAAGGAGTGATAGGGCTACAGTCACATCACTTGGAGGCTTGCATGGTGTGCCACTTGGTGTGGTGTGTAGGGGAAGTGGCCTAAACTCCCCAATACTCTTGGGTAGATCCTAATCCTCCTTCAATGCTGAATTTGCGCTGCAGACCTGTCCTTTGGTTCACTGTTATTTCAATATAGTGTACAGCTCAGCTTCAAATATCCAGCCTCTGAACTGCTGAACAAAGTAATTTAGAACTTCATTTAGATGAAGAACATCTTGGGTTGCAAAGCCCAAGTTCTTCTAGTCATATACCACTGTGTCAAACACCTTCCTGGTAATCTTTTATTAAGCTATATCTTAACATGAGTTTGTTATTTACTCCCACTTGTGCTAAAATGCAGATCCAGGAACTAACTCCTCTGCTCACTAGGTAGCTTATTTCAACTTCTAATTTTAGAAGATTATCTTATGACTGTGAGCTCTAGGTTGTCAATAATCTCTACATTTAACTAGTTCTTCTGCCTTGCTTATATTCACCACTGATATTTTTATAGAAAATGACCATATTCTTTCTCAACCTCCACTCTGATAAGCTAAACAAATCAATCTTTTCTAGTATCCCCTCAAAAAATAAATGCCAAAATCCCTGAACATCCTACAAGACTTGATCTACCCCATTCCAAGCTTGAATTCCTTGTTACCACATGACAGTAGTATGGATATGGGACTACAGGTACCATCTTACCAAAGTCTTACTCAGCTTATGGCACTAATTGTGCCTTGTCATGTGGGGACTACCTCACCTGTACACTCTTTGGCAAGGATGTAGGACTACAGGATGTAACTGTCCTTCAGCTTTCGAATCTACGAACAGTTACACATTTGCCTCTTGTTCAGCTCCTAGGAGGGGCACCTCTTTTTTTCTCCTACAGAAAGAACCAGATTCTAAATTAAGAACAGACTGACAAATATTTTAATAAATTACATTCTGCTGTTTTGCTTCACACTGGGAATGAGCAGCTTATAGATCAGAGAGCTTTTTACATATTCTTCTAGGCTTGGCTTCCTATGAGCCCATGCTTCTGCAAGCACGCGCTGCACGTGTGTGCGTGTATGTATGCGTATGTGCTACCAATAACTTTTCAACATCTTGACTGATTTCAAACATATTTGACAATCTTGGTGGTGCTGTATCCCTACAGATTTAATGAAAATCAGCAGCCAAGTAGAGGAAGAAGCTGGGCTGTCATCTCCACTGAAAGAAAGGTTGCAGCACAAGCTTTGCCTAACCCTTTCTTAGATGCTAGGAAACCCTGTCAGATTTCCAGACATGGGAAATAGTAATTTGGAGCTCACAGGTTGTTATATATTGTATAGTCAAGCCAGGGCACAAATCCATAGGAAAACAGCCTGTATTAGTTCTGCTGCTCTGAGCTATTTGCTATATTTGCGTATTTTCCCTTGCTTAGAGAACTGGAAATCTCTGAAAATGCATATCCACCCTTCTCTTTCTGCTGTCTTGTAATATATATGGAAATTGTGTATCTGCAGACATATATTTGAATACATCTCATGAATGAATTTGTTTTTCAGTCACACAGACACCTCTCTCTGTATCTCTGCATCTCTGTATATTCCAGCTATTTAGACACTCCATATTTACTTCTCAATCTGTATTGACAACCTTACAGACAACTACATTGCCACCATCTGCATCTTCTCTCTGCTCACCACCAGGTGTTAGACCTATAGATAGATATGCTGTGACCATTTACAGGACACAGAAACATAAATAGGAGGTAATAGGCTCTCTGTGGAAGGGGATGATGTTGTGTTGGTGGTGTACAGCCACAGCATTGTGCAGGTTATAGCTACCTCAGAGGTTCTGATGAGAACCAGGATATGGCCCCAAGTCAAATGATAGATCCGTAGGTATTCTATTTAGCAATACATATCTGTTAACAAAACATCAGTCCAAGTTACTTAGTCCAGTAGTTACTAACTGCAATGCTGCACTTGGTGCTGTGAAGCTGTTCTCCCTTTTAAAGAGAAAATAACAGTCCTTCTTTGGTGCTCTGTATTTTCACAATAAACAACCATAAATAAGACGCTGCTAGTAGACTCCATTTTCTCTGATTACATAGCTACCTGCCTTTCTGTCCATCAGTCACGCAGTAAATCTCTCTCTTTCCATGAAGTACCTTATGTTGTGCAAAATCAATACACTGTCAGAGCACTTTGCTACCTTACTGGTGACAACAGCATGGCATCTCCCCTGGGGAGCCTGACTTTGGGTGGGAAAAAAAAGTTCACCCTGTCTTAGGGCTGGATTTGGAAGGGGTCTGAGAGGTCAGATCCTCATGGGGACTTTGGCATTTTTTTGGCTCCAGCTCACTGCACTTAGTGTTCTGGATCCCTCCCCCTGGCCCCTTTGGTTTACAGCCCCCAGGGGCCTCTGACATCCCATGCCTCAGCAAACTTGGCCAGATCGCAGCTACAGCAGTGGCACAGGGAGCTTCTGCCAGCTCCCAGCTCAGCATTATCAGTGTTAAAACATTTACTGCATGTGCAGTTCTCAACAGCTCTTAACTCTGGCAAATCAAAACCAATTTTAACCGGAACACTCCAAGACACTTCTCTACAACAAGGGCTATCTATCTGTCTGACAAATTCAGGCCTGCTTCCCCCAGCTGCTTTGGCATTAAAGATGTTAAAGAAAATAAAAAATGAGTTGCAACAATTTTCTTCTTTAGAGATGTTGAAAAAAAAATCATTCTCTTTGTATTAAAAGCCAGCGATGCCTTCATGCCAACAAATCAAATGAGATTTCAATTGCAGGAGCAAATAGAAAAATTTCTGCCTGATCAATAGACATTCAAAGTGTTATCAGGAATTATCCAGAGGGAGCTGGGATGGAAATGTCTGCTGATCTCAGCCGCTATGTCTAATGTCCTGTCTCAGGGTAGTGTGAAACCCTCAGGGCTGTGGGTGGATCTAGGTTTTAGGGCACAGAACCATAAATTCCTGTGGTCTGCCAACTCACTAGTGTGATGCCAGGCATGTGACTGAACCCTACTCCTTCCTACTGAGCACCCAGGCACTCAACTCACAGCTGGGGCATCAGATGAGCTCTCTGAGGGCTCCAGTCAGCCTAAAATCTGTAAAATTCAGCTTTGGTTTTGCTTCCCACTCCATTTAGCTTCATTGCTGCATTTGCAGGTTCAATGTGTGTATGACCAAGCTGTGAAAACAGCAAGCAAACAAAATGATACCCTAAGGTCTGATCAGCAGCACACTGGGGTTTACTTCTTTCGGGCTATCATCCCTGATTTTAAATTGGAGCAGGGAGGACAGCATGGTCATTTTATTGATTGGATTAGAGAAAAATTGAGCTGGCTGATCTGTATGATGACATTATTGAGTTGTGTTTGCAGCTATGACAGAAACAAAGGAGTTTTTATTGGATTACTGGGGCACAGGGAGAATAGGGGAAAGAAAAGGTAACGTAGAGGTGAGCAGGTATTAGGCTTGGTGCCTTTGTGCTCAGTCTCTCCAGCAAGGGCTCTCTTCTTCTCTGCTGCCCTGTCTATCCAGCTCACTGCTGTGTTGGCTGCTGCTGCTGCTACCTTTCCAAACACAACCAACCGCGTATCCAAAGAGATGGGAATTAGTTGCAGTCCCTCACTAGTGGATGCTCTCATTACAGTTGTTCTTCACTCAGGTAAGAATACTCATAACTCTAAAAAAAAACCAACAAAAAACAACAAAAGCCATTTGGAGGTGAATATCCTCTTTAAGGGATATTTTTGTGCAAGACAGGTGTTTAAAAACTGTGGTGTTGCATGACACCTACTGACAAGCAGAGCATACCACAGTTCACTGTGTGGGCAGCTGAGTTGCTTGGTTTATTTTTACTCGTGATTTATTTTTACATTTGTTAACAGTATATGACTGAAAAGGAAGAAATTGATATTTTGTACCATGTGAATATGTGACAGTGAGTGAGTGACTGGCATATATATATATATGTGTATATGTGTGTGTACAGATGTACCCTACCTTATGTTTTATATACCTCTTTTACATGTCTAGTTTATAGACTGGTTTTAAAACTACCGTGTCCAGCAGCTTCGTTGATCCATTTTATTTGTGGCTGAGGAAGAACATTAGTAGCAAATGTACTCAGCACAAGAGAGCAACCTACAGGTTATGCTTTTCAAATGATCATATATTTTATTTATATGGTGCCTATCACTCATAGAAGCCTCCTGTGAAAGATTACTAAAATAAAACACGGCTAAAGCTCCATATTAAAATGACACAGCCTGATTCTCCACTGCCGTGCATGCTGTGCCCTTAGACTGCTGAAATCAAACCATGTGGAGAAGAAAACTATATGGGTATGAAGTGGCCTTACAAAGTAAGAACATCTTTCAATTGCTTTGCTCTGGTGTGTTTTGTCCTACTAAATGATCACGAAGAATTCAGAGCCATGACTGTGCTGGGATCCTACTGGGGTTTTATTCCCAGTTCAAAACATTCGTTACCTTGTCAGCTCTCCTGTGGCACAGGTGAGAGGTCTGAGGGACAGATGACCATGTGTCAGATTCAGAGCCTCATCAAAGGCCATCACCCTCCTCACCTTGTTACAGCCTGTGTCACCATTTCACCCAAAAGCTGTTTAAACATGAAGAGCTCCTGCATCACAGCTCAACCCAGTTCAGCATCGATGTTTCAGTAGAAGACACAGAAGGCAATGGATCTTATGAAGCTCATCAGCACAATTCAAACCTTAAATGAAACCAACAAGTAAATAGATGAGCTGTAATTTTATCAGGTGGAAACAGAAATCAGAGGAGCTATTAAGTTTGCAGCAGCTGAGATTCTGCTCCTTTAATAAGTTGCATAAAGCCACTGCTACAACTGGAGTGTTTTTCAGCTCAGAAGGCATCAAGTGGGCCCCATGCCCAAGGAAAAGATACCGACACTGTACTTTTTTGGAAACATCACTTCCATACTGTGAAATTGCCCATGTGCTAGACTTGTATGGATTTCAATGGGAAAGCTCACCATCAAACTACATGGCATCCAGCCCATGCAAAGCTTTGAAAAAAATGCTAGAGACAGTGTCAAAATTGCCTTGAAAACGGGACCAATGGCTAACAGTACTGTCAAAATTGGTCCCATAATTCATTTAAAATGCTGTCAAAATAAGGCTACAGCTGAAATGCTCTTAACAAGCATCATCATCAGCTGCAGTTTTCTTTTAAGAACAAAATACAGTGAGAAAAATGTGTCTTTGTGGATAATCCAGTGCTGCAAGGCAAAAAAAAATTGCTCCATTAAGATTTAGAAGATGACATCTCAGGCTACAGAATTCCATACAAACCACACAGCTCTCTTTAAAAAGGAACAATATCATATGCAGCGATGGCATATTCATCCAAACTCCCCAAACAGCTCTGTTTTCCCCAGTGCTGGAACATCTCTGTATATTTCTACATGTGTCTGACTTTCACAGGCAATAAGTGCATTTTACATATTGGCTTCCTCAACCTTGCTCAAAAACAGGTCCTAACTGTTGCCCAGAATGACCCTAAATCATAAGTTCTGGGAAATATTCACACCAACTTCCTGTTAGAGGATGAGACCTCACACCTTCCTATGACAACATGCTTGGACTAGAGGACAGGCCCAGGATGCCCCTACCAGTAATCATGCTGTAGTAACTGGGAGTGCTCCCACTGCTCCAGCAGGCACTGATCCCAGCCTTTAAAGACATTGTTGATGTGATCAGTTCCTTGCTGTGAAGGACACCACTGATGGAGCCTATGAGGAGCAGTAGGATGAAATTTAACAAGAAAAATGTGAACACTGGTAAAACTTTCCCACAGGTGAGGTCTAATTGATCATGTCATGATCCTGTCAGATGTTTCTTGTTTGATCCTCTGGAAGATGTCTGAAAAAAAACAGCAAAGAAACTATTACAAAGAAGAATTCTGCATTGGCAAGGCATCCTGCCCTTTCTGCTTCACCCTTGCACTGCTAGGATCACTTTACTCAGGAGATATTCACCTACTAAGTTTTAGTTTAAAAATAAAAAAGAAGTTTTTAAACCCTCAGGGAAGAGTTATCAGCTTAAATATTATTTTTTTTTATTTAATGGTTATGTTTTTATACTGATTGTTGAAAGTTATTTCAATGCCCATGGGGGACTATGGTAGTGTTATGTTTACACCAGAGACACTGTGAACGCAATTCCCCTCTAATTTACTCAGTATGACTCCGAGAACTTCAAACAGGTTGTAGAGGAAGCAAAGGAGAGCAGAAGTTAACCCTGCAGATGTTTGTCTTGCTGGACTCGATTAGTTTATCTGTTGGCACTCAGCTGCCACATGGTTTGGATTAGAGGGAGCATTCCCCTTGCTGGGGACAGCCACAGCAGTGGCATTGCTGTGCACAGGGACAGTGTTAGCTGGGTATACCTGTGCTAGAATACAGACCTAGATAGTAATACAGTTTGTGGTGCAGGCTACCCCAAGGTTGTTTTACATACATATGGAGTTTGTGTATGATAGTTAATTTAACAAACATGTTTATTTACTGTCTCGCTGGTTTTTTGTGTTTGGAAAAGATGACTCATCTGCTACTTGATCCTGCCAATGTTTATTCTGCTGGTGGGCTCACTCTTTACTGAGTAATGAGAGTAATCCCACTGTATCAAGCCTATTAGTGAGGCTACTTTCATGGGATCAGGTCACAGGCCAAATGTAAATAAAAATATCCACCTTCTTGCCCTCAGCTCGGGTGGAATTACAGGGATGCTCATGTCATCACAGCCTGTTATAAGGTCTCAAAAGCATCACATTAGCTATGTCCAGTTTTTCTAGGGATAACAGTTTAAAAGGCACAACATGCAAGGAGGGATTTTGCTGTTGCTCAGCTGAGCACACAACAGTGAAACTCTCACAGGACTTTCTGGCTCATGCTCTGTGGTGTTCAGGCTCCTCCAGTGCCCGGGGGCAGATTAGTGTCTAAGACAGACAGTGGCTGGCCAGCAAAGCAGGGAGTTGTCTGAGGTTTAGAGAAACAGCAAGAAAGCAGCTGCATGCACAAAAAAGTCAAGGCTCCCGGGGCCAAGAACAGGGTGTACAAGCGAGCCCACCGTGCTCCAGCCTAGAAGTCAGGGCACCTGACGAAGGCGGATGGAAGGTCTCCTCCTCCACCAGTACTGCTCCAGGCCACAGGCTGTACAGACAGCCCGCGACTCTCATTGTGCTGGTCAGCTATGAGGGATCTCTAGGGAAACTAATTCAGCCATGGGTGCTTTTTTTTTTTCTCCTGGAAACTGTTCTGGCTTGTGTCACCTCTTCATCACAGAATGGTTTGGGTTATAAGGGACCTTAAAGATCATCTACTTTCAACCTCTCTGCCATGGGCAGGGATGCCAGCCACTAGATCAGGTTGCTCAGGGCTCCATCCAACCTGACTTTGAACACTTCTTAGTCTGCCAAAGACCATCTAGCCACAGCCTGGGAGCAGGAATGGTCCAGGTCCTCTCCAAGGAGTCAGCCTACTTGTGGCTCCCTACCCCTGAAAGCTTTAATGCTGGCTGGCCTTTGTGGCAGCATGCCTGTGGTGACATTTAATGTACCAGATAGCTGTAGTCTCTCTATGACCATTCGTATTTTGGGTTCTGCACCAGGGAGATCTAAAAGCTAGCTGTTTTGGTGCCTCACTTGTAATTGCATGAGTCTTTCTCGTAATTGCCATGATATGAATATCACTGAAAGCTTGGAGCCCTTGAGGATCCATCTGGGCCTTGGATTTTTGATTACACAGACATTAAGCGCCTAAGGACCAAAATAGATATTTAGTAGGACCAAAATAGGTATTTACTACTTGCAGATATAAATGCAATATCATAGGGTTTGCTGAAAAAGAGCTGATGAAGATTTAGTAAACATCAATGTTGTCCACTTCATTACTTTCTAGACTTGACCTAGGTATGCCCAAGATCCCCCAGCTGGGCAACCTCCATTTTCCATGACTCAGACTATTTGTGAGCCATGGCGTGGCCAGCCCAATGTCCCTGGGAAGGGCTGGCAAAGCCCAAGGAACCAGCCATGCTCCCTGTAGTTAGAGCACAAATCACCAGAGCATCATTGAAGTGAGGAGAGAAGAGGACACAGAGCACCAAAACAAGAAAGAAGTGAGAATAAGTTTCCAAGTTGTTCTGTGTGTGGCAGAGCAGTGCCACTCGTATTTCATAACCCATAGATTCATAGAATGGTTTGGGTTGGAAGGGGCCTGAAAGATCATCTAGTTCCAAACCCCCTGCCACAGGCAGGGATGCCAACCACTAGATCAGGTCATGTGAACAGTTTTTTTTTTTTGCTTCCTTCCAGGAGCAGGTTTGGAAACAGGCTCCTCAACTGTAGAGGGTGCTGGTCTCCAAACCCCAGCTTGCTCAGGCAGTCCGAGCTCTCACCTTACCTTACCCTCCAGGTTTTAATCACAGGCACTCTGCTTGCCCCAGATGAGCCAGCTATAATTGTGTGTCCCTTGTGCACACAGTTACGTGTTTTCCTTGCTTTCCTTAAGCTGGGATACTACAGCACACAATATAATGGGATAATGTGCTAAAATGAGATGCCAGGGCTGTCTCCTCAGAGGGCTAGGCTGCCAAACATTACACCCACTGGATGTTAAATGAAGGCGATGACTAAGTGTTCACAGAGTGCCTTGCTTTCACTGAAGAGTTTGGCAGACTGACGTAAATTGAAAGTCTGCTGCGGGCAGATTTCCTCCTCCTATTTTTGATTTCATGCAAATAAGAATTGCAGGACAGACGCCAGGCAATTTCTACCTGTGACTGACATATTTAGTGTTGACAGTCCCACACTGTTTTTATATCTAAAAGTGTGGATCTAATGATACATGTAGGGCAGCTGCAGTTTGCAATATCTCATCCCAAACCCATCTCCAGTTCCTCTCCCTCTCCTGCTCCCAGCAGGCTGCATCCAGCCCCATGTGGCTTCCTTTGACACACGTGTCTATAAAGTGTTGCGGTCTGCTGCCAAGCTGCCAAAGAAACCACAACGGTGCAATATTTTTTGCTAACAAGTCTTTGTCCTGTGTTTTTCACTCCCTGGTTTTGCTGGATAAAAGCTTCCTGTTAAAGGATTAAGGGGCAGCTTAGTCAAACAAGCATTCCCTGTCTTTCAGCTGATCCAGGCAAGGAAGCATCTACTGCTCAAAAGCATTTAAGCTAATCTGAGAGTCTGGGAGGGAGGCTCAGCAGGTGCAGGACTTCCGGGAGAGGAGTGGGGACATCAGTTTTTCGGGTGATGGGAAGACAATAGGAAGCACCTACATGGGGGACCAATGAGCCCCCCGAGAGTGAAACGTGTTGGAAAAGTCTGAAGCACCAGGTGCACATGTGGTTTCATTCTCTCTGCTCTGGGTTGCATTTGGGTGCCACAAAAAGTGCTGGGAAGGGACAGCAGTAATACTCCAGGTACGAAGAGCCCAGCCACCTGGGAGCCACACTGCTGTCTCCCAAGGCCGGGAAGCCATGCCTGGGGACAGAGGCTGGCTGCAGATGCCTTTGGAAAAGCTCACTCCTGGATAAACAGCCTGTGAACTCTTTTATGCTTGTCTCTACCAGCCCAGAAATCTTCCTCCATATATTTTAGTGCACTGTA
>JAYRBT010000082.1:138280053-138323510 GCA_036023395.1 Myiotriccus ornatus | reverse complement strand
GCATACGTCTGGGGGAAGCTAACTTGAAAGGGACTTGAGGTTCCCAGGAGAAGGTGACATTCTGGGTACCTAACCTCTTACTCCATAATTCACACAGGCTCTTGAGATATCTCATCCCTCCAAGAGCAGGAAAGCAGGTGCCAAATGAGGCTGAAGGTGTCTTTATCAATGTGCCTCAGAAATAGTCCTGGCACTAACCTTGTGGCTAGCACAATGTCCCATGACGTTGTATTCACATTGATATGCTCACGAGACTACCTTTTCCCCTGAGTTTTCCAGTTCCACTGAGAGAGAACAAGTAGACCAAAAGCGAGAAAAAACACATGAGTTGAGATAAAGATAGTTTAACAGGTGAGGGAAAGAGAAAAAGACAAGTGAGACCAAGGAGAGTACTCACCTTGGCCCACAAGCAGACAAGCTGAGCAACGGCCACCTTGGAAGCCCAAATTTTGCTGTTTTCTTCCTTTAGCCTAGTTTTCATTCCTGAGCATGTCAATCACTATACGGTAGAGAATATATCTTTGGCCAGTTTGGGTCAACTGTGGCTCCCAGCTCCACCGGAAAGATGAATCTGGCTTCACTTTCCGAGCACTACAGTTCAGGTAATGAACACAGGATTTCAGTGACAACACTCCATGTGCAAAAGAGATGTGCAAATCAGCTGATGGTCAAACTACCCATGCCTGGAGGTGGCTAAAATGTCTTTTTTATGGTTACATATTTCATCAGATAGTTCTTTCTTACATGTTTGAGCTGTTCAACCTAAACCAGTGAGACAGGGCTGCAGTACTGGGACCACAGATCTCAGCATGTGTTTCTGTTTACAGTCCAGCTTCTATTTACATTCTTCCCTTCAGCAGCTGACATCAAAGTGGGAAAGAGAAGTGGGTGGCCTGTCCCAAGGCTGGTGCTAATTATTGCAATTAGGCAGCTTCATAAGAATACACCCAACATTCAAACAGAGCATCCAGTGTTTTGTAGCTTTACTACACTACTTAACAGTGAGTGTTAACTAAAAGCTCTTGAACTGTTTTTTATCACAAGCATCCAGTTTGTTTAGGACTGTGGATTTCCAAGAGCTCATGAACAAAAAAACAAGCTGCACTGGATCCATCATGTTCATTGTTCCTTCTGATCTACCAAGTTAAAGTTTTTTCGAGAAAACAGGACATCATTCGAGCCCATTGCATGCACCACACCAGTGAGAAAACACAGCTGCCTCCTGCCACCATGCCTCTGCCTGTCTGTGCAGACTGTCTGCCTCTTTACTGACATTCAAAGCATTGACAGGAATCAGCCCACCTTGCCTCAGCTATGCCCACCAGCTCATAAACTTCATTGTTTAGTACCTCTTCCAGTGCCTGCTGCTTATTTTCCATGCTCCTTGCATCCACGTATAGACATTTCAGTACATTAATATTCTTCATCTTCTCTTGTTGAGCTACTCCAGCTTCAGTCTTATCTGTAGGCTGGAAGTACATGTCAGATTATTTGAGTTAGGTGAAAATTTCTCCTCTTTCCTTCACACTGAGTTTTATAGCTATCCAGTAAACTTGACTGGTTTTGAAACTAGGAGATTGGTACCCTGTTCTGGCAGAGTAACATTAACCACAAATTGCTTGCATCTAAAAATAATACATGATAATTTTGTTCTCTCTCAGAAATTGGCACACTGCATTCTCTAAAGGGAGACGAATGAATATGTGAAAATATTTTCAGAACAGTTGCTTGTCTATAACAAGTCAATATGAAATCAAGATTTGAATTTGTACTTTATCTCTCCATAAATGGTTTATTGAGCTATGTTTCAAACTTCATTCAGCATGAACCCTCCGGAGGGTCAAGAAAGGACTTGATCTTTCTAGAGCTTTCTATTCATAGGGAGACAACAGGTCTGAATATTCATCTCCTGGACAGCAAGCACAGATTGCGACTCTTGCAGAATTTCTCAGTGAAGTGAGGAAATCGTGACCATTTTTCATTTTGCTTTCTATTTCCTGAGAAACTTCTGGGCATAGCAACACTTAGCAATTTCCTACAAGGAGTCCTACATGCTAATTAAATCTCCTCAGACTCATCTCGCCCAGTCTGAAACAAGAGCCAGACATTTGCCAAATTACATCACTTCACCATGAGCAACTTGTCTAAGTCTCACCCGTGTCAGCCATGTGACAAAAATTGTGGTCATGCCCTGATCATTTTTCCTCAAGTCTACTAGAGCCTCCTCTTCATTTTCACCTTTTTCCTTTGCAACCTATTTCAAATGTCTCAGTAAATCATCTGCCTCCGCAGAGGCACCTCTGAATTCTTCCATCATTTTCCTTTGGCCTCCTGCATTAAATTTCAGCTACTTGTGCTTCCCTTCAAGGATCCCCAGAACACTGCTCTGACCTATAGCATCAACTGCAATATTTCCTGCTCTCATTTCCACTCAGCCAGTACATCACACCTCGGTGATGCCTTTATCGTCTCCTCCATGCTCCAGACCATCCTCAACAACTGAATTCTTCCTTTGTGCAGTTTAGAAAGGCATGCACTCCAGTTTTCATACTTCCTTTCTCAAAGCACACCTTCCTGTGTTGATATATGCTCTTTCAGCCCTCCGTGCTCCATTATGACATTCAGACAAGGGCAAATATTGCCAAAACTATCACACCCCAGGCCACTGATGAGCTCCAGACTTGTATTTACAATTAATTCGTTAAAAGCCCCCACAGGCAGCAGCATTATTCAAGCCTTGTGCCATGCCAATCTGATTGTAGACATCAATAACTAAAAAAACTAAGATTCCTGGAACAAATTTTTATTATCCTTCTTATTTTACAGATGGAGTCATGGCACCTTTCCAGTCAAAGACCCTTCTGAGGTACAAAAAGAGTCCAAGTGAAGATCAAGGTTTCCTGAGAATCCTCTATCTTTAACTGGCTGGCTGACACTGTACCCAGGACACTTCTGTTCTCCTGCCATAAAGTATCTCTCATATTTGGTCCTAGCTGTTTTCTTCCTTATTTAGACAACTCCTAGAAGACAAGAGGCACTGCAGGCTCATCTTTTCAATGAGTGGTGGAGTATGTCACCTGGCTGTTGGAGTCCTGTCAGACCTAGTGGCTTAGCCAAGAATACTGATTGCCATTGGAGAAGGATGTTTTTTTCCAGCCACACAAAATGTGAATAATGTGAGGTTGGGTTTGTGATTATATGTGTGCAGCTGTGATTATATGTGTTTGTAGGGAGAGGAGTGTGGGATGATGGACAGAATTAAACATACAGGGGATTCAGAATTTTAAGGTAAAAAGCAGCTGCAGCTCCCTGGACAGACTGAGGCCAACATCCTCTCCAGTACAATGACAAGCTTCTGCTCAGAGAAACAGAATGGAGTGTGGAACTAAGTGGAGACTATGTGGCCCCCCTCCCTTCTAATCCCAGCAAAATGGGAGAACACTGTGGTACTAAGACCATACAGTAGCTGTCTGACAAGGAAGAATCAACAGGTTCTGCTGCTGAAGCCAACAAACATGTCAAAACACCTCCTCAGGTGCTTCCCATTAAAAATAAAATAAAATCAGAAATAAAAGGTATTTACGACTAGAGCCACTCAAACTCCACCCAAACATAAAGCAAATAGTATAAAAGTAATCTGGGGATAGGGGGAAAGTGGGAGAAGACCTCCACCAAAACTGCTGGGATCAGTCGATGGGCTAAGTCCATCTTCTCCTACGCCAGAGGGACACCTTGGGTGAGGAATGTACTCTATATGCATTAAATGCTGCTTTGAAGACTAAAGCGTTTGTTTGTGCTTACCCCACGACATATTAGCAGACTGCTTTGTGTTAGACCTTGTGCTTGCTTAATATATGCATTAGTAGATTGAGGGGTTTTTAAGACATATTCTTGCAGTAGACGCTATCACTGACAACCTTCAAACCTTACTAATCTCTCAGTTTGTATTAATAAAGAGTGCTATTCTGCAAACTGTAAAGTGAGTCCTTGCAGTTGCTGGAAGCTGTTAACACCAGCTGCAGAGGGGTCTTGGCTCTGTTGAGTTTCCCCTAACCAGGGAGGTCGAGGTACCCTCCGATCTTGTGAATCTGTTGGTGAAGGGTCTCATTTCGGGATGCTGACAGACTGTCAGGCACCAGGGTTTTGACTCTCCCAGAGATACTGACTGGCAAAAATCTAAATTCCCACCTTTCATGTGACAAGGAGTTATAGGTATAGTTATATATTTACTCTGTTCCTTATGCGATATTTACAAGTGTGCAAAGAGAGCATAAGGAATAGGATGTGTTGTATATTTTCTCTAATGAAGTATTATCTTACAATTTTGCAAAGATCTGATGAGAAGGTATTGCAGCCATGTTTCATGCTCAAGCCCATAACTGCAAATTCTCTGCCATCACAGAAGCAGTGTTACAGTTACTCAAATACCACCTCTACCTTTTTCCTTTGGCCTTAGCAGCTGTAGCTAAGAGGAGCACTTGCTAGTTCTCATTCTGTAATTGTGGTGAGTTGACCCTGACTCGATACCAGATGCCCACCAAAGCCGCTCTGTCACTCCTCTCCTCAGCTGGACAGGGGAGAGAAAATATAACAAAAGGCTTGTGGGTTGAGATAAGGAGGGGGAGAGATCACTCAGGGGAGGGATGACTAAGGGGAGAGGTTACTCAGGAGTTACCATTACAGGCAAAACAGACTTAGCTTGGGGAAATTAGTTTAATTTATTGTCAGTAAAAATCAGAGTAAAGTAGTGAAAAATAAAATCTTAAATCACCTTTCCCCCACTCCTTCTCTCTTCCCAGGCTCAACTTAATATCTAAGCTTTCTCTTCCCCACAGCAGTGTATTGGCATGGGGAATGTGGGCTGTGGTCAGTTCATCACACTTTGTCTCTGCTGCTCCTTTCTTCCAATGAGAAGGACTCCTCACATTCCCTCCCCTGCTCCAGCATGGGTCCCTTCCACGGGGTGCAGTCTGTCAGGAACAGGCTGCTCCAGGGTAGGTCCCTTGCAGTGTCACAAGTCCTGCCAGCAAACCTGCTCCAGTGTGGGCTCCTCTCTCATCTCTCCACAGATCCACAGGTCCTGACAGGAGCCTGCTCCAATACAGGTTTTCCACGGGGTCACAGGCTCCTGTTGCAGCATGGGGTCCTTCATGAGCTGCAGGAGGATCTCTGTTCCACTGTGGACCTCCATGGGCTGCAGCTGCCTCACCATGGGCTGCACCAGAGACTGCAGGCGAATCTCTGCTCCGGTGCCTGGAGCACCTCCTCCCACTCCTTCCTCACTGACCTTGGTGTCTGCAGGGCTGCTTCTCTCACATATTCCTACTCCTCTGTCCACTGCTCTTATTCTGAGCAGTTTTTTCTCCTTCTTGAATACGTTATCCAAAGGTAGCTGTCGGGCGCAGCCTTGGCCAGCGTCTGGTCCATCTCAGAGCCGGCTGGAGTTGGCTCTGTTAGACTTGCGGGAAGCTTCCATCAGCTTCTTACAGAAGCCACCTCTGTAGCCCCCCACTGCCAAAACAATGCCACACAAACCCAACGCTGCAGTATTTTCTACTCTTCTCTTTTCTGGATACAGTTATTTGATTTGTACTCAGGAGCTGTATCTTCCAGCAAATATAAATTATGCACATACTTTGTGTCATCTCTCAGTTTTCATGAAATACATGTTTGCCTTCTCTTTCGGCAGTGAGGCTTCTGTGTATGCAAAAAAAGAAAAGCCTTGTGTAAGAGAGCACCTTCCAGACATAAAGTTGGCTCCTTTCTGGCGTGACTCACACTGCTGCATCCCTCTTTGACTAAAGCTGAGCCTGATGTGCTCCCAAAGGTTAAAGACCTGAGTTTGGGTCTTTCAAGGAAGTGCTTTAATCACCAGTGGGATGGGTACTGCATCTCACTGGGCAGTCTCTCGTGTCTCACTTACAAAGTGCCTACTAGCACCAGTTCCCATGAGTGAGAAGCGACAAAGGGGTCAGTACGGGAGTTCTGCCAACACTTAGATACTATCTAAGGATCACAGCAGCTCAGTTACATCAAGGCTTAGCAAGCCTGTGAGTTCCTGTAAACAAAACCTAGGCTTTGTTACAGTAATATTGACATCTACAGGTTAAAATGGGATTTGAACACAAGATTTGCAACAAGTATTAGTGTCACTGTAGTTCCAGGGCAGGGCACTCAAAGCAGTCATACAGCTCTTGAAGTACTCAAATTTCAAGTGCCCAACACTTTAACAACGAAGTAATTGCACACACAAATGGCCAGAATTACCCAGGTTTCATTACTTGCTGTTTTATGTACTGATGCAAAACAACATCACAGTTACTGTATTTAACAAATTAGTCCCTTTACAGTTGTTTCAGTGAGATGTAGATTAATGAAGCAACTCTCTGTCATGGGCTCAAGAGGCAGAAACTTCTCTTTTTAAGTATTTAAGAAAATCTCTTGCTTGAAGGATTCATGTTGATAGAATAAAGTAAAGATCAGAACATGCTCTCTAGTCAAGCAACTCATCCTATTACAGCTATCCTTTACAAATCACATATATGTTCCCAAAGCTGTGTCTTCTGGAACTTTTGTGAAAATTGATGGGCCTTAAAACTTGATGTTCTTAGACACTGTTAGACCCGGAAGAGAGGCAAAATCCAGAAGAGAAGACTCTTTCAATTAAATGTTTAAAATGTTCCAGTAACAAACTCCCCAACGTTAAACTAGATGACAACTAACTGAGGCATTTCTGATGCACTCAGATGCTTCGGTGCTACACAAGCAGAAATCATCTCTAAAATGTACAAGATCCAGCCTACAAAGGAGACTTTGTGCAGTGTGTCTCTGAAACAATTTTTTTAGCAATTACTTGGAAATTAAGTTCTACTGCATTTGCCATCAGCTTCAGTGGAACCAGGCTTTCATCCATTTCTTATCAGCTTTAGGGTTGTGGTTTTGTTTGGTTTTTTTTCTGTTTTCCCATTTCTGGCATGATCCAGTTCAGAGAGTAGCTGCAATCTGTCATCTGATGGTGGATACTGAATGTATGTCGGGGGAGAGGGGAATTAAAAAAAACCCCAATCTGCCAAGTCTTGCAGTCTTCAACCTTTGGTGCAGTACAAGGTTTACAAGATGATTTAAAATCTGCATGTGTAGGAAATAAGGAAGATGGGCTGACTCTACACAGAAAATAGGTTTGGGACAGACTGAGATTGATGGCTTTGTGACAATGACACTAAAGTTAATAGCTGATATAGGCAGACAACAGAGTCTATTTTAAATTTAAAATTGAACTGTGTGTCACTGACAGCATCATACTGACCGTTCATTGCTAGACCTAATTTCTCTCTGGTAATGACTACAAGAAGCAGAATAGATAATGATGTGCACTGCAGAACATTTGGGAAATGGGATTAATTGATTTGCTTTTTTTTTTTTTCCTTGTTTTTAAAACAACTATTTAATGATTAGTAGAGGTGGCTATCCTTGAACACTCCTGAAGGGTAAAGATTAGTCACTCCTCTGGGAACATCTCTGTCGCCTCTGTTTCCTTTCCTCTTAGGAGACAGAAGGGGTGTAAATTGTGCTTGCCACAGACTGGGAAGGCTGACACTGTTAAAATATAAGACCTTGACAAAAACCCTGGAGATGATGTATCACCAGTCTCCTGGGCAGTTGCACTCCACATTCACATTTGCACACTGCAGATAATTCCTGTCTCTCAACAGCCTGAACCCAAACTTCAATAGCAAATTGTCTTGGAGCTGGAAATGAAAACTTGCATGCAAGTAGGAGACAGTTATTCACATATTTAAATAAAAATATGACCCAAAAAAAAAAAGAGAAAAACAAGTGAAATAAGGGAAAACGAAATCCTTCAGTCCTGGGGGAAGCATTTCTTTGCTCTCTTTTTCTGTCACTATTCCCTCCTGTTTATCTACCCTTTTCTTCAGGGACAGAGATACTCACTGGTATTACACATCTCCAGCCATACAACTAGAGATCTTTATTGGCATACCACTGTACGGTTGATCACCAGAGACTTAACTTTATCACATGTCAGTGAAAAGCCTTTAAAAAAGTGCACAAACCATAATAGAAGGGGCTTCTGAAGTTTTACATGCATGGCACATGGAAGCACTCGACTTCAGGAATAAATATTTGTGCCTCAAACCTGAGTGCAGCCAGCACACATGTGTGAGGGTGAATGTTGCTGGTCTTAGGCTACAAATTTGAGCTCTGTCCTAGAAACCACATTTTTTGGTAGATGTTGTGTAAAAATGTAGCAAAATTGTAGTAGTGCATTCGATAATCTGCTCGGTAACTGTGTTTCAGAATATCAGTGGGCTGAAATTTCTACCTGCTTTCCTTACTCCTGTCTGTGATGTGAGTCTGCAGACCTGAAGGATTTACTGTTTCTCTGCTTGCTTTTTTTGTTTGGCAGGAAAACTAGCTGAATTGTTAGAGTCAAGCTCAAAGGCTCAAATCTGAAAGCTGCGTACTCTTTGCTTGAATTAATTGCAATTCCACTCTGGCCTTGTAAAGCTAATTTAAATTATAGCGATCTCTGCAACTTCATGGTGTAAAATAAATAAATCTAATTGTATTTGGCTTAACTACTGTGAATCTGCTTATTACTTTCCAAATGGTACGAAGGGGCTCCTAGTTTTTATAAACTAAGCTACCAAATGATTATGATGAGAAATCAGGACTGTGGAAATAGTAATTACACATATATAACCCCATTTTCTACCCTGTGAGAAAGTGCAGTGCCTATGTTCTATTTCCACCTCTTTCTTCTGCCTTCTGTGAGTGCTGGAGGGCATTTTAGATGGGGTTGCTCAGACTACCCAAGACCTTTAAAAAATCTTCTCATTTCCTAAAAAGTAATTGAAAACTCCCACACCAAACAAAAATATATGTAACATATGTAAATGGTATAAAAGTAACATGTGGTTTACATAATGATTTATAATGCTACTTCATATCTGAGGCAAAATACGATCATGTATTTTATGCTCTTAGATCACCCCTGTGTGTCTGTTCTGGAACAAACGTGTTCCCTTTGTGCAGACTGTGACATCAGCTCACACTGCAAGGCATGCAAGCACTACAGCTGGTTTTGTTATCAGATGGGGAAGGGTGGATAAACAGCATCATGTTTCCCATTAGTAAAAGGCTTCCTAAGTTCCACTGAGTCAACAGACAGTAATCAGGTATCAGCTTCTTCACTAGGAAATTAATCAAAACTAGGAGCGGGAGGCTTGGCATGTGAGGTAAAGAAGGAGGCTTGGGATGTGAGGTAAAGAAGTAGGGAGGGAGAAACAAGGTACTGCTTCATTTCTTTGTCCGCTCCGATTCCTCTAATAGAAATTCCATGAAGGCATATTAACCTGAAGAGGAATTTCTGCAGCAAGTCATCACAAAGAAGCCATGAAAGCCTGTTTAATACTTGCAGGTGGCATCTAGTCCAGGTGCTCTCAGGAGCTCATCATTTGACAGTCATCCAATAAACAGATTCTCTACAATTGTACAATCTAAAGGTGGAAAAACCAGTCAGGTCAGTTCAATCCACCTCTCACTCTGCCAATGCAAGACAGGATTCTTTTTTTTTTCCTTTTGCAAAAGCATTTATTTAGCCTTTTTGTGCTGTTTAGTTTTAAAATTTCCAAGTTTTAAAGGCATCTTTAACTTCTAACCAAAACTTCTTTAACCCAAAAAGGCATCCTAAACTTCTATAGAAATTAGTATTTCATATCTTGGCATTAAGAGGTTTCTCTTATGCATCCCTCTTCATTGCTGCTTGGTGAAATAAGTTCTTGCTTACCTTCTTTCATTGTTTTGTACTACAGCCACTCCAAATCACTCTAATTACCTACCCTTTGCATCTACCCAAGAATTGCTACATTTGAGCCTCATCTTCACTTTCACAAGTCATTCTAATGATTATTCATACGGTAGCACATCAATATTCTTCCTTTCTACTGTGTTAGTAACATGCCGACCCCAAAACGAATGCAGTATTTCATGCAGAATTACTGTATCAGAACTACTGGTCTCAGAGCAAGAGCTCTCCCACTCACACTCCCTACTATGCAATATTTGGACATGCACCCCAAAACTGCAGAGGCTTTTTTTTGTCTCACTGCATCCAAATTTATTTCTTTAATGCAGGTTTAAAATGTGTTTTCCCGAATTCCCGTTCATTGCCTCTATTTCATGACAAGTGTGTGCTCATTTAAGTTTTGATGGTTGCTGTTATATTTCTTTGTATTTTCCCCTTACTGTTTGAAAGTCTTCCTACTCCAACAATGTATTTCAGTGACGGACTATCTTCATGATCCTCCTCCCCCCTCCCCAGGACTGTAAATACCACTAGAACTTCTATATGGTTATAAAAAAAAGCTGCATTGCTATCCATTGCTACTCAGACAACTTTAAAATCACTGATCTTTCTTCCCGTTTAGGCAAATCTGAATTTATTTCTCAAGCAAGATTTCACAATAAGCACACACAGGCCTAGGAAAATTTAGCACAGATGTGTATGTAATTCATTCCTTTCAGCCACTCAGTTTCAACTCCATTCCAGAACATTACTCTACAGCTTTGTAGCAAGGGCAGTCTGCTCAAAGTGAGGGCACAAGGGGCCAAACGGGGCCTCAGCATATCAGGCCTCTTATAGGATTTATGCAGAAAAAATCACAGTTTATACAACCTCAGCAGTGATTATTGGATACCATCAGCTGCTGGGAACATGTGCAGAAGCAGAATAAGCAATTAGATGTTTTGCAAGTTGAACATGAAGGCAGACAATGAGTTGTGATGTTCCCAGGGTTAAGGGGACATATGAAAATGTGCCTCTGCTTGTTTACCTCAAATACACTGATGGTCCTCACTGGGCCTAGTCTGGTGAGAAGTGCTGGAAAACATGGATTCAGCTTCTGACTACATTCAATCAATACAAACACTGTTCCAGCCTGTTAGCAGTGTTATTTGTTCTGCAGTAACAGATGCCAGAATGTGTCCCTTATGCAATATGAGTAAGAAAAATCCTTTAAATTTACACAGAAGTTAGATTTAACAAGACAAAAGCTTTACTAGATTTTATTAATTTACCTCTTACATTTCATTTACCCATTACATTTTCTTAAATAAAAACTGACACTGGTACATAATTTTTGTCACTTTCATTAATATCCTGCAATACGTATCAGTCAGCTTGTTATTTTTTAACCTTTCCTACTCAGAAAAAAACCCTGCTCTTTTAAAGGCCTGAGGCTCTGCCATATCAGTTTTCATTGCTATTAAATAAAAAGAGTGAGAAAACTACTACTTTCCTTCCCCAAATATTTTTTCTGCACTGATGTATTTGTAAATTCCTTTATAATCCCCCATTTCCTTTGTTAGCCCAAAGCAATTAAACTAATCCACCCTCTGTGAACCTCAGTTGACTCACAGTGTCCTTGGGTGTCTTTAAATTTATATTTTTGACACTTTTTCTTAATTTCAGGTATTCAAATCTACATGTGGAGCTTACTGTTTTCCACAGTAGTTGTCAGTCATCCTTCAGCTGTAGTCTTTCTGGCTTGTGCAGCCACCTTGTACACTGATGACATCTTGGTTCCTATGAGATCAGAATTCACATCCTCCTCCCTCTAAATCCATTCTCTACAGTGACTAATTTAAGTAGCATTTGTGCACAAGTTCCAGTTTTTCCCTCAGTAAGAAATATTACAATCAGAGCAAGGGTTTTCTCTATGGTACAGCAAAAACGGTCATGGTTTATTAGAGCACTCAGGATATGGCCTTGCTGCCTCTACGGAAGACAAGTGGAAAGGTAAACTCCTTGCATCTTTCCTGAACAAGGAATAAATCTGCTCTGCACTTTTGCCTTTTTATGTGAGAAAAACCTTGGACCTTTGCATACAGCCTAGCAGGCATCTTTAACTGTTGTGTTGTGACACTGAGCCACACGTTCAATTCCTGCTATTTTGTCTACAAAGGTGTTGGATGAATGGTTGCATTTTGAGAGTGTGTGTTAACTTGGAGTGCTCCCACAATTATGCTATAAAGTATTCCACATTGTAGCTCCACTCTCCCAAGTCCAATCTGGGCAAAACAGAACCCTAAAAACCCCAACTCCCTCAAATATTTTTATATTCCAAAAATATAATGATCCTACATTCTGGTGTTTGCTCCTGGGATTGCCTGTATGTTTATCCAGCTTCTGCCTTATCAAAAATACAAATGTAGCCATAGAATCATCGAATCATTTAAGTTGGAAAAGACCTTTAAGATCATCAAGTCCAACTTATTACCACTCACACAAACACACAAAAGTGAACAGGGTGTGCTTCCAGAGAGCTGTGTGTGTGCAGGAGGGACAGCAAGGCCAGCACTGCTGCAGGCAGCAATTCTGAGAGCCACCGGAAAGCAGGCGAACGCCAGAAGCATGAAGATAATTTCAATGATATATAATGATACAACAGTGAACTATTCATACATAAACCAAACACTGAAACATCTGTGTTGGTATTGCTTTATTGGAATTTGTAAATACTTCATCTGGTGCTATTTCATTAACCAGCAGTTAAAGTTCACTCGGCATTAACTAAAATATTAAATTTCAGCACATGCTGATGCCCAGTAATTCCTTCAAAAGTGTTTCACAGCTGAGGAATTGCCACTTTTCTTAAAACTGTCATCTTCTTGGCCAAATCCTATACTTATTTACAGACCTGCTAGCACATGAATTACGTTCACTACCCTTACTTTCATCTGTGTAAGTCAAAGTGTATGGTTTTGGTCCAACACCTTGCAAAGTTCCTGCTTTGACAGTATTTACTGTGATAATTTACAATTCTGTCAATTTCTGCACTTTGCAATTTAGCTACTGCCCATCTATTCTGGTAGTGGTTTGAAGTGTTTCTCCTCTCAGATGAAAAATTGTAGTATAGGCCTTGGCTACTGCTAGCAGCTGCACAGAGACAGCTGAATATTTTATCAGCCAGACATCTACTTGCAATAACTGCACTCTTATTCACATTTTAGGTTTACTTGTGTACTGTTTGTATGCAATAAAAAAGTCAACAAACTTTAAACACATTTAGGAAAAAGCCACAGATATTATACAAGCAGTAGAGCCAAGTCTAGGCTTATTTCCATTTTCCACAATTGTTCCAAAAATGGAACAAAAATCTGAAAAACTGAGAATTTTACACTACCAATTAAGATGATCGTGCTATTTCAAAATCCTCTTTAAATACTTCCTTTAGGCTGTATGAATACTTATACATGCACAAAACAGAAAGCTGCCACCACACCTTGCAAATAGAAAAATGCATTTGCATTTTAAACCAACAACAAAATAAAATCTCTACTTGCAGCCATCTCCTCTTCAAAAGCTTTGAATATGAAATAGTTACAACTTTCACAGGTGTAGAGATCAACTATTATTTCTGATCAACAAGTCTGCCATAGTGGTCAATCTAAATGGGAAAAGAACAGTTTTGTTGCTGGTAGTAAGTGGAGTAAGATACCCACTCTTCCTTTTGCAATGTGGGAGGAAAGAGACCTTATTTGTAAGGCGTTTTGATATCTACTCACATCTAGATATTGTCATAGTTACAGATTTCAACACTGTATAAACTAATCAAAATTAACATTTTCTAACACTTTATTTGCAACTATAAGACAAGACATCCATTCATCTCTTAATATTTATGGCCTTCAAAAGGAGAAACAAAAGACAACTATATTGTACTGAATTTTAGGGAAAAGTCACATATTGTTAACCAGGTGTGATCATATCTATTACCAGTGACTTTTACCTCAAGGAGTGGACAAATGGGTTGAAGTTATTAAAAAACAAAATTAAGAAAACTGACAGAGCAACACGTGTGAAGGTGATGAGTCACTGAAACAGGTAGCCCAGGGAAGCTGTGGATGTCTCATCCCTGGAAGTGTTCAAGGCCAGGCTGGACAAAGATCTGAGCAAACTGGCCTGGTGGAAAGTTCACTGCAGGGGGTTGGAACTAGGTGATCTTTAAGGTCCCTTCCAACCCAAACCATTCTGTGATTCTGTGACAACCAGTATAACATTTTTAAACCCATGAATCTCAAATCAGTAAGCATTCAGTATCAACCCCCCAGACTGTAAAAATGAATCTTTCAAAAGGATACCATTTAACTGGACGCTTCAGAAGGTTCTGAACAGATCTTTTACACAAAACTACTAAGAAATCTGACTGCACATGGAATGAGCATTAAAAGTAATACACAAGAAGCAAATCATGAAGATGGTAAGTTTTCAACTTGACAAATATTAACAGTAAAATGCCCCACGGATTTGTACTGAAACTGTTGTTTTACATATTCTTTCATCTGGAAAAAGAGACAGTCCACTGGCAGCATCTGTGGATAACAAAAATTTTCAGGACTATTTTCAGGGCTAACAAAAATTGGGAAGAACATCAAGGGCAGAACAAAGCAAGATGAAGGTAGATGATTAACTCAAAAGAATCAACTGCTCATATACCCCAAAGTTTCCTAGGACTGACAGTCACAGGGAAAAGATTAATGACGCACTTATTCAGTGCATTCTGGTAAACAAACCCAAAGCATTCCAACCATACATAGTGCTACAGGAATACATCACTCGTCAGTCTGTCACAGCCAGCAAGGTTTCATAAGGGGAAAGTCCTGCTTGTAGAACCTGATTTACTTCTACAGTAGGATAACCCACCTTATTGATCTAGGAAAGCCAGCAGATGTAATCTTTTTGGATTTCAGCAAAGGTTTTGATACTGTCTCTCACAGGATCCTTCTGGACAAAATGTCCAGCACACAGCTGAATAACCATGTTATGTGATGGGTGAGCAACTGGCTCATGGTTGAGCACAAAGAGTTACAGTGAATAAGGTGACATCAGGATGGTGCCCTGTCACTAGTGGGGCTCCACAGGGCTCCATCCTCAGCCCAGTTCTCTTTAACATCTTCATTAATGACCTGGACCCCAGACTCAAAGGAATATTAAGTTTGCCAACAACACTAAGTTGGGAGGAGCTGTTGAGTCCCTCAAGGGCAGAGAGGCCCTGCAGAGACACCTTGATAAATTAGAGGGCTGGGTAATCACTGACTGCATGACGTTTAACAAGCGTTGCACCTGGGATAGGGCAACCCTGGTTGTGTGTATAGACCAGGGAATGAGGGGCTGCAGAGTAGCACTGTGAAAAAGGACCTGGGGGGTCCTGGTCAATGACAAGCTGAATATGAGTCAGCAGTGCCCTGGCAGCCAGGAGGGCCAACCATGTCCTGGGGGGCATCAGGTAAAGCATCACCAGCTGGCTGAGGGAGGGGATTGTCCCGCTCTGCTCTGCTCTGGGGCTGCCTCACCTTGAATATTGTGGCAGTTTTGGGCACCACAATATAAAAATGACATTAAGGTATTAGAAAGCATCCAAAGAAGGGTAGTGAGGATGGTGATGGGCTTTGAGGGGAAGCCTTAAGAGGACCAGCTGAGGTCACTTGGTCTGTTCAGCCTGGAGGAGACTGAGGGGAGTACCCATTGCAGTTACAACTTCCTCCTGAGGGGAAGAGGAGGGGCAGGCACTGATCTCTTCTCTGTGGTAACCAGTGACAGGACTCTAGGAAATGGCATGAAGATGAATCAGGGGAGGTTTTGGTCACATATCAGAACAGAACAGAAGATGCCAAGTTGGAAGGAACCCACAACAGACTCCCCAGGGAAGTGGTCACAGCATCAAGCCTGCCTGAGTTGAAGAAGCGTTTGGACAGCGCTCTCAGGCACACAGTGTGATTGTTGGGGATGGTCCTGTGCAGGGGCAGGAGCTGGACTCCTGATGAGTCCCTTCCAACTCAGTATATTCTATGATTCTATGATTCACCACACAATACCTAGAGTAGTACTCAAGAAATTACAACATGCAATTGCAAAAGAAGTTAAGATACTCTTCCCTTAAAAAGACTTAATTATATCCATAAGGATATAATTTTTATGTAGCTTTTGGGTTTTGCTCCGATTTATCTAAGGTATCCAGTCATAGGATATGGAATAAGATGAACTTGTATAGTATAGTAGCCTGTAGTGTATGTTCCCACAATGGAGAACATATTGAATTGCAGTATCTGATTGCTGATTTTGGCCTTGTAGCTTTCTGGAGCAACTTTCCTGTCCTGCAACTTTTCCTGTCTGTAGAGGCTGTTTGCACTGCAGAATGGCATACAAACATGTTTTAAAAATTGTTAATTGTATTATAAAGAAAATCCAGAAACACTTCATTTATAAACCGCCCCATTTGCATAGCTATCCAAATTATTACTATAAGTTACTGACACTGTACAGCCTAAGGAAAACACTCAGGTAAAACCTGTAGGATGAATCTTCTATAAAAACAAACCCAACACCATTTAAGCGATTAAAAAACCCAACATTTTAATCTTGAAGACTTTTCAAACATTACTGCAATATGATTGTAGGAAAACATGTTTCTTCTTACAAGGAAGTTAAGTATATCCAATGAGATTTGTATCTTCTTCAAATACAAAGTTTGATTTTCCTTGTTCAATTCCTCATTGCCAACATGGCATTTATGTCCCAAATAAGATTCCGTAACTGATCCATGATCTGCTTCAGCTGCTGGTTCTTCTGTTTCAGTTTCTGTGGAAAGAGTTTATTATCAGGTTTTTTTGTGATCAGTTCAATTAGCACAGTCAAAAAATCAACAAAAGTTATATAGCATTATATATAAATTTCATTATTATGAAATGCTATATGAACCTCTTCCTCAGTTGTCTGTGAGCACTATTAGTGGGACAATACATCCCCTCAAAAGCACACTCTAAAAATACAAGAAAGCCTCAAAAGGTAAGGACCACTGCTAGAGAGTCAATGCTGTTCTCTTCACAGCATTCTTTTTATCAAACACCTGACACCCTCAAATGCTGTAGGTTTGTGGGGATCATTCCTCACTTTTCGAAGTCCAAAAGAGAACATTATAAGTAGGAAGAAAGAATTCAGGGAACGGGTAAATTTATGTGAATGTATGTTTTGTGACTTGGGTTTGCAGAAA
The DNA here is from genome assembly GCA_036023395.1 of Myiotriccus ornatus. Lineage (NCBI taxonomy): Eukaryota > Metazoa > Chordata > Aves > Passeriformes > Tyrannidae > Myiotriccus > Myiotriccus ornatus. The sequence continues at coordinate 138,306,435 of JAYRBT010000082.1, read as the reverse complement.
AATGAGGGATTAACAGTAGAAGTTTGAAAAAGCACAAAGTATAGGTGAAGCAAATCAAGCTTTTGCAGCTTTTCTGCCTACGTAGGTCAACTGTGATGAGCTTAGAGTCCTGTCTTGAAAAAGGTTCTCCCAAGCATGCTGAATTCTTTAAAATTATATATTTGTTTTTGCAAATTGCAGAAGCATGCGAAGGAAGAGAAGAACAGCAAACTTGCTTTTATTTGGTTGCATAACCAAAACTTAATAATTATGTTTTTACAGAAGAAAGATCTGGGCATTAAGACATCATACAATTTCCTTAACCTTTCACGTTTCACAATAATGCCCATATTTATTGTCTCATTTATTCACTGTCCTGCTCAAATTGAAGCTGTTGAGAAGTAAGTTAGGTTGTTATTAACAATACACAGTATGTTCTCCATTTCATTCTGATTTGACAGAATGTCAGCCTTCTTGCATTAGAGATCAAACTACTTATTCATTAAGGAAGTCCAGAGTTCCAAGTAAAGTGAAAGCACAGGAAAGACTTGCTACCATCAAAAGAGAACAAAACGTTCCAGGTTTGACATAATTTTGTTACTGCCATACAAATGGCAATAAATTAAAAGGGGGATTCAGATCAGTAATACAACCACAGCAACTGCAAGAGTGATAAAATGAAGCAACAAAAGAAGCAGTGTCCTGAAAATTGTCTCCTGAATTTTGATGCAGACAACACAACAATATTTTTAAGTTGCCCAGCTCGTCAGCTGGGAAAAAAGTCCAGAGTAAAAAAGGAAGCCCATTCACTTTAGAACTTTAAAAACAGTCTGTAATTAGGTAACGGTAATTACCATTACTATTACAAATTACTATGGTAATTAGGCTTAGATTACATGGGGAACATAGTAAGGGAAATATTTCTGAACACAGACTTTGGGGGACACATTTCCTGTAAGAAGAGACAACATTCAGTTCCAGACTCCTGAGAAGGATGTGAAAACAGAGGTAGGAATAACACTGAGTTTCTAATAAAGCACTTGACAGACTAAAAAGCATTATAAAGACAACTATGGGCAAATATCTAATGCTTCTTGTTGTCATTTCCATTTGCTGATCCAAGACTTCACAATACACAGCAGAGATCCAACTCCTAAAGACAAGAGAGAAAACTAAGAATCATGTCATTACCACAGCATCCAAACAACAGAGTTATAAGTATCTTCCTACAAAGGTCTCTATGCTTGAGAAAGAACAAGCAGGATGAGATAAACAAGTACGTTCATACCTGTGGCATTTTTAAACATGTTTCTGTTTGCCATCCTCAACATTCAATCTTAAAGTAATCAGCGAATGTTACATCAAAACTACTAGTTTAATGCAAGCTGTCACTCACTGATACTGAGGGCATGCCATTTCAAGATTTTTTCTAAACCTTCATCAATAGAAATGAAGGCTGAACAGTCAGTGATGGTCAGACAGAAATAAGAACCATTGACCTCTGATAAGCAGACTGTGTTCTCTCTCCATCCATGTCTAATTGTATTGTTAAATACTCTTACTTAGGTAAGCTCACATGAACCTTATGTAAGTTATGCCCAAAAGACTCATTCTATAAGATTGTTTTCCTTTCCTGTGCAAGCATATGACACTGTAAATTGCTTGATCTTTATTTGATACTAGACAAGGGAACCTTCAAACTGGATTTCATTTGTTCTCAAAGCATCTGTAAAGACAGGAAGTATAAAACTGTTTCTTTATTTATCTGAAGATAATTTTAGATCCTTGTCTTCAGTGAAGACCTATTTTCTTAGCTCTTCTACTTTTTCTAGAGACAGATAAGAACATCTAAGATGAAGCACCATCCCTGGATTGCTAGGCTGTTGAAAGTATAAAGAGAGGAGAAAAAATTCACTTCAGAGAGCATGGTCTCCTAATTGAAATGCACAGAGTGATCTTTGTTACTGATCTTTGACAGGCAGTGGTTCACACCACAAAGTAATACATAATTAATATGTTCTGCACCACTGGAAGTGCTGGCCTCTGCTTAAGACTTTGCTGAGCCAGAAGAACATCTCAACCCAGGTCTAACCTTGGAAAGATAGGTGAAATGGCCTTCTTGGGAAATGGGCAAGTTCTGTAAGCAGATTCTGCAGTAATGACAAATTTTCGTTTGAACAGATTGCTTGCAAGTTGTCTCCCACTCTTTCCTCCTTCTACTGAAATGAATTAGTTGAACTCTGGACTGCTTCTCATGATTAACAGTTGTATGAAACAAGAAAAAGTACTTCATCCCACATACATGCTACAGCTTCTGACTTTATCTGTTTTAAGATAGCACAGGGAAATTATCTTATATGAGGCAGTTTATAATGAGTTAAGAGACCTAAATTCAACTTTATCTGACAGGCAGGTTTCTGTTAGTCCCCTTCTGTCAAGAAAGGGATCTGACTGTAAACCAATCCTAAGAGGTCTTCTTTGGTGATACTAATATTCAATGTGATTAACTATCCCTTTTGATTGACGCTGCAAGCACTATGGCCAGGAGGATGGAGATGGCAACGACTGCACCTTCCAGTAACCAACAAGACCTTAGTATGCATAGGTCAGGTAAGACATTTATGAAAACATGTACTGAAGCACAAAACCCACTTAAATTAAATGAGTCATTATGCTGCACTCAAGCCATTTGTTAGAAGTCCCTTCTTCAGGTAAAGAAAGTAGTGTAAACACTGTGGAAGAGTAAGATCATATTCCAACTGGTGCCTGCAAAAACATCGACAGTACTTGCCTATGTTGTACAGGCTCTCCTTCTGCTTAAGAAAAAAAACAAACAGGGTTTTCCACCTTGAAAATCTTATATAAAAGACCACACCCCTGAATCCTGTGACAGCTATAGTTTTTACCTGCTCTGTTGAAGATCTACAACAGTACAGGCCAGAAGGACACCTCAGTGTAATAAAACGTTAAATATTAATAACACTAGTACCTTTAATTGCATAAATCTTGGTAGAATTAAAAAATTATGCTTACTTTGTTGATTATGACTCTACTACGGAGAACTTGCATCATGTTCTTTTTCCATGAGCATAGAATCATGGAACAGTTTGAGTTAGAAGTGACGTTTAATGGTCATCTCGGCCAACCCCACAATGAGCATCTTCAACTAGATCAGGTTGCTCAGAGACCCATCCAGCCTGATCGGGAATGTTTTCAGGAATGGGGCACCTACCTCCTCTCTGGACAAGTGTTTCATCACCCTCAGCATAAAAGATTTCTTCCTTATATCTAATCTAAATTGACTTTCTTTTAGTCTAAAGCCATTACCCCTTGTCCTACTGCAACAGGCCCTGCTAAAAAGTCTGTTCCCATCTTTCTTGGGAAGCCTTTCAGGCCCCTTTAGGTACTGAAAGGCTGCTATAACTTCTCCATGGAGTCTTCTCTCCTCCAGACTGAAGAGCCCCAACTTTCTCTGCCTTTTCTCATAGGTGAGGTGCTCCATCTCTCTGATCATTTTTGTGGCTCTCCTCTGGACCTGCTCCAACAGGCCCATATCCTTCCTGTGCTGCAAACCCCAGAGCTGGACACAGAACTCATGTTACTCCTTCTCACCATTAAACTGCTGTAGGAAGTGATTGCTGAAAGCCTTATGAAGGTGACAGTGGCCTTGAAATTTATACAGAAACACAACATTTGTCACAGGAAAGTGAAATTTATACTGTTCCCTTTTTAAATGAGTCCTTCTCCTTCTTTTTTCCTTTGTCAAAAAATATTGTCAAAAAAAAGACAATATTATATGCATATAGCTGGAAAAAAATATGATAGAAAGAATGTCCTCAACAATTTGCTCAAACTCTCTTAAAAGTTGCAAGGTGATATGCTAAGTTATGTCTGCTCAACTGATACCAAGGTCCACTTTCCATCATAGTATCAATCTATGTATAATTTTCTTCCAAAGGGATAAAAAATATTAATCACTAATACAGTAACTGCTGTGCAATGAAACATTAACACAGCTTTTCCTGATGTCATGCACAGGCGTAACTGTTCTACCCTTACCAGAAATGAGGCTGGGTTTTCTGCCTTGCTCCTCACCTGACAGCTGAAGGGAAAACTGCTCCTTCTGCATGTGTACTCTGTGTTCCTGAAACATGCAGAGGCACCAGTGACTGCCTGTGCTCCACTGCATGCTCAGTACCTTTCACCTATTGACCCAGATGGGATTGTACATATCCACCGCTCTGCTGTCGGGGAGGAAGAAGCACGTTCATTCAAGCAGATGGATGTTTGCTCCATACCAATTATTTATCATTCAACAATGAGGTCTGAGGTCTTATTTACTGAGTACCACCTAGGCTATGTAGCTTGTCACAGAATTACCCATTCCCCTTTGGTGTTACATCCCCATTCTTAACATGAAAATCACACAGATGTATGACCCTCAGTTACAGATGGCAAACTAAGTCACATGAATACCAGAGATAAAACTGGAATGCCTACTAACTTTGTCCAGAGACACTTGAGATTCAAGTTCATCACTAAACTTCATATTTTAACAGCTCCCCACATATTCAAAGCTACCATGAACCATAAGAGGAAGAATGAACAACTGCCACAGATGTTTTGAGAGAAAAAAAAAATTCAGTTTTCAGGAGCTGCCTTCACTTATTTACTCACTGCTCGCAAAAAATCCTTGCTTCTCATTCCCAAATTCCCTGCTTATTCAATACTCTCATACCAGTTACACAACACACAAACCACGATTTTTATGATCTTATTTACTAAAATACTGATTCAGTCTAAACACTGCCTTGTCTACAACAAAAGCAGAGTAAGTCCAGGACTCTTCCAGAAAAGAAAGTGAGGAGAGGGGAAGAGGAACCAAATGTGATAATGCAGTAAAGGTTGTATAATATGCACCTATGTGAGGACAAAAGGTGACAATTGGGATTGTATAGACAGCTTTAAGCTCATTTTTTCCTAACTTTTTCAACATTGCAACCATGATATTATTTTGATATAGGATGTAATATGAAAAACTTTGCATGTAACATTTTACACAAAACTGAAAAAGAAGTATATCATTATCTGACATAAAATGCATCTGAATGCTGTGGGAGCTGTTTGATGACATTACAAGACCACTCTATGTAATTTTCTACTGGAGAGGGGAGGAGGCTCCTGATGAAGAAAGAAACATCTTAACTCATCTGCAAGAAAGTCAAGGAGTGGTATCATGTCCAGACACGAATTGATAAAGTCATGGTGACTGGAAACAGTCACCTTGGATTTACCAAAGATGCGCTGTGCCTGAAAAACATCACGTCCTTCTACTGAGAAATGACTGGATATGTGGTAAGGGGAGAGCAGGGGCTTTTCTTTACTTTCATTATGAATCAGGCTTTTGGCACGATCTCTCACATTCTTGTAGCCAAACTGGAGAGACGTGGTTTGGATAGGTGGATTACAAGATTGATGGAAAATTGTCTGGTCTATGGGATTCTAAATGCTGGGATCATCAGTATTAAGACCAAGTGGTAGCTGGCCACTCTAGGAAGTTTTTCAGGTTTGATACTAAAGTGAGTTTTCTTAATATCCTCATTAATGACTAATCCACACTTACCGTATCAAATCTACATCAGTGTATCAAATTTGTGGACAATGCCAAGTAGGGGAAAGTGATAAATATACTCAGTGGTAGGATATCTGATTCAGAGGGACCGACCTTGGGAACTTCGATTAAAGCAAAATCCTACATCTGTACCCACAATAAACTCACACAACAGCACAGGCAGAGACTGAAGAGAAATCACATTTGCAGAAAAGGATCCGAGGTAATTTTGATACTTTTTGACAAGTAGAACATGAGTCAGCAGCAGATCTTTTCGCAACAATGAAGACTAACTGCACACTGTGCTATATTAGAGAGAGTGCACCTATCAGGTCAAGTGAAATTGTTATTCCCTCTCTATTTGGTTCTGAAGAACAACTGTCCAATTTGGGGATCAATATAAAGCACTAACACACTGAATAACACCTAGTGGAAGACCACTAAGATGATTAAAGGTGTATTTGTTCAGTCTCAAGCAGAGAAGGCCAAAAGGCATGATCACTGTCTTCATCTACCTACTGAAGATCACAGAAAAAAACAAGCTGTACTTTTCTTGAATGTACACAGCAAAAGGATGAGGGAAAGTGAATGTATGAGCTAGGAAAACATTGCGATGTAACATTAGGAAAGATTTCACAGTGAAAATCAACCCTTAAGAAGGGACCAGAAAAGGTAGAATTTCCATCCTTACAGGTATTTGAAATGCTACTGGATATGAGCTGGAGCAACAAGATCTTACTCTGCTGGTTGACCCTACTTTGAGCTGGAGGCTGAAGCAGATAATCTCCAGACCTCCCACTGAGTCTAAATTCCTCTGATTCTACCATTGCAGAGAGCCAGTTTGGGTACTCAAAACATGATGGAACTGTCTCCAGTGCAGATTAATCTGCTGAGAAGGTGTCCAAATAAAGAATTCTTCCCCTCTTGCCAAAGCGTTATGTGGTGCACATTCATATTTTGGGTGAGAAAGGACTCGACACATATAAAACAAAAATGCATGAAAATAGTGTGAAAGGTAGTTTAAAAGGAATTTAGGTTTTTCAGCATAGTTCAAAAGTAAAGTTTTCCAAAGAGGAAGATACTAATTGCAAATTGCTGTCACTTTAAGGATACTTCCCTACACAACATCAGCTGCAGTGCACAAGGCTTACGTTATCAAAAAAAAGCCCAGAGCTAAACTCGTAACAGCTTAATGTAAAAGTCTGTCATGTGGATTGTCTTTTCCTCTCTTAGTAAGACCACTGTTAAACACTTAGCAAATGGTAATAAAGAATATCAGACACGACTGTTTTTTAAGGAGTCACCTGGAATGTCCTAATGCTATTTCCCATCCTTTTATTTTCATCCAAATGTACCGAGATTACTAATTATGCCATAGTTTTCCTAAGTGCTTCATTTGAAACCAGACCTCTGGCACCTAAGAAACCTAAGCTGTACTTGCTCCACACAGATTAAAGCATTCTCAGTTTCTGATTTGATATTTTCTAAGTCCTGTCAAATGTACTACAAGACTACAGACCTAAGGTGAGCCTTAGGTGAAAATAACAGTGATGATGCTATACTTAAAAGGTAAAAAACCTGTAGACTGAACATTAAACAGTTGAAAAATATGAAGACAAGTGAGGAAATCTTGGTAACAGCTTCCAGTTGTTGCAAATAGATAAATTTCAATGAAAACTGAGTCAAGACTTGTACTAGTAAACCAACACAAATGCTAAACTGATTCTGGAACAGTAAAATATTTATTCCGAAAGACAGTCAACCACCCCAATAATTTACAAGCCCAGAAAGCAAATACAGTTAAAAAAGAATAAGCTACATTTTTGGGAACTGCAGCAGAGAATTGTTTAGTACAAAAGGCAGAGGTAGTTCAGTGCTCAAGAAATGGTTTGTTTGTTTTGTAATAATGGTATATATACTTAGTGCTGCCAAAACTCCCTTGTGGTATTAAGCTTAATGGATTTTATTTAAACCTACAGTTGCTAATTACTACTGAATTGCTAGGACAGAAATTCATTACCTTGTAAACTGATCTATATTTTAAATTAACAGACAAGTACTTCCACAGCCAAGGTGAGCGCATTAAACTTTCTGACCTACAATGTAAGACTAATGCAGCAGAAAGATGTCACTACACAACAAACCAACACCAAAAGCTCCTGCGGTATTTACGAACTGCTACACCAACAGCTCCTCCTGCCCCATGAACGAGATGTTGAGTATAGGAAGTACCTGAGGTTCCTCTCCTCCTCCACTGAGGATGCCCTTCCCAGACAACTGCAGCAGCAAAGCAGAGCTGCCATGTTTCAAGTCAGTGGTTCATGGAATGAGGGGCATTTTTGTGTGAGAATATGTGATCCACAAGATTTGTATGAGCTACTACTAGCTCTGTCTGAGCTCCACACTGAGGGGCAGTTGGTGCCTTTCACATACATCCAGAGCCACTAAAGAAATCAGACTGGCTGGGGTATCACATATCTCAATAGTGTCAAAGTACTGGATTATTGCAACAATGCTTTTTTTGGTACCAATAAGAGCCAAGACTGAAAAAATGCTGCCTATTAGAGCAAAAAGGTTTAGGTGAGAACAGGACAACAGCTGAATGACAACAGTGGGTCAAGAATATATAAAGCTTCCATATCTGTAATGTAGGTTTCCCTATCACAGCATCTGCAGAAACATTTTGCATTATGAAATTTTTCTAAAATAAATTAATCCAATTGAGTTGGATGTTACGTACTACAGAGGAACTGAAAAGCTAAGAACCAGAGAGAGCTAGTTAAGCCCAGCAGCCAGTGTCAGAAATTAGATCAATTAATAATGATTAATATATTAATAATGATTAATAATGATTCTAGTGATTTTTCTTTGCAGAAAGAAGAATTTCTTTATTTCTAGTCATGAAACCCAAATCATTTCCTATTCTGAAAACTACTAAAATTCAAGCTTTGAAAGTGGTAGTGGATGTGCTTGTACAGCGGGAGGGAGACAAAAGAAAAAAATCAGAGCACTTCCAAAAAACAAGAAGTTTAACTTTCTTTTGCAGTAGTTAGTAAGCATTTGTCCACAAGAATATTAGAGAAAGTTCAACTATCTTGTGAAGATTTACTATGGAAAAGATGGAAAAGTAGGTCTAACATTTAGGTGTAAATACAGGATTTCAGACCAGATTTAAGTGAAGGTTTAAATGCATTCTTAATTACCAGTTTGCAACCAATGGTCCTATAACACCTCATCATAAAAATTTATGAAATTCTTTTCACAAGATCACACCAAGGAGGTTTTAAAACACATTAGCATACAAGTACAACAACAAGGGCAAAACTATGTCACAGAACTATTAAAACCACAGCAAATATGGACAGTTAAACTTATTAACACTTAAAGATTGCAAATAAATGTGCATAAATTCACAGTACAACACTGCATACGACATAATATATACAACCCTGCTATATCAGCACTTAGGAGAACGATTACAACAGGGAAGCTGACAACTGCTTTTCTCTAAATTCAAGTAGTCCCCATTTTTCTCAATAAATGGGTTATGAAAAATACAGTACATCTCTGAGTGTTGAAGACAAATTAAAATATTGGAAATATTTTAAAAGTTAAGAATCCACCAATTATTCTCTAAATTAAACATTTCATCTACTTATTTCCTTTGTTCAGTTATTTTTGTAGATGATATTTCCTTTTTACTGAGCATTTACAGATATTACAGCCATAGAAATATTTAATTAATCCTATCTTTGTACTTTACAGATTGAAGAAACAACGTTCAAAACTGAGGTCTGGTAAAACTTCATATTTTAATCTCAATATTATATTAGTATTTACTCTAGCATATTTATTTTTAGATTTGAATCCATCTTTAGCAATTTTCCCCAACTGCAGACTGCCACTCAAACTGAAAATTTAACAGCATCTTTATAATTCATAGCACATTGTTGTCTGAATGTGTTAAGATTCAATAGATGTTCCACCTAACAAAGGAATGGTCTTCCTCAAACTGTCAAAATATAAAAGCCTTTACCAACTCACATAGTTGTAACAATATTTACATCTGATGGTCAATATTCCTTTTTTTTTTTTTTAAACCTGAGGTAGTTCAACAGGCACCTTACCTCAGTCTGTAGTGCTGATATTTAGTGGGCTAAGCATAAACATAATACACTGTGTTCAAAAGAATATATGTCGGTTTTAAAAGAGACACAAGTGAAAACTGTCAGGGAACCTAAACTCTACAGCCAGAGTTAAAATGATAATAATAATAGTAATAATAATAATAATAGCCAAACAAACAAAAAAAACCCAAAAAACCCACAACCAACCAAACAACCAAAAAACCAAAAAAAACCCCAACCAAAAGACTCCAAGAACACTTGTTTCCTAAAAGGTAATTCTGATATAGTTAAGTGCAAGAAGTATTTATCCCCAAGTTTGATGGTACTCATCAGACATTCTGCATTTAGTAAAGCAATCTAGAAATTTAAGCTTTGTGATGTCAGTGTGACATTTCCTATTTTATGCAAATTATTTTAACTTTGTTACCTTATTTACTTCCATAATTTCCCTTCTCTCTTCACTAGCAAAACGAAGCTGACTTGCAGCACCACGATCATCATGCTTAGAGCCATCTTCTTCAACATATGGAATAAGTTGCTGTGAAGACAAGAAATATTAGCTTTTTTTAAATTAAAGAAAAATTAAAAGAAGAAATTAAAAAAAAAAAGAAATCAAATGCAGGAGATACATAAGGTACTACCATTTTCTTCCACAGGTTCAAACTGCTCAACAGGAAGTGGACATAAACTTGTCACCTCAAACCCAAAGGCCTTGGAACGACCTCAGCTGGTTCTCCAGGAAAACGTTGTGCTTCAAAAGGACACAATCCCACTTATTACCATGCTTAGACCCAAGCTATTTCACAACTGCAGGCAAAACCCACACTTTCCCTTTCAAGATGTGTATCATGGATAAATCTTGTATATTCTTGAACGATGCAGACTGTGATTTTAAATTTTACTATTCCACACTAAGAAATACCACAAAAAAGAGCTTGTCATTATTATAAAGTATTTTAGCAGAGGGGCAGGTACCAATCTCTTCACTATCATGACCAGTGACAGGACTTGAGGAAAAAGCACGAATCTGTGTCAGGGGAGGTTTAGGTTGGATATCAGGAAAATGTTTTTAACCCATAGGATGGTTGAGCACCAAACAGGCTCCCCAGGGAAGTGGTCACAAGCCTGCCTGAGTTCAAGGAACATTTGGACAATGCTCTCAGGCACATGGTGTAATTCTTGGGGTGTCCTGGGCAGGGCCAGGAGTTGGACTCAATGATCCTGATGCGTCCCTTCCAACTCAGCATATTCTATGACTCTATGATTCTATACTAACCATAATTATGACTGGCTTTACATAGCTACTTGGTTAATACTCTAGTTATGATTTGCTATTTTAGTTAACCTCTGTTTGGCTATTCTTAGGACCAGGCCTATAGTTACCTAAAGGGAGTTTTTCCTAAGTATTTCCCACTGTGATCTCCTCAGACACATAGAAACATAGTTTTGTTTAGGCTGGAAAAGACCATACTGTACTATCATTTCTGTAAGCTTCTACACAAGACAAAAATCTTTGATGAAGTGTTCCTAAATGAATACTACTGTACGTTTCCTTCCTAAAAAGAAAATAAATTAAAAAGAATCAGTAAATATAGCAGGTACAAAACAAATAAATGCTTCTGTGTCAGAACACTCCCAAGCTACTAACAACTAATAAAAAAAAAATAAGCTGTAACATTTTATACATAGCATACATCCACAGTGTCCACAGTGCAACATTGTTTTTTCTGTCCTGAACCAAGCAAAATTACATCCACGTTCCCATACACACTACAGGAAATGAAAGACTAGTACTGATGAAAATGAGTAAGCAGACATTCGTTCAAAAGCCTGGGAGCAAGTTGCTCACCAAGTGCATATTAACTTGTTATTTACACTGGGGTGTAATATTTCAAACCATTCAGCATCCTCTTTCAGCATTCTGATAGAAAACTTACTTTGATTATTCCCACTGAAAATTTAATTTCCTTCTATGCAAAAATTTCTGTAGTCCACTCTTATTAAGCTTATCAAAATGGACAAAAACTACTACACTAAACTTTGCCATGAAAACATTGTAAAGGTTAACTACTTACTACATTTGCAGACCATAAAATGAAGTAGTGTGGCTCCTAAATACTCTTGGAAAAAACTCCTCTCTCTGATGGAAAAGTAAAGTAGCACTCAAAGTAGAACACTTCCTTTGAAAACCTCCTGTCTTTCAGAAAAAGTACTAGAAAAAAACCCAAACCCACAAAGAAAAGCCAAATTACACCTAACACACAAAAGCAGGAAATTTAAACCAGATCTGCTTCACAATTATCCTATGCCTTGCTATGCTAGTAAACAGAAATTTAGTAATACCTATCATATTGCTAGTATACATTTACAAAAAATGTGAAAACATATCAATAATGACAGACTAAGGGACATTAGTAGGTACTGACTCCTCTTGACTGTTCAAAAAAAAAAAAGAGAATTTTGTAAATATTCTTTAAAAGTATGGTTAGAATGTCAGCCACAAAATAATATGATTGAGACTATTATTGAAATGCTGAAAGAAGAATTTAAGAAAACTGATCCAAGAGGAATGGTGTGCCACTGTCATTCACCCTAACCAGTAAAAACATGAGACAGGCAGGCATCTCCTAACTCAAGAGCAGAAAAGACTAAGCAGATCAAAAAGAAAGAATTCCAACTACTGATTCAAAACTTTGCCGCACCTGTTATCAGTGAGACATCACATTAAAAAAGCTTACTCATTTACTCTACTGCACACAAGTCAACACACCATGGAAAAAGTTTTATTCTTTAAAATGGGAAAGTTATCCGACTCCCTTGCTTGCTGTCAGATTTCTCTGAAACACCTGGCAGTGACTGCTGACAGAAGTAGTAGTCTAGAAGTAGCAGTCTAGACTGCACTGTACAGAATGAATGAATGAACCTAATTTCTTTATTCCTATTCAGTGAAGAGACTGAAATACAAAATATAATGCTTATATGGTTAAAATTCAATGGCCAATCACAAGTCTGTTAATAAAGTTGCCTCCGAATCCAAAGATCAATATTTAAAGAACTTCATAGTTCTGGATAATTAGAGCAGTAGTAACTCGAGTCATAACACAAAACAGGGTTTAAGAGTATTACTAGGAATTAGAAACAACTTAACTGATTAGGAGGAAAACAAAGTTTTAATTTTACTAGGAATGGCAGTTTTATTACAAAAAACTTTGGCCAATCCTCCTTCATGGAAGTCTGATGCTGTAACTTTTCCGTCACCACTGCACAGTTAGGTTTGGTTCATCCTGGCCCAGCAGGTTAGGAGTACCAGAATGAGGCAACTAAGGAGGCACATACTGATGGTCAGAGAAAGAGAATAATGCTTATTAGTGAGGGAGTCAGGCTGACAGGTGACAGCTTGAAGCAGGCTGTTCCTCACTTTTTCCCCACTTCTTTTAAAAAATTTACCCTGAATCCTTCAATTTCCTAGGGGAAATAAATTGATAAAGGAAACAAGAAGCTTGTGGAAAAAGGCTAAAATTTTAAATTAAGTTTGATTTCACAGAATCACAGAATCAATTAGGTTGGAAAACACCTCTGAGATCTTGTCAACTAGACCATGGCACTAAGTGCCACATACAGTCTTTCATTAAACTCCTCCAGAGACGGTGACTCCACCACCTCCTTGGGCAGCCCATTCCAGTGTTTAATCACCCTTTCCTAACGTCCAGCCTAAACTACCCCTGGCACAGCTTGAGGCCATTTCCTCTTTTCCTGTCACTTGTTGCCTGGGAGAAGAGGCTGACCCCTACTTTGCTACAACCTCCTTTCAGGGAATTGTAGAGAGTGAGGAGGTCTCTCCTGAGCCTCCTTTTCTCCAGGCTAAACAACCCCAGCTCCTTCAGCCAGTCCTTGTCAGACTTGTGCTCCAGAACCTTCACCAGCTTCAATGCCCTTCTCTGGACATGCTCCAGAACCTCAACATCCCTCCTTAATTGAGGGGCCCAGAACTGGGCACAGCACTCGAGGTGTGGCCTCACCAGTGCTGAGTGCAGAGGGAAAATTTCAAATTGGGATTCAATTTCAAAATTGGATCCCTCCTGACTGGTAAGAACTGATGATGTTAACGTGAAAGTTTCACAATCTTTCAATGAGCTCTAACTAATAAACAGACTTCACTTAATATCCAGTCTCATTAAAACTTGTTATGAGTCTCCTGCAACTGAGAATGGATGATATGCTATGCAGAGAGTGGTTATTCCAAGCTGTGATGTATATATTTACATATATATACTTACTTCTATGGGAACAGGATCGAGCCCAGCACAGTTTTCATTGCATTTGTCATAGACTAATCTCAGTTTTCTGAAGAGTATTGATAACTGACGGAGATGTTCCTGCAGCTTTCCCAGTCTGTCTTGATATGTTGCAGTATGATAAGTAACACCATTTGGTAACTTAAGAGAACCAAAACATAAAAAATATTAAAGCCTCTGTCACACAAAAATAAACAGACCAAAAGAATTCAGATGGGGTTCTGTACATTTTAAAATCAGACAATCACATTATTTCCACAGCAATCACTGAAATTTTTATTTTCTTTACCGGCAAAATTCTGTATTTTATATGCTCAGTCAGTACTGTCAAACAGCTTCATGTATTCTATACTTTGGTCATTGCCAATCCCTCGAACTCTTTTCAGTGACTGTTCACAATGCTTAAGTATGACACTGTTGAGATCCAACTATTACACTTTGAGAGTTTGTGTCTCAACCCCAGGCCACAAATATCAGTAACACAAGAGTCATGAAAATAGAAGGAATGGAGCTTATTATTTATCTTCTGCTTTCCACAGAGAGGAAGCACAACGAAAGTTTGTATGCTTTCTCAGTAAGTAAACATATACAAGGATTATGTCCACTTTTATAAGAAAAAAAAGGAAGTTTTAGGTGGGAAATATTACCAAAAAAGATGAATGAAAATTCCTCTAAAATTACTCCCTGTATGTTAACATAAACAGAGAAACATAACTGGCACATAAACAGACTTTGCTATTTATAAAGGAAAACACAGTTACGAAGTGTATTTAGAGTTTATTTATTGTGGGGGCAACAACAATTCAGCATTTCTGAATATTCTACACGTTCACTTTATCTACAGGAGTAAACAAATAGATTAAGAGTAGTATTCACTTCTTCAAACAATCCTCCTTTTTAAAGCAATTTGATCGAGATATCTAAACGTCCCAAGCCACCTCCCCTGTCTGTATATACTGACAGTCAGTGACAAAAACATGGGAAGCAAGGACCATGAAAACAAAAAGCTGCTTTTCACCTGCATGTTCCTCAGTAACTGGAAGATTTCCATGGTTCGGAACACAATGTCCTGCACGGTCTCCTGGCCGATGCGGCAGAGCGATGCCGTGTTCACCTCCCTGGCCGCCTGAGCCTGCGGGCCCGAGAACGCGCCGGGCGGCATCCCCGCCCCAGCCAGAGGGGGGGTCGACATCTCCCGGCCTTAACCAGTCCCGCTAGGACGAGCAGAAAAGGGGAGGTTATGATGGAACGATCAAGTACTTGAGTCTATCCTAGTAAACTTCTGAGGGACAGCTATCCCGTTCCTCTTCCCCGCACGCGGCCCTACCCCGGGCAGAACTGCTCAAGCGACGGAGCCGGCTCAGCGCGGCACCCCTCGGGTCGGACCAACCCCTGGGGTCGGACACCGCTCCCTCACCCACCGCAGCCTCGCCGGGCGGCGGGACCGGGGACGCTCCTCACGCACCTCCGTCCCCTCAGCGCGGCCACCGCCCCGACCCGTCGCAAGGGGACACGGCAGCGACCCACCCGCTCCCGCCCGGGCCCGGCCCCGCTCCGGGCTGCAGCCCCCCGTGCCCCGCACCCTCGGGCCGCGGCACCGCGGGCCCCGCCGCGGCGCGGGCGGAAGCGCTTCCCGGCGCCCGGTGCCGTCACAGCCGGCGGGGCGGGAGCGGCGGGCGGGGCCGGCGAGCCTGTCACGGCCGCTCGGTGCGGTCCCTGTGCCCGTCGCTCTCCTCGGCCGGGAGCCGGGGTCGTTTTCCTGGCTTGCTGAATCCAGTGAGGACTTGCGGGCTCGTCACCGTGTAGAGGTGTCGGCCCCGAGCCCTGCACGCGGCCTATTGGGGTCAGAATCCCCAGGCGTGTTCGCACAAGTCGCACCTTCCCTGTGCTACATCGTAGAATCATAGAACAGTCTGGCATGGAGGTCCCCTTAAAGATCAGTTAGTTCTGAACGCCCATGCCCTGGCAGACCAGGGTGCTCAGAGCCCCCCATCCAACCTGGCCTTGAACACTTCCAGGGGTGGGGCATCAACAAGTTCTCTGGGAAACCTGTTCCAGTGCCTCACCACCCTCACAGCAAAGAATTTTTTCCTAGCATCTGATATAAACCTACAGTCTTTCAGTTTGAAGCCATTCCCCTCTGTACGATCACTACAGTTCCTGATGCAGAGTCCTTCTACACCCTCCTTGGAGGTGCCTTCAGATACTGCAAGGTTGCTATGAAGTCTCCACACAACCTTCTCCAGGCTGAACGGCCCCAGCTTTCTGTCTTTCACCACCTGTAGGGGAGGTGATCTGGTCCCAGTCATGCTGATAAATGGCTGAAAATCTGTTTTGGAAGGCAGGAGTATGTATGTCAGTATACACAGGCACACCTGTATTAATTTTACAGCTTTATAGGTGTTCTGCTACTCCTTCTTCCTCAGAAACATTACTGCCAATACAGAAAAGCCTTAACACATGGCCTTCCTGTGTCAGAGTATTTCTGTGGGTATAAAATGTCTCTGAGTGCTTGTACCGCACTAATACAATTACAGTGAGGAAGTTTGGAAATACAGACAAGACCTCCTGTGTGAGGGAGAGGGAATACCCTCAAAAACAAATCAGGGGACTGATAGATACAAATTGTCTGTGCAGTAACCAATGCTTACTGTCTGCCTAATGAGAAATTTCTTCCTATGCAAAAATCAGTAAGTACCAAAGTTTCTCTTTTTTATTTCCAAGTCATGTCATACCTAGAACTCATATTTGAGTGAGTTTGACAACTAGTCAAAATCATGACAAAATATGAATTCTTACTAAGTCCAGTCAAGATAGTTGGGCTGTATTAAAACTGATGTTACAAATTATCTTTTTTGTGAAATGCATTGCATTTGTAATGCTGTAAAAATAAATCAGAAATTTGACACGTGGTGTCGGGAGGCAAGAAATTGGGTGAGGAGAAAAGCTGAGCTGTTTAAGGATTTTCCTTTGCTCAAGAGACCTTCTGCAGCTGGAAGGTTTAAGTCTAGAAAACATAATGTGGGAAGCAGCAACATTCTGTTTTTCCCTCGGGCTGTTTTTGCCAAAAAAGATGCAGTTTCTATCAAGAGAGATAATTGCAGGTTATGTAAAACTTCAAAGCATTTTTTCCCATCGACTGAGGGGAAGGGAAATAAGAAGAGAAAGAGAAAACTGTAAAAAGCAACCCAGAGGGCATTCTGTGCATGTGTTGGGCCTTTGACACATAAGGCAGGAGCCCAGCTTTAGGGTGTGTGTGTGTTCTCTCCCACCTGGCTGTGAGTTCTCGCAGTCTGTTCTAGCATTTCCGAATTTGGAAATAAACTGTCTTCAATGCTGAAGCCAATGGCTTAGTTCTCTGGTTACCTGCATGCATATGAAATCATACATGTGGTATACAATCTTTGTTAAAGAAAGAAAAAAACAGTCAAGGAACAGTCAGGAACAGAACCATACAAACTTGCTGTTGGAGGCATTTTGCTGCAGAAAACATTTTTTACCTCGGAAACAGACTAATGAGGGTAAATACCATGCCCTTTCCTAAACTGAAGCTTGTTGCTGCCTGTCTAAGTTCTCTCTAGCACTCTGCCTTAGCCAAAATGCAATGTAAATAATTATATTTTAACAAAGATCTCAGCATAAAGGATAGAAAAGTGGTTTCTTAAACCGATAGGAAAAAATGGTTTATAAAAATAAGAGGGGTATATTTTCAGACAGCAAAAGAACATCCCATGGTGTCTGGCTAGGCAGTGCTTGAGAAGAGCAACCCCTGGAGAATTTCAAAGGGCTTGTTTGAAGGCTTGAATCTCAGTTCACCGTACATTGAGAAAATTATGCAAAAACTATTCAAGGGTTGAGCACAAAGGATAACGATTTCCTCTTCCGATTGCATGGCCAAGAGCTCTGTTCACACCACTTAACTTGCTGTCCCAGATCTGATGGCATGAGAGTAATGAACGACCCAGACCACCTACTATTCAGGTCTACCAGACCCAGACTCCATAAGCAGTTGTATCCTGAAGTGTAAGGCTGTCACGTACAGTAGGCAGTTGAAACATGCAGCCAAGTCTGCATGTGGAGAGTGCTGAAGAGTGTTGCTAGGAGGCCTGTCGTTCTTCAT
This sequence comes from Myiotriccus ornatus, assembly GCA_036023395.1. NCBI lineage: Eukaryota > Metazoa > Chordata > Aves > Passeriformes > Tyrannidae > Myiotriccus > Myiotriccus ornatus. The sequence continues at coordinate 138,288,303 of JAYRBT010000082.1, read as the reverse complement.
TGCCAGTCTGTGGAGCCATCTAAATCTGACATTTCCCTTCCAGACAAAGGAATCTCTTCCTTTTGGATAAGAATATTTTCTTTGTTGATTGAGAAAAATATAATTATATATTTTTCTTTTTAAAAGCAATCTGTTAAGCAGCCACTGTCTGACTTCAGTTTGGGCCAAGTGCTTTCATCTGGAAGGTGTCCAAATCAGAGATCATCTTTCACATCCATTTCAATTTCTGTGGCATTGGTTCAAACAGTGTCTTAGCATTCTGCAGCCTTTGTTGTTGAGTTGTAGAGAAGCTACCAAAAACCTATCAAAGAGCCTATGTCTGTATGTAATATTCTAGTCCAATCAGCTTTAACCCAAATTTGAAATTAGGACTCTTTAAAGAGTAATTACTTCAGTGATTATTGTTTTCACAATAATAATGGCTTATGATTTTTTTCTATTTTAAGAGGTTCTCACTCATATACCCTGAGCAACTCCAAAGGTGGTATAGTTGTGTTCTATCAAGAGAATAAAAATCCTCAGAAGTGAGTGAAGAGGATAATTGTTGCTTTGTTCAAATAATTTTCTCTAAATCAGTTGATGTGTTTGCAAGGCAATACGAATAATTCTATTTAAAAATAAACAGAACTGGTGAAATCCCTGGATCATCCTCTCTTTTCCTCGAATAAAAGAGTGTACTCTCTCACAAGTTTCCTCACACTATTCCTTAGCAGCAGTGGTTTCATACTGCTCTGAGGGTGACAGATGGGCTTGGGGGAAATGTGTTAGCCAGGAAAAGACTTTCATTCTCCACCCTGTCCCATTTAGTGTTTATGTGTTCATTCAAGGAGAAATTATGGGACCTAGTGGAACCTTTGCAAACAATAAACAGACAAGGCACAATTTTACTGTTACCAAGCTGTGACAGATTAAGGCATGGCATATAACTTTTTTAGTATGTGTCCAACACAGACAGTTAAGGCAGGTGGAGTTTAGTTCATCAAAGATTATGTTTATAGGCCAGAGGAAACAGTTAATGGCTGTGATTAGATGAGGAGGATTAGGGGTTTGGGGTTGTTTTTTGTGTGTGACATGGGTGTTTTTCCAGTGGTATTTTCCTCATCCAGGGAGGTATTTTCATGAACTCTGAAAGCATCCATTTAGAGGGAAGCAGGATCATCTGTGGTAGTGTGAGATAAGATAGAATAAATTATATAGGATCAGAGCCCAAAACATCCGAGCAGAGGGCAGTACTCTATGCCTTTGCTTGGTAGGGGATGAACACAGCTGTTTTCTGGACCAAGGGGAATCTGGGATTGAGCAATTAAAAGTTCTCTGCCTTTATGTGATTCTGTTGCACAGCTCTTTGGTGCTACAGATGGTAGAAGGACAGCAAGAAGAGTGAGATGGAAGAGGTTCAGCTTCCTTCCTTGCCTAGTCTCCTTCTCATCTGTATATTGACAAGCAGACTTGTCTATATATGTGTTAATGGCACCTTCTGTGGGGGTGCAGAGAAGCAGAGTGTCATGCCTACTGGGTTTCATACAGGTGGTAACCAGCCTCAGTGGTTTGCCACAGCCCAGCCTCTGAATGTTCACAGAGTGGTCAGAAAAAATGACCTGTAAATCCCTAATTTCAGAATGGCCTTATGTGGTTGGGTGGCTGCCAGGTGCCCACCAAACTGCTCCACCGTCACACCCTCTTACTCTCTCATTCCCCCTCCTCAGCACCACGGGGCAGGAGCCGGGGGGGAGCGGGAAAATAAGATGAATAACTTATAGGTTGAGATAAAGTCAGTTTAATAAAAGAAAGAAAAGGCTGAATGTGGAACACAGTCCTGACACAGAATGATCCAACTGGCAACAGGTGTTATTTTACAGCTTGGACACTGGCAACTTGCATTGCCCCCATAAGTGAGGATGGCATCCATCAGAGCAGAGGACAGTATTCCATTTTCCTTAATATACATACATCCATTTTCCATAATATAAACCCAAGCATTAACAAAGGATGGGGAAGCCAGATGAAGTGTGATAGTTCAGCTTATGTGTGGGGGACTTAAAGCACAATGTAGCTTTTTGGTTCTCACTTTGCAGTGGATCCTAGACACGCATTTCTTGATCTTGACAGGTGTGTTGTATCATCAATTCTCTACTTCTAAAAAGTTTGCTTCTTGACCTTCACTCTACTTCTAAAAAGTTTGCTTCTTGACCTTCAGCCCAGAAATGTTGCCCTTGGCCCCTTTGTTCCTTTAAACACCAATGACTAGTTTCATAGTCAGTTCTTTCTGGCATGAATATTGTTATCCTTCCTTACATTTTACATGATGGGTTTTTATGCCCAGCACCTGATACTCTTCCTGTAACTGTGACAGAAGAAAAGAGAGTAACAGGAAGTCCCTAGACTTCTTCCAGGGTATCCCAGTGCAGAAATCTCATCCTTATAATCATTCTGATTTTGCAGTTGTTCAGTTGCTTGCCTCCAAAGAGACATCTGGAAGTCCCAGTGTAATCTAGACATTGTGACTTCAGACCCAAGCCCAGCAGCAGATGTATCATGTCTCCTTATGGTCTCACTACCTAGCACCTCCCCTGCAGCCTCCCACTGTATTGGTGCTCCAAATGCTGACACTGAAAACCATTTTCACAGAACAGTACCAAGTTTCTCTTTTTGCCCCAAAATAGCTGCAGGCAATCTGTGACTTCTTATACTGGACTTTCAGATATTTCCCTCGGTCCTGCTTTTCCTGAGCAAATGGTATCTTGTGGGACTAGCTGTTTGGAAGAAGAGACATTCCAAATTGCAGTTTATATGAACTCTATGTCTTCATCAGCCAAACGTGCATTAATGATGTCTGTAGATAAATTTTCAGCATGCTTGTTTGATGGCTTCTCTTGGGGCTTGCACAAAACTGGCTTGGAAACGGAATATTTGCAAAGAAGCGGATGTTGGCAAAAGAGAGCATTACAATGAGATGTAAAATATGTGCACTGTAATTTATACAGGCAACTAGCTTCTGGGAAACTTGACCTCTGGCCAGTAGAGGACAGAAACATGTCCAAAGAGACCACTGAAGCAGTGACTGGTACGCAGTGGGACAGAGATGGAGGGACTAATTATATTTTCGCAGCTGTTACACCAATGCTGAAAGTATGTTGGTGACAAATGACTTTGTGGTGGATTTCACAGCAGTTAATACTGGAGGAAAGCTAGTCTGCCCTGTGGTTTGACTGCTTATGTGCTATTAACATTATAAGCAGGAGTGCAAGGGTGGTTTTTCCCTTCAGGGGTCATTGCCAGTATACAGTTTCCCACTGTTGATCCACAGTTGGAGGCATAATTCTCATTAAAGTGTTGACAGATGATACTCCTGTGACTCATTCCATAGCGGGACAGAGAGAGAGGCCCTGTGCTCCTTCCCAAAACATGTCCTGGTTGTGTGAGGGCATCCCTGCTCTGCTCTGTAGTACATAGTTTATTTTTGTAGACCCTGAAAAGCACAGCAGCCTGGGGTTTCTTTCTTCATCTACCTCTACTGATGTTTTATTTTTCTCTCTAACTGTAAATCCCTCGTGGTAGGCTCTAATGGGTTGACCCTGACTGGATGACAGGTACCCACTAAAGCCGCTCTCTTACTCCTCTCCTCTGCAACTGGACAGAGGAGAGAAAATATAAGGAAGGGTTCATGAATTGAGATAAGGACTGGGAGAGATCACCTACTGATCACCATCACAGGCTGAACAGACTCAAAATGAGGTTATGGATGAAATTTATTACTAACAGAATCAGAGAAGGAAAGTGAGAAGTAAAAATAAATCTTAAAAACTCTTTCCCCCTCCCTCCTTCTAAGTTCTACCTCCTCCCCTCCAGTGGTGCAGGGAGACAGGGAATGGGGGTTCTGATCAGTTGTTGTGTCTGCTGCTGCTCAGGGAGAGGAGTCCTTCCCTGTGTCCTGTGGGTTCACTCCCATGGAAGACAGTCCTTCATGAACTTCTCCAGTGTGAGTCCATCCCACGGGCAACAGTTAGGCACAAGCTGCTGCAGCATGGGTCATTTTTCCACAGTGTGCAGTCCTTCAGGCACAGGCTGCTCCAGTATGGGCCCCCTACAGGGCCACAAGTCCTACCAGGAAAACCTGCTCCACCCTGGGCCTCCCATGGAGTCACAGCCTCCTTTGGACATCTACCTGCTCTGGCATGGGCTTCTCCATGGGCTGCAGGTGGTCTTTGCACTTCCATGGTCCTCTTTGAGCTGTGGGGGCACAACTGCCTCACCATAGTCTGCATCACAGGATGCAGGGGAACCTCAGCTCTGGCACCTGGAGCACTTCCTCCCCCTCCTTCTCCAATGACCTTGGTGTCTGCAGAGCTGTTCACATGTTCTCACTCCACTCTTCTCTGACTGCAGTTTTCACCTTTTTTTTTTTTCTCCTTCTTAAATATGTTTTCACAGAGGTGTTGCTATCATTCCTGATTTGCTCAGCCTGGCCAGCATTGGGTCCATCCTGGAGATGTCTGGCATTGGCTCTACTGGACATGGAGCTGCTTCTCACAGAAGCCACCATTATAGTCTCCCCACTACCAAAACCTGGCCACAGAAACCTAATACACAGGTGAAAACATCCTCTGTGACTTCACAGGAGCAAGCCTCCCCCTCTGTCATTTGGGAGAGCACTGACCACCTGTCAGCAGATTTCAAAGAATATCTGTATTCTTGAAGTATTATAAGGCATATTGTTGTTTCTTGTATCTGTGGCAAGAAATGTTTTCTTTCACCCTAATTTCCTTCTTATGAGCAAAATTACTTGTGATTTATTCAGTGTCAATCAATTTAGATTCTTGAGCCTTGTTTCTTATTCAGAGGTTCCACAACCCATTCTGCATGTGAATCAGATATTGCATGCACACATGGATGGCATGTAAAGCAGGTATTAACAAGATAGTAAGATCAGCCCTTCTGGTGCTGCAAATCTGGTCCTGGGAATTTTTGCGTTCTGGTCAGTAGCTCCCCTGAATGTGTAACCATTCACAGACTCATTCTCTGTCATTCACTGTCTCAGTCTGGACATTCATTCACACAATATATTCATCCTAAGTTAAATTTTGCTCTTCTTGTTTTCTTCTTAGTAGCTTTAGAATGATTTGAAGAAACACAGACATACATTATATGGTCATCTCAGATACGTTGTGGTAGCAGCAGAAGACTCCAGGCAAGAGTGTAACCTCATTCTGCTCTGCGAGCTCAGAAGAAAATAGTCGCTGTCTTTGATGGTTTACAATTCAGAGATTGTGTACTTCACAGGAAGAAAGAAGATAGATTAAAAATGGAGCTAATAGTTTCTGAATAAGGAGGTTGGACTGTCCTAGTTGACCATGAAAATCATCAACAGTGTAGATGGCAATGCTGGAAAAGTTGTAAGGGCATGAAAGATCTACAGTGCAGATCCTGTCCGCAAAAGCCATCATCTCTCAAGGCAAATCAAATGCCACTTGTGTCTCCCAGTGATATAAGACTATGTGAAATAGGGAATGGAATAATAGATAAGAAAAAAGCATAGCTGGAGGCAGATGCCTGAACACAAATCATCCCTCTAAGCTGATGCATTATTGCAGGGTTCCTGGATTGACTCATTGTCATTATTTATGCAAAACTTCTGACCACATTTCCTCTGTGTAACATTACAAGCAATACATTACAGAATGGAGGATGTCCTCTATTTCCCCAGAGTTTTCCATCCTGTTCCTATATAACCTTCCAGATGTATATCACAATTACTAGAAGCAGTATATTTCTCATTATAACCTGAAATCTATATACAACATCTGGCCTTTTTTACTGACTACATTTCCAGCTAGTGCAGGTTTGGATGATGGCAGAGCTCATCTTCTTGCTGGATCAGTACTAATTGCACATTAGGTTTTAGCCCTTTTTTCTTAAACATTGTGTATCCCAATTTTGTTATGGCATGTTGAAAGTGTTTTGTAACTTTTGGAGTATGTTGTGTGTGAAGCAGATGCTCAGTAAACTATGAATAGCTGCAATTATACTAATAAATTAAATGTTCATCAGGCTGTTCTCTGGGTGCAAGGCCAGTTGGCATGGAACAGTCCATATGCATACTATTTGACACGTTTAAACTTTGCAAAAGGGTACACACATGCTGCCTATTGGAAATGTTACCTCCCAGACCACTGGTGGCAGAGTGCTCCTGACCATGGTAGTCTACTCTCCTTTTGGCAACACAACTCAGAGTTGTACTCATAGTCTTACCTATGAGTACACCATGACAAATACATTTTTTGCTTTGTTCTTATGACCAGAATCTTTGAAAGGCAAAATGGAATGGAAGAAAACTACTGAAGAAGAAACCTCATAATCTTGTAATCCATGTAAATTTTAAGAGGATAATGGAATTTGGTGGAGTTGTTGTGTTTTTTAAATTGTTATAGGAGCTTTTTTTAACATGAAATGTGGTGTGAGCAAGTGCTTTTCCATGGGTGCTGTGTGAAGTGAGTGAAAAGCCTGGTGTTATTTCAATTTCACAGGTTTGTCAATATCTGGAACAAGGCTTTTCCTGGAATGAAGTTGATAACTAGTGATCTGAGATCTAAGTGTGTTCTAAGGTTGCAACTCAGAAAGGCTTATTAGCAGAGTGAATATACTGTCAGATGCAGAGTGACAGTATGAGGATTTCCAAACATGGTAATGCTTGGAGAGTTTGGAGAATTCGTGTTTTGGATGGGAATGGCTTAATTCCAGTTGTCTGTGAGTAGAGACTGGACCACAGCTAGTAGCAATGCTTTTACTGAAATAATAATGACAACAAGAGGAAGAAAGGACCATCAGTCACACAGAGGTCAAGTATCAGTCACAGAGCTCAAATATCAGTCTCTGCCGCTGTATCAGGCTGTTACAGATGAGAAGTACAGTGATGTTCCTTTGAAAGGAGCTGCCCTAGACTTGCTGGTGGTGGTGCTTCGACAGGGACAGCAGAGGAGCTGTCTCAAACCTAAGAAAACTTTCATGGCTTCTTCTGACTTTGCAGATATGTGAAGAGGAGGAATGCAGACAGACAAATTGTAAGGGTAGAGAGGCAGAATGTGTTAAAATTACATGGTATCATAGTGAAGGATTCTGAGAAAATCCAAATGTTTTCAACCAATGTAATGAATTCTCAAAGAAAAGGAGAAACAGAAAAGGTGTAAGCCCCCTTTCATGTAAAACCTTACTACTGAGTCCTTCAAATGGGTCTTCAGCTCCTCTGCAGAACAACCTGAAATCTTGCTGCTTTAGCAGGTGGCATGATATGCTTTTTATTTGCACTGGCAGTGCTGAGAAATCACCTTGACTTCATCACAGTATACTGTGATTGTCGCAACAGGCTGCTACCATCCTGTACCTCCTTCATAGATCTTAAAGCAACCATTATGTGGCTGTTCAGCTGCAGTTACCTGCTTCCTGTAATGCAGGAAGATTTGATATGGATTTTAAAAGACTACATTAAAAGAAATAATTAAAATAATAATAAATAATAAAAATAATAATAAATACATTAATATATAAAATAATAAAATAATAATTTTAAATTATTTTAAAGCCCTATATGTAGGCCTTAAAAAAAACACACTATGCCAAAAGTCAATTAAGACATTTCCTCCAGGGATTTTCAATATTTAGAGAGAACTGCATGTGTGGTGATAGCAAACAGAATTTGTTAAAAAAATATATTCTTTTCATTCCCAGTTCCTTTCACTTGGTCTCCCGTGACTCCAGTAAAATGATTTGAATTATTTTTGTTTGGTTTTCAGTGGTTTTTTTTACTTCTGAAATGTGCAAGAGGGAGGTTTCTTTTTGAAAGTGCTCATCTTTTAATATACGATGTGAGGACTAGCTACAGATGTTTTCATTTAACTGAATAGAACCTGTTCATTAAATGAAGGTTTTGATGGAAAATTTCTGGCCAGCACTATCTGAATGACATATCACATATCATATTTGTGATAATAATCAGAGAGAAAGCCGTACGTGAAACAGACCGTAAAGTAGTAACATGAAAAGGAAAACATGACCAATTAGTTTGATTGTTCAAGCAAAGAAACCACAACAAAGCAAGATAACCAAACGACTTCAAGCTTGCTATTTATTTTTCAACTAGACATCTAAAAATTCTTCCATTTTAATGCTATAAGGTTACTGTTGGCACATGTGACAAGTATTGCAGTTTTGGGGTTAAAAAGTGTGACTTTTAAATAATGTTATTCTAATCACTCC
>JAYRBT010000082.1:138265144-138279953 GCA_036023395.1 Myiotriccus ornatus | reverse complement strand
GATGGAAAATTTCTGGCCAGCACTATCTGAATGACATATCACATATCATATTTGTGATAATAATCAGAGAGAAAGCCTTAAGTGAAACAGACCGTAAAGTAGTAACATGAAAAGGAAAACATGACGAATTAGTTTGATTGTTCAAGCAAAGAAACCACAACAAAGCAAGATAACCAAATGACTTCAAGCTTGCTATTTATTTTTCAACTAGACATCTAAAAATTCTTCCATTTTAATGCTATAAGGTTATTGTTGGCACATGTGACAAGTATTGCAGTTTTGGGGTTAAAAAGTGTGACTTTTAAATAATGTTATTCTAATCACTCCTAACCCTCTAGAAGATGCCTTTTTAGAAGGCATTAGCAAATACCAACCGTGTCGTTAGCAACAAAAGAAAGACTCAGTATGCTCTCTTGCTGTGAGGCTGGAAACAATAATAACAAACCATGCATCACTGTGAAACAGAGAAGATGAAAGTAATGTTATTGTAGACTTCTTTTTCTATTTTTAATTTCTAAGGGTATTATCCTTAGCTCTCATTGCTTGAGCTGAGAATCTTCAGGCCCATATGTCTTTATTTCCCATGTGCAGGTGCCAAATTAGTGTATGGAAAGAAGGCATAAATAATGCAGAAAAATCTGAGTGAAAGTCTGGATCTAGAAATAATGTTTACGGATAAAATCTGTGCCCTGTTGCTGCTTCCTCAGCTGAGATTAAATGAATTTTTGGTTTCATGTGGAAAGACTATAATATACCAGTCAGTGTTCCACACACTTTAGGACAGTCCTTTGCTTGGATCTTTAAAAACACATATTTCAAATATTCTTTTTTATTCTGTCAGCTTGTGCAGATCTTCCCACCAGAGATGCAACACTGCTATCTAATCTTTCTTCTTAATATTTAATGATAGATTTGTATTTAGAGATGCTGCTTCCATTAGCGCCAGAAGTGACAGAGCAAACATACAGTACTGAGGGTGTGGGAGGAGGTCCTTCAGCTGCTGATATCTGCTGAGTAATAGCTGCAAGCTTGAGGAGAATTAAAAGCTTGTGCTCAAGCATGAAAAGAAGAAAACTACAGTGCAAAGGTCAATTCAGTGTTTCATCAGTTGTCATTTCAGTTGAACTACTTTTTCAAATCCATATCCTCTGATAGCATGAAATGCGAATTTTTCTAGGTGACTTATCTTTTGTCTATATGGCACTATATGACAGCAGTAGCAGCATCTAGTGATTCATGTCTTTGGGGAAGTGGATAACAGGAGGGAAAAAATGAACATTGGAGTTGATGGCAATTGTCATGGTCCCACTGACGTCAAAGAGACAGCTATCAAGTGGCAGGAGTCAGGAAAATTTACATGAGTTGAGCATCTGTGCCATCCTGTATTTTATTAACTGACAATTCTGACTGAAAACTAATGAGGGAGAAACTTAAAAAGATTTGATTCATAGAGATTCAAAGTGTGAACTTCAGAATCTAAGTCTTAGTTGGAGAGACTTTAGAATGTGGAATTGATGAACTTGGCCCTGCTCACAATAAATACAAGGCCATTTCAAAGATGCGTATTTTTGCTGAGACAACTATTTGAAACCTGGACTGAAAGCACATTCTTCCTGTATTATCCAGCTAACACAAGTTTACTGGGAGAATACTGTCTTCTTTATAGGACACCTGACCACTAGTGGGATTCTAATGAAGTATGATAGAGAAATGTCTCTCTGATTTCACCGTCTTTAATTTTAAAAATACTTTTGTTTGTGGTTAAAATTCTTCAGAATTAATTAACCCTATCGTTCTTTCTTTCATGAGCAATAGAGTTTGAAAGTTGTAATATATGAGGTAAATTAATTAACATCAACCCAAGTAATATATTTCAGATGTTAATCACATCAAGTCCTCAGGCTAAATGGGAAAAAAAATGACATTAGGGACAGAACTGCAGCTACTGAAGTAAAGGAAAAGGCTGCATTGAATCATTAATAGCCTTAACATCGGGTCTGAAATAACAGTGCTTCTCAGACTCATAATCCCAGAGGGACCAACAATCTTTCATCCTTATAGAGTAAATACTGGAGTCAGTACTTTGCTGTGCCTCAGTCTTTAGCCTTAGAATTTAAGTATCAAGATCTTGTGTTTCATATGAACTGTACAAATCTTATGGGAAGAGCATGTTTTAGTTCATCTAATTTTCCATCACTTTCACCATTTTTTTAATCTGCATATCCTTCACCCTGGTTTTTTCAAAGGTACAGGAAATTTGCAGCAGGAGGGACATAGAATCTCTGAGAGCAAAACAGGAATCCAGGCTAAGGACGGTGCTAGTGATTACTGCACTAAAAATACTGAAATACTGAAATGATGCTTCATACAAAACGCTTTAGAGAACATGGTTGATATTTTTATACCATGTATACACAAAATTCTTTATATTGACTAAAAGGTGATGCTGTTACATCACTCCAGCTGCACATCTGCAGTATGTTTTGATTTTTTTGAGGAAGCTCCAGACTTGGTTTTCATCAACGTTCTAATGTTTTTGCAGTCCCTTAATACTGACTTAAGTGATGGATTCAAACACCTCTGCAGTGCCCAATACTGCAAGACTGCACCTGAATCTCCTGGCTTGGCTCCTTTCCCCATTGTTAGGACCATATTAAGGTCAGGGAAAAGCAGTAGCAATCTTACTTTTACATATGGTCTGAGGGAACAGAGGCAGGTTCTTACTGGGATGCCTTTGCCAGATCTTTCTCCTGAACTCAACTTCCTGTCACATCCAGCAGTGGCAGTTTTTAGTGTCTCTTCTCTTTGTTTGTGTCCAGTCTCCTTATGTAATCTACTGAAAAAGAGTCCATGACCATTTCCATGTTAATGATTTATAAGCCCATCTTTCATGAATCCCCCAACTCAGCTGGTTTTATTGACTCTGATCCAGGAAAGTATTTAAACATGTGCTTAGCTTTGAGTTACTTGACATTCCAAACTCAGGTTAACATCACACTTTGGAAAGTTGTAAAAATAATAAGCAATTTTATTATTGAAATTGCCATGCTTTGTGCTGTAAGGTTTATTTTAAAAAAGGATTAGTATTGACCTATCTAAATAAGGGCTGTTAGGAAGCCATTCAGGACATAAGTGATTTCTGAAAAATTGAAGAAACAGAAAACATAGATAAATTTAAAATGAGTTATATGCAACTGAATGCCATATCTTAGTAATATATCCTATACCCATATCTACATTTAGGAGAATGTGTTTATAAAAACATGTGAACCATAAAAGCTAATATTGCATATTCTGTATTGCATGTTAAATGTTTATGTGTGTATCTGTTTGTATGTGACTGTATGTCCATACAAAAAGTATACATCTGCCCTGTTATCTGTGTGTTGTAAACCATTGTATTAAAAATGTAGATGAAGGAAATAGTTCTTTCTGACCCCTCATGTATTTCAACAGCTTGACTAAAATTCCGAGAATTGTCTGAACAAAACTATTTGTCCATTTGTCTTCAAACTAGGAGGAGAATGATAGCAGCTCTTGTCTTGTCTGGTAGTTATTTAGTAAATGTCAACAGGATAATTGATCTATAGGAATTGTGCTACTGCTGGTGATGTCTGTGCAATGATATGTGTACCATGGTAAGATGCCAGTGTACACTGGTTATGTTTATAATGGGGAGAACATTTTCAGAATGAATCTTACTGAAGTGTGCCTGAGCTAAAGGAGAAAGGAAGAGGAGAAAATAGCTTCAGACAAAATGTTCTTAGGCACAGACCGAATCCTTATTTGACCAAATAAGGCAAGACCTAAATTCGAACACAGCCTTCATATGAGTGTGAGAGCCAGGAACAGATTGTCTTCCTTGTGAAAAGTGAGTTAAATGCTTCAGCAGACTCTCCTTGTTATGTTGTTCCTGATGCCATAAACTTTGTTATAGTGATAATTGCTGCTTCTGGTTTCCTAAATCTTCTCAACGTGTGACTAAGAGTGGAGATCAGCTCTGGCCAAACTGCCTGAGGCTCCTGATCCTTGCAGTATTAACAAGTGACAAGATCTGAACTAGATTACCCTTCTTCTTCCTTACCATCTGATTGAAAGGGTGAACCAAAAGCTAGTAGGAAATTCTAACCTATGGTGGATAAATCCAAAAGATTTTGGATCTGTTCTTAGTAACTAACTCTTGAGTAACTTAATCATGTGTAAGATGGGCATTTCTGAATTTTGGATATTCACAACCAGTTACCTGATGTGGATGTGAATTCCATATTTAAGCTCAGTTTTCATAATGATTGGAATCAAAAAGTTCAATTACAGATGTTTCTGAACATTCAGAGCTTTGTGGATCAAAATCTTAATGTCAAGATGAGGAAATATGAGGGTGGAAGGCGAAAGTGATGAGTGACAACTGAGCATAGCAGGCCAAACAACTGCATGTATTTGAATGATGAATCTATGCTGTGACACTAACAAATTCAGTAAATATGAAAGATCTGCAGAATAGAAGATTATATAGCCAAATTGAAAGGATACTGAAAATCATTCTCAAGTAACCGTCCTACTGGCTAACAGAGGAAAGCTGGATGGATGCGCTCAGCTGCTGGCAGAGCTCTCCACCTGCCCTTGGAGGGTGGCTGTGTCCTCCTCTGTTTGGCCTGATGTTTAACAGGACCTAGAATGGTGCTTCTACTTTTCCTGCAATGGAGCATAGTCACTCTTTTATCTAACTGGGCACTCTCCAGACACAGAATATGAGTGTTACATTATACATCCTGAACAGAGATGGCTGATAACAGCTGAAAGAAGGTCTTGGTTGTTATTACCGTACTTGAGATCTGGGATGGAGAGTAGGTAAGGGTAAGATTTCCTTATAAATATTAGTCATCTGAAAGCTGTGGTATGGAGACCAACCCTGCTGTCCAGGGTTGTCAAAGGGGAGTAAAACACACTTGCAGTGATTGATGCCCCCAGGACTGCTGGTCATGCCTCTCTCTTGACTGTAGAGAACAGCTTAGAGTGAACATCTGAGTCAGGGAGGGCAAGCCCCATTCCCAGTGACAGTGGCAAATCTCCTGGAGAAGGCTGTGGCCTAGTGAATGCAGTGTCTTGTGTGCAATGCTGTCCTTTATTTTTAAAGATGAATGTTTGATGACAGAGAAGGATGAAAGAGGAAGATTTCTGCTATGGCAAAACTGGGGTCATCAGCATAGATCTGAAGTTTAATCCCGAGAAATCATATCCATTTCAGAGACTTGAAATCGTTCTGAAGGCTGTGAGGAAAGTGAAGAAGTGAAAATATGACTGAGGCAGACAAAGTGTGATTAGTTAGCAGACAAGCAGGTTCTAATTGCAGTAGAGAGATGAATGTGACAAAACAGACAGTCCTCCTCATCTTCCAAAGATGTCCTACTGTGCAGTATGACAATGACAGATAAAAGAATGTAATTTGAAATAATATAAATTGAGAAGTGATCGCTTTGTGCATCTGACTGATGAAGCCACCCAGAAAGTGAGACCTTCTCCAAAGGGGATTATTGATTTAAGCACAAGACTTGGTGTCCTCCAAAGGATCACAAAGGTGAAATACCATCATACCAAAGGAAAAATGGCACTTTGCTACTTAGTGTCTTTTCCCCATATGGAATGCAGGCAAGAGAAAGGAGAGTGAAGATGTCAAAAAATAAAATGTCTGTAAAAGAGTAACAAAAGGAAAAGAATTGTAAAATTATTTTAATTTCATTTGTGATAAAATGCAACCTATTTACAGAAATGTCTACAGCAGCCTTCTTTCATCTGAAAAACTGAATACCGCTGCATCAGGCTGAAGTTAACAGGATTCATATCTGGATAAGATTTAATTTTTATACAGGAGCAGTTTCTTTGAAATAATTTTATTTGTTTTCTGGTACTGCCTGCCCTACCATGTACTTGCATTCAATTTTGTCTTCTGTAGAGCACTTTTTTTCACCACTTGTACAGTAGTTGTTTCCCTTTACAAAACAGCTGACAGTCCCTGTATGTGGGATGAATATGTGTGTGAGTACTCTGGTTCAGTCCAGTGAGGGTTCTCTCTTAGCATGTATCACTGTCTCTTAAACTCTGATGCTCATCACTGGAATAGGGACTTCCCTGTGAGCTGCTCACTGTGGTCTTCACAGCCATTGTAGTGAAAGTCCTTCACTAGGACTAGTGAAGGTAGTGAAGGTCCTTCACTTTTCTTTCACCATGAGAAAAGGAAAGTGTGTAGATAACCCTGTACTACTCTGACATGAAAGCTGGTATTTTCAGAGAGCTCATCAAGGAGACAGTGGGATTCATACTGGAGAGTCCATCTGCATAACAACAAAACTTCCTTCAAACGACCATCTAGCAAAGATGAGACACAGAGACTAATGACTGGAAATGCTTCACTCACTTTGGAGACATGAGGATTTCACTTTTATCAGTGTTGTTGCCCATACCTTGTCCAGCCTTTGTTTCACTTCCCCCATCTTGTCTCATAAAATATTTAATCTCTCTCAAGGATATCTTAAGGGGGCTAATGGTGTGATTTCATTCACTGATAATACACCCAGCCTCAAATCTCTTTCAGGAGGTGCCAGGTGCTCCTCTCTAAATATACCAGCTTTTTGTGTGCCAGGGGTTGGAAATCCTCAAATTCAGTAATTCTGAAAGCCAGCTCTGAGAGTTTTGGCCTTAGACTGATGAAGTTTGAAACAGGATCTCTGAGTGTAGTTCACATAGTACTGAATAAAGGACACAGTTTGTGTTGTTTAATGTGTTTGTGTTATTTAACAGATGCACCTGGCAAAAGCCCACACATCCCTTGCATCTCCTGCCCCTTCCCACTCCTGGCAGTGCTCTTTCAGTCCTGGTCAGGTAAGGGATTCAGTTTCCATTCCTATGCTCCCTGTATTGACAGATTATTTCAGATGAAAGAGACAAAGCGAAGGCAACAGGAATCCAGACAAGCAGCTTGGAACGACAAGAGATACATGTTGCCAAATGCCCAATTTATCACCATCAGCATCACTGAATCCAACATCTTTCTGCACTTTTGAATCATCAGGGACTTTATACACCATCTCCCTCCCAGTTTCTAAATATCTTGTTGTCCTGTATAATTTTTCTTTATAGTAGATATTATTTTCTTAGGTTTTTCTTTGCTTACACACATATTTTATGCAAGTCAGAAAAGATGTTTTATCACCTGCAGCTAAGCTGCCAACTGAAACTGGCTGGCATGTGCACATTAGACCAGGAATCTGCAAGCTTCACAGGCTGCTACTAAAGTGGCAGATTGATGTTAATGTTAAGATTGTCTGACTTTTAAGTCCCTATGTATAGAGTCAGCCTTGTTAGACTTATTATTTATTTATATAGTACTAAAGGTACACATAGCACTTTACTAACAAATGAGCAGATGAAGTCCCTCCACTGAATCACTTATAGTGGCCAGTTTAGTTTGCTATGATATATAAAAGATTAGTAGACACATGCAGGAGTAGGGACAAATAACACTAAAGAGGAACTGAGTCATGCAAGGCTCAATGGAAGGAGCAAAGATTTAATGCTGTTGGCTTTAAGGACATCCTTTATGGTGACTGTGGGTAAAGTCTTCGGACTGCAGCCCCAGAGAGCTGGAAACAGCTGAGTCTTCAATAAATCTCCTCTTCAAGCCTTAAGAGTGCATAGTGTGTACTGTTGTTGTGCTTCAAAATAAGGTCTTAACTATGTGCTTAATTTTAACTTCTGGCATCTTGGCATCAGTAGACCTGTGCCAGCTTACAGCAGCTGAGGATCTGTCCCTAAAAATAGAAACCCACAAACTGCCTACCTTAGCTGAGTCCTGAAGAGACATCTGCAAATATTTGTGCTGTTTTGTCTGACGTCACTAGGGTTTAGTTGTAACTTATCAGAAGAAGGTAGAATATGCCTTGCATACCATTTCCAGGGCAGGTGTGTTGGAGAGTAAATCACAGTTAATATAGCTTTTTTTTTTTCAGTCTTAATGTGCATTTTCTTCTGCTATTGTGCAATACACAAACTATTTCAATTCTTTTTTTTTTTTCTCTTTACTTGTTGACAAAGCAATGAACCAGTTCTAACACTGATCTCTAAGGTATGCAGGCATTCTTTTCAGCATGAAAAGGATTTGTTTATGACAACCTGTTATTCTTATCCCATTGTTCTACTTTCTGCCTTATCTGTTGATGCTTCTTTCTTCACATTAGACATTTGTTGCTGGTGGGCTGTGTTATCAAGTGCTTTAGGACATCTTAGCTAAGGGCTGCATCTCTTATGAGCAGCATGTCAGAGGGATCTTCAAAGAAGTCTTAACAAAGGATGCATTTGAAGCAAGAGAAGTCTGGCTATTTTAACTATTCTTCCTTTTGATCTTGGAAAGTAGATTGTGAATGTGACTGCTCTGTATTTTCCTGTCGGGTCCCTTGACTCTTTTTCTAAAAGGTTATGTTAGTTACTTTCTAATCCAAAGGGATTCTTTCCTGTACTAAATGCATTTCTGAAAATGTCAGCTGAAACTCCTCCGCCTCTTATTCTTGTTTGTTTTTAATATTCTCAGTTTCCTACAGCCTGGATCTCAGAGCACTAGCAATTTTCAGATGTTTCAAACTTTTCATAGAAGTTTGGTGCTATTGAATGGCTTGTTTGTCCTTATCACTTTGCTGACTGACAACAAAAGTGATTCACCTTTTGTATTTCAGACTGTGGGTTATCATTTTATTACTACTGTTACTCCTCATCCTCCTCTGCAGCCTCTCCTGCCCCTGTGCAACAAACAGGTTTCAAAAACTGCTTGCCAGGCTTTAGTTTTCTTACTGATTCTTTGCTTAAATTTTCACTGCTTTCATTTAAAAGCAACAACAACCCATCACTCTGTTTCAAGGGAAACTGAAATATAACTTATTAAGGTTAATAAGCAAAATCATCTCCCTTTCAGTTTTAGTGGGTTTTGTCTGTAAACTGCCTGATGTTGAATTGGGATAGGTAGAACTGTAAAGGAATTGATTTACTGGGTATTTTGGTTTTTTTTTTTTTTTCTTTTAAAATCAGAATAAAAATGGTTAATTAAGAAAAATTTCCCTTAATAAAAATATTTTGTTCTGGCCCACTGACATATTTCTTTTTAGTAAATCAGAAATTTAATGTCAGTTTTGACAATCTTAATTCTCCAGAATTTATTTAAAGATCAATAGGATTTAAAAAGTAAAACCAGTGCATTTATTGCTCAAAATGGGAAACATTCAATTTTTACATTGTATCCAGGCTTCTCTTTTTTTTTTTTTCCCTAATTGCACCATCTGGGCTAATACAAATTGTTACATCTCCTTGCAAACTGATTCAGTATGGATATAGTTAACTCTTACTTATTTAAAAATCTTAACTGGTTTGCTGTTTATAATATTGTTACAGTTTTATCTATGTGATCATCGGAATGACTAGTGTTAAGAAAGGTGAGAAAGTGAGATTTTTTTTCTTAAAAGATGCAAAAATGTTAGTGAGGGAGACTGTACCAGAATATGGGACTTCGGAATTAAGACTAAAATGGCTGTAGGCCTACATGCAAATGTGTTTGCTTCTCTGAAAACTAAATACTAATGTGGATTTCATGTCAAGTTCTTTTATTAACCATTTTCAAGGTGGCTGGTTACTGCATCTGGTGGGAAAATCTCTTGATGGCTGTAATCTGCCACTTTACTATAGTCAAACTACTATAGACTACTATAGTCATACTATAGACTGCTCGATTTAATTTCTTCCTGCTTTAGACATCAGAGACAACATATCAGCAATCTACATGGGTGATGTGGTTAATCCATCCAGAAGGGAACTGAGAGATGGGAGGAATTTTAATGAAAAATTTATTATTCATAATAAAAGTAAATACTGTTCATTTTTTTTTTAATTTATTTTATTGCAGCTTTACAGTCAACCTGGGGCTAAGTCCTAGCCTAGTAAGGTATAGTACTGATCAGTTTACACAGGTGAAATCGGAGAGACACACAAGAAAATCAATGTGCAAAACTGAAACACAGTATGAGACTTGGCATCTTCAATAGCAGACAATTTTACCTTGTGCTTCCTTGCATACATATGTTCGTAGGGAAAGAAATCAAGAAGAGAAACAGAGATTTTTCCACTTTGCCATGGAGAGTTAGACATACTCCCAAAATAACAGCAGAAATGAAAGGTGGACAGATACAGATGTGATTTCTAGTCCTCACTGTCCTCCACGTAGTGTAACTGGAGCACACAGGGCCTGGAGACCCTATTTTAATCCAGGTAGACTGAGGCTTACAACTTGTAAATCAGTCTCTACCTGTGTCATGTACTTTGCTGTGGATTAGTTAATATCTTGAAGGCATTTTGAAGTACCAGCATTCCCAATGCCTTAAATTAGAGACAATTTTGGTATTTGCAGCTTCATATTATATCATTTTATCTCATTGCTATTCAGTCATTTCTAAGAAGACAGTCACAAACAGAAATACTCAACACGAGGGATGTCTGGCAGCAATTGCAGGTACTACAGAGCAGCTGATAAAGAAGAGGCATTACAGGACTGAAAGTTTTTCCATGAGGAAAAACACACATGCTGGAAGAACATTTAGCACAGAACATTGTGCTAAAAGAAAAGACTTTCCACTGAAAGAAAATTCAGGCTCTTATTTAATAAGTCACTAATAATGTTAAAAAGCTAGTGAGGATCTCGATTTGGAAGGCTCTGCCAGGTTTGAAGAGGATGGACACCTCCTTCCACCCCTTTAAATAGGGCCAAAACCTACCTGTTAATCTTGAATTTCTATCCAATCCAGAAACATCATGTTCATCTAGCAAAATGAAGATACTTTTACATCATCAGTCTCAGAAAATAGTCTTATTATTTCTGGTTTTGTTAATATATGAAATATGTCCACATGTGTGATATATAGGAATGTTAGAATACATAGTTTATGAAATGTGATTTTTTTTTTATTTAGTTATGACAATGTCTGTTTCTGAGCTTGAAAGGCTTGAAGAAACAAACCAAGCCGATCAAACAAGCATGTGTTTTCAAAAATGACCTTAAAAATCAATATCTCCAAAGGGAAAGGTAAAAATTCTTTACAAGAGGGAGGAGAGCCTTCTTTACCCCGATCTCTCTTTTGAATATCAAATCTAAAGATGAGAACGGGATGCAACCCGAAAGGGTGATTGCTGTTAGTATTGATATACCTGAGTTAGCTTTTCAATTAGTGCCTTTGGATCTGAAAAGCTGCAATTACAGAGTGTTTATCAAACATTTCATCAGACTTTATGCAGCCTGTACCATTGGGCAAGATGCTGTTTGAATACCAGAGTACAATCTTTATCTCACCTAATTGTAGAAAACAACACCAGAAGGGACCCTGACAACTCCTCTAGTCTTTCCTCTGCTGCTCTTCATCCTAAACTTGTCTCACTTGTTTCTGAAAACCAATGTGATGAGGTCTCCAGAGACACCACGTGTGATAATTTCCAGTGCTTTAATCTCTTTGTTACAGCATTTTCTCTATTGTTTAACCTAAATATCCTTTATGTTACTTTTTGTCCTATTAGCAGTATGCAAGGGGCCGTGTATCCCTGCAGGGCTTTGTAAGAATTTCTTCAGTACCTGAAAAATGTTAGTGTGTCTCTTTTCTCTCTTCTTTAGGAATGAGCCTCTAAGAGCAGCACAAAGAGAAATAATAACAGCATTAGTGACTATCAAGTCCTATTCACAGATATGGCCTTGCAAGTTACCTACATTGTGTATCCTACGCGGTCCCCATGAGTAATCTGAATTAGAGTACTTCTATCTAGAGGCTTCTATCTGATCACCTTTCCAGAACATAAATGCTTTTTTCCGACCAGGGCAGAACCGCCCGCCTCCCCGGGATGCCCCCGCAGCCAGCGGGGCTGGAGTCGGGCGCTGCGGCGGCAGAACCGCGGGCCGGTGGTGCCACCTGGTGCCAGCGCTGCCCACAGGGACGGGGATGGATACACGGGAGATGGAAGGGAGGACGGGAGGCACTTCACCAAACAGCCTGATGAAAGTAAATTCACTGAAACAGCATGTAGGAAAAAAATCCCACTGCTGTCAAGAAGTCCAAACCCTCCGAGTTTAATTTCTTTTTCTCAGTAGCAGCAGATACCTCTTCTTCATGACCTATGAAGGGCTTCTCAGAGCTAAACATTTTCCTAACTAATTTGAAGTCAGCATAAGACACCGGCACGGAAGCATAAAAACAAGGAAAATCTCCATGTATAATCTCTGCCTCCCACTTTCTGATGTCAAGGGTTATCTTAAGCAAAGTTGACTCGACACCGATTAGCAAGCAAATAGCTGAGTAAAATAAGAATTGTTCTGAACTTTGTGATCTGTCTCAAGTATAGCAGAAAACTTCCAAGAGGATTAATTGTCCTGGAAAATTACAGAACATCCATGTTTTCCAGCTTCCCTGGTGGGTCATGGTGTTAACCAGGCTTAATACCTGGTATTCAGGTTCCAGTTACAGTCTCTAAAAGAGAATAGATTACTGTTGCTATTGACGACACTCCAACGGGGGAACAATAAACATAACTAGAACTGGCCAATAATTTAGATCAGAAAATGCTAATTTTAGGAAATAAAAATGGTAATTAGATGTATTGGGTGCTCAGATTTTTTAATGAAAAAAATATTGAAGCATCATGTTCTGGAAGAGGAAAAATATTTTACATAAACTCACCAAAATGCTTGTTTTCTCTATGGCTGCATATTAGAAAAACTTAAGATGAAGGAGCAAAGACTACTTCAATATTGAAATAATTGACTGAAAAGTCTTCTTAGTGATTTTCTTTCTATATTTCTAAAACTTGCATGGTGCAATGAGATCAAGAAATGTATTCCAAGTTTTTAAATATTTTAATCTATCTATGGAAAAATCCATATTCTACATGGCGGAAAACTGGGGAAGTGAGAATGGCAGTTGCTGAAGTTACATGGAGAACTGGAAATTGAAGTAAGCAGTAAGACAGAAGGGAAGATCACAAAAAATTAAAATGATAAGTCAGAGAGAGAAATAATTGAACTAGCAAAGGAGTGAAGAAGGAACATGATCATCTTTGAAAGGCCATGGACATCACTATGGTATTATGTAGTAACTCATGTCTGTTCCTTCATTACAGTATATGAATTTTACATTATATTTACTCAAGTACTCATCCTGCACAGCAGCAATCAGTTACATTTCTGCTATGTGTATGCATTTTTGGTAGGTGTATGGAGCAACAGTCTGGGAGGGGAGCTGGGCCTTAAAGATTTCATATCCAGCTATTTTTGTATGTGCATACATGCCCTAGAAACTGCACATTGCCCCTTGCCTTAGCACTGTCTGACCACCTAGAGTATCCCTGGCACAGTGAGATTAGCATACAAAAGTTGAAGAAACAGCAGACTTTTAGTCACGAGCAAGAAAATACCAAATTAGCTGCAACAGGAAAATTAGGTGGAACATCAGCTTGAACTTGATGTACCAAATCATTGTGGCTGCTGTGCTTGCCATTTACTTTAGTAACTATGAAGAATGAACAACACCTGGATTTGGCTTCGTATGAGAAACTGATGTTGCTTATTCTCCTGTCAGCAATTAAAGAAGATTCATTAGTAGATACCAACATAGAAAGTGATTTTTGTTATGAAGCATGCAGAGATGCAGCTGTGCAAAGGGGAGTTTCATAAAGATAAATGGAAGTAGTGGATGTTGGATGGGCTTTGGGTAAGATAGATTTTTGTCATGTATTGAAATAACTTGTGACTTTTTGGAAGTATCAGAGAGTAAATTCTCTGAAGATAAAGTTATGAAGTAACCCATGTGTTTAAGACATGACATGTTTGACAATTGAATATCCATTGCTGTCATCTGGAAAAGTACTGATTATGCAGATTGTCTGACTCAGGGGAGGTGCAGTAGGTAGCTAGCTGGTCTCTCTAGCTCTTCCACCCATATAGAATCATAGAATATCTCAAATTGGAAGGGATCCATTAGTATCATCAGGTCCAACTCCCTGTTCCTCACAGGACTACCCAAAACTAACCCATATGGATAAAAGCAACATCCAGACATGGTTGAACTTTGACAGGATTAGTGTCGCAACCACTTTCCTGAAGAGCCTGTTTCAGTGACCTACCACCCTCTCGGAGAACCTTTTCCTAATGTCCAGTCTGAACTTCCCCTGATGCAGCTTCATTCCATTTCCTTGCGTCCTATGACTGGTCATCACAGAGAAGATGAGTGTCTGCCCCTCCACTACCCATCTTGAGAAAGCTGTAGACTGTGATGAGGTCACCCCTCAGCCTTCTTTTCTCCAAGATGAACAAAACAAGTGACCTCAACCACTCTTCATAAGTCTTGAGGTGCTTCGCCATCTCAGCTGTGGTCCCCTGGACATACCCTGATAGCTTTATATCCTTATATTGTGGCACCCAAAACTGCACACAGCACTCGAGGTGAGGCTGCACCAGTGCGGAGTAGAGCAGAACAATCACCTCCCTTGACCAGCTGGACACGTAGTACTTGACACACCTCAGGATATTCCTGACCCTTTTGGCTGCAAGGACACATGTGACATATTCAACTTACTGAAACTCCCAGGTCTCTCATTCCCCAGTCTGTGCATATAATCAGGGTTACTCCATCCCAGGTGGACAAGATAGCACTTGCTCTTGTTAAATTTCATATGGTTGGTGATTGCCCAGCTCTCTAGTCTATCCAGATCTCTCTGTAAGACCTCCTCCCTACCCTTGAGG
>JAYRBT010000082.1:138244088-138265064 GCA_036023395.1 Myiotriccus ornatus | reverse complement strand
AACCCGGGTCTCGGCAGTGACAGCGCCGCGTCTTAACCACTAGACCACCAGGGGTTCCCACAATTCCTTAAACTTCAGCATTATCAGCACATTTACTTAATGTACATATTATTCCTCTGTTCAGATAACCCCATTTACCCTTTGACCCAAGTTGTCATCCAATTAATCACCAGATTACAATGGCCTAGCTATGTGATGGCCAGTTTATCTGGAAGAATACCATGAAGTTATGCTAAAATCCAAAACCATCACATCTCCTGGCTTTGCTTGGTCAACCAGGTGGGTGACCTTGATGTAAAAGGAAATTAAGTTTGTCAAACAGGACTCTCCCCTCCTGACCCCTTGCTGGCTATGATCAATGACTGCATTGTTTCTGAAGTATCTTTCAGTAACTGCCAGAATAATCTTCTCCATAACTATACCAGGCACTGAAGTGAAACTGACAGGCCTGAAGTTTCCAGGGTCTTCCTTCTTACCCTTCTGGAAAACTGAGACAACATCTGCCAGCTTTTAGTCAACTGGGGCCTCTTCAGACTCCCAAGACAGTTAAAAAATGATGCAGAGATCATGCTTATCAGTACCCTAGGATGAATCCCACTAGGCCCTCTATGCACATCCAGATGAAGCAGCAAGTCTTGAACAAGTTCAGAGTAAGCTGAGAGTTTGGCATCTCCCCAGTCATGGTCTTCCAACACCAGACTCTGGGGGTCCAGGGTCCATCATCAGTGTTGAAGACAGAGGCAAAGAAGGCATTATTATCACGTGGGAAATTCTTAATGATCAACTCATCTTGAGTTTTTGCTTAAGTCTGCTTTGTCTTACCTATGTAAAAGATGGGTTGCTACTCTTTGCTACTCATCCAGTTTCCCTCTGTAGTGAGAGAGGCACTTGAAGAGACAAGTCAGACTATCCATGGTGGTCTTTTGCTGAATCGCTTGTGAGAAGCCCTTTTCCATCCCCTACATGACAACACTGGAAACTAGTCCTCCAGTCACCACTGACACCCACAGTTAAGTGGTGAGAGCTCTTGTTCTTTTATGACATTATTTTTATGACAGAAACCATTAGACAACAAATTGTAAGTTTTATGTGCAAGTTACTGGTTCAGCTCAGATACGAATTCTCAGGGCTGTCCAACCTAGCTGCCCTGCAAAGGATAACTACTTCAAACTCCCTCCCAACAATCACCCCAATGGGAATTCCTCATCTCTAGAAATTCCCTGACACTAATGATGCCACTCAGGTCTGTTTCATCCTCCAGCCTCCAAGACTTTCCACTTCCCCAGGTTAATCTTCTCCTAAAGTGCCAAGCCCACAATGTACCTTCAGAATTAATCCCTCCTATAAACCCTGCTATAGCTGCTGATCCTTCATTATCTCTTACTTTTAAAATGTTTTCTGTGGTATCTTGTTAGCAAAGTCTTGTCTCGTGCCTTGCCCAAGGACCACAGTAAAGGGCACTACCTGCTTAGTTATCAGCTGTCTTCTCTTCTCCAGTAGCCTGCAATCTCTATTTCTCCATTTTAAAGACTGTGGCACAAAGGTGGGATGAAAGAAAAAGGTTGCATCACAGGGCAGGAACTGTTTTCAGTTGAACTCTTCCTTACACACCATCACTCCAAGTGCACCCATTCCTACCCAAGGATACTGGGAATGAAGTACCCTTGGCCCTCTGTGTCTGCCCTCCTCAGTTCTTACACACCATGCCATCATCAGGAATAGCCCTAGTTATTCTAGTTCTGAAGATGAACATTAAAATGCTTTACTTATATGAATAATTGCAATAAACAGGTTTTTCACCTTCCTCCCCCTCTTGCCCCGTTCTTGCCACAGGTATCTCATTCAGTATTCTGCTCTGTGCTTTTGGCAGCTGGCAACCCCTGAGTCTAAGTGGCTGAGAGGATGAAACCTGCAAGACTGGAAGGAAGATGTGCTTCTAATTGATCCCTGAAGCAGTGTGCAGAAACCCAGAGTAGGATATTCTGGTGATTACACAGCTTAAATATTTGATACCCAGTGTAGAGTTTGGAGGTTTGTTTGTGTTTTTTGTTTCAAATTATAAGGAGACAAGTCTCCAAAGTGAAGTTTGGCTCTGAGGGATGACTCTGAGCTGTTATCTCATATTCTGCGTGGTTGTTTCTGGTGGGTTTCCTTACTGAGTTTTCACCTGCTTAGAAGTGTTTTTTTCACCTTCAGTGTTATATCTGAAATTTGAGTATTTGAAAAACAGGTCTGTTCTCGTTCCTCAGCAACACAGTTCATAGGATTCAATCATTTACAGTTTGGTTTCTGTTTGTTGGACATGGAAGCATGGTTGCAGATGCATCACAGCTAGTTTTGCCCCACACTGCAGGGCTAAGAGTGGCCATCAGCTGAAAAATGTTTTCCTTTCTTAGATATGCCCTTGGGCCCACATCAGAGCTGATTTCTGAATGAATATGCTTACCCAGGTTTTTAATTTTGTGCTTAATTTTTATGCGTCTTTTTTCCCCTGCAATTCCAGTTTTACTACATTAACTTTGAAAATGTTTCTCCTGATGTGAGAATGGTCAAGATGTGAGTCTCTAATGATATTAATATTAAAGTGTATCTTTAATATTAATGTCAAATTATGCCAAATAGGTATTAAATAGGTATTAAACCTAGTCATATTCAATATTTTTCAGTTTTATCTTCTCTGTTTTCCACACACCTTCCTGCTCTCTTGGAGAGTCTGATATCACAGTTTGCAGAATGCCATGAAGATTAACCCAAAGTAGCAGCAAAACTGTGCTAACAACAGTCTAAGGAGTTGGTGTCCCTGAAATATTAGTAATGAATTAAAAATAGTCATAATAACAGACAAATATTTATGAAATCTGAAAATTCTTTACATAATTTCGATAAAAGATAAAGTTCTGTTTCATACTGAAAAAAAGAGAGAGGAATAAATTTGGAGTCTGAATTCTTTTTAGCCCATATGATTCATAAACTGGAACAAAAATTAAAGTATTCTTTTTACTAAGTAAATAACATTTTATAATAATTTTATTATTGCAATACATAATTCAATATCAGTTTATTTTACTTTATACTTCCATGCAAATACTGTCCCAAATAAAAGACATTTCAGAAAATATATGTTTATGAGATGCAAATAAGGAGTTCTACGTGACACTGTGTTGCATGTAATACTGTATAAAAATCTATGAATTGCAGGTATATATGTGGTTTTTTCTTCCATTTTTGATAACAACCCTCCTGAGCAAACAAACAAATAGAGAGTGTTTTAGCAGCAACACACACAGCTCCCTTGAAAGATCCCTGAATGCAGATGGCAGCCCTGTGGTGGAGGTGAGCCTTCGCTGGGCAAAGCCTTTGCTGCCTCACCTCACCCTCTCCTCGTGCTTGTGTTTGCAGATGCACTGCTGAGAGCTGGGGCAGCCCAAAGACTTCAGTTACTACGGCAATGGATTTGAGGTAGGCAGAGCAATGGCTGTTGCTCAGGGCTTGTGATTTCCCGTGCTGGAATCAGGAGAACAAGCTCGTGGTGGGACGCCAGTGTGGGCACCCCAGTGTGGAAGTGACCCCAGTCGCCTCCCCTGAGGCAGTGCACAAGGATGCAGGACTGTGCTCCCTCCCCAGTGACTGCCCCAGGAGTCTAAGCAAAGTCACAGGGCTCCTGTGACCTTCAGGATCTCGCCATGGGTATTTGACACGGCAGCTGGAAGCTTTAGGTTCACTCAGAGCCAGGTCATTTGCCATCATCCAAGTGCTCTGGGCCCGTTGTCCACCACAACAGTTCCTGAAGAGTTAAACCGCACAACAGCAGTATAGAAAATAGTAATTCCAATTAAGGTAATCGCCAGGGAGCAATTGAAGGAGAAATAAAAACGTGGTGTTCTCATTTCCATAAGCAAATGAAAATAATTTAGATGACTTTTATCTAGATGAAGGAAAACGCCTATGTAAAAACTAATTACCCTCTGTGCTAATTACGACAGAGGATAAAGGACTAACCTTTTGAAAAATATCCAAGGATATTAAATGGAATTTTATTAATAGATGAAATAAGATGAAATGAGAGTTGTGATATATTGTTTTTGGGCCTAGATTCAATAAAAACTCTCTCTAGCTTCCGCTTCACAGCAGCCCAATAAAATCAATTTATTATATGAAGCCAGATGGGTCTTTTATTGAACCTGGACCTTATTCATTAAATAAAAGTAATTATCATCAGAGTTAAAAGAAACAATATGTACTGCTTCATGAATCAGTTACTATCCCATATATTTAAGTGACAATAAGAAAGAAAAATATATTTTTAAATCAATAGACATACAGTTCATCAAATGTAAGAGCAAGACCTGTAACATATTTTCTGGGGTAATTTGTTCCTAAGCACAGCGTTCATTTAAATCCTAATGTCTACTTTGACTGCTGAATAGGGATCAACTCAGCCACATGGGGTGTGATACTCTTGGTCTTTTCCCTGGACCTGTGGGAAACACAGAAGGAAGAACTGGGTCTGAGATGAGGAATACGAAAAAACAGAAGTGGTACCAAACAGAACTCACCTTTTTTTATACCACTCTGTTTGATATGAGCTTTGTTCTACCTCCTGTGTTGGCAGTGCTTTGCCTCAGAGACCAACTATCCCTGAATGTTCAGATCCTCTCTTTACCTCCAACACTGTTCCAGGGAGAACTTGGCATGAAACACAAAGATACCGTGTTGGGTTTGTGTGACAAAGTTTTGGCAGCAGGAGGGGACTACTGGGGTGGCTTCTGTGAGAGGCTGCTAGAGGCTTCCCCCGTGTCCAACAGATCCAGTGCCAGCCAGTTCCAAGGTGAACTCACCTCTGACCAAAGCTGAGCCCATCAGGGACAGTGACAGTGCCTTTGGGATAATGTGTTCAAGAAAGGGAAAGAACAGCAGTGGAGAGAGGAGTGAGAATACATGAGAGAAACAGCCCTGCAGGCACCAGTGTCAGGGAGGACGGGGAGGGAGGAGGTGCTTCAGGTGCCAGAGCAGAGATTCCCCTGCAGTTTGTGTGAGGACCATGTTCAGGCAGCTGCGCCCAAATGGAGTCAATAGACTTGGATTTCAGTATTTTTAAATATTCTGTATTTTTAATAGTACCATATCAAATTATTTCGTTGTCAGCAATCAATCACTTTCATTAAGTTAATAACTTCAAATCAATACCAGTGGCAATAGTATCATTCAATTTATTAATGCTTAAAAAGGCAGAATACAGGTCTTGTAATATAGTGCATTGTCCTCAGCTGTTGTTTCTAGCAGAGTGCCTTTCTCCTGCTTCTCTGGAGAAGTTTGTATTTGAGTTATATCTATTTAGCCACACCTTGCTGTGTATTTTTTAACACACAGAGGATAAAAAGTTCCTTCAGTTAAATCATAACACACTTGAGTGCAGCCTCTAGTTTAAAAGCTGACCTGGAAAGTATGCTTCCCTTTTCAATTTTGTTCCTTTAGGTATTTTTCCCTCTGTCTTTCAGGATGATAATAATGATGATTTGTGTTGCTGCTATCCCACTGTGTTAGCCACTCTGTGAGCACTGAACAAAAAGGTTACTCTGCAGGATGTTTCTACTGCTTGTTTATCGCCTTTATTCCCAGGACACCGGTAGTGGGATTCCTGCTTGGCAGAGGAGCTGAAGTGCTTAACGGGTCAAGATGCAAGTCAATTTTTACTAAAACTTTAAAGCACTCAGTGGGGTCAGACCTGAGCACTGGGAGGCAGCTCCACAGCACAGCAAATCCTTTAAAGGCTGATGAAGTAGATGAGATTAACCACTCACCCGAGTAGTCCCTGGTGTCTTCAAAAGAGACAAATCTCAGGGACTCCATTCCTCGTGCCTTCTGGAATGGATGTACCTTGAGCTGGTAAACCTTTCCTTGCCTCCACTATCACACAAAACCCAGTGAGGTCTTTCTCTGGCACTTGTGCTTCTGAGCTGGCTTGGGACTGGCATATGATGAAAGCAGAGGCCCAGGAGCGCCCCAGTAATTCCGACTCTGACACCCCTGTGCTCCTCTTCTCTCTCCCATGTTTTCTTCCGAGCTCTCACCAGCATTAGGGCACTGCTTGTGCCTGATGACTGCATCTGGCTTATTGGGCAGCAGAAATAGGTAACAGGTTCAGAGTATTCTTTCAGGTCATCAAAGACTTAATTTAGATCAGCAGGTTGAATAGACAGTGATTATTTAGGACATACGTAGTCTTCAGAGTTGAAACCTATGTTCAGTATTAAGGTATATAAGTCCTGTATAATTACTGAAAATTTATTGAGAGGGACATATCCAGAGCAGGGAGAAATGCAGAACAACCCAGCAGGAATCCATAACACAGGGCTGTTATTGAGCCATGTGAGGAGGCATGCTGGTGTCCAGGACCCAGAATTTACTCCTGAGAGTGAATATTGGCTTTTCTTCTTTTAAAAACAGAACAGAGCTCACTTTTATAGTGCAAATGCTGAAGGACTTTGTTCTTCAGTGCTCAGAGCATGCCCCCAGGAAGGTGCACAATAGGTTGGCATCACTTCCTAAGCCTTCCTCTCGCACCATGCAGTTATGTGTAAAACAACTACATTGAAAATTCAGATAATCTCCTCCACCCATTCTATCAAAAAACCAAATCTGCAGCCCTACATTGTCTGCAGGCTGATCCTGTTGTTGCGAGTTAGTTGTTTGCCAAACATGGCTCTTGACTGTGGCTGCTGAGGGCACTGGGACCTTGCTTCACACCAGCTTTGAGGTTCAAGCAGGGCTTCAGGAGGAGCAGGATATTTCCAGACACAGAGCTGCAGGTGGATCCAGATCTTCCAGGTGAACTTTCAGGCATCTGTTGAACATGAATTTTGGGGTTTTATTTTAGCTGAGGCAGCTGACATTTCAGTGAGTATACTGCATTGCATTTGATGGGTGGATGGGTTTGATGAATGCACGAGAGCAACTAGGAGCATACCGGCTCATGGTCCACTTGCCTTCAGACTACCTTGTGCATAGCCTGAACATGAGCTCCCTGTGTATGCTTGACAGCATGCTGCCAGATGTACTTGGCTCACAAACACCATACAGGACAGCCTTTAGCAGTCCCTGGAGCTCAGCTTTCCTATTTATCATTAAAGAGCAGTGTTAAAGACAACCTCGAGGCAGCCCTCACATCACAGTGTGAACACGTATCCTAAATCCCGATTTGCATCCCACCTTGGGGCTTTCACCCTGCCACATTCACCTCTCCTGTTCAGTTTTCTCCTGTGTATTCTCTCTCCTCATGGAT
This sequence comes from Myiotriccus ornatus, assembly GCA_036023395.1. Classification (NCBI taxonomy): domain Eukaryota; kingdom Metazoa; phylum Chordata; class Aves; order Passeriformes; family Tyrannidae; genus Myiotriccus; species Myiotriccus ornatus. The sequence goes on along the minus strand of JAYRBT010000082.1, from coordinate 138,257,782 downwards.
GGAGCAGTGGGTAATTCCTTAAAGAGAGAGGAGGAGCAGACATGGGCTTTTAAATAGCAAATGTGAGCATAGCAGGGGTGCTCAAAGCTTACAGGATAGCATGTAGCTGAGCTAATGAAACTGTCTTCCCACGTGCATCAGCAGCTGGGGATGGTGAAAGATGTTTAAGTACGTCTTGGGGGTCGGAGTTAACCACGTGGGTTGTGGTGTGACAGGAAGACTGGAGGGATTCGTTAGGTAAATCCCCTTACCTTATGTGCTTAGGGATGTTTAACTGCAGTGTCTCAGCAATGCAGCTTGTAAAAGGTTTGTATTAATCACAAGATCAACCTTCATTATAACTGTAATTGCTTACGATTATCTCGTGGGTGATAACATAAATATTTTTCTTTTCCAGACTCAGAGAACATTAAAAATATAAGTGTCTTGCACCAGGGTTTTTAGAATTTTTGATTTAGGTCTCCTGCATTAGCTCCTTTGCTTCAAATTATTTTGAAGAGGGATTGTGGTAAGATCTGCACTCCACCAAAGCTATGATTAAAAGAAACCTCTTTTGTATTTCCAACCTATTAATAATTCAATTTTAGTCATATGTGATATCAGTCTTAGACCTACCCTCCTTTTATCAGAGGTTTGATACCTGATTAGAAATGTTTGGGATACAGAAGAGAAAAAAATCTCGTCTTGAAGAGATTTTCAGCAGGGCGGGAAAACCTCTAGATGGCAGAAGTGCACTGCAGAAAACGCCAAACTTTAATTAAGCAACAAGCTGCAGAAGGGTTGTGTGCCAGCTGTGGAGAAAAGGTGCTCTGATTATTGACTGGTCCACTGACCTCTTCCTCCTCCTCCGACTTTAATTGCTGCTCCAGATGATCTGTGCTTTACAGCCACACAGACATGATGCCAAACTGGGTCTGAACAAGTTTGCTCATGGATGTAGTTTTTGTCTTTCTGCAAAGTACACTGCGGCTGTTTTTTAAAGGTGAAGTGAAAGGCTCTGGCAGCTGGCAATATCTGGAGTTTAGGATGACTTCTGTTAGTTGTCAGTGCTGCCCCTAAAGCTTCATAAGGAGCGGCATCCTTTATAAGGCTTTGTGACTATCCCTTAGCAGGTGATCAGTAGTCAACAGTCCTTTCAAAATAAAATCTCACCCTCTGTGTAGGTGGGCAGTACACATCTTAAGGTATTTTTGACTTAGAAATAGTGCAGGAAAGTTTCAAGTGCCCTTATCTGTCTGATAGAGCTGTCAGCAACTCCCGTTGTAATCAGTTAAACAAGAAGAAACCAGTGAATTCTTCTGCAGCACAGAGGAGAAAATCCTTCTGTAAATCTGAGGTTTAAGCAGTATTAATGGCTGACACATCGTTAACTTCTGTGCCCACGAATACTGTTACAGCTTGGTTGAAATCCCTTGGCACAGTCACCCTGAGAGAAAACTAACTGCTTAGGTTTGCCTGGTGCCAGATAACTGAATTTAGATAAAAGTCCAGTTTCTAGCTCTGCAGTCTTACACCTCGATCTGGGCAGGAAATAATTTGAAATTTCAGACTACTGTGTTTCAAAGGACGTTGGCTTTTGGTTACTGATTAAAAGCAATTAAATGGTACTCAAAATACTTGGATGGATCTTCAGTCCACCATAGGGCAGGCGTGTCCTAACCTTGAGGCAGCTGCAGGGATAGAACACAGTCTTTGTTGAGATTTCATTTAGTATTAAATACATACCAAGGACTTGAACATTTTCCTCCCATACCTAATGGGAGTGCATATAACACATGCTCAACAAGCCGGATTGAGACCCAGTCCCACAGTTGTATGGGAGTGTGGGACACTCATGAAAGATCCCAGTGGTAGTCCCTGGTTGAAAGCAGCAACTGCTACCCAAGGCAATATCTGACCAGTTTTGATTTGGCACTGACATATATTCCTTCATCAGGGCTTAAAATGAGTTCCCCAGACTGCAGGAGCCCCACAGCCTTCACATATGCTTCCAGATATTTGTGACAGCCATGAGTCATCTGGGCTTCAGGTTGTCTGCAACAGGGTGGCAAGAAAACAAGCATAGGAAAATATTTGTTGCTTTCAGACCAATTGCCTTTGACAGTACCTAAAAAGGATATGCTTTTTATGGCAGCGCTTGCCCACCAGGTCTTCCTCCCTTCCATGGACCCTGGCCATGGGTCAGAAACCACGGGTCAGAAACCAGTCAGTAATACTGATCGTAGATCACAGCCTTGATGGTGTCTCAGTGGAAATCTTGTAGTGAACTACCAAGTGCTGTTTAGCTGTGTAAAGAGCAGCATAAGTTGTCCCAGGAAATTCTGAAGATTTGTTTTCTGTTGTAGCAAAACCAAGTTAGTAATTCCAAAGAGACATGCCAGCTCGAGTACAGGTGGCTCTTGGCAGTCTCAGGGACTGAGGGACAGTCAGAGGGACTGAAGCCACTGGGACCTTCTGTACCACTGTAATAACCATGCTGGTAACCTTTTATGGATTTGTCTGTACTTTTCCCAGGAATGCTGACTGATTGCTTACTTGGCCTTCTCTTTCTTTCTAAGATGTCATTTGTATTTCAAGCAGCAGATTTCAAGTTTTAAGCAAAGGACCTCAGTACTTGACTTGGAGACTCCCAAAAGTATTGTAACAAGATGTGTGACTACAGTAAAAAAGATATACCCAATATAACTGACTAGGCAGCAGTGAAGATGTAGCAGCACAATTTTCAGGGTAACCTAATGACTCAAGTAGCTGTTATTAGCATTACTGTCCAGATAGACGCTTCTGTCACCATTTCTGCCTGCTTCTGCAGCATTTATAGCATTTGTCCTTGCTCTCAGGATAGCAGTGCTAATGACAGGAGACAGAATTGTTTATCTATTGCATCTCACATTTTTTCAACCACACTAAGCTTTAAATCAATGCCTCATCACGAGGTTTGAGGGCTGCTAGCCAATTCTGCTAGTAAGAAATAGAATGAATAACTTCACCATATTTTATCAAAACCGAAGATCCTTGCATATTTTTAAGCTGATCCAGACTTTAGACCTGATTAGGCCAGAACTTGGGTGATCACGAGGTATCTACCCTGTTTTGGATAGACTTGTTTTCATGGCTATGTATCCATGGTATTTCCTCCAACCTGCACTTCAGGAACAACTGCATGTCAGGAAAAAGTGAGCTTTTTTTCAGGTAGACTTTGTGGGCCACAAATATTTTAGTTCATTCAATAGATTCTCCATGGTTTACTCAGATTCTCATAAAACTATTAGTAGACACAAGAGTTTACACTCTGTGTTGTATTTCTGCTGAGGAAAGTTTTGCATTACTGACAGCTTGGCCAATGTTTCATAAAATGCCTAGTGCTCTGTAGTGATAAAAATAAAATCCTCAATCCCATTCACATTTAGAGGACACTTGAATAGCAGTCACTTGAGGCTTGAATTAACCTGAGAGTTTGTGAAAAGAAGCACATACTGTATTTTTGACAGAGTTTGATAGTTTTAGAACACTCTTCCCTCTGAGAAACTGTCAAAGCACATAACACCCTGAGTGAGCAAAACCCTTGAAGGGCTGGAGAGTGCGTTAAGTCCCATTAATGGCTGTGAAAGTGATCCACAGGGCTCACAGTGAGAACAAGGCTGGGAAACACAGGCAGGATGCCCCTCGGATCTGCTGTCTGCTCTGAGGGCACCCTGCACCTGCTGCCTTTCAGGAGGTTGTTAGGATCTGTGAGTTCTGGTTGGATATTCAGCTTCTGTGACTCCTCAAGCTCACTCCTATTCAGATCACAGTTTTCCGATTTCACACTTAAATATGTTCATTTCCTTGTTCTTACACTTTGTTTGCTAACTTAAGCAACTCTTGCTCTTTGTTGAGCCATCCCATCTGGATTTGAACAAAACTCCATTATTGTAATTTCCAGAGAAACAGCCCTCGCTTCTGAATCAGCACATCCCAGCTTTTTAGGGGTTGGAGGGAGGGAGTCTGAGGCTGGAGATAGCCTCAAAAGCCTTTGGAAGCTGCACTCAGGTGCTGCATTTTCTGAAGGGTGTCCTGGGGCTTGAGTGCAGCCACACACAGAATGGCTGGGTTGCTGGTTTGATGGCCTCTATAGAAACCTGCCCCCAGGAAAAAGATCAGCCTGAGTAGAGCTGTATTGTACTTTCAGAATTTCTTTTTAGAATGCAGAGACCAGTCAGAGACTCCTATTTCCTCACTGACATCCTGCTGAGGAATTAGCTCGGGGTATTGACAGACTGTTTCTGTGAACATGGCCTGCAGGGCTGCTGCTGGTGGGTCGTACCAGCAGCAGGACAACAGCTTTCCTGGAGTTAGAGCAGCACTGTCATGCTGAGCCCTAAAGTCCCTGAACAAATAGAGATAGAGGCATTGCCCAGTTCCCCCAAATCCAGCCCCTCGAATGGGTGCATATATCTAACAACTTATTGACAAGTGGAGGGATTAGTATTTTCTTATATTTAAACCCTTTATTAATTCACAGGTAATCAAACCTCAGGAGCAACGTCACTGGTGTGTTATATTAGTAGAGAGATATTTAGACAGACACAGAGAGAGATAGATACCTTACATGTAAAAGCTCCATTACTTTCTTGAAAGTTGCAAATCTAAATATTTCACAATAATTCTGAAGTCCTTTGAGCTTTAGTCCCCATGTGCATGTTATTTATTATGTATCATTTCCTATAAAATTATGTAGTATATACAGACGATACCATTTTAAAGCCTATTTTAATGTACTGGCTTTCTGTAGGCCCTAGTCTTCGTCTCCATGCGGAAGAAATGATGCTTAATTAATAGACAAGCAGACAAGCAGACAAGCATACAAAACTTTGTCTTTCCTTGATTATCCATTAAGTGATACTATTCAATACAGATTATTATTACAATATTTTTTGTCAAACTTTATTTTTCCCTCTCAGCTCTATAGTATGTGAACACTTTATAAAAGTTCATTAGTTTTTGTCACACTTCTGTGAGGTTAGAACATGCTATAATTCTCATCCGAAATGGAGGATCAAATCAGAGACTTTAACACCAAACATGTCAATGACTCTCCCTGCCAACCTGAGAGGCAGAACAATGTTTTTCTTCATGGAGTGCAACAGGATGTTGTACTGAGTAAAACTACTCACATGCCAATAACTTTGCTTCAGAGAGACTTTTGACATTTTTAATTCTTTGCTGATCTACACTGAATTGAAAACTCTGAATTTTACTGCAAAATTGGAGCAATAAAAATACTTATTGGTCAGACCACAAGCTTGGTATGTTGGACTCTCTGGGTACATCCACATTAATGTTTTAATTTTGGTCGGAGATAAATTGAAGTGACTCTTTGTCATCCTCACTGAATGAATCCTTTTTGGGTGAAACTAAAAGATGTGCTTTGGTGGACACCTGATGCTTTCCAACCTGCTGATAGACATTCAGCCCAGCAAACCAGACTGTCATTAACCCTGGAAACACCTTTAATTTGAGCCTTGTTCCTCAGGTCTAGCTGTTCTGCTGTACGTATTCATCCCTCTCACATTTCATCCTGTGCCAGTGTCAGCATAGCCTCCGGCTGATGTCCCTGCCCAACCGCCTGCTAAAAAGCAAAGCTTTTCATGAGTATATTATTGCCTCAAATCTGACAGAGTGGGGACTTGACCCTCCTGCTACTGTGCTGTGCCTGTGCCCTTACCAATAGGTTCTATTTTCCTCAAAATAAAGATCATTAAAGCCACCTATGCAATATTTTGACTTGGATGAAGCATCATCATGACAAAACATTATGAGTACCTCTAATTAATGTGCTCTGATCAGAGTTATCGCTGATTTCAGCTGACGTGGCACGTACACAGATCATTGCCCCAGCACTGCAAGCTTACCCAGCCAGAAAATGAAGAACAGACCATTAGAGGCTTTAAAATGTCTGGTGTGTGCAGTTTGCTTAGTGAACAACTGGAGAACTGTGGCTGGGTCACCTGCTGATCTGGTTTCTCAGGGCAACAGTCTGCTGCTGGAACTATGAGTCCATCCTCTTGTGGTCCACGCGCTCCATTTGCAGCTGTTGGGAGGTATTGCCATGACAAATAACACTTGCTATCTTTGTACAACTTTGGTTCATGGCCAGAATACAGCCAGCTGGTATACTCAGTATCTGGGTTCAGCAGTCTTTATCCTTAGGCTGAAGACTAACTACATCCAAGCCTTCTTGGCAATTATATTAAAAATTCAACCAAGCTCCTTCCTGACCATGTGCAAATTATAACTTCTGGAAGTCTTATACTCCTTGATCAAATTTCAGTAAATATTCCCTGAAACAGGAAACAGCACCAGCCTGGATTACCACTTCCAGTCCGTTCTCTCCCTCTCCTTATTTTTCCTTCATCCTCCCTCATAGGTATGAATGCCCAGAGGTTTTCAAAGAGAAAATTAACAGAATTTTTGGTTTTATTTATGGACAAAAGAGCATGTCTTTCTTTCACTTCATGTTCAAAAGCAGTGTCACTATTTCAGCTTGTATTTTCTTCTCTAATTGTGCAATCTCCCTGTGAACAAAATTACGTTCAAACTGAGGTGTGCTTAAAAATAATGAAAGTTGACCAGGGTTATAAGAGTCTTCCAGGGGGAAAAAAAAAAATCAACCTTGGGAAACACAGAGAGATTCTCTATGCAGAATACTGGGACATAACACTGTTTTCCCAAATATACAGGATGTGTCCTTTAGGGAGCTGATACAGCTGGTGCATTGGGCAGGTCCACAGTGGGAAAGCAGTGAGCTTCTTAGAGAAGACAAAGATGCTCTTTGAAGCGCATGCTGACTGAGTGACTCCAAATTAAGCTCTGGAGAGTTGTTTGTTTTTTTCTTCTCAAACCTCATCTTCCTCTAAGGAATTCAGTTGGTGCACCTAAATTTGGAGTTGCCTTGAGCTTTTCTTACACTCAGAGGCGGGGAGAAGGGGGAGCTCTTGCAGAGGGGATTCAGACAAACTGAGATTTTTTTCCATCGTGGACTAAAGTGCTGAAAATTATCTGCGTGATTTTATGTTGCTGGCTTCAGTCCTCATAAACGAACTCTCATAGTGAGTTCTGTAATGTCCTAGGACAGTGGTACATTGAAAAAAGTATTTTTAAATAAAGTTCCACTCCTGTGGAGTGTTTTTCTTTTCTATCAGCTATAATAGAATAAGCAGAGGAATTACAGTACACTTGTGCATCAATCTTTATGGCGGAACATAGGGAAAATCCTGTTGAAAGGGCACTTTTTATTTAAAATCACATTGTGGCCTTTGATAAACTGAACCTCTGGTACAACTTGTGAAACCCAGGAGCAGTAAATCACAAGGACTGACTGATACTCATCCAAGGATTTAAAACCAAGCAAAGCATTAAAGAGAAGAAACATTGACAAGAATATATTGCAGTCTTTACAGCAAGGAAGCCTGAAAACTTAAAACTCATTAGCATGATGCTTATCTTCAAAATGAGGCTCTGGGCCATCTGAGGATTTACAGATCAGTAAACTTTATTATGATAGCAGGGAACCCGATTGAGGGTTCAATTAGGGATAGAATAGCACAATGCTTGGATAAGAATAGCTTCTCAGAATCAAAGCAGCACTGCTTCTCTGAGAAAAAAAATATGCTTCTCTGCCTTGTTAGAGCTCTTTTCAGTGTTAATGCAGGGGACCTGGTGGAAACAGCATACTTGGATTTTCAAAAGACTTTTTGATAAGAACCTTCATAAGGGACTGTGAAAGTATAATTGGGCACCATCAGGTAATGCACATTAGTAAAAATAGGGTAAGCTTCTGATAGGCTGATGGGCCTGGAATTTTCAAGGTCTCTCTGAGGAGAGAGACATAAAAGCTGTCACACGGAGCTCTGAGCAGAGGTGTGCAACAATAGCTGAAAAGTAAAGAGGGGGCTGGAATTGTGATAAAGATAATTGTACAGGGATGGGCTACACTTGGAAAACTGACACTGGATTCAGGTGGGCCAGATTGCTCCATGCCCTCTTTCCTAATACAAATAAAAGTGAGCCAACTCTAAAAAAAGGGCTTTCCCCTCCTGCCAGCTTCTTGAGGATGTAAATTTATGTGTCAAAGGCGGATATGCACAGGAAAAATGGAAGGAAGAACCAGGGAGCAGCTTCTGGGCTTGCTCCTAGCAGGGGTGCTGGTTATACCAAATTTAGAGCAGCTCCAAGCAGAGTTATACCTCAACAAATTGTAGTTAGAGATAGGCAATATAATTCCTATGAGTCTGTAGGTGAAAATGCTTCAAGATGTGCTTCCTGACTAGGCCAGAGTAGTTTTTGGCATATTTGTAAGCCACGGTGGTCAGTTCTGCATTTTCAGGAGTATTATGTTTGTTGGCTAGTTTTTTTTAACAGGCTGTTTTTTGTGCAGATTAAGAACAGATTTCCATCTGTGTGTTTTTTTAACATGGCCTGTATTTATTGTGGATTGACCATATTAAAAAAATCATAATAATATATTGTTTATGCATGACATTATTAAGTAACTCTGTAGAGGCCTGATGTAATAAGAAAGAAATCCAATTGGGAGGTTGGGAAAATTCACATTAATTCAATGTCTTTTTAATTTTCATTATTTTAAATAATAGCAAAACCAAATATCTCTTTCTTAATCAGTGTAACCCCAGTAGATCTTAAAATGTTTTATAAAGGAGGAAGAGCTCATTATCCTGTCTTACAGGTGGGAAAACAGAGGCACAAAGTAGCCATACCTACAACTAGAAATTAAGCCTTTGTGTTTTGGGTCCCAGGGCTGGGAGCTACCTGATAAGTTGTATCTCATAGACACTTTCCCCCCAAAATGTCTGTGGATGCAAGATATATTGTTAATATAGTTCTTATGCAGATGTATTAATTTGCATTTAGTGATGTTGTATTTTTCTAGCTTAATGCTGGATTTTATACTCAGACAAAAATCCCAGCATCAATGGGAACTACAGGCAGTTTCCAGGAAACCAAAGGCAGTTTTCTATCCAGAAATACTGGACAGGACCTCTGTCCAGTGCACTGCAAAGTCAAACAGTATTCTTGCTTGCCAAAAAGCATTGTTTCTGCATCATAAGAAATTCCATTTTTTGAAAGGCTGAATTTGAAAAGAAACAAAATTCCCAAGCTTTCTGTGAAGTTGGTGCTGCTTGTTTTAAGCAGACATTAACTCTAACAAAAATGTCAAGACTGTTAGTTTTATTGAGGATCCTCACACCAGTGATGCCACAGCTTTTAAGATACTTAAACTGGGGACAGACCAGCAGGAATTAATTTGATGAAAGTCTGTAAAACCTGAAATGCATCAAATTAATCCTTCCCACTTCGTAAATCTGCATCTTCTGATGAAAAGCTCCACTGCTAGAAAATTTTTGTTAATCTCCAAATGCTCTGGTATCCCTTATGGAGCCAGATGTATGTAGAGGTTATGGCAAGAGACTTCTTTCATGATGAAGAACGTTTTATGTCTGTGTTTACTGTAAAGTTTCTTTAATAATATATTTGGGATTTTTTCTATAAGTTGGTTGAACTATAATAAGTTTGGCACAGTTCTAATGCACAGTAGAAATGTGATGGATTGAAAAAACATTCCTCTCTTCTGCATGAGCCAAAATTCAGTCCATATTTATATATGTGTCTAAGCATAACTCAGGGTGCTCTGAGGACTCAAGATATCAATTAGATGTGGGATAAAGATCTTAAGGTACTGCCTTTAAAGGTTACACAGGAAAAGACTGTCCTGAAAACTAATGAGGATGACTGTGATAGTCAAATATATGAACATATCTTAAGATTCTTTAAATGTTTTCCATCACAAAAATGGGAAAGAAAAGGGCTGGAACTGGCATCATCCAAAAGTTTTAAACAAATTTATTTCCCTATTATCTCCTAATGGCTGAAGACAACAATAAATCTTTCCTTGTTATAGGATGGGGTGGTCCCCCAACCTGGTACTTTTTATACTGCCTGATAGCCCTCTCACGTGTCAAAATTCATCAAGTTACCTACTCTGGGTAGCAGTCTGCAATTTCTATATTCTTAGACAGACTGGTGTATCCTCAAACGCATTTGCATGTCTCTGAATTTCAGAGGTTTTTCACCTAGGAGTGCTGCAGGCGGTTGTACACAACATGCAAACAGCCTCCTGCAAACCAAGCTAGTACTTATATTGCTACATAAGCAGACTTTATCAAAAGAAAATCGTTTTAGAAGTAGAAAACTTCTACAGAGTTTCCATTGGGCTTGCAACCCTACCATACCTCGAGGCGAGCCATAAATTAGTGCCATGAGTTCTCCTCTCCACATTGAACAGTTCCACCTCTCAGCCTCACATCATGTGACATATGCTCCAGTCCCTTAACAATCCTCATGGCCCTGTGCAGGACTCAGTACTCAGTACATTAAATACTCCAGTATCTCATGTCTCTTCTGTACTAGGGAGCCCAGTTCTGGACACAGTATCCAGATGTTTCTCAACAGTGCTGAGCAGAGAGGAGTGATCATCTCCCATGAGTGGCTCCCAGTGCTCTGTCATCCCATTTCTTCAGTCTGTTGGTATCCCAATGTCATGGTTCTCCAGTCAGAGGCCTCCAGCCTTGGTCATTGTGGGAGTCTCCATTTCCCAACAAGGCATGCTGAAACTCTGCCTATGTCTCCTTCACTACAGCTGAATGTCCAGGCTCGGCAGGGTCTTCAAGAAGATCTGGGCAATTTCTTTTTATCATCTCTGCCACTCCACAGTCTGCAGATCAGTTCCCCAAGATCTGCTTGGTGACAAGAAAGGCTCTTTACCAACTCACCCATTCTGCAGGCAGTGAGCCCACATCCCTTCCCAGCCCCTGTGAGAGGCCCCAGACACCCCTGCAGGGCTGTGTCCTCCGCTGGGAGTTTCATCTGGGTCAAGACTCTGGTATTACAGGGACAGTGCTCCAGCAGCTGCTGGGACCATCGCTGGTGATGCCTCACCACCACCACTCAGCCCATGCAGGGCTGCCCTCAGCAGAGCTCCGGGCTCCTTTCTGCAGAAGCTGCTGCCACTGATCGCGGCACGCTGTCAGACGGTTCCACGCATCTTTCCTTCATGCAGCGTCCCAGACTTGCCTCTATTGTGCCAGTGCTCTGCAGCCACCTCAGAGGGCTAATGAGCTCTATTAATAACTGATTGCAGAACAGCTCCCCATTTATAACACTGAATGAGTAGGTAGCACCCCACTGGGACCACATGAAAGGATTAATCCAGGCAAGTTACGGTCTCATCTGGCCAGTTTTGGTCTATAAAATAAGGGTTATGTTTTCTGTGAAGAAAAAAGGAAATCATAATAAAAGAGAAAAATGTGTTACGAGTGAAGCTCTGTTTTTTCTGATCCCAAGAGAACTAACAAAGGCAAAAGGAAACTTCTGTCTTTATCAGACAAAACTTTGAAATAGTTAAGTATGAACAAAAGAAAATGATGCAAACTAAAGTAGTACGTTTTATTACCTATTAATACAGGTCCTAGCTCCTAGAGACTGAAAAAGCTTGAGAAACTGTGGTGAAGTAGAACAAAATGTGATTTATGCAGGCTTACATGGATTTTACTTGAAAATTTCCTGGCATGGGTGCTAAAGAGGTTCTGAATCATAGTTCAAATATCCATAGGAAGTGATATAAGTGGCATCTGATTCCAGTATGGAATCAGAGGAGTCAGAAGGGCAAAGAGAGAAACTGGAAATACAGTAGCTTATGTAAAACACAAAACTGACATCATACTCAACAAAACATCCTGGGGCAATTTTTAGAGGTTCCCTCTATTAATACTTGGATATGTTATTCAATTTTGAAGTACATTTTAAGACAACAGACTCTCACCTAACTGTCTAAGGAAACATGTGATACAAGGGGATGAAATACAGAAGACAATTTAGAGAGAAAGATGTAGGAAACAGTGATTGTTTAAACACCTGAGAAATTTAGGGGCAGCAATCTGAGCAAAACCCTTCATGCTGCAAATTTATTTAGCTTTCAGAGCTGAAACTAAACCTGCTTGAAGCACTGAGGTGTCATTGTTTTGTTCTCATTTTACCTGCTCTCTGCTCTCAGAGGAGGTTAGTTTTAAATGGCCTTGTCAAAACATAATTGCAGTTTTGTAATGGCTGATTCCCAGGCTATTTAGGCACCAAAGAATCAATTCTGAGACATGTCTATGAGGGGTTTGTTAAGGGCTGGAGAATTCTGCTGAGATCAATCAACATCCTAGGTTTTAAATCACACAGGAAATTCAGGCTAAAATCTCCTTTCTGGCTGATTGATCCCATGTCTCAGGGAAGTGCCCTCGCTTACCACCTTTATTCTTGCAAATGTGTGACTCTGTAAATTAATTAAATGTTCACTGGGTGAGAAAGAGGATTCATGTTGAAACCCTGACTCACATTAGTCAGTGGTGTGGGAACTACAAAAAAGACTTCTGCCCTGTTCTGCTACTCCTCAAATGAGGGCTCCAGGCAGTTCCAGGTGGGACACACACAACTTTCTACTGGCCATTTCTGGCTCCACTGCTCCATGCACATACCTACAGGATTGTATCTAGCGGGAGAAAACTCCTGGTTTGATAATATGGCTTGAAGGCTGATACCCCAAAGACATAGCTGGTGGGAGGGGGAGCAGCTAGATTTCTCACACCACCAAAAACCTCTCCAGCTTGGTGCACATGTGAAGGCAGCAGGTGAACCATTGGTGGACATAACAGAGAGGAGCTGTGGGGATCGAGGACACGAGAACACCTGTCCTTTGCAAGACTAGGATCAAATTGCCTTTACTGACAGCATGAAGAAAAGGTTGTGAGTGCTCCTGCAGCTGAGTCAGTCTCTCTTGCATATTTCATTAACCTCACAAAATTTCATTTTTTTAAAGTGCTTGAAAAAGCAATGGGCTGAGGATTGGGAGCAAGGAAAGAAAGGCTCAGGCTAAGTAACTTTTAGGTTTGGTTATTTAAAGGCCATGATATTTGTCCCTGCTCTACATCCAATAATTTGTAATTATTGGATGTAGAGCAGGGAATGGAAAATGCTTCAAAGTTGGATTCAAGATACCTGATGGATTCAAAGATAACTGATGGCTGACCCAATGACCTGATGACTCTGACTTCCTCTAGTCAGAGTGCTTATGTCAATGCTGGATTTTGAAGAAGTGATGGAGAATGCTTCACACACGCAAGAGCTGGGCTAGAGGGTTGAATTTCTTTGCTAGATTATCCCAAATTAGCCTAGTCATGAGAAGCTTCACAACTGGTTAATGTTTTGTCTGTACTTTACAGATTTTTTAGAGAAAGGGGAAAAGAAAATTGTGATGGGGAAAAGTCAAATAATCTGCCAAGAATATGGGAGATTCTAAAATAACCCATATAATACTACCCTTAAGTACCATTTCTTTACCAAGAGGGTGGTCAAAGAGTGGAACAGACTTCCTTTCCTGGAGAGGTGGTTGATGCCCCAAACTTGTCGCTGTTTTAGAGACATTTGAGCATGACCCTTAATAATAGGCTTTAACTTGGTGAGCCCTGGATTAGTTAGGCCATTGGACTAGATGATCCTACTAGGTACTTTCCAATAGAAATATTCTATTCTATTCTATTCTATTCTATTCTATTCTATTCTATTCTATTCTATTCTATTCTATTCTATTCTAT
>JAYRBT010000082.1:138188545-138241567 GCA_036023395.1 Myiotriccus ornatus | reverse complement strand
CAGGGGTTGGACTTGATGATCTTGGAGGTCTTTTCCAACCCAATCTATTCTATGATTCTATGATTCTATGAAATTCTGGTTTATCCCAGAACAAACCAGGAACCAAATGTTTTCTGCTCATGTCCTTAACATCTAGTAATGGGGTGGTTGTTACTATGAAGTTGTTTATTGCCTGCTAATCAGCGGCTTGCCTCCAGTAGTAGGGCTTATGAAGCAGATTTGTTAGTCTCTGTCAAACAGTTGGTGTAAACTGTTTATTGAAGTGAATTATTTTCCGGCCATAAAAACAGCTCTCTGTTTTTGTTCTGGCCCCTGTGACACCATGTAGCATCTCTCAGGTCATACTTGATTTCTTTTAGAAAGAGGTATTCAGGAAGCTTGCAAATGAAGCCACCTATGCTGTAACAGAGGAGAATGCAGTGGCTGAAGATAATTTTATCCTATTTCTGATTTGATGCACCTAATTTTTGTCATATTTCCAGAACTGACACTGGCAGATTATTTGGATAAACAAAGTATTAAAAAAACTTTAAATCATGAAGCTATTTTTCTTCTTTGTAGAAACGTTTGCTCCAAATGTTACTGAATAACATCCAATTTTCTCTACTTCTGTGTTACAAACACTGATTTTTTCCTCCAGTATAAAACCCAGTCTCCAATCTTAAAACTGAGCTGAGCTTTTGTTCAGATTTGCAATGTCTCAAATAACCTCCAGCCAGCCAATTTTGTTTCTAGATACGGCATCAAATTGTGTAGGTTAGTGTGGTCACAGTTTCTGTGAATATAACAGTCCAGGCTGACCTTCAGAAATTAAGGGCAAGTTCCGTAAACTGACAATTAGGAAAACACTTTAACTTGAAACTTACATAATATGATTTGTCAAGACAGCATAAACCCAGGAGGACACAAAGGAGTAAATTTTCAGTCATATGGACTATCTCAAATCAGTAAACAGTCCAGTTTGTGGCTGGAATATTAAGAAAAAAGCTGTTATGTTATAGGAATAATTAAATGTTGGAGCAGCCTCACTCGCTGGAAGAATTGTGAAATCTCATTTACTTCAGGTCTTTTAAAGCAGCTAAGACAAATATCCATCAGGCATGATCTGGCATGATTCGTTCTGTCTCAGAGCAAGAGGAGAGACAAAGTGATCCCCCCAAGGTCTCTCACCCCTGTGTATCTAGAATTCCAAAATGGCCTGTTATTCATTAAAAAGTGGAAGTTTGTTTATAATGTGCATCTGCTATTTCCATAGAGCAGTGGCAACAGTGGCAAGCTCTCTAGGTGAGCTGTACCAGTGAGAGAGGTTTATAATGTTGCCATGCCTGTAGAGTTGACACCTGCCTGAAACCCATGTGTGCAATAATTATTGTAGCAGCAGACAAGTGTTCTCTCCAGCCTGCTCATGCAGCTTCAATTTACGATCAGTTGAATTGTCTTACTCTCAGTGATAGATATTTTTAATTCACTTGCAGGTTTCTAATATTATTTGCCAAATTCGACAGTTCAGTGTTCTTCAACTGTTCAATGTTCTTCTGACTGACAAAGAAAAGACCGATGAGAGGATTTTCAGTGAGTATTTCATACAGTTTAGCAGCTAGCTCTTTATGGATAGAAAAACTTTAATGGGAAACTTGTGTAGCTTTTTTTTATATGTTGTGCCTTCCTGATGCATATTTCAGAGCCTCATGAAGTAACTCTGGCAAGTTATTTAGCTTTCAAAGTGACCACGGCACAACTCTGCTATCTTATTTATACAGTTGTGCAAGTGAATATGTTTTCCTGGCTATTATTATTATATGAATTCTTTACAAGATCTACAGTATTTATTCCAAGGAGTGACAAAATTTCGACTGGACACTTCTTCAGACTCTCATATTGCTGAGACTAAGAGTCACTTTTTCTGATTTCTTGCACTTTCATATTTTAAATCATGGGGCTGGATTAATAAAGCTAGTGCAGTCAAGCAATGAATTCTGGAATAGCTGTGTGTACCTGTGATTAATACAACACATTTCATATGGTCTTATCCAGTAATCTGGAAGCTGATGTTTTTCTCTTAGTTTCATTAGTCTCCAAGATTTTTTGATTTGTAGACTCCTGGCAAGCTACCAGTGAAGTTCAAACTCCTGAAATAAGCTTCTCAGTCTTTATGTAGACCTCTTAGTTCCCAGTTGTCAGGGTGTCCTTTATCCACTTCTTTATTGGCTAATTTTAGCCAACTGGCACCTTTCATATCTCTGATGGGAAGGAGTGGAAAAGAATCCATTTTCATAAGAATTGCAGTTTTCACAGGTTGGAAACACTAATATTTTGCTCTTCTAGCACAGTTATTCACACTTTAGATAGAGGAAGAGCAGCACTTGGTTTCCACAGTCTGTCTTAAAGGCTGAGTAAAGAGTTTCCAAAAAAACTCTAAAAGAACATGAATTCTCTTGTCTATGCAATAAGAAGGCTCACGGTTATCCCCACTTTGCTTCCTGGCCTAGACAATATCTGACACATCTTCACTGTGCAGAGCTGGTGCTGATTTTGAAGTTGAGTAACATTAATTATTCTAGATTCTGGGCAGAATGCACATGTTCGTGAAAGAGGAACACAGAACACAAAGAAATCCACTTTTGGATTAGGATGTCCTATGCTGGCAATGCCTGCAGTCTGATAGAATAATAGTGGGAAATACATTGCATGCTTGCTGTGATCTTACTTTTCCCCAAGTCTCTCTTAATGGCTGCTGTTAAAAAGCAGATACTGGTCTAGGAAGACCCTTGGTCCAATCAAATGCTGTTCTTCTTCTGTATTTAGGAGTCCTGTCACAGAAGTCATTACCACCACACATGCTATGAAACATAAGAAGAATTTTCAGCCTTTTTTACAATGTGGGGGCAGTCTCTGCAGAAGATTATGCACTCCTAATCTCTAAAGGAGTTCTTTGTATTCGTTCTCTGAAGCACCTATTGAATGTGTAGATTTTCTCTATAAACTATCCAGGTGGAGTGTGAAAGCGGGATCTTTTTTTGAGTGTTTCATGTAACCTGTGGAGAAGCTTTTTGTTATTCACTAACCTGAGCAAACCTATGGGGCCTAATTGGGGCTGAGAGCTACATGTGTGAATGTCTTCCTGAGGGCCATGTTCGGCTTCCAGGTACGATGAAGACACTGAGTCGCTGGCTTGCAACAGATGCGCCAAAGTGGCCTGGCTGGCTCCATGGCTTGTGTGCAGAGAGGCAATGAAAAGTTAATGCTCAGGGCCATGAATCAAGGCAGTTAGAAAATTCCTTTCTCTTCTTTTATTTCTTTTCATAGCACCTTCTATTCACCTTCCTCTGCACAGAACTCACCCCAGGACTCAGTCTGGTGCCACTGAAATTAATAACAGGACCTTAGTCAACTTCAGGGAATATCATGACCCATGTTCATTCAAGTCTATAGCAGCTACCAATCTCCATTCTGCTTGACGAGATAATGTACCATTTCCATCCAATTTCCTACACCAGTTGAAGAGACTCTTTAAGTGGCTACTCTCAGATCAGTTACATTTCATCTTGGTTTTCTTGCCACTGTTCCTTTTCCAGAACACCAACTCAGTTACAGTGGCTTTGGCAATGCTAATTCCACCACTGCTATCTAGTAGAGGAATACTGTAACCTTACGTGATAGAGTTCAGTGTGTGTCTGCTGAGTTTTTGTGTCAAGTTTATCCAGGGTTCTTCTTTACCACAGTGATTCACCTTCATGTCATTCCAATGCGTCTAAAATCTGCCTCCAAGTAATGGGTTCATGGTGCCAGGTCATTTTCTGGTCTCCAAAAGCTCTGATACTTCATATTCTAAGGGAAAAGTCGGTGTCATCTAACAAAATAATCAAGTCACATGAAAATGCATTTTATGACCCCTTCTGGTTCCATCACCGCTCCCATCCCTCTAGTTGGTTGTTTCACCACATAATGCGTGGAGAATGGTCTTGCTTGAATCCCTGACATTCTATATTGTTCTCAAACAACTCTTTAGAGATGTGTTAACTAATTAATTTGACAGCCATAATAAGAAAATAAAATTATCTGTGGCCACAGAAGTCCAAACAGTTATGTTGATTTGCTACCAACAGAAGAGATTTCTTGGCATAGTTCAGTGCAGTTTAGATCTCTCAACCTGAATTTGTTGAAGCTAACGTTAGCCAGGACTGACCCTTTTCTTAGCAGAAATTGTGAGAATCACAGTTTACATTGTTCTGTCTGGGCAGTCCTGAGAACCAACTATCCTGTTCAACCATCAGGCACTTAGGACAGCTCCAGGCATGATACTTCAGGCATCTTGTGTGAAAACGTGTACCTCAGAAGCCCCTCATCCCAAACCTTGATTTTCCATCTTAAACTTGATGTTTTCCTAATAGAATGTCCCCTCCAGAGGAATAATCTCACCTTTAAGAGCCTTAAAGAAAAAAGAGTGGGCAGCCCAGAACCAGACCTCACACTTTATTCCTATTGAGAACCTAAATATGTTGGTGTGTGAGGTCAATCACACAGGTCACAGACAAGCAACAAACCCCATCTTCTGACCCCAAGGAGCAGCACTTGCATGGCCATAAAAGTACCCAAAGTTCTGGAGAGAGAGGACTGCATATTTTAGGGAGAACGACGGAGGGTATGTACTATCAAGCACTTGAAGGGGGAAATGAAGTTAGGGTTCAGACAGCTGGGGTTAGTTTGCCTCCATATGGTCAATTTAAAATTTCAGCAAATTTCAGGGAATGCTGCCATGAAAATACCTGTACCAGTACCTGTGGCTCTACAGAAACTCCTGGGAGAGGAGGCAGCTGGAGAAGACAATGACAGACCTCTCACTGGGATACCTGCACTGCAAGGATGTGGCTCTTGGGAAGTCATTTTCAAGAAAAGATCCCTGTGCAGGGAACCACTGTGGATGCCAGGATGGGAAGGCAGGCTGGCTCCGGGGGTGCAGCAGAGGGGAAGGCAGCACAAAGCGGGTGGCATGAGCAGCCTCCACCAGACAATGAGCTGGCTCAGGAATGGGGCAGCTCCATCAGGGTCCTGGCTGTTTTCCCTTTAGCCTGGCACTGTAGCATTTGGGAATGAAAGGTCAAGCTGTTGGCAGCAACAGAGATGGAAAGCTTGATGCATCATGGATGGTGGGCTCTGAAAGGAAAATGTTTTCTGTCCTGCTAAAGACAGATGCTGTTTGAAATATATGAATTCATGAATTCTGAGTGTTATCTTTTTGCTGTATAGGGCCAAAAAGGCAGTGTAGTGTCTGCTCCACCTGGCTTCTGCTCTCTGTTGGCAGAGGACCAAGGTTAGTATTTTGAGCAGACAGGAGGTTTGGTCTTGGGGATGGACTGTGTGCATTGCCCTTCAGTGGAGGCAGTCTGGTATGGGATTCTTCCATGCAGTGAAGGATCTCCATGCCATTTGGGAGGGAGAGCTGCTTTTGTGATGGTGCAACCAGGCCAATACAAGAGATGACTAAGAACCCTGCATGGACCATGTGGCTTTACAGGGAGCATCCACACATGGCTGTGTGGTGATGTGTGATGTGACAGCGCAAACATGCAGGAAATTTGATCTTGCAGATATGGCTGGAGAGCAGCATGAACCAAAGAGTCCAGGGAATTAGGCCACCCTCCTTGCTAGAGTGTTAAAGCCATGTGCAGCCCCAGGAACCCACGCTTAACAAAATGTGGGAGTGAAGAGGAAATACCCTGGAAAGAAGATAGTTGTGAGTGGTGACATGAGAGGAAAGTGCTGGCACAGCATCAGCCTACTTCTGTATCTGGTCCTAGTCTTGTCAGCAGGACTTATTAGCTTGGGCACAGTGCCACAGTAATGCTGCTTTTGGACCCATGCTAGATTATATCTGGCCATTTCAGAGAGTTAGCAGAGAGAGTATGGTTCAGTTTGCTCCTTCCTGCGTAGACATGTCCTAAGAGAGTTGGAACAGAGTCACTCCTCATGGTGGAATTTTATCAGGAGATTTTTAAGTTTTAATCACAAAAATCTACCAAATTATATTGACTAATATGTGGCATAGCTCACTTCTGACTAATATTTAATAGGACTAGTCTCTTTTTAACAAGTCCAAGGACATTTCAATTATTTTCAATCAATCAAAAATTTCCTTAATTTGCCAAGAATCACACATGTGAGTGATTTGCAGTGTGGTAGATTAAACTTGAATATCAAATGCCCTAGGCACGTACTGAATGCCCCACTAAACCTTACAGGGCATTGACATAAACAAGTACTGAGGTCAAGTAGTTATACAATACAGCTCCCTCAGAACAATGCAGTTCATGAAGAATTTGTATTTATTTATAATCTTCAGTCATCTGTTCTTTAATATTTCTAAAAAAAAATAAAAATAAAAAAATTTTCAATCTGCTAACAATTCGCCAAGAATAAAAATACATTTGTCTTAAGGCAGTCTAAGGCATATGGTCCCATTGGGAGGGAAATGGATTAGTTTAAAACACCAAAGGCAAATGTTTCATATTATTTTTTAAAAGACAAATTGACAGGGCAAATGTGTACAATAGGGCAGTTAAACAATAAGATCACAACTAAAAAGTAGAGGTAAAACCAATGTATTCTAGTCATGCTTGACATCTACATTTCTGAGGTGACTCTGTCTAAAGGGAGAATTTCATCTACAGTGTCTTTACATATGTATATGCGCAAACAACTCTATGTGCTAGTACCAGCAAAGTTGTTAACCTGGTGGAACTGTCCAGTCATGCAATGGATCCAGCAGGAATGCAGGAAGTGTGTGTTTGTCTTAGAAGTTGCATCAGACAGCATGATTAAGGATTCCAAATCCAGGAACTGCAAACATTGCAAGTACTCTAAAGGGTGTGGCCAAAATTTAAGACTTCTGGTCCAGAAGGTGAAATATATCAAATTTAGTAAGATGACCATTTTTTTCAGTGAAATGCTCTAGGAAATGTATTGAAGTCTGCTTGCTGTTTTTCTTATATTACACACAAAATCCCACAATACTTCCTCACCATCTTCACAATGAGCACCTTGATAACTGGATTAATTCACTCATATTTTCTGTATAAATGTAGTTAGTCCAGTAGGAAAAAAATTTCATCAGGGGAAGGAACAATGCCCTTCTGCAATGGCAGTGCTGAGTTTAGAAAGGAAAGGATTTTTCTTCCTGCTTTGTCTGGGAAAGGATTTGAAACAGTGTCTCTCCTCCAAGAAGATAAACTCACTGGGGAAAAAAACAGAACCAAGAGGGCCACCACTGACGTGGCCCACCATGGAGCCCAGTTTACTATACCCCTCTGAAACTGTCCTTCAGGTAAGACAGAAAGAGGATTAAAACGTGGATCCCAAAGGGTTTAGAAGTGAGGTGGGTGCCAAGTCGGGTAGCACTATCATCTGAACTAAACTGCCTCTGGGAGAAGAGGACTTTGGAGATCTCTGGAACACAACATGGTCATTACCGTGATGTTTCTGAGAGTCAAACTTGAGCAGAGCAACACCAGGTGACAACTGGCTTGCTGTCTCCTTTTGTTACTCTTTTACCTATTGCACAGTAGTCTTAAACTGCTTTCCAAAAGTTTCTGTGTTTTATCACAGATTTATTGCAGATCAAGTAAACTGGTGCTCTGGGGAGTATGTATAGATTGCAGAGCTCCAAGGCAGCACAAAGAACCATAGAAGGATTTGGAGACTGGTATGAAATTGTTACTTAGCAGCAGCAAGTAAGCTAACAAAGTGAGCAAGGATACAGTTAGCAAGCCAAGGCCAAGAGAAATAAAAGATGCCAAGAACACAAAACTTTAATAGCAGGAAACATCACAAGAATCAATAAAATGGGCCAGAGAACTGTGTCTTTCTGCATTAAGTGATGCAGACAGTGTGAAACAGATGCTCCTTCGATGTCATCAGCAATTTGACAAGCTGGTTAAATAATTGTTGCCAAGAAAAATAAAAACTTGCTGTCAGTGTGGGTGGTTGCCATGATTGCCATGGACTCTGGTTCAAATGCAGTTACAGAGATGATGAAAAAGAAAATAAATATGGAAGAGGCTGAGAAAAAACAATTAAATTCCCACAGATGGGCCTTTGGCATACCATAAATTGTAAATGCCTTTTCTGTCATTAGTTTGGGTGGCAACCTGGGAAATAAAAAAAGGTGAAGAATTATGGGTACAACCATTTCCTGAGTCCTTCCCATTAAAAAGAAGAAATTGTTGGTGTGGAAGAAGATTTGTTATGAGGAAACTACAACAGACATTTCAGCTGCGAAACAACCAGACACAAAATTCCCACCTGACTGCTGCCAAAATATTGATGCCTTCAGAGCTCTAACTCTGCAACCACATACCGTGAGGGCTCTGATATGTCATTGGTAGTTCTCTTCTGGACCCCAAAGCCTTCTTCAAGACATTTCTACACTTGCAGCTAGCAGTGCAATGTGATGAGGGGCTCAGTTCATGCACAACCCCCCTA
The DNA here is from genome assembly GCA_036023395.1 of Myiotriccus ornatus. Classification (NCBI taxonomy): domain Eukaryota; kingdom Metazoa; phylum Chordata; class Aves; order Passeriformes; family Tyrannidae; genus Myiotriccus; species Myiotriccus ornatus. The sequence continues at coordinate 138,233,089 of JAYRBT010000082.1, read as the reverse complement.
AGGATCCAGGGAGAAGGCACTCCAGTGGCTTGGATTATCCCTCTCAGATAATACGTGGATATCAGGTATTCATATGAAGCATGACAGGAGGAAGCCCTTGCTCAGATCACTTGGTCTAGACATGTTTGCTCCATTCCCGTCTTTGTCTCAGGAGAATAATTCCACATCTATGGCCTCTTGGCTGAAAATAGGGCATCTTCTATGCAGAGTCAGAGACAGAATCACCTGAGTATCACTGTTCACACTCCAAACACATCCTCGAAATCCCATAAGACTTGAGAAAGAGAGTCAAATTCATATTGATGTCAATCCCACTTGAATCTTACTTTAGGAAGGTGAGATATAGAAAAGACACACTTTGAGTCAGTCACTTGGACATCTTGTCTCCATCTCAAGGACAAACAATGTGTTTTTATACCTCTTGTATAATTTTCAATTCCTTAAACATTTCAGCCATTGCAAATTTTCATCTCACTCCCTAAGCCGTTTCACTTACATAAACACAGAAGTGGATGTTGGTATAATTTGCTACAGGCCCACATAATCTGTAGGGTAAATTGTCAATAACAAAGCATTGAGTGATTACCAAATAAATGGAAATGTTGTTCTTTACTCATGACACTTAGTGTAAGAAATCAAGTCTAGCTGCAACTACTTGGGATGCTGATTTTTGATCTGTACTGAATGATGGATGAAGGAAGAGAGAACGATCATACTAAAATAGCACTGTAATAGGCACCAACAATGGTAACGTAGCTAGAGCAGTGACAGAAAAACTTAAAATCTCTGCTTTAACATTTGCTGTAAAGCAAAATTTCAGACCGTTTGTTGCTTCTTGATCTGGTACTGAAATCCACTGAAGCTGGGTTTCCATATTTTGACTGGAAGGAAGAACAACCGCAAACCACACATACGAATTGTCAGTATGGCTTTGTCCTGCATGGGACAAATCTGCTGGCCTGGGTGGGCTACCCTTGGCAAAGGAAAAGAGGTGGCACAGTTTTGAACCCCGGGCAGGAATAGAGGAACTGGCAGGTGGCTTGGCCTTCTGGTGCCACTCTGATGGAGGAGATGTAAATTTCAAATTTCCAAAGGTATTCCCAGCTTTAGACTTGCCTCAAACTTCTGGATGTTTACACCCTTAATCCTTTTTCTTTTTAAGAAGAGAACTGAAAGCTCTTATGGGAACATTTTTGAACTTCAGCATCCAAAATACAAGTTCAAGGTTTAGCTTCATCCCTCATCCTCTCATGGTTGTGATGACCTTGCTCCATCCTTGATGTAGATGAAGTCTCATGCCCAAGATTGGCTCAGATCACAGATTTTGCATTACTCTCTGGTTTTGTTCCCAGACTGGTCAGAAATGTTGTGTTTTATTTCAAAACTTTGCTCCAACATCAGTAAAATAAAACCAAAGCTCCAACAGTAACATCTATTGTTCCTTCTGATGATTCAGAAAGAGTAATTAATACGCTTCATGACCAGAGCTGGCAAAGAGGTATATTTAGTGGTCATTTGGGAACAAGGAGGGTCTCAGAAGATTTCGGGCAGGACAACTGGTCCCTGTCTACTGCCCCTTGGAAGCCACTATTTCACACAAGATGATATGGTTAATGCCTTTCTGATTCTTGAATGCCTGCCCAGTTTCTCTGTGTGATCCTATCACTAACATTGATAAATAGGTCTGCCTAAAGCAATAAGACCACAACATATCTGCCTCTTTGAACTAGAGTAATGCTACTGCCAAACCAGAGCTCCCAGCCTTTCAAGGTTCAGCTAGCAGTTACGTGTATATTGACATTTCTTTTTACCTCAGGCCAAATGAGGGAGAAACAGTTTCTTACTTTGCAAAGCATTTTTCTTCCCATTGTGTGACAGCTTTTGATACTGCTGTTTGGAGGGAGAGTGAAGGTGGTTTCCACAGAGATAGAGAGATCTTCAAACTTTTCAGTTCCCAAAGAGGGACTTCATTCAAACAAACAGGACCAGAAACACTTTTAAACTTATCTTTCCAGTAACCTACAGTGTCATTCCTTTGAAAGCTGCCCTCTGAACTTAATCAAGATCCTTCCTAGCCCATTTGCTGATTCCTCATGCAGGTGAGGAGCTCTCCTTAATGTATTGCTTTGGTATACATTACTTTTTCCTATCAGATCATCCAAGAGGTTTTGAGAAGGACTTATGAAAAACGGTGTCATGTCACAGAAAGAAACTGCAGTCCATTCCATCATCTACTGTTCAGAGGATTTAGTTGGAATGCTGCACACAAAGGCTTATATGTCAGGAAAGATTACACTTCTGCTGTGTTTCTCAACAGGTATAATTCTATTTTATGCAACTTTATTTATGTGGAAAGAAATATAGGTCAGACTTCTTTCTCAGAAGAGTAAGTTCTCTGTAGAAGCCTGAGTCTGATGTCCGCCTAAACCAGCATTTTTATCTTATAGTATAAAATAGATACCTATATGCCCATGAATTCTGTTTTTGGCAACAATTTGCATGATATGCTATATTTTCTATTCTTCAGCAGAGCCCATTCCAAATAGATTTATCTGCTAAAGGTCTGATGTTCATCCAGCCCCCTCCACTTATTTCCAGCAAGGCAAATATCTTATTTTAATGAGCAGCTTGGTGGTATCTCTCCACCTTTCCTTATCTCACCAGAAATTTTGGGATCTTATTTTTATCTTTTGTGTGTTTTTACCAAAACATTTAGGAAGTAGGGATTTCAGCTTTAGGAATTTCAAGCATAAGCTGAGAAAACAAGCATAATTATCATATAAGCTTGTTCATTATTCCTATATTAATGATATCATGTATGAAGTAATTTGATCTCTTGAGTTTAATGTCAAGGCAGAGACAAGCAGAGTGGATTCCACAGTGTGGTTCATTCTAGTTTCTGTCAAAAATGGTCTGTGTCAGAAATGTGCTAATTTTTCTTTATTTTAATCCCCTAGTTATAGCATAACAGCAGTTAGAGATGGAACAGACCTACAGTCTTGCTTCTGATTTGTAGCCATGGACCAATACAGTGTGTTTATCATATATTTCATGAGTCTTGTCCTCTCAAATTTTAAAAATAGCCTGATTGGTGGCTAAGTGTTGTCACTTGTCAAATTTTTAAGAGTTGTTAGGGGCAATGGCAATTACACAGAGGATCTGCAGTTTAGAAACCTGGTGAGAATGTTTCTATTTTGGGCTCCTGTAGACTTTCTCTGCTAGAGGAGGTAGACAAGGTTGACAGTATGGAAGAACAGTTGCAAAGCTGGAAGGTTCAGATTTGTTCCTATAAAACCTCTCAGTTCAAGAGATTGATGTTTTCTTTCAAAACAAGCTTCATGAAGCTGTGAGTAGTCTCTTGTTTATAGCATACCCATGTGCTCTTGAGAAAGAAAGAGAACCACTGAACCACAGAATATAGTTAAAGACTTGTATACACTCCAACACCATGTCATGGTTTACCTTTGTACAGTCCATTTCTCTACTTAAAAAGAAAAACTCAAAACTGAGGCAACTGATCTAAAAGAGTAGACTTTGTACATGGCACTTTAAGGGATAAATAGTGCAACAGCTTTTCTGAGTGAAGACATTCATGGACATGAAGTGTACGTTATTAAATCTTTAGATGATTTATTTTGATTTATTTTGAAGTGATTTTTTTTTTTAAATGTGACCACATAGTCACTCATCTATTTACAGTGCATTGTTTTCTGAGATCCAAAGGCACAAACACAACCACACTGCACTGACTCCGCAGGGATCACTGACCCAGGGCTATGCACGGGCACTGTAGAAAATGAGACCTTGGATGTTCCTACATATGGTGAGCCCCTCATCTCATGCATTTGGTAGCCAATCCGTGTGAATCCCTCTGGAATCCCCTGTCTCCGATGCCATTTGTCACAACCTCTTTTTGGTTCTGACACCTACAGATTGTCCGACAGGAGCTTGACTTAGCACTCAGTGGTGTGACTAGGTTTACCTTCCGGTGTGAGCTGAGTCTCTTGCCCTCTAATCAGTCAGGAAACACCTCCTGGGATGTAGGAGATGGGAACAAGGATGTGGCTGTCTTTTCCCCAGGGCATCAAGTTCTCACTATGGCAATGCCCAAACACGGGAAGAAGGTTTCGTTTCAGCAGTGTAGCTGTAGCATCAGTCGCTGGTTCCTCTGGGCTCTCCGAGTATGTGCTTGGTTTTAGGAATGAGAGTAGAACTACCCTTGGTTTAGATTAAGCATGTGTTGAAGGTCACTGCTGGTGGACAGAGCATTCTGTTCTCCATAACACTGAGACACAAACCAGTAAGCTAGTTTAGCATGTAAGTCCAAAGGGCTTCAAGGCACCTATACTTATGATGAGAGATAGGTACATTCTGAAGCATTTTGATGAATGAAGGCATGTTAAAATATTGTTTTCGTATTTCTTGCACTTGAAAAACCATAAGCAAAGTGGGTAAGGCTAAGAAATAAAAAGGAAAAAACCATGAAAGAAATATGTAAGGATATTTGGGATTCTAGACATAAAGTATCTGAAGCACCTATTTTATGCAGCCGTGCCATTTGTGTGTGTACACCAGGATATTTTATTGTATTTTATAAATTGACTGTAGACTATGTAAAACAAGCAGAACATAAAAGAACAACGAAAAGAACAAGACACAACTGAGTAACTCTCCTAAAAGTTTTTATGGCCTTTGTCAGAAGAACAAACACACTTTACTTTTTAACTGTCATTACCTTCAAACAAACATGCAATATTAGAACAAAATCTGTTCAGAATTTTCTTTCACTCCATCCCCACAACAAAAGCACTAGAATCAGTCACAAGAATGAATACAGTGATACTGGTTACAAACAACACAAACTGGCTATTCATTTTGCTAACTAAAATGAGAAGCTGAAAGGGTAAAAATTCAATTATTTTTGATGCCAAGTATAAATTCTTGCACCCTGATAGTGTTTTACAGCTGTTTTACTTGAATGATCCTGTAATGATGCAAAGATAAGTGGTAAGAGTACGCTGGCTGATGAGCATATAAAGAGCTGATAATGTGAGAAATATACAGCTTGGGCATGTGGCATTTGTGTATAAGTCCATTTGGTGAAAAAAAGCCCATCTTCACCACAAAGCCATTTTAGATTTGCTGGATACAGGAGCAGTTGAATGATTTGTGTGATATAGTCAGAATACTCTATGATAAAAATGAGGTATTGATTCAAGGAGATTTTAATTTAGATTAGTTCACTTAAAATGAGTAATAAATTGAAATGAACTCTACTGAGCTCAAGTTCAGAATGAATTGTCTTGCCACCTCATTGAAACCTTAGGCAAGGAATAGTTCTCGTTATGATCCTAACCCAAATCATCAATTTTAAATAAGAATTGTACAAATAATTTGGACAAGAGAATGACAGATGTGGTATCTGATTTGTAAATGAATTCTACGGAAAGGAAAAAGAAGAAAAAATTATTTTCCTAAAATAAATCAGAAGGAAAAATGTTAGTAATTTCAATACTATGCTTTAATATCAACAGCTCTTCATGTATCAAATGCTGCATTAATATTTGATAAAGACTTGTATATTGCTACTAGTATTTCTTTCCAACAGTAGTCTTTTTTTCCTCTCTCTCTGTCTTTCTGGATAGGATTTTTAATGAGTTATTGTTATACTGAAGCCTTTTACAATATCTCACAGTTCTGTTTGCTAAGAAGTCTTTTGTTGATATAACCTATTTTGCTTTGCATATTGTTTATCCATGCTTGTTTACAATAGGCATACTCACCACCCACACTCAGCCTGTTAATGGATGTAAGCATGCGTTCATACACTTCAGTATATGATTTTTTATTGACTCATTTCTAAAGCCTCCAGTTCCCTACCCATTTTTTTTGCAGTTCTGATTAAGATTTCTTCTATATTCATTTCCCTGTATATTGCTGAATTTATTTTCTACATTTGTTGAGTTGGAAGTACAAGTTCTAAGGTAGATAACAGAACTGAACAAAAATGGGATGTGTTTTACTTCTTTTTTTTTTTTTCTGTAATAACAGCTTGCTCTTTGATCTCCATTTTATTTATTTTATGGGATTTTTTTGTTATTGTTGGCATTCCTAATAATAAGTTTTCATGTTAAAACTGATGGTCTTTGTCTGACTGTCTTGGTTGAAGCCACGCAGCCACTTGCTCACTCCCCTCACAGTGGGATGGGGGAGAGAATCAAAAGGGTAAAAGTGAGAAAACTCATGGGTTGAGTCAAAGACAATTGTCTTTGTCTCAATAGGTGAAGCAAAAGCAAAGCAAGGAATTAATTCACTGCTTCCCATGGGGAAGCAGGTGTCCAACCATCTCCAGGAAAGCAGGACCCCATCATATGTAACAGTGACATGGTAAGAACAGCTCTATCACTTTGAAGGTTCCCCACACTGGGGACACACTCCAGGGTTGGGGCATCCACTGGGCCCATCATCCTCTGGACAACCTGTTCCAGTGCTTCACCACCCTCACAGTAAAGAATTTCTACCTAACACCTATTCTAAACCTGCCTTCTTTCAGTTTAAAACCATTGCACCTTGTCCTGACACCATCTGCCCTTATAAAAAGTACCTCTCTCTTCTTTTTATAAGCCCTTTGAGGTACTGTAAGGCTACAGTGAGGTCTCCCTGAAACCTTCTTTTCTCCAGGTTGAACAACCCCAGCTCTCTCAGCCTGGCTTTGCAGGAGAGGTGCTCCATCCCTCTGATCATCTTCGTGGTCCTATTCATGTGGCTTATTTCCAGGTGGTTGTAGAGAGCCACGAGGCCCACTCTGAGCCTTATCATAAAGCATGTGTGAGAAAATATACATATTCCACTGCCCACAGCATGGCTACTTTGGTCTTCTCCTGCCTGTATGTGGTCACTCTCAGCTCCCAGCTCATCTCTGCTTATGGAGTCGCCCTGCTATTTCTGACCCCTGACAATGGGACTGGGAGGTGATTGACTTCAAAACAGTGCTGATTTCACCCATATGTTCTCACACTTCCACAGACAAGCACCTGGAGCTACATATACTGGTGATCTGTCCAGCACCAAAGATGCCTGAGTTCAGGTGGTCTGTCCAGGGCTCCTAGTGGAGGACAGGACACCATCTACTAAGTCCTCACCTTGTCTCCTATTTTGGAAACCATGTGCTGATTTCTGCACGTGCCTTCCTGTACTCCTTCGGTCCTGAGCATCCTTTGTGTCTCCACCCCATCCCACCTCTGTGAATTGTCAGTATTTACTCACTATTCTTTGCCACCTGGGTGACTTGTGAAGCTGTACTTTTCTACATGCTAGGATTGTGATGAGCTGATAATCTCTAGCTGTCTTTAAAACATGGTCAGATATTTCTATTTATTCCCCATTCACATCAGTTGCAACATTCCTATTACTTTTCTCTACATGTTCTCCATGGGTTTTTTAAGAACTGAACCCTTGCAGTGGTGGTCAAATCTAAAAATGTATCAGGGTGCCCCTTCTCCTCCCCTGATGGAATAAATCAAATGGCACTAGCAAATTTTAGACACTTCAATTTAAGAAGAGATACATTTCCAGAAGCAGAGATAAAGGGAAAATTAATAAATTTTCTCAATGTCACAAAATAAATTTAGGTCTAGACTCAGAATGGATTGTATTTGGTAACAGAAAAATACCATCTTTACTGTCTGACTCAAAGTCTAACAAGGATTCTGGATGGGGAAAAAAAGCCACTAGCTCTTTTGACGGCAGTTTCTGTGCTGCAAATGCAATAATACATGTAAAACAGCAGCATTACAAAGAAAAGTATTTATTAAAAAAAATTGGCATCTGTTTTTAACAAGATTTTTAATTGGAATGCTGTACAATTTGGTCCTTTCTGTTACCAGAAAGTGGATGCTATCAACCAGTTTTACAGTTCATGTTATTTCTAGAGAATGATATGTTTCCCTAAGAAGTTTGTGACCATACAGGTAAATTGAATATGTCCAGGAATACTCTCCAATATGGAGGTCAACTGTTATTCCATCACCTGCACTCATCAGTCCCAAAGCAGATTAGTCATGTGCAGGCTGCCCATGGGAATGACTGCTTGGCCATGCCAACTTTTGAACCTTGCCTGGGAAATGTTTAGGAGGGAGATAACTGGCTTTGGGCAAAATCATGGCAGAGATTTGTTCTAAGAGTTTACCACTGTAAAGGAATGAGTTATAATTCCCAAGACCTTTGGCACAATTTAATTTAGCAGTATAGACATAGCCAGTGTGGACTCAGTTCTTTGAAAAAATACAACATGTCTCAGCATTCAGTGTCAGAGAAGGGGGCAGACATTTACTTCACTGTGTCCAGAAGTATTGTGTCTAGTTAGTTTTTCTTTTTTTTTCTCCTCTGTGCCTGCCTGTGCCTATCTCCAGAGTGGATATAACACTATTTAATCTTCCTTCCAACTTTCTTCCAGGAGATTATGTAGTTGTTATTTAGGTAATAATTAGGTTTTCTCCAACATTAGATCAGATCCAATGTTAGTAGATATAACTTTGATTTTAATAAGAAAATATTTCTATTTCATAGATAGAATGAGCTAATTAGTAGAGAAGATCATAAAGCCAATACATTTGAATCCCTTCCTCAGATTTGATTAAAAGCTAATTGCAGAACTGCCATTTGCACATGATAGTTAATAGGAGGTTTAACCTTGCATGTTTCCTAAAACTTTGGGCTTTTCTTAATTTTTTTCCTCCTTCTTTCCCCTTTAGCCTGAATCTTAGCCACAGGCAGCTAATCTTCATTCTGCTGCCTTCATTATTTAGCAGAGAAACAAGTAGATCTGAGATTTTTCAGATCTGTATTTGACAAATAATTCTTTCTCCCAGTGATAGCCTGAAAAGTGTGTTGAGAGTGATTTGGAGACAGAGGTGATGCTTGGCTGGGACTGGGGGGGAAAAAAATCTATTTTTTTTCTTTTTAATTCCCTTTGTTCATTTGCTCTTTTTAAACTTCTACTCCTCCTAAATCACAAATTGGGGACTTTACTGTACTTACTCATCTCCCAGTGCCTCAAATGGATGTGCTTCTTAACAGAATAAATCCTTATTTCCTGGTAGTTTTCCTCTAAAACTCAGAACATCAGCAACAAGGAGTGTATAAAGTCCTTGCAATTGCCAGGTTCAGTGATAGGAGCAACAGACTCCACATGTGTGGCAATTAGAATAGCACTAGAAAATGAGACTGGATATAGAGAAGATCTGTTCAGTCTCTTCAAGCTGTGTGAGCTGCCAGATATAAAATAACTAATGCGGTTGCCAAGATACCAGGATCAGGTCATGATTCATACAGCAGACAGCCATATTAGGAAATACCTTTAAAAATAACTGCAATTTGAAGGGAGGATATTTTTATCTATAATAACAAAATAACTGGTCTGCTTGTTATTTACCCTGAATGATTTGCTAAAAGACTTCAGCTTTCTGTCAGAATAAAGCAGAATTAACTATATAGTCATATGTAAAGTCAGTTCACAACAGCCATCTGTGAATGGAAGACTGACATCCCACAAGAAAAGTCAGGCGTCTGGGTAAATCTAGTGGAATCCAGCACCTTCCTATTGTTTCCCAGACATCTGGTAAGGGTTTTTTTGCGTTCATATGGATACACAACATGATAGATGTCAATTTTGCAGACCAAGATTCATTTGTACAAGAGGTACAAGAGAAAAACAGCACTCTGATCATGCTAAAATAAAAGACATAGATTTCTGGTCAGGAATTTCTAAACAATATGATGATTCAGTGATCACCTATTGTGGGGAGGATCTGCAGCTGCAGCAGAGCTCTGCTGAACGACTACTCGTGCTAGCTGGGCATTAACCAGCTCAAGTGCCTGCTGTGCTGAGCTCAGGGATTAATTGCCTTCTGGAATGGTTTCTTGCTTTGAATGCAAGATGGTTGGTGGGTATGGTGCCTATCCTGCAGGTCATGCAGTGGAAGGGCTTGTGGTGAGGCTGTGTTGCCTTAGCAGAACGAGTAACTGCCCCTGATTTTGTAAGAGCAGCTTCTCAGCCTCGTGGGCACTGCCTGCTAGGAAGCTGCCAGGCTTGGGCAAACATCATCACAACTGTCTGCATCGTTCACAAATGAGGCTTTCAGGCAGCTGTGCTTGTCCTACGGCCAGTGGCAAGAAAGAAGCACTGGAGGAGGCTGAGCCGTGTCCTGTCTTTTGGGCTGCTGTCATCAGGGGGGAGGAATGAGCCGCTGCTCCTGGCCTCAGGATCCCCACAGCCCCCTGGCTGCACCAGCACGGGACTGTTGTGGGGAGCTGTTCTTGTACTTTCCACTTGGCACCTTATGCTGACCACTTCTGGAGACATAGTAGAGAACTAGGTGGTTTGTTTGCTTCACCCTGTTCTTAGAGTTTCTTTTACTTATAAAATACCTCTGGAATTTCTATCTGTTTCCATTGATTTTATACAACATTGAAGTGATTAGCTTAGACTACATGCCTTATTTTTAGATAAAGTCAAATTATATCAATTTTTCCTTAGTATCTTAACATTTCTACTCTGGGAAAAGCAAACATAGAAAAGGTTTTCACTTCTTAACCTGCAAGTAAATCTGTAACATCATTGGGACTCAGCATGCGTTTAAAGGTTCATTAGTCCCTTAATAACTAAAATGATGCTGAACCAATTTGGAAATTACGATAACACAACTGTGCATGAATAGAATATTTTTCACCACACTATGGTGTACACTACAATATGCTTGCAAAGTAAACCTGCTAATACTTGCTGCTTAGCCTTTCTCATCTCTGAAATTTGTAATTAGTTCAATCAGGGATTTTTCTGTTTACTTGAACTGGCTTTGATTTGAACAGCAGTTAAGATAGCATTATGCAAATTCATGGCAGATGTGCAAAAAATTTTTTTTCCTGTTAATAAATTTGTCCAATTCCTGTCTTCCAATTCCTCAAAAAGACCTATTTCATTTTTCAACATTACTCTGCTTTTCCCAGCCCTCTAGATGTATTTTAAAAGAGATAAAGAATTCCCTTTTAACTAGGGAAATAATTTTCTCTTCCCTACCCTTCAAAATACCTGAAATGCTCATCTGCCAGCTCCCTTTAAAAGAGTTCTCTGAGATGGAGCCCTCCTGCTCAAAGTTGTACACAGAAAAGTGGGAATTCCTGAAATCTGGTTGTCAGACCTGTGCTGCTTCTGAAGTTACAGCAGGTATGTTGCAGCATGAAAAAAAAAGGTAATTTTCTATTTAGAGGTAGAACAAAAAGTCTAAATCTCAAGTTAATAATCAAAGGAGTATGTCAGAAACTCCTTCATATGATGAGTTTAGGCACGTGGTCTTCACGGATTTATGTTCAGTTCATACTTACAGTACTTAGAAAAGAATTTCAGTCAGTGGGAAATAGTGCTCAGCTATTACTATCAGTTGGATACTTTAATTCTTTAGCCATTTGTTAAATCAATTCCCATATGTCTTGGTAATGAAATGTCATCCTGCCAACCAAAGCAGTTGTCACACTGCAATGCAGTGGAGGAAAAATATAATGTGCTGGTGTAAGGAAAATTTGTCTGGCTTCACCTTCCTCTTCACTCATAGTTTTGAAAATATTGTACCACAATTCTAATAAAGATCCGGAGTTGTAGTGCAGATACAATGCCTCCAGAGATGTTCTCATTCTGGTGTTATAAGCATTAATACATGTGTAATAGCTGGAAATCTTGGAAAAAGAAAACCAACTGAATATGCATGTCAGTGTACTTTGCTTCTATTGCATCTCTCCTCTATGCAAATGTGTATCTTTTCATCCAGTTCTGGAGACTTCTTCATCAAGAAGTTCCTTGTGAATTACAAAAAATTCCTCTGCAAGATAATCTTTTCCCCTGATGTCCTTCTGCAAGAGTCCTGAGAAGATTCTTTCTGATGTCTCTCCTTTTAAAAAGTAGCTTTCTAGTGCTACAGAAGTGTTCATGGAAAACATCTGCTTTCCCTCAAAGTGTGTTTTTTTTTGTCAGGAAATGAAATCCACACTCATAAACCTTTAATCCAGAAATCTAAAGTTCATCTGATTTATGCTGGTATATATTTATACAAAGTTCATATGGGTAGGTTTAAGATACTGCATAAGCACTCAGTATTAACATATCCCATGGAATTACCAGCCTCATTCCTGTTCATTCATGATATATGGGAATGAGGCATCCTTACTGCTGCAGCTTCTGTCATTACAAACATCAATTGCTGCTTTCAGCCATATCTTGTTATTTTCTTACTGTCGTCTGAAGTCAACAGTCCATCCATCACTGTTGCCTTGATGATTGCCAGAGCCCCTGCATCAAGACCACACTGTCAGTTTGACATTCTGTGTGTGGAATAACCTTCCCACTGCAGTAGGAATTTCCAGCAGCTCAGGTGCCAAGTGGACAGGCTATTCCTTGGCAAGGATAACCACGCAGATGAAAAAACCTCTGATCTTTCCTGCGTTACTTTTTTGTTTTGTTTTATTATTGTCCATTTTTACTTGTCTCTTTGTTCATTCTGGTTTTTTTTCTCCTATGCTTGGGTTACTACTGTGACACAATCTTTCATCAAGGAATACCTTTTGGAAGAAATGAACATGATTTTGTTTGCTCTGGCTGACCACAGTTAGCAGGAATGCATGGTGCTGTCTATATTAGGGCTGATTTCTCAGTAGATACCATTAAAATGGTGCTGTGAATGCTAATTCTCCCCAATCTTCCTTAGTTTTCATCAAAGCAGTTTTAAATAGCATGTTTAAACAATATGTTTGCTTTCATCTTTTCCCATCTGAGTAACCCCCACACATACACCAACACCTATATGTGTAAAACTATCAAGTTATATACATAAAGTAGGATAAAGCAAGTCACGAGGCATGAGCAAACCTGACATGGAAGTAACCATGCTATGTCCCCTGGCACGGTTTAGCTTTGGAAGTGGCTGTGTGCCCTTGGATTGCTGGGAATTACTCAGTGAAGGAACACTATGAACACCATCTCTCTACCATGTCTGTACAGCTCGGGACACGCAGGTAGGCTCAGAGGGTTTCCATTTTATTCACTCATGGTCAATTAGTACACTTATGTCTTTCATTACATCCTTTTGCTTAAAAATAAACAAAAAACCCCATGCAAGCAAAGCAACAGAAACAAATCACAGAGAATTTTTAAAAGTTATATTTTGCTATAAAATATATCCCTTTTTTTCTACTCCCCAATGCATATTTGTGCCTTTGAAAGTCTTATCTTGAACAGCTTTTTTTTTTTACTCAGAGCCTTATACTATTGTTACCTAATTAGTCAGTGCCACAGGATGGGAATAAAACTTCCTAGAACATAGGATGTTTCAAAAGATCTGTCTCAAGAGCATCTTCCCTTGTTGCATATTTGTTGCATTTCTCATTGATGAGAAATCGAAAACTGCTCAGACAAAGAAACATTCCTGTTTTGATGTTAGGGGAATGGTGTTGCCACAAAGGATTTCCTTATTTTCCACTGTAGCAGGGGTTTTCCTGGTGCAGTCAGCACGGTGCACACACAACAACAAGGAGATTTACCATTTTTCTCACTTCAGAGGAGTCAGCTGATGCATGTAAAAAGCGATGAAGCTTGAACATCTGCTCAGAGATGATAAAAATAAAAGTTATATTAGGATAAGGCTCTGCTTTCTACTTTCTGTTATCAAAAATTGTAAGAAATCAGGAGACAGTCACTCTCCTTATAGTTACAGTTAATGAACAGCATCATGACAAGTAGAGCAAATACTGGCTCAGTTTATAGTTTTCCAGGTACACCTGCAAATGGAAAGGCCAAGTCCTTCAAGTAACAGAAAGTGTTACAGGAACTGATGAGCAGCTTTTGTACAATCTTGAAGACTTATGTCATCTGACACAACACAAAGATGAAGAAGTCTCCAGAACTGGATGAAAAGTATTTTGGAAAGGAAATTCAATCCAAATGTTGAAAGACACTGAATTATACGAAGTGCTAATGAACAGTTTGCTGCAACTATCAGAAAGGAAAATTACATTTAATTACATTTAATATATCTACAGCAGAAAGTGCACCAGAAAATAAAGGGAAAACTGCGCTTCATTACTGGAAAAATGAGCAGACTCATTTCCTGAAGACAATCAATTCCTGACCTGCCAGTAAGTGGTCTGCCTGTGCCCATGACATCTGTGCATGTCAAGAATTTATCAGTTCCTCTCAGAAAGTCTGTGACTAATTCTGCCATTACTTGGTCAGGTAAATTCCAATTTTGGTAAATACCTATCATTCAAACATAGGAAAGTGACCAAAAAAAAAAAAATAATCCAGAAGCAGAGATGTTAGTTTGCAGCAAACACATATGTCAGTCTCTCCAGCCCCAAGTTTAAGCTGGTGTGTCCAGTTTTGGCTAAATCATCTGATGTTGTATGAGGAAGAATCCCAAAATAGCTTAGATTTTGATTTTAGTGCCTTTTTTAGAGGCATGAAAAAGCTCCCAAAAGGGAAGTGTCACACAGCCATGGAGCACGGATCTGCTCAGGTGCAAAGGGTGGGAGCAGGGACAGGAGTAATGAGATGAGGAAACCTCTCCCACTGCAGCAGAACCAGCCACTCATGCAGATCTGGCTTTGTGTGTAAGCAGAGCTGCAAAACTTCCAGGAGAAGGAAACTACAAGAAGAGAGAAGAAGTCAATTTAGAAGAAGGAAAATTGGTATCTCCTATGCAATTGCCTGATTCTTTTTAATATAATTTTTTCACTAAATGCCCCATGGGCCAAGGATACACTGACAACTTGGAAGACAAATTGTCCTCAGAAGAACCAAAAGGACAGAAGAGCAATGCCTTTTGTCAAAGAAGACAAGGAGATTCTATTATTTCCTTTCTCCAAGGTCATGCTCAAGCTACAAATATTGAGACTGGCTTGAAACTCACAAGACTGAATGAAAGGTTAGATTTATTATATGACTACCTGATTCCTGTAGTAAGGAGGCATTTGTGTTACATTCCCAAATTTTTTGATGATGATTAGGGTTGGACCTTGTGGCTGCATTTGTTACTTTTAAGAGGGGCTGAGGCTGACACTGAGTCACCTACTTCCAGAGGTAAATTTCCAGAGATAAACCATAAACTATTTACAAGAATCAATAAGATGCTGACAGTTGTCAGCACCAGGTATGCTAAAAAGTAGCAGTAACCTGACTTTGGCTTTGCAGAGATAACAAAAAGTGCAATTTCAAAGGAAATAGGACTGGGAGCAAGCAAGGCTTCTGTCAGATCCATGTTCTCATTTCCCTATGGCTCTCTCCCTCTTCCCAAGTGGCTGTATTTCTTTTCTACTGCTCACAGAACTTTTAGAGTAGTTTGAAGAGGAATATTCTCCTTTATCAGCAATTTTTTCTTGCCAGGTGTCTGTTGCTGAGGAATTTTTGCAATCTGAAAGTTTCTCTGTGTGTATGGAAGTTATCTTACAGAGGAAGATGTTTCGTTTAAGAGAAATGCTACCACAGGCTTAGGAGTTTAGACTTAATTTTGTATCTAGTAATCCAATAATAAAGACATTTCGTAGCATCTGGGATAGAAGGCTGCCCTGACAGAGAAATACTTTTTTCTGTTCCATTATTTCCCAGTTGTGGGCCAAGGCCTGTTTTCGATGGTGGTGGTCTGAGCCCAAACCAGTTTTGCCGAAGTTAAATGCAGTGGTGCGCTGAAGCGAAGGAACTTCACATTGATCTATTAATCTCTTATTTTTACCTTTCTTTGATTTATTCTTTTTGGGTGCTTGTCAGCATGACTGCTGCCCTTGCAGTGTCCCAGCGATGTGCTGCAGCAGGAGTTTCATTGAGCAGTGGCCCTGCTTGACAGAGCCTGGCAAGGCACCAAGGTCTGGCCACGTGCCGTGCCGATGACACTGACTGAGCTTCCCCGTGCCCGGCTGCTGTGGAGGGGGTCAGTCAAAGGGCAGGGCTGAGACAAAGGGTTTATTAAAGTTTAAATGACACGGTTCCTGTGAAGATATCTTTTATTTGTTCTGACATCTCCACTGTCAGTAGGGATGACAAAGTGCTCATCACTCACGTGCTTTCTGTAGGACTGAGGTAAATGGAAATCTGGAGGGTTTTTCTTGGGGCATCCGAAGATTGAGTTTGATGGTGTTATGGCAAGTGTTAAAAAGACAGGCAAGGCAAGGGGTGCCAAAAGAAAGCTTGAAGGACACCAAGACACCCTCACTGCTGATGTCCCCAAGATGCCCTTCTTAGGGAAACTTTGTAGTATGTGGTGAGGGCCTCCAAGCAAGAATCCATTTTGGACTTGCCAGGAGGGAATGGGCTCTCCAAATGACAACCAGATCCCTAATATTCACTGAAACTTGTGGCTCTGAAGATCAAAAACTGAATTCTCAGTTCTAGTAGAATGACTGGCTGCAACTGTGACGGTATAAAACAACTTTTTTTTTTTCACATCCTTTTTATGCTTCCCCAAATTCTCACTTACACTTGTGTTATCTCATTCTCATCCAGTTCCTTGACAAGAGGTTTCCTGGGGTGCTCAAACATATTCACCAAGCTTTCTGAGGTAGAAATATAGAACTGAATGTCGTCAGGATGCCCTTTAGACCATGCCTGCTCTGAACTAAAATGAGCATTTGTAAAAGAAAAATTAACCTGCTTTCTCATTAAACCTCAGAGGCTGAAGAGGAACTGTCCTGCCTTACCCCAGCCTGTCTCTCTTGAAGGCTTTGCAAGTCAGTGAGTATCATACCACTCCTAGCTCCAAAGTTTTTGCTAGATCAAAGCAAGGACATCTAAGGACTAATTGGAATTTTCTTTGTCTCTAGCAAGAGATGCTTCTTGCTCTCAGTCACGTAAAGCAGCTGGCAAAAACACGTATTTCAGTGGATGGCCATCCAGATGCAAACGTCAGAGGCTGGGACTTGTAAGGCAGAGATCTTCATTATGAGTGCTTTTCTCCTGTGTCTTGCTAAGTGCCAGCCATGAAACTACAACCTTAAATTGATTGATATTTTGCCATCACCTTGAAGAAAGTAAAGATTTCAAGTGCAGAGTTTGAGACTTTTCTTCTCCACTAATGTGTACAGAGAAGCAAGGGTAGACTTCCTGAAGAACCAAAGTGAAGAATGGCTTTTCATTTAAAAAAAACCCAAACCTCCACTTCAGTGGCTTTCTAAAGCTAATTTAATCTCCTGTTTGATATCCTGGCCATGGAAAAGACAAAGCAGTGGCTACTGTCTGTTTGATATTGCTAGATTAGAGCCAAAATAACTTTTATTACAAGTAAGTGACTTTAGGCGAGGATTTTTATAGTGATAACAAGGCATGTACTAGTTATTTAGGATGTCTTACATGTAGATCAGACACATAGGATAATCTTGTATCTTGACCCTTGTTATTTGGTGTTGTAAGAGTTAAAGACTTTAATATTTATTCTGTTCTAATAAATAACTAATATTTTGTATCACATCACAGTTACTGTATGAGCATTTAGATAACCTTTTATTTCTCTTCATTAAGACTTACAGGACATATTTGACTGTAACTTATTGAGATCAATAAATGCTTAATGTGTTAACTTCTGCATCTAATTTTATGTGACAACTTGCTGAGCCAGCAAAAGGAATGGAGGACAGATTGGGATGTGCAGTGATATCTGAGAGGTATTTATATACAACAGCTATGTATTTCTGGCATGTTTGTTAGGGTTATTAAACTGCTTTCACATTGCTAAGTCCTCTAACTACCTATCCATAAAATGAAGAAATGGTTGTTTTGCAGAACTTGATTTCGATAGATCAGGATTTAGTTCCTATCCATGGTATAGATTTTAACTGTGACCTTGGGCAAATCACTTATTCTCTGCCTCTCACTTCTCTGTATGCTAAAGCAGGGATAATGACTCCTTAAAGATGAGAATGAATATTTCAGTGTTCATGTGGCATTCACATTGTTATTCAGCTCAGGGTCCTACCTCTGCCTTGAGCTAAGATGGAGTTGATCAAGTTATATTTTGCCCACAGTTTATTTCAAAGTGAATTTCTTGCTCTTTTAATTTTTAGACAGAGTCATAGATGGTGACTGGCCTGAGACTGTTTCCAAAATGGTCAATCTCACAGACTTGTTGTTCACACTGCCTTTGTTGTACAGTCTCTTCCTTCCCAAACATTAAGTCAGATTCTAGCTCATTTCAGAAGCTGACGTCTCTCTGGCTACCCAGCAGTGCCACAGAGCCACCAGCAGGAATTCATTTTATCAGTGTAACAAGGAACAGTTGGAAGGAAAAAAAGACCCTGGATAAGGAATTTGTTTTTTTTTCTTGAATGTAAATTCTACATTGATAATGATTTACATAATCCAGCCTGATCTACAGCATGCCAGGGGCCATGAGTATCTGCTTACCTGCACAGCAGTTAGCTCAGGTCATGAGCAAACACGAATCACAGTTATCTTTTGTTAACAATGAACACTGAGTCTTCTTCTTCTTCTTCTTCTTCTTCTAAAGGCAAACACTGCAGAAGCCCAAAAGGTTGCTGTTGAACAGATTGTCAAAAAGCCTTTGTATATTTGTGGTGTGCTATGTGTAATCACTAGGATGCATTCGGTGCTGTGGTGTAGTTCCTTGCCATTTACAGCTGGTGTGGGCTCATCTGTGTACCCTTTACACAAAGTCATCTTCATGACCTTACACATCTGGAACGGGAGTTGTTAGTGTCACTACATCACAGGGCATAGAAGAGACCCAGGAAGTCATACCTGTGCCCTTCTCTCCTTTTCTTTCTCACACTTGATAAATGGCTCCTGCAGATTGCTTCTCTTTTCCTTCACCAATGGACATGTTCCAAAAGATATTTGGGTAAAATCAGTAAAACTTCTTCGTGGCACCAGGGTCACAAACACCCACCACATGATAACTACATGATACAAGCCCCAGCAAACCCCTAGATTTGCCATATGCCATTCCATATCGGTGATAATAAGATGCAGTGATAAAGTAGAAAATATTTTGGTAAATGTTCTGCATTTAAAATCCCAGAAAGCAATGAAGGCAGCAGAAAACATGCTGCTCTGATACTGTTAACAAAGTAATTGCTGTCTCCTGTCCATCACAAATGCCAAACCCCTTTGGTCAGCCCGCATGCTTCCTGAGGTGCTAGCAATTAAAATCTGTACACTCTGAACTGAAGTTACCTTTCTCTTAATGCCAGAAAAGGAAAAAAAACAACAAACCAAAACCAAAATGGCAAAAGTCATACTGAATCCATCAGCCTGCCTTTGAATACAAGCACAAAGAAAATTCCCAATAGACATTGGATCAGTGCAGAGAGCAGCACTAGAATTACTGAATACAGCTGGCAAACTATTAAAAAAAAGGAAAAAAAAGAAAAAAAAAGAAAAACTGGAAGCAGTTCTGTCTCTGTTATCTCAGATGAAACTATCTTTTCTAATGGAGAAACAAACTATCTTAAAATGAGAACAGAAATTAAAAAAGATATATTGGGCAAGAAATGAGCACCATTCAAGCATATTTCATCCTGAAACAGGAGCCATAATTGATAATTGTTTGTTATTGGCAGTTTAAGTTTTTTAATTAGAATCAAAATCCCATTTTACTGGATTCATAAAGGGAAACAGAGAGCTTAGAGCTGTCCTGAGGCAATTCTGTGGTCGAGAGTGGCTCAGGGGAAGTCTTTAGAAGTACCCTTAAAATTAAAGAGGAGAGTATTTATGCAGAGAGGACTTTTTATGTTGAAGGGGACAAAGTGCTTGTTGAAACTGTTCAGATTTACAGAATGCACTGTAAAAGAAATAGGTGTGAAAACCAAATATGAACTAACAAACACAGTTTACCAAGGGTGAACTAGATGTTTGGTCAGCTCCAGCCTGTACCAAGACTCTCAGAGATGCAATCCCTATGTCCTTTTGTGTTTCAAAAGCAATAAAAGGAGGGCTAAGGAGAGTCTCCATTCTTTCTTGGATGTGGTGAGAAGCATAGTGACAAAGGACGAGGAAAAGGCTGAGTTATTTAATGCCTTCTTTGCTTCAGTCTTTTACAGTAAGACCAGTTGTTCTCCACGTACCCAGACCCCCTGAGCTGGAAGACAGAGAGTGAAATGAAGCCCCCATAATCCAAGATGAAATGGCCAGTGACCTGTTACCCTTCTTAGACACACACAAGTCCGTGGGACTGGATGGGATTCACCCAAGGGTACTGAGGGAGCTGGTGGAATAACTCACCAAGCCAGTCTCCATCATTTGTCATTGGTCCTGGCTAACTGGGGAGGTTCTAGCTGACTGGAAGTTAGAAAATGTGACACCCATCTACAGGAAGGGCCAGAAGGAGGATCCAGAGAACTACAGGCAGCCTAATCTCGATGCTGGGAAAGGTGATAAAGCTGTTTATCTTGAGTGCCATCACATACCACATGCAGGACAACCAGAGGATCAGGCTCAGCCAGCACAAGTTTAGGAAAGGCAGGTCCTGCTTGTCCAGCCTGATCTCTTTCTATGACAAGGTCACTCTCCTGATGGATGAGGGAAAAGCTGTGGATGTTCTCCAATTGGACTTTAATAAAGCCTGTGACAACAATTTCCACAGAATTCACCTGGAAAATGGTTTGGACCGGTCAACAGTTTCCTGGATAAAAAAATGGCTGGATGTCAGGGCCCAGAGAGTGGTGCTGAACGGAGTTAAATCCAGCTGTCAGCTGGTCACCAGGGGTGTTTCCTGGGGCTCAGTATTTGGGCCAGTTCTGTTCAACATCCTTACCAATGATCTGGATGAGGGGAGCAAATGCCTGCCCCTCCCCCCCCCCCTTACTAAGTAAGTAGCCAACACCAAGTTTGGTGGGAATGTTGGTCTGCTGGAGGGTGGGAAAGGTCTACAAAGGAGTCTGGACAGTCTGGATTGATGGAACAAGGTCATTTGTATGAGCTTTAACAAGGGCAAATGCACCAGGTCCTGCACTTAAGCCACAACAACCCCTGCAGTGCTCCAGACCTAGGGCAGAGTGGCTGAAAGGCTGCCTGGCAGGAAAGGACCTGTGGGTGCTGGTCAACAGCAGCTGAACACAAGCCAGCAGTGTGCCCAGGTGGCCAAGAAGTCCAATGGTGTCCTGGCTTGTATCAGAAACAGTGTGACCAGCAGGACCAGGGCACTGATTGTCTCCCTGTATTATTCACTGATGAGGCCACACCTCAAATCCTGTGTTCAGTTCTGAGCCCCTCACTACAAGAAAGGCATTGAGGGCCTGGAGAGAAGGGCAATGGAGCTGGGGAAGGATGTGGAGTACAGATATTATAGGGAGCATCTGAGGGAGCTGGGAGTGTTTAATCTGAGAAAAGGAGGCTCAGGGAGACCTTCTCACTCTCTACAACTACCTGAAAGGAGGTGGGGGTTGGTCTCTTCTCCTGGGTAATAAGCGATGGGACAAGAGCAAATGGCCTCAAGTTGCACCAGGGGAAGTTTAGATTGGATATTAAGAGAAATTTCTTCATGGAAAGGGTTATGAAGCACTGGAACAGGCTGCCCAGTGGTTAAGTCACCATCCCTGAAGGTATTTAAAAGATATGTAGCATTTAGGGTCAGGGTTTAGTGGTGGACTTGGCAGTACCAGGTTAGCAGTTGGACCCAAGGATCTTAAAGGTCTTTTGCAACTGATTCTATGATTCTGAAGCTGTAATATGGGGGGAAACAGCAACCTTTCTACTTGCAGGTAAGCTGTATGTTGATGAAATTGCTAATGGTATTAGTGAGAAAAGTCAAAACAGCATCTTCTGAACAAGTACCCTTCAAAATCAGCCTTTGCCTTACAAAAACAGACTCAGCAAGCATGCTGCATCAGGCCCCCTCTAGTCCTTTCAGTAAATTTGTGACTGAAGAAGACTCTGCCCTCATCTGTGAAGAGTTTGCTTCAGTTAAGCTTGGAATAAAGATAAGGAAGCACTTTTGTGTGTGTTGTGTCCCCTGAGGGAGAAGGGCTGATGCACATAAGAGGATTAGAGAAACAACTTCAGTGAACTGATGTGGGTTACATTCATCTTTATACTAAACTTTATATTAAGGACCTAATTTCAGCTTCCAGTGAGAATTAGTGGGTAAGGTTGGTGCTTCTTAAAAGTTGTACTCAAGACTGACAAATTCTCATCTTAAAGTGCTAGGATAGGCATGTCCTGATATAAGACTAAAGAAAATTTTGATACAGGATCCCAAAGTTCCTGCTGAGATTTCATTATTCTTTCACGGCTGATTCCTTTGGTCAAAGTCTACTTTGTGATCATGATTTCAGACTCCCAAATACAAGAAAGACACCTGCAGACTGAAGCAAGTCAATGGAAAGGCCACCAAGATGGTCAGCAGCTCAAGCATATGACTAGAAAAGGAGACGGAGGGCTGGATTTTTTCAGTCTGGAGAATACCTCAGGGAGATCTTACTGCCATCTGAAACTGCCTAATGGGATGGTGCAGGGAAATCAGAGAGACTCTTCTTGATAGGATCAGAGGGCAGCACATGCAATATAAAATTTGGGAAATTCCTCTTTGATATAAAGAGAACTTCTAGCATTACAGTAATCAAATATTGCAAAAAGTTGCCTCAAGAGGTGTGGAATACACATCATCAGAGAGATCTAAAACTCAAGCAGAGCTGAGCAGCCTACTCTAATTCAGCCTGCATTGAGCTGTGTGTTGGACTAGGTGACCTCCACAAGTTCCCTCCAAATTAGATTATCCTGCGAATTTATGAGTCACATCAAGAAGATGTTTTCACCGGTTGATTCAAAGGCTTGTGGTTTCCACACACTGAGATACTGTCTTTCTGAAGTGTCAGCAGAGTGGAAATAAGAGGGGGAAGTAGGAAGCCTTGCTCCTGGGTTTTGCTGCGGTGGGTACCAACACGACCTGCTTGGATCTTTATTGTCCTGAGAAATACCCAGACCACACTCAGGCAGAAGGAAGGGCCTGAATGGCAGCACCACTCGTGATAGCTAAATTCAGCATTTGGAGCATAAATCTTTTGTTTGTTTAGCTGTGCTATGCCCTTAAAAGTTTTTATTCAAGTGAAAGGATAAGGGTTTTTTGGAGGTCTTGTAAAATATAGCATATTTCAGGTGCAGCTGCTGGTTCAGATCCTTAGGAGAAGCAGAGAAAGTGATTAAGGCCATTTAGTGCAAGTATAATAAAATTAAAAAATATAAAAACTCTGCTAAGACCAAGCCTACTTCTGAAGTCTGATATGTCAAGTGAGGTAAATGGGAGTAGATAAGGCCTGAGAGCATTTCACCTGGATTTTCCTTTAAGAACTAAACACTATTCTGTTTTTCAGGTTAATCTTGGTGCTTCATCTCATTCCATACTGTCATGGTTACAGCTCAAGGAAATATTTATACAGCAGAATAATTCACAGCACTCTTTTCCCTCCTGTGTGAACCTACTTCTTATTTTATTATTTTTCTCCACACTTTCCATGCACATTCACTAGCCCAAATTGTGCCTGTTACATAAGCTGTCAAGTTATCAGTGTATTGTTGTGGTAGGGATTTAGCTAGAGAAAAAAATTCCCTTGGTGTGCAAGTAAGATTAGAACAGCATGTGTATGTGTTGGATTTGTGGACTGAAAACTCATTCAGTTCTAGTTTGATTACAAAGGCAAGGTTAAATGTGAATTATACTAACAGAAGTATAGGTATGACTCTTCAAAAATCCAGGAACTTTAAAATCTCTGCAAACCTGTGTTTGTTGAAGCAACATCACATTAAAAACGGCATGTCCTTCCTCTCTGTTGCTTCCCTTAGGCAACTAAAATTACTAAATACTTCAGTAATCAGCTTTCCTAGTGCTATTTACTTCTCTCAAAGCCAAGTCTTCTGGATGCTCTCACAAAAAGTCTTCATGTGCACCTTTTGGAAGACCGGAGAGAGTAAGACAAAACCCCTCACTAATGTCACAACTTGGTGTCAGTGCCACAGAGACACACCGAAACTTTCCCAGGAGTGTCCCAAGCTCTGGTGTCTAGTCTGGACACAGCAAAAAACACAGGCTGGTGCAAGACACTACACAGTAGCAGGAAGTCTGAAGCTCACAGAAAATGCTCTCAAGCCCCTGTCTCCTCTAACTTTGGAGCAGTCAGGAAATATAAGCCAGGAAGAACAGGCTTAATGTCATGTATTTGCCATAAGATTTATTACCAACAGCCATTCTCAGACCAAAGGTGTCCTGAGCATGGAGAGGCCACAAGTGTCTGCTGTGAATGGGGCATGTATGACTGGTGAAACACACTTCCCATCCAAATGTCAGTTCTAATAAAGGAGAGCAGTGTTTTTAAGGCTGCTACTCCATACTTCATGGTGTTTCAGATAAAAAAAGCCCAGTAATCTATGGTGGTCTCCTAAGGTCAAATTCCCCACAAGTCTGATGATGAATTGACTAAACTTAGAGGAAAGTCTGGATTTGATTTCACTGTAGAAAGACGTAGGTTTAGACAGTAATTTTAAATAGACCCTTTCACATAACCAGAATCAATTATTCCAGTCTTCTGGCTATTACTATTTAAGTGACTTTCTGCAGGTATTTACCTCTAAAGAGCAGTATGCATTTTTCTGTTAGAGAGCAGCAAGACCACTGACATGGACTTCAAACCTCTTTTACATATTCCACTACAAGAAAAGTGAGTAAATAAATCAGTGCTTATGAGCTGATGGTGGTCCACTGCCTTTCCTGTGTGTGCTCTTGTTCGTGATCAGCAGAATGATGCAAAAACATCTAGCAAGCAAACTGAGTCTTAAAGTCTTTTCCCTGCAAATCTTCTCCAGGTTTCTGTGCGAACTAGACTTGCATTGTGCTCTGTGGCTGTTGGAATAAAAGCCTTTCAACCAAAAAGCCTTTGCACTTTCAACACCAGTCAGAGGAGTCAGCAAAGTTGACATGACTTCTGTTAGATCTGCTATAACTCTTTTTATCTTCTGCTCTTGTAGTGCAAGGAATTGTTTGTAAACTGGACTTTTTTTTCAGTAGGGAACAAATAATTGGTGACTACTACAGCTCTTCTACCAAGTGGGGTAAGTGTTAAGCATCAAGGGAGCAAAGCCTGTGCTAAAACAACAGCCTGTCCTCTGGCATAAGTGGGTACGAGAGTTGGAAGTTCCTTCAAGTGTTGTTATGCTTAAAAGAAAGAAGAAAAGAGAAAGCTCTGCCCAACATCTCAGGTACTGGCAATAGCAAGACAGGCAAAACATATTCCAGGTTGTGTTTGACTGAATAATGAGGGGTAGCTTGACCCATAACTGGCAGCTTCAGCATCATGAAAAATAAAGCTATAAAAGCATCCCTTTGAGCAACCTCATCAGTATGTTTTCTCCACATCACTAACAAACCCCAGAGCTAGTTCCTGCTATGAACTGGTCAAAGCTTAAGAAATGTTGACATCTCAACAGCTATTCAAGATGTTATCATGTAAATGATAACACGAGTCATGACATTTTCTGTTCCTTCTGGTCAGTCTCATATTCTAGTAAGATCATGAGAACTCAAGGACTTAAGAGCCTTTCAGCAGTACACCAGGGTCACTGAATGACCACGTTTTTGAGTAGTATGACAGAATTGAGAGACACAGACTTTTTTTTTTATTTTGTTTAAGAAATAAGAGCAATATTAGGTTGGTCTTTCTCAGTTTATCAGAGGGTTTTTAAACCCCATAGAATTAAAGGCAGAGAGGTTGCTGGAGTGCAGCAGATTTTTTTTCCCTTATCATTTATTTTAACATAACAAAGCAAAGCACAATTTAAGCTAAAACTGCAAGTAAAAAATATCTCTCCCTTATTTAAGCTTCCTTCTCGGTACTAGTAACATTATAATCCTGCTTATTCTCCAGTGAGTTTGGTTTGTAGGTTCTTTCAGGTGAAAAAACTTTGCTAAAGTAAAATAAAACACTGAGGGAAAATGCCACCTTTTTATTACCTAAACAAAGAAGATAAAACCCCAGACTTCTCCTCTTTCGGAAATCCTCTTTGAAATAGCCCAATGAATTCAAATGGTTTAATGGTTCAAACTGAGAACAAACACATACCCAGTTTCTGTTTTGGACAAACATGTAAAACATGGAGCTACAGCGATAAGGTAAGGTTACTGAGGCACTTTGTACTTACCAGAGCTTTAGCCTCTATTACTTGACAGACTCCTTACCAGTTTTGACTTTTCATTGACTTTCCTCACCTTTAATTTAAGTCTTCATCGACTTTTCTTGTCACCTTAATCCATTTCTAACATTAAATTGCTGCACAGTTAGCTATAATGCTACTCAGTATTGATTATATTTTTTCCTCTCAATAATGTTTTGTTACATAGGTTGAAAAATAATCAAAAAAGCTTCCCAGTGCTTTGCTGGTTTTTAGTAGTTAATAATTCTACCGATTTTTTTAAAATGCCTTTTTTTGGTGTTTCATTGCTCACTTAACCCAGGTCAGTGTTTTGGTGAAGGGAAAGCTGTAAATGAGATGTGGTGCAGTTGCTGTGCAGAATGTATTTGATCCCTGGGGTTTGATCTAAGTGGCAGCTGCTTGAGAGCAAATCCTTACCAGGTCCTGGTAGTGGCTTTCCTAGACAAACAAAGTCTTGTTCCTGTGGCGGATACACAAATGGTGTCCAAGTTGGGTCACCACAAAAGGAGTGGGTGACAAGGAAGAATGAAAGCTGTTCTCAGCCCCGGGACTTTCCAAATATATAACCTACCAATAGGGAAACACAACATCCCTGGGGATTTGAAGTTCATACTTAAGACACTCTGAGCACCCTCCACTAATGACCAGCTACAGATGAGCTCTTCAGGGATGCAGTGATGATAGAGAAGTGAGACGTTTCCATGTGTTAAGGTTTGCACAGACAGTGCCTGGAAAGCCAGGACTAATTTATTCCATGTCCTTGTCCTAAAATGGTGGCAATATTTCCTTTCCATGCAAGTTTTTCTTTTTATGTACGTTTTTACACCAAGGTAGGGTGTCACCTCCAGTATGATAACTCAGGCCTTATTAATAGGCATTTCCTTTTTATGGAAGAATTGGATTTACAGAAGTGAAAAGATGAAACAAAATACAGTATTCTACAGGCAACTACTGTACGGAATAACACTGTGTTAGCTGAGGCTTAAAATACTCTGGGGAAATTTAAAAGTTGCCTGAAGAATTACACAAGGAAAGATAAAATCTTTTTTTCCAGTCTCAGGATTTAATCTTGAATTTATTGTTCCGTGACAGGGTGTGTCCTCTCACCATTTAGTGGATCATAAAAAGAAAACTTCTCTAGTAAAAATGTGACTTATGCTTGCAGGCCAGGCTCTCAGTGATGTGCCTGGCTGGATAGGTCTTCAATGTTTTTTTGGTAGAGAAAACATGGAACATATCCATGATAAATATAAAATGTTTTCTATATTTTTTTCTAGGAAGACTGTGTTCATTGCTGTCTCTCTCCTTGACTGTGTTGTCACTATAAAGGCTCATTCCCTTGCTTGAACATTACCCAGGAGATGTAACACAGGGCTCATGGAGAACAAATTACAAATCTCTTCTCTCATAAGTCTGCAGTATCACCCAAGGCAAAAAGGCACACCTTTGGTTGTCCTCAAAGTCAGCCTATTGCATTATAAAAAATGCATTATAAAAGGATGCATTATAAAAAAATAAACTGTAGGGTTTAAAGATATATGAGGTGATGTGTTCCAATACCCAATTCCAGTACCACGTTTAAAAGTATATTTTGTTTTGTGTGTTTTTCTCCTTGTGTCTTGTTAGGTATCCCCGTTTTTTTGGTTTGTTTTTTGTTTGTTTTTTTTTTGTTTTTGTTTTTTTTTTTGTTTTTGTTTTTTTTTGTTAAGTATGTGTCCTCTCTGACTTTCTTCTTTCCCATAATATTAAAGTAACTGTCTAACGCAACCTGGTCTGCACAGGTAAGTGCTGACAGGTAAATGGTTATGTGTCTGCTCCTGGCAGGGCATTAAAGCATGCTCAGAGAAAGCTGGTTTGTGTAACAGCCTCCACCACAGACCTCAGATATGACCTCACAAAAATCTCTCTGATTTTCCTCATCATGTTCCCTCTCCTCTCCCTGGTCTGTCAGCCGTGGTAGAGCAGAGCCTCCTGAGGGCTGAGCCCATCTCTATCCACATAAATCTGAGCTATGCCTGCTACAAACTCTACGTGCTAGGAGAATACAAATTAATGACATTAAGCTACTAATGAAAAGTCTTATTGACTCACGTCTTTTACACAATATTGAAGCCTATTTGGTTCTTAAGCCTCTCTGTCACAGTTAATACCAGCTTTCAGTCATATCTTTGCAATTGAAACTAAGCAGGGGACTAATGGATGACCAGCTATTTTCTGCTAATACACCGTAGAAATGAGTGTGCCTGATCAATTCTTAAAAACACTCACAGTGAAGAAAGTAGTCAGAGAAAGTCAAAACTATTCTTTTTAAGAGAACATCTTTTAATGATCCCTGATTCTGCATTTAATTCTGTAACTGCAGTTTAAAGGGCAGAGGGAGTTGTTAAATTTCATTTCACATTCACACTCCTCTCCTGTCAGCACTCCTGTGGAATTGTTGCTGCCGCTCATGCATATTGAGGGGGAATGTGCCCCTTTGCAGGCAGAGTACAGCTCTGCAGCTCATTCCCAGCCATTTCCTAGGTGTTTTGCACCGTGATAACATTGCAGCCCACAGGATTTCCCATTTTATGCCTTCATTATTTTTTTCTTCCATCCTACAAAGGATCTGCTTTTGCAAAAACTGTCTCTATGGCAGAGGAGAGCTGGATGCGACATCCTCACAAGCTCATCAGCAGATTCTGCTGCTCCTTCAAAGCGCACCACATCCTTCAAAGTGCACCACACCTTTCAAAGCACAGCATGTCCTTCAAAGCTCTGATAACACCTGCCTGTCAGCAAATGAGAAAGCAGGGCAGGAGCCAAAAGTTAAAGATCCAGGTTGCACATTGCTGCTCGGAAGCACGCCAGTTCCGAGCATTTTGACTTCAGAATTACTGCCTAGACCAGGAGCTGACCAGGAGCGCCTTATGCCTCTGTGGATTAGCAGGTTGTGCCATGATTCATGAATTCCTATTTTTTCTTATTTAGACAGAAGGTAAATAAACTGTTCCAGTCAGCTTCAGTCTCCAAGAAGAAAATTAGTACAGAATATAATGACACAGTAGGAAAAAAGAAGTCTGTGCTTCACCAAAGCCTGGATGGTGGTTCTGCCCTTGCAATTTGGGAAGGGTGCCCATAGCCAAGACGCTCATAGCTGTACCTTGCAAGGAGTCATGTGGTGTGTGTCCCAGCAGGACAGCTTTCATTACATGCCGTTTCATACAGGCAGTTTCTATGGTGTGTGGTAAGGAGAGACAGCACAGCATGGCAGAACATGTGGCAGTGCAGTTTGGAAGGTAAAGCTACAGAGTCCTGCTGTTAGAGTGCAAGCTACGGGGTAAAATGTCTCTGCTGCCACCAGGAATGTTTCACAATACAACCCTTCTAACTTCTGTTCATTCATTTCCTTTCATCCTTTTTTTCAAAAATCAAAAGTCAAACCCTGAGACTGTAGTGAAAAGCAGACATGTCTCTCATCAGCGTAACACCTGGGATGGAAAACTGTGAATGTTCACCAGTATCCATGTAATAACCCCTCTGTTGTGCTCCCGTTCCAGACACTGTTCCCACCAGGATGCTATCCAAAGCTTCCTTTGCTGCAGTGCACTCTTGCTAGACACTGATTTTCTGACACAAACTCCGAGCAGAGAGAAGTTGAAGGAGGTAGTTAAGCAACAGGATGTCTTTAATTCCTTTCTTGTTTAAACTGTGTGCACTCAGGTGAAAAAGGATTTTATTTTTCTTAGCTGAAAGAGATTATCAGAAAGCTTGAGAACATGAAAGAGTACCATAAGCTGGAGATAGTTCAGATAATTTTTTGGTGATGAAAGTGCTAAATGACTTTAGTACAAGGTAAGTACATATGGGTGCTTGACGTGGACTCATATGTGATGGCTGGAATAGTTATTTCTCTTTGGTTTTATTAAGTCCCTGTTATGAAAAAAGATGGTGGATTATGCAATGTTTTCAACAAACATGGAGCAAAAGGCAGGTTTTTTCTGAGGATCTTTTATCTAACACACAGGATGAAGAGGAACGGGAAGGGCTATAAGCAGAAAGGATATGTAATGATATGTAAGGATATGCTGGCATTGAAATTTGAATAGGCAGGTAATAGAGCATTGATGAAAAAAGCCAAGTGGGGAAAAATAGATGAGCAAAGAAGAAGGAAACAATAGTCAAAGAGGATGAACAAAGGAAGGAGAGCACATCTGCTATGGCTGGGTGGAAGGCACTGGGGAAGGTGTGTTGGGGCATACTAGCTTTTCCAGTTGAGGAAAAAGTGTGGAGAGCTAAAACAGATATAACCTCTTGACACTGGAAAGAATCATATTGCAGACCTACACAGTCCTTGTTGCTTAGGCCACTATTTGCTGCCATGGGCAGGGATATCTATTTGCTTTCCTTCAGAGATAATGAATTACTATTGTGATTTCTCACATTAAGTGGGTAATATAATCCTCGATTTCATATGCAATTCTCATAATCACATCTCAGACAGGAGAATACAGAATTATGTCTATGACTTTAGGTAGAGTAACAGACCATTCCATTGGTGTTAATGACAGATTTGTTGTGCCTTAACTGTTCACAGTTCAAATAATTATAAATACTTCTGTCATTGTTTGATGGTCATCTCAGCACACTATTGGCACTTAGACTCTTTGTCAGTGCTGAATGAGGAAAGTTTTGCATTTTTTCATGTCATGATTTCTAATCCAAAAAGTCTTGACTTTCTACAAACTTCTTATCCTTGTGGAAAGTGAAAAAGAGAGAGTACTTTTAGGGGACCAGACAAATATATAATTTACAAGCTGCAAAATGACTAAAATTTAGAAGAAAATGAATATACTTATGTTCATAAAATTTCAGTAGGGGCTACCCAGTAAAGCCACGTACTTGTCCATATAAACTGAACTCCATCAAAAAACAATCAGGCATCGAAAACAGACCACTTACATGACAAACCCTTTTCCATTTCACAGTAGTCCTAAGAATGATTTAGAGATAGCAATTTTTGGTCAGCTTTCTTGTAGTTATTTTTCAGACAATCAAAAGGATGAAAAGTTAGTAAAAGCAGACAGGTGTAGAAATTGTCTCTTGACTTCTCAGCCTCTGTATATCGCAGCAGCATTTCTGCAGAAATCCCTCTCAGCCAGTCAGAGAGTATTCTGAAAACAACCTTGTATCAAGATAATATCCCTGAGGATCAAACTAGACATGAATGAAGAACAAACATACATTTTACATTCATATACATAGAAGGAGCATTAAATGTTCATTTCCTTATAGCAATATTCATAACTACAGGTAAATATTTGCTCTAAATTCATCTTCAGTCTATCATGTTTAGGCAAAATTCCCTTAGGTCTCTAACTTTTGTTAAAGATATGTGGTTAAATTCTTTTGCTTGAAATACATCTACTGCTGTTAACAAACCTGGACTTCTCCTCTGCCTCCCCATTCCTGCCCTGATCTTTACTCCTCACATACCCAGGTTACATTACTGTGGATGGAAGCTGCTGCCTCAGCCCTCTCTTAAACCTTTTTTACAACTTTCCCCTGCTTTTTTAAATAAAGTATCATTATTTTGCATTAACTCCCTCTTTCCTTATATCTCTGTATTTCACTGCTCCTGTTTCCAAAACATAATGAAACACTTTCCCATCCTTTCAATTAATTTGCATGATAGCCTCAGCAGTCCTGCTGCTGACTGCTGCATCTTCTTTTTCCCAACTGCTCATGTGTTGCTTCCATCCAGCTTTTTTACAGCTCTACCCCTCAGCATAACTTTCTTGGTGGACCATATCACTTTTCTGTTTAAATTTTCCCTAAGATCCACTATTGCTCTTAAAATTCTTGTCTTTTTCTCTACCCTGACCCAAATCTCAAATGAATCTGTGTCCTATATTGACATTCTTGTCACCCACTTATTATCTTCTATGTCATCCTTGACCATAAAACTGTGCTGCAGAAGTCACTATTATATCCAGGTCTGTGTCCTCATTTTATTTCAGACATTTGGAAAAATAGTTTTTTTCATATGAAGGCCACACTATTAACTTGTTCTCCCTAACTAATGAAAAGAATACTCAGGTTACCTAACAAGTACAGCTGAGTTGCCTTTGGTAGGAGGTAACTATGCTAAATTATACCAGAAGAGAAACTGGCCAAAGTACAAGTTAACTTCTCCATTTAGAATTTCTTACTGTGCTTTGATTTATCTGTGCCTCATCTACTGGAGTTTCAGCTGTGAAGGGCAATAATTGTCTTTATCCTTGTACTGAATACCACTGCTGTGGCCTCAGTTCTTTCAAGCTGGTAAATAATGAGATACTCATGAAATTCTTAGTGGGTGTTTTGCTTTAACATCTCATCTGATTTCAGTGGGAGGTTCACCTGACTAAGATCTTCCACACAGCAGAATAATTTCTTGTTCGCCCCACCAGGTAACAAAGGCCAGCTTAATACATCAATCCATCATCACATAGTTATGTGCTATGCGTAGCCAAAAGCCCCAATAATAAATTCTAATCTCCTTAAGGTAATAAAATAGAAAATTAATGTGAACTTATTGTAAATAGAATGGAATTTCCTAAAAAGCAAGGCTTCTTTATACCTTAATAATACAATGGTCCCTCCACCTGTCAGTCTAGAAACTCAGTACCACTTGGTATGACATAATTTATTTTATTCTAACAAACCTATAAGTAAGGTGAGCCCTACAGCTGATGGAGAGAAGATTGTTGAGTGGCAAAACATTAGGTCAGTTCTGCATGGAAAACAAAATTGCACTATTATTGACAGTGGCAGAATTAAAGTTGTTTTTTGAAGCCCTGGAGCATACATTTTGAAGTGCAACCCTTGCTTTTGCTAATAGGTGAGAGTTTAATTCAGTTGCTTGGGCAAAAATAGAGGCACTGCAGCAAGACCTGTGTCTTTGTTCAAAGTTCTGCCATAACCATTGCCGGGCATGAAAAAGAGGAAAATTTAACACATCACCCTGGTTCTGGCCAAGACAGGGTTGATTTTTGCAGTAGCCGGGAGGCGGCATGGTTAAGACACAGAGGTTATTCTATACCACCTCACATCAAAACACCTCCACAAAACATTTTCCAGGGACAGGGGAAGGGGTTCCGTACAGGTCACGTAGTGTGGCGGCGTGGTGGGGTATTGTTGGAGGTCTCCATGTGGTGTAGTGGTGGGCACTTGCTTGGGAGTGGTTCACCTCTTTACACTTTGTCATTAATATTGTTGCTGTTACTGTTCCTTTTCTTATTTTGTAGCTGTTTCCAGTAAATTGTTCTTATCTCAACCCATAATCTTTACCTTTTGTGCCTCCAATTCTCCTCTCCATCCCTCTGCAGGAGAGGGGGAAGTGAAACGTGCAAGTGAGCAAGCAGCTTGTAGTTTGGAGTGTTTTGGTAGGAACACTAAACTGGGGAATACCATTCCTAACCCACAACACACATCCTGTTAGGAAATGTGGAAATTAGCTACCTGAAGGAGAGATGCTCCTCTTCCCTTTACAGTGAATGGCTGTGTGATATGCCAAAGATTTTTTTAACTTCAGGATGTAGTGTTACTGGGTAACACCCTACATGCTGTACTATGATCTATGACACTAGACAGAATGTTCAGAATGGGCCCCATTCTTCCCTTGCCCTAATTATTTTTTCATAAAAAAATAATTGTCTGTTTTAGTGTGCCGACTCAGTGGTATCTTGTGACACAGACATGCAAAAGTCCACCTCAAATCTCCTGTCATAACTCATCATGATGCAGTGCTATATGAGCCATGGGTTGTCTCGATAGTAGAGAATACTGCTCATGTCTGGCAGAAAAGAGTTTGCCTGAGGGCTAGATGAAAGATAAACAAGGCTAGCTAAAAAAACACAGAGCTATTTGCCAAATGTGAATGGAGTAAATTCTCTTATGATCCATGATGCGGAGTATGGTACACATCTGATACTTGTATCTATCAGGAAGAGGAGTATCTGCCAAAATGGAAGGGAAAGCAAATGCCACCATCACTTTCTTTCCCAGATCCCTTCATCCCTTGTGGTAATTTAATTTTTCTCTTTCATCCTGAGTAAGTGTTGAGCTTTGCAAACACCAAAAGAACATTTCATTACGCTTTGTGTTAATTGGTCTGTTGGTAATTTGAAGGTTGATTAGTTTTTTGTTACCTGTAATTACAAACAGCCACTCTTAAGTGTTGTTTAGTGCCAATATGCTGCTCTAGTCAAGAATAATTTAGAAATTTCTCTTGTAATTGAAAGAAACTGCTGATGGACAGGCAATCTGGCTGATGGATGGATCCAATACATGTTCTCTCATGGTAGATGATACCAACAATGAAAGGACCATGCACTGGGCTTGTTATGTCAGTTAATTGCCATTTGTTGTTAATCAGTTACATACAACCAGCACAGACAGTCTCCACTGACCTGTAAGAGGGGAAATCGTTATTTGGCACAGAGTCCTGCTCCCTTTAGTCCCTGGGCTCTTGACAGAAGATACAGTCTTGTTTCTGATCCTCTCCTGATTCAATCTGAATAGTGATGGAGTGGAAGCTGTAGTGCTCAAACAGGGCTTGGGTAATATCTCTCAAAATCTTCTGGCTGTCCGTTGTATGTGCTATAGATAGCAAGCAGAAAAATAATCAAACACATACATTTTTATAATACTTTAAAGAAGAGTAAGTGTTTACTGGCAGAAACTTGTACCAAGAAGTTTGTTTGAGAAGTGTTCCTTGTCCTTTTTATCCTTCTTTCAGGAACCTCCATGTCAGCAAAAGATTGTTCATTCAAATGTGGTTGGAATATGCAATTTTTGGCAAGAGCTAAGCTAAGAGTAATCACCATAGAAATTCAGTCTGGCAGAAGACTGGAGGAAAGCAGAAATACTTAATAAAGATTAGTTCATCCAGTCACAGGGTAGCAGCAGTGCCAAGTGATTTGGGTGGCTGATAGACCCTCTGTTTTTGGGAAGTGGGGACACCATGGAGGACTTCACCTCTGAACCTGTCCTTGGCCAAACATTTATTTTCTTAAATAGATCTTAATATATACAAAGCAAACATATGGATGAGAAAATTGATCCATGTACTGCACAATTTGTCAACTTGGATAAGAATTAGAGTTTAAAAAATATTTTAAAATATTAACTGTTCCCATGGAGTTTTCTCTACATTCCAAACTATGTTTAAAGATTGTTATATGACTAGAGATGCATCTGCAATGCAGATTTGCCTTGTAAGTTTTTGTTATATGGATCAACAGTTTTCAAGTTTGACAAATCCACTTCAAAAATGTATTTGATATTGTGAAAAAAATCCAGTCTGAGCCTAATTCTTCTAATTTATTTAAAATGTCCCGTGATTTACTTCCTTGCTTAACAGTCTCTGTAGTTTTCAAGTTTTGGACAAAGTAGAGGTCCCTGTTGTTTTGGCAAGATTTCTGGGAAGAGAGTTTCAGAGCTTTTTTTCTTATTGTTGTTGGTTTTATTTTTCCTACAAAATCATGACAATTTCTAACAAACAACCGATATACAGTCCGTTTCATCCAAATCAGGAAAGACTGACCTTTACTCGACAGCAGTTGAATACTTACTCCCTGCTTACAGAAATTTACTGACCTGTGGCAACGTGAGCAGACAGAGCAGTTTGATTCATTGTCAGAGACCAAAGATGAAGGTTGTGAATAGACTCCACTTTCTCAACTGCTAAAATCCTTGCTTTCACTTCATCATAAGTAAATCCTTTTGATGTTCCTGAAAAGGAAAAATTGATGGGAAAAGAATATCTTAAGGGATAGAAATGATGATTGATAGAGGAAAATGCATCATGAACCTTTTTTCACTTAGATGTATAACTTTTATAAAAATATTTACTGCTTTGGAAAGACCATCTGTTTCAGAGTTTACTGTGCTATTTAATCCTACCCCTTGTTATATACTTGTCCATGGAAGGTTGAGACTCATGCATGTTTTAGGAGATACCCTGAGGCTTCTGTTTACATAAGGTGAGCTATTTAGCCAGAACATGTCCTAGTTTTGCACCAACTTATTTTGTGAGTGCAGATTCTATGGCATCACTTGAACACCTCTGGGCCATTTTGTCCTCAATATATTTACACAATAGAGAAGCATCTATTTAGCAGAAAAGGAAAGATGAACTTAAAGACTAAAATGGTTTGACTCAGGAATCTTAAATGAGATTAGATCCCAGGTCTAATTATTGAGTAGCCAGTGATTTTTTTCCTAGACAGGCCTTCTTACAATATATGATGGTGGTGACCCTCATTCAGAGTGAGGACAATTGTGACAGGATGAGTTGCAATATGAAATTCAGAGTTTAATCTAAATCCAAATTTGAATAAGAAGTTTAACTACACATCATCCCTGGAGTGAGGCCTGGGACTTTGCAAATGCACGAGAGCAGCTATGAGCTAGGATGCTCACCATGATCCGCTTGGATCAGTAAACTGAAAAACATTTTTAATTCCACCAGTTATGAAGTATAATAATGATGGGCACAGAAGTGGTTAACTTTGTCTTTTATATCTTAACTGATACTTATGTGTAATTGTCAATGACCTCACTGTTATATGCTTTGTCCTATCCATTTATTACAACAATGATATGCTATATGGAGTACTGACTTAATAGAATATGATGCTGACATGCTCATGCTCTTTTAGAGAAAACCATGAACAATCAGTGCCTACGTGACAGTCAGTCACAGGGGCTGTGGAGCTGATGGCCTGGGACAAGGCTGGATCCATGAGATAAGAGCCACCTCCAACACCAGCTGCAATATGCAATTTCTCTTCAGAAAATTCTGGGCAGAATGCTATTTAGGAGACAGGAGACTGGCTTCAGAGCCCCCTCCAGGAGGACAGTGTAAAAGGGCTTGCTGCAGGGGGGGAACATAGCACTGTGATTTTGGCATGTCAGCACTGCTTACGGAAGGTGGGAGTCGCTGCTCTGAGAAAGAGACTCCTGAGTGTCAGAATCTGCCAGACCCTCCTGGTGGTTTGACTTTTTTTTCAGTAATGAAGACATCTTCTGATTTTTTGACAGCCAGAGTACAGCCAGCTGATGCACTCTTGTCTAGGTACACTTCTACATGGATGTATCTCTATCTCACAATCACTGAAAGCAAAACAACCCTAGAAGGAAGCTTTACTGTAAAACAATATTGGAAATATTATTTATTGAAACAGAAGTAGGTGCAAAGTGAAAGAGAGAAGTAAATAGCCATGCAGACACTCACACTGAGTATCCATTCAAAACCTGCACCATTAGAGTTACTTTTCCCTTTAATCCTTATGTTTTCATAGCTGAGAAAGAAGTCGCATTCAGTGTGAGGAAGGCAAAAACATGCCTCTGTGAATGCTCGAGTCATTTGAACTTAAAAATCAGATGTTCAGGTCCATAACTGATAGGATTAAATATTGCTAAGCCTAGTTCTTCTCGCTGCTATTCCAGTGCTCTTGAACATGACTGGAAAGGTCCAATAGCTTGCTTTTCTGGACTGGTGTAACTAAAGATCTTTAAAACTTCTGCCTCTTGCACTCAGTCTATTTAACAGAAACAGTTCAAGGCACAGGCTTTTTCTTTTCTTTTTTTTTTTCCCCCCCACAAAGACTTCTATTTCACACAGGTAAAGGAAATACACAATGAACAAGGTGAGTAAGCATCTCATATGCCAAAAGGGTGATAAAAAGCAGTGCTACCTATGCAACAAACAAAAGCAACTCAGAGCTCATTAGCAAAACACCAAGAAACTGATTTTTACAAAAACTGGCATATGTATAAACTTGGAGTAATAGCAGAAAATACTTTTGATTAAAATTGTAAGTAAGTTTAAAGTATGATCAGATTCATGAAAATATTGGAAACTGATGCAGAAGTGTGTTATTATAATTTTTCAGCATATATAAGCATTATGGAGAAAGAGAGAGAAAAAACAAACCCAAAATATAAGTTTATTGATTCTGGAATTGGGTCCTACCTTCCATTAGCACAATCAAAATATCCCTTAAAATGGTGACGGTAGTTGCCAAAACAAAGATGGAAAACACAAATGTGCAGATTGGATCAGCTATTTTGTATTCTGGCTAGAAAAATATGAACACATCGCTTTGTTAATTTCATTTTTGTTGGTTATTGTAATTTTTAATTAGTTAATATCGAAGACTGAAAAATTCAATTCATCTAGTACAGAATGAGTGCTGGCCTCCTTTGCCAGGGAGCCTCAGCACAGGGAATGAAGGTGCTACAGACGACAAAAGGGAGAGACACTGAAGTATCTGCTTGGAACACTAAGGGGCAAGTGTTACACTCTCAACAGTCATTTCAGTTCCCAAATATAGTTCTCTTTGACTAAATTACAATGTGTATCATTGAGACAGAGGAAATATTTACATAGTACCCAGTGTCACAATGCTGTGAAAGTAACACTTATCCTTAATTGCAAGGAAGGCAAGTGAACTAATAAAACTAACCTTAAAGAAGATGATAAGTGCGCTAATTAGCACACTAATGCTCTGGAATAGGTCTCCGATGGCATGCACAAAGGCTGCCCGCAGGCTGGCGTTGCTCAGAGATGGCTTTTCTCGAGGGGCTGACACGCGTTCCCCCGCTTGTGCCCCATGGCTGTGCCCGTGGCCGGTCTGGTGCAGAATCAGGCTTAGTCTGCAAGAGACGTAAAGCCGCAAACACCAGCAGATACACTGCATCTCTGAAAGCAGTGATGTCACACACATCATCACCTCTCTCACTTCTGAATGCTGAACAGTAAAATCTGACACATTAAGTAGAAATGCAGAGTGGCTAAGCAGGTAATTCCTGCGTGTTTCAGTGGTTTGCATACAAACAAGAAAGTCTGTGAACTGGGTAATTAATGAGACCTCATTTTCTGCAGAGTTCTTGAATATTCTGACCTCGAATAAAAAGTGAGATGGAGATTAATCTTCTCCTAGAATTTTGCCTTTCCAGTGTGCAGCTAACAGAAAGTAGCAGAGCAACTGCGACTTTCAAAGAGAAGCAAGATCTCTCTTCTCAAATCCTTTCCATGTCCTTAATATTTTCGAGGCCAATATCTCTCTATAGTTTTTTTATTGAATTACAGCAGCAGGCTCAAGTTTCAAATATTGTATGGAGAGGAAAACAAAATAACTTACAGGATGTTGGCGAGCACGGCACAAGCAGAGGTGATGAGCATCACTGTAGTATCAATATCGTAATCAGGGTGTAGCAGCCTCATGCTAGCCAAATATGTCAGCACGCCAGTCACCATCCAGACAATTATCATAGACATCAAAGCTCCCAGAATTTCTAGGAATTAAAACAATCTAATTTTAACAGTCAGAAGAGAAATGCAAGAAATTTTAAGAGTTTGATGGTAATGGTTCCAAGCTTGTTGAGCTTTATAGCCAAGACACCTGCATCTTGTATGCTGGCAGACAAAGCTTACAAAGAATGGGCCAAAATCCTTTCTGGTCATAGCAAATCCAGAGGCTTCCCAGGGCGGCCTTATGGATGCGATGGCCTAACCCTGTTCTACCTGCCCCTACTTTTTTCTCCTTTTCAGTGTTGAGTTCATGTGTCATTCAAAGAAATTGGAGAGATGAAAAAGATCATTTGGGCAGTTCCTGTAGGAGCAAAAAGAACTATAATGGGAAGGAAGGATAAAAGAGCAAATCTTGTGTAGTTTCCTGACCCTGACAGTGTGATGTGAAAACCCCAAAGACAGGCCCTCCTTCCCCAACAAGATTATCTTGGTCACAGGAGCAGAGGTTGGAGGGAAGGAGAGAGGCACAGCT
This sequence comes from Myiotriccus ornatus, assembly GCA_036023395.1. Taxonomy (NCBI): domain Eukaryota; kingdom Metazoa; phylum Chordata; class Aves; order Passeriformes; family Tyrannidae; genus Myiotriccus; species Myiotriccus ornatus. The sequence goes on along the minus strand of JAYRBT010000082.1, from coordinate 138,193,090 downwards.
CACTCAAACCCACTGGTAGACATAATTCCCGTCCATTAGCCTCCCCTCTTTCTGCACACTTATCACTTCACACTTCAGAAAGGCAGCAACAGCCCCCATAGAGGTCCTGCCAGCAAAACTTATCCTGGAACTCATCCTGCCAATGCCACAAAATCATTTTTGTGCCACCAGCTGTGATGAGAACAAAAGAAGTTATTTTCTCCCTGGGGCAGAAAAATTTAATTTTGTCTCTATTGGCTCTGAGTTGGGCTCAAATAAATCCAGTCCCCAAGGCCACCTTTTATTGCACTGCCATAGGAGAGGTCCAGGAAAGTGCATATGAATGTGCAGCATGCTTCTAATAGGATGTGGGACTAGTAATTGCCATGTGACTTGAATGAGTAAATGAGCACAACTGAGACAGTACCAAGGAAAACGAAAGCTCACAGTGAAAGGAAGTAGATAGCCAGAAAGCATTTGCACAGACTTCCACTGACAATCCCTGAAAACAGTTTAGGATTTTGATTACATTTTGATGAGGGTCACCCCCTTTGCAGCAGTCCAGGCTTACTTACCAAATAACCATTTTTTCTAATACTGGCAAATAACAAATGAAAGTACACTGACAAGGGAATCTAGTTTTGCTTAAAAGTAGAGAGAAGCTCAAATAAAGCATACAATTTTTTTTCATGCAAGTTATAGGTTGAAACTGCAAATTTGGCCCAACTGAAGGCGTTGATGGTTGTGCTATCATGGGCATGAAAGCAGCCAACAGCTTTTGAGAACACCTGTGTTCATATCTGTGTGGATGTGTGCATATCCTCCACAACAGAATACGTTAAAGTTCACCTTTACCTACATAGGTGAAAATACATATTAATTTTCAATGTGTTATCTTAGCAAAGGTTTAGCTAAGTTTACAGACCAGTTCAGCAGCACTCAGTTCTCAGTTAAATTTCTTCAGAACTATTAGCACTAACAGAGCACAGCAAACAATAGTGTAGGGTTGTGTGGGAGTCTCTGAATCATAGCAGAGGGAAATTGAGGTGCAAGAGGGTTTTTGTACTTGGAAGTAGGTTTGGCTCACACTATCAGGCTTACTCGATATTGTGCTTTTATCTGTGCTGCTGAAAGCAGCTGCACTGGCTCTGGCTTGCAGGGCAGGAGGCATTCAGATGGCTTCTGCTAAACCTGAACCCTGTCATATAGTCTTTTCATGGCAATATCTATCAGTCTGGGAGCAGCAGTGAACAGATAGCTTCCAGAATCATGGAGGGCTGCACCTGCAAGACCTCGGTAGTCAGTGAAGAATGACTTTGTCACCTGACTGCCCTCAGCTGCTCTATTAAGGTACCCATCTGCATGTTAAACTGGAAATAGAGCTGGGAAAATAAGCAAGAAACAGGATAACAATCATGGAATGCAATTAAATAGCCTCTATCATTTGATATAGGGCTTTCTTTGCAGATAAAAAGGCAATAGAGGATTGATTTTGAACTTCTGCATTGCAATGAAAAAAAAATAATCTAGTTCAGACTGAGGATGAAGTTACATGAGGTGGCTGAACCTGCCTACATCAGCAAGAGAGAAGTCTCTCACTTTCCCCGCCCCCAGGCTAAGAGAGCATAAACACAAAAAGTAATGAATGATTTACTGATGGTAAGTAGTAGTTCTCTAAGGCTGCAAAATTCTGCTGTGTGTTGTCTCTGTAATAATTCAGCTGTGTGTTGTCTCTGTAATACCAGCCATTCTTGAGTAACACTGAACCTCCCTCTCACCCAGTTTGTTTCCAGCAGAGTTGGTAGAATATACTTAGGGAGCTTCATAAAGACAGGATGAGCATGGCATATGTCTTCTCTGGTACTTTCTGCAGCTAGAAACAACCTTGGTCTACAGACATTCTGAGCCAGAAACTGCTTCTGGGCCTTCATACTGAACATCCTTGAAGCATTTATCATCTGAGTCCTTGGTTCAGGTGAACAGGTGTCTAGAGTCATTTGAGATACCTTGGCACCTCCATGTATGGCTTGACATGAGATGTATGATTTATCCATAGATTTCTGGAGTGGCAGCTGGATTTCAAGCAGCATGAGTCATTCACATACGAGCAAGTGTCCCAAGACATCCAGCAGGAGATTAAATTAAATTAAATTAAATTTAATGAGACAATTAAATCAAATTGTCTACCTGTAGATGTGAGCTAAGCTACCTTTATGGACAATGGATGTCAGATTAATGGTGATTGCTCCATTGGCTGACTGGAAACACATACTAGTTTCTTAACTATGAGCGTCTGATCACATTTGAGATGCTCTGGTCTTGTGCTTGGCATTCTGTGCAGTCTCCTGTGGGTCTTGTGTGGCAGCTGCCATTCCTATGCATAAGACTCAGACATCCGAGGGACGTAGCACTAGACTTCTATGCTCAGGCAGCTGAACGGAGTCTGGATTTCTGTTGAATGTATCAGACCCTGTATTTATATGGGGTCATGTATGTGTAGCATTGATATTTAGGTGTCTAAATCTTGAACAGACTCATACCCTGAGACATTTTTTCTCATGGTTAATGTTTTGCTGGTGTCTTGTTTTTGTAAAAACACTTGTGTTTGATTATAAGGCTTTTGGTAGCAGGTGTCATTGGTAAAAATATTGATTTTGGTTAAGGGCAGGGTATGTTAAAAACCTGCCTGTGCCTCTGATAAAAACCAGTAATGATAAAGAGAATTGCAGGGAGAGGATCTAGAAAAGGACAAATGTTAAAGGATCTCACTTTTCTACAAATGTAACATTGACTTTTAAAAATAATAATTTGCTTTATAAATACATTAAACACTCATTTTTATGGGTATCACTGCTTTGATAGAAACTTGTGTTTCATTACAGATGGAGGATTTAGTCCTCCTCACACTCAGTTCAATGAGGGAAGTTGCTGCTACCTCAGCCAAAGCTAGCACCAGCCCAAAACTATAGAAAATAGTGATCTGAAAGACACACTTGTAGATAAGAGATGCTCTTTACTTCTTTGAAGCTCACTGTCTCACTCTGTTTATCTTGAGTCCTGGGGGCTTTGAGAGCGTTAGTGCGCTGCCTCTGAATGCCTGCAGAACTGTGTTGGACACCAGCACGTTTTCCAGTCCCTGGCTGTAATAACCTCTCTTTCCCACTCCACATGTTCATACTGTGAGATGTTTGCTACCTGCTCGGTGCCACCCAAAAGTTAGTCGCTTAGTAGGAGGTTTGGAGGCAAGCCACAGCGAGAAGAGGCTGATCAGGAAACTCGTCAGGTCCACCAGGATGTGTGCCGCATCCGTGATCACCGCCAGGCTCCCGGCGATCTGCCCACCTGTGTGAAACACACATCCGCATCACGGCTCTGGTCAGACGTTTGAATCAACCAGATCAAACTCAAGACCTGCTTTGTTGTGAATAAGAGGGAACACTCAATTTTCAGTCATCTTACACAAGACTCAAACCACTCCAAAGATCATTCCATTTTGTACCTCATTCATGTAATAAAAGATGTGAGTTGACAGAAATATATAAGCCAAATTTCTTTGTGAGAGAGAGACCTAAGAACAATAAAAGTTGTGATACATTAGGTCTGTGGTTATTTTACTGTTGGACTGTTTTACTGTGACTATTTCTTCAGAAAAGCCGTATTAGGAATCATATTTCCCGTATTGCCCCACTATCTTTTCACAGAACACTGATATTTTTATGTATGTACAAACATTCAGAGATGTAGCTTATGGGATTGATTTCCTATTTGTTAGGAAAATATGCATGTTCTTCCTGAGGTTTCGATGGCTAGATGCTGGACTGTTTATTTGTCACAGGCAACACTAAAACAGGAATACATGGAAATGTCCCAGTAGAATGCCTGTGATAAACAACTAACCATTTTAGTGAGGGCATGGAGAAAAATGTTCGGTTTTCAGGACTAATCTATCATTTTGCATCTGTAATGCATGATTTAATTTTCCTGCTAGAGCTCAAAAAACATGGCTGAATATCATTTTGCTTTGCCGGGGTTGGGTTTTATGTGAATTCTGAACTAAAAACCTGCAAACACCAAACTCAAATCATTTTAGGTTATTGTCATCCACATTTTTTTTACCCACTAAGCCAAATATCATAGTTTTGCCAAATTCTTCTAACCATGTCTCAGGGCTAAGGGCAAATCCAAATAAACTAAAAGTTTGTTCTTAGCTACCCCCACTGCTGGTGGCTGCAGGAGAAGACAGGCAGGACACTGTCCTGCCAACTCGTTCCAGCAGGGGAATCTTTTCATTAGAGTGCAAATGTAGAAAAATGGAAATATGAAATAATAGAACCAAAGCATCTAGTTTCTGCATTTGGCAATACATTTCCATTCTTCAGACGTTTAATTAATTTCAGCTCACCCATTTCTCCTAACCACAATCCATATGAGAATCAATGAATCCTGAGAAACTTTGTGAAATGACTCATTCAAACCTTTGGCAGGATATCACTGTCAAATGGACATGTAGGCACATCTCTTGTTTCCTTATAGATGCAATGTCTTCATGCCAGCAGGATGGACTGT
>JAYRBT010000082.1:138163638-138188445 GCA_036023395.1 Myiotriccus ornatus | reverse complement strand
TCCTGCCAACTCGTTCCAGCAGGGGAATCTTTTCATTAGAGTGCAAATGTAGAAAAATGGAAATATGAAATAATAGAGCCAAAGCATCTAGTTTCTGCATTTGGCAATACATTTCCGTTCTTCAGACATTTAATTAATTTCAGCTCACCCATTTTTCCTAACCACAATCCATATGAGAATCAATGAATCCTGAGAAACTTTGTAAAATGACTCATTCAAACCTTTGGCAGGATACCACTGTCAAATGGACATGTAGGCACATCTCTTGTTTCCTTATAGATGCAATGTCTTCATGCCAGCAGGATGGACTGTCTGTTTAATTTCCTCCTGTATGCGGATTTTAGATTAGAATACCAAACATCGTGTATTTTGTCACCACAGGAGAATGGATTTTGCACATATAAGGCATATATTATTTTTCTATGTTGCCTCCCATTTACAACTGCCTGAAAGTTACTTCCCAGAAGGGAGAAAGCATGGCTGCAGAATTTGGGGGCACCTCATTCCTAGCAGTAAAATGAAAAATTCAGCGGAATAGGTGTTTCCCAGGACATGTACAGATTTAAATATATATATACTTTTTGGTCATGACACAGCTCTCAGACTTGCCCTGCTTGCAGAGTAGCTGTATCTCAAGTGGGAGGCAGTTTTGCATAGCAGAGGGAAGAAGGCTTGTCTGACAGTGCACAGATGTTAACAACCAAGGCAGCAGCTGTCTTTCAGCAAACAAATATGTAAAACACAAGCTGCATGCAAAACCCCATCACATTTTAGATACTGTATTTCCCCACCCTGTGAGACAATATCACAAAAGCTTGTTTCCAACCTTCTGCCTTTGTAAAATGTTTGCAAATTTTTATTTTATATGTTGTTGGTGGAACTAATGCCTTGGGCAAGTTTCTGAGATCTCATTCTGCTTATCTGAGCAACTTGGTCAAGTCTTTACATTCTCTTCTGACATGAAGATGCAAGCAGGGTTTGTCTTTCTTTCTAGTGCCCAAATGGAAATGAAGTACTTTGAAATCAACATTTGGTCCGTAGCCACCAAAAATCCTCGGAAAGTACTTTCATATCAGGGCTCTACATTGGGTGCTATTGGATTGACTGATATCTCCAAATCTATGGAGATTGTGATGGGTCTGCTTTAGAAGAATGTAAGATAATTGTCTTTCAAAGACAGTTGGTGTATCAGGCTCAGCCAAGTGCCCCTTCTGGGACAGCAGTAATGGCCAGCAGAGATGATTTGAGCAAAAATATCACAGAAATACCTAGGCATTCAAACAGGCACAACTTCTCAACCTCTCTGAGAGGGATGCAATTTTGTTTCTTCTGTTTAGCATAATAATGACCACAAAAGCTGTTTGTCCTTAGAGTAAAAGGAAGGAGAACATATCCTTTACTTTCAAGAGTAAAGCTTGTGTAATAGTTATAGGCTTTTACTGCTCTGTATCAATACTCCCAACAAGTGGCCTTTATGGCTTATTATTCCCTACAATGGATGTTTATAGCTTTGTATACCACAAGCAGTAGAAATTGTCAGTCACTCAGTGGTCAATCATCAGACAGAGGCAGTCTTGTCTAACGATTAAAAAAACTAAATGTATGGTTCATAATTACAAAAATCTCCATAGAGCGCTGTCTGTAACTGCAGTTAATAACTGGTTTGTCAAAGTTTAATGGTCTGAAGCAAAATGGTCTTCAAGCCTGTTACTTAAGCTGTCACTGCAAAAAAGCTGTATGATTCATTAAGCAAAATGAAACATTTAGTTAACATATCATCTGTCCTTCCAATTATCCTCTAGCATTGCTGCATTCACCAAACTTAAGCCTACTGATTATATGGTTTTGTTAATAATGCATTACTTCTGGCACTGGAAATTACTGCATGGGGATTAGCAATATGCATGGGTTTTCACGGGGGAAATTCACATGACCTACAGAGAATGGGGCTTCATGCAGATGGAGAGCGTGGGAGGGAAGAGCTGGAGAAGTCCCTGCTGGGTTTGGCAGCTAGGGTAGAAGGCAGAAATGCAACAACTCTTTCAGTGCCTCCACTTCTCACCTGCGGGGAAGCCAAAGCCTTTCTCTTTCATTTTTATAGGGCTCCAGAGGTCCCTGAGCTAGGAAAATATGGGTTTCAGAGGCCCTCCTGGCTGATTTTTGTTACATCGCCTGAAACACATATGGCAAAAGTCTGTGGGATTCCTCATGCCTTCCCTTAACTCACTTCACTGTGGAGAAGGGCAAGTTAAAGAGCCAGGAATTATCAGGTGGATATAAATATCACAGAATCCATGGAGAGAGCAGATCAGTGGGACAAAATGAAAGCTAATGCTCTATGAGCAAGCCAAATACTTGTATTGGATATTGTAGGACGGGTCCAGAAGTGAAAGCTAATTAGGTAGGGGAATAATCTTCCATTGATCCAGAGACACACCAGCAGGCCAATTTAAAAGATAAACGTGCCCGATATAAATACATTGACTTAACTGCAGAAAAACAGATGGCGAATCTGGCCCTGGATTTCCCTGGATTTTGTGGAGACTCTTGCAGTTATTATCAGATTCTGCTGCTAGCAACCTTCATCAATGCTGAGTCTCATTGGCCTGGATAAATACGTAAAATCCTCTACTCTTAAAAAAAAAAAAATCGAGTTTATTAGAAACCTTTTGTGACATCATGCTAAGACATACTAGTCACTTTTCGTCAAGTTTAAAGACCTGGGAGGACAGTTCAGACTGTTAACTGATCTTTGTATTCCTGCCCAGATGCAATCCTTGAATGAATATATAAAAATACTTTGATAATTTCACTTAACCCCCCCCACACACACCCCTCCCTCGTGATTCTTTTAATGACTGGTGACAAAAGAGGGTTATTTAATCCCAGCTACTGTGGGTCTCTGCAGGCACAGTGTGTACAGAAGGCATGAATGTGACTGTGCTGGGCACCAGATTGAGCTCTCTTTGAACACACATACTCCCCTGTTATCTCAGCAATCATGAAGAAGATGCAAATTACTGATGCTACACAGAGCTTCCTCCTGGCTTGATGCTGCTCCCTCTTTCTGTTCTCATAGGCCTGTGAGTAGCCGTGACAGTGATATACTGGATTATCTTCAGCAACTTCTGCTTCCTGCTTCTGCCTCTCGTCATTTAAATTCTTCTGAAGCCAGCTCATCCTTTGGGATAGAAAGAAACAGAAGGTTAAAAAAGAAAAACCCTAGTTATTTGGGCATCTAGCCCTGCAGACCCAGAAACTATGTACTTAATGCTTTCAAAGGATAAAAGCGGAGCTGCGAACAGCAGCGCAGGTCACAGAAGAGGCTTGCTGGCAGAAGCAGGGCTCTGTGGGAGGGAGCTGCACATGAAATAACTGCTCTGGTTGTGTTTCCCAACTCTCTGGGCTCTCCTACATCATTTAGCAGTTTATGAAGTGCAGGATGGCTTTCCTAGGCTGTGTATTTCATGCACACCATATGATTTTCAAAAAGTCGTACCTCCCGCAAATAGTTACCAAATTCAGCATATCATGGAGACAATTCTAACGAAAAATTCCTGATTTTATTCCCAATAGCTTTGTCAGGAAGACTATTAAAAAAAATTAAAACTTTTTCTCAAATATAAATGGCTAAAGATATTTCTTTCCTTTCTTTACACCCAGAACTGTTTTACCTTAAATTTCCATGTATGTACAAAAACGATCAATATTCCTGCAGAACCTGAGCATAGAAAATACTGGACCAAAAAATTCAAAGGTATTTAAAAAATCATAGAAATCAATTTTTCATAGTATGCTGACCCCTTTGTGCCACTGCTTTCATGGAAAGGTGAGAAGTTCAGTAGAAGTGGCTCTTCAAGCATTTCTTCATCACAAGGTGATTTCCCAGCCAAATCTGCTCTGTCAAAAAGCCTCGGTGTTGTCCCTGTCAGGGTTCCTGTACAGCAGATACAGAGTGGGAATAGAGAGGTCCAGGGCCATCGCATTACAGCTGTGGGAACTCCTGGATGACCATGACATGTGGTGCTTTCACTAAAGTAACCCAGACACTGCCCCAGGGGAGCCCCCATGGTGGTTTGGTGAGCAAGGATGTTCCCTTCTCTTTATCTTTCAACTGAAAAGAACCCAAAGGCTCACTCTGTCCCAGAAGGTTCGACTGAAAACCATTACATCTCTCCAGATAAAACATTTGTTGCCAGAGCTACTCCTGATGTGATAACTGTCTGTTGAGACTGTGGCATCAGAAGGTAAATTCTGCTGAGATGGACACACATAACATCCATGTAACCATGAACTGCAGCTATTTGAGGTCTGTGCGTGCAGGGCCTACCCAGGAACACAGCAAACTCCACTGCTTTATTTCAAGTCTGAAATCAGCCTGGGGGCAGGGTGTGGGACTGGGCTTAGCTGCCCCAGTAGTAACAGCCTCTTTTCCCCATTCTGATTCAGACTTTCTTCTGGGACACAGAAGAACTGTTTCTTCAGCTGAGTGAAGGAAAGCTATGCTCCAGGAAGTAAGATGGAACCAAGTGACTATCTGTAGTGTTTCTGCACTTATCACTGAAGTGTCAAGATGCCTAAAATCTCCCTGGAAAGAAATCAGCTGGTGGCTGCCAACCTGCAAGAAAGAAAAAAAACTGTACGGAAATCACAAGCTTTTTCCAGCTGCTTTTTATGGGCAGCCTGAGGGGGCTGCAGCTGCTCAGCAGGTCTGAAGTCCTGCCAGATGCCCCACACCAGTGGGCAAGAGGATAAGGCACCTGCAGAGCTGTGGATGCCTTGGCCTTTCGTGTTCATCGGCACCACAGAGGTACTGGCAAAAGGAGAAAAGCTGACCCACCTTGGCAGCCAAGCCCTGCAACTGTAGATAATCAGTGTGGGTTTGGTTTTGTAAATATTATTGAGATGTTCCAAGGATGCAACATTCCCCTGAGTCAGCCTGCTTCCCAGCCTGGTTAGCATGTGGTCTCTGTTTGCTCAGTGGAGGTGACTGATTCCCCATGTATGTGAGGAGCTTGTGTGAAAGAGCAACTGGTCAGATTTAATGCCTGGTGCTTGGAGACAGTGAGTTTTCTTAGTCCTTTTGTCAGCATTTTTCTTTATTTTCCTCACAACAATGAATAAATGGAAGCTGGGCTGCCTGGGGAATGGGCTGCCCATCTGGCAGCTGGGGTCCCTACTAGTCAGTCTTTCTCCAGTCCTTTAGTTTTATATTCATCAGGGTCCTCATGTGCTCTGTGTCACTTTTGTACAGTATTTTCCTGATGAATTAGACACAGAAGGTACAACAAATTAATTCCTTCCAGATGGCCGAATAAAATGCTGCAGTTCTCTCACTCTCCCCTGGAGATCAGGGCAGGCAAGATTTTCTTTATCATGATCTCTCTCTGGAGTTCACTTCCAATGCTTTTCTATAGTTTGCATGTAAAATTAATTTCCCCTTACCTCAATTTTCATCAGCTGGCATTGAACATTAAAATCATCTTAATTACATGAGTCACGATCAGCTGAACAGCCTGTCAGGGCAGGGATGGCAAAACTGCAGCTGCATATTTGTGAGCCACCAAATCCTTTTCTTGCTGCTAACAAAATAGGTTGCTCTGTGTTCCCACTCCCCTTTTTTTTTTTTTTTTTTAAATCTTCAGGTCTCTTTATCAGCTAACAAAACCTGAGGGCATCACAGAGGGGCAGAAAAGCACTATCCACAGATATTGTTGGACAGATGCAAAAGCAAACAGAGACAACATAAACCCACAAATGTCACTTTTTTCTGTCTAAAGGGCACCTATAAAAGTGCCCCAGTTGCCAGAGGTGGAGAGCATTCACTGAACTCACAGAACAGCATCTGGCCCAATGAGTTCAAAAACTCCTGCCAGCTCCTGTGCATTATTTTTCTCTACCAAAAGCAGCCTGCCACTAATTAAAAGAATCTAAGAGGCAATTTTATAAAAGTGTAAATCAAAAGCTTAAGGTCCAAAGATCAGCTTTGTTAAACCAGAAACCCCTTCAGAGTGTGTTAGAGCAAGATGTAGCCTTTGAGTATCAGATCTCTGCACCTGCACATTACAGAGTCACAGATTAAAAAATAATCTTTCTCCATTTCAAATTCTCTTTTCTTTGTAAAGAAGACAGTCAGGGGAATGTCACAGAAAGGCTCCTACTGAGTCATGCCCAGAAGGGGGGAAGTAGAAAATATTAATACATATTACAGATTCCACACAAATCATTAGCAATAGCTTTTTATTACAACTTCCTTTTGTTTGTTTTCACTTGATCTGCTGGGTGCCTTAATCTGCAGGCTGATGGGAATAATTGCCATCCTCCTAGACCATTATGAGTTCCCCAGTCAAAAGAGCAAAATTTGGAATCACTACACTTCCCACAGGAGATCATCTCCTTCACAAGGGAAAATAGTAATTTTCTGGTGCCTGAAAGGATAATGAAACCGCCTTCAGAGAAAAAATTATCAAAGCCATAGTCACCTCCCTTATTCTGGCACAATTCTGATGTCGATCTTGAATATTTCCATGGCATTTAAGACCCTGTTAATAGCCTGGCTGTCCAGTTTCTCATTTTCCTTATTGTGGGCACAAAATAAAGGCAAACATTTATATATTTGCATACATTTAGATGTCTAATAATTGGGAATTTGTGCCTTGGTTATTTTATTTAACTGCATTTTGAGGGTCTGGCCCTGTATACATAAATGTACTGTCATTAAATTTCCTTCTGCGAAACAGTAAAGTAATAGTTGCCTGGAGATAGAACAAGGTGTATGTAGCCAAGTATGCAAACTCTGTCATGATCATGAAGGAATACATAAGGACAAAGTATCAAAAATGTACATGTCCAGAGAAGGGCTACTTCCCACTTACACAAATCTGGAGGCTGGGAGGTGGCTGAACCAGAGTTCCTGTCTAACAGCCCTGTACAGATCTTTATTCCACAGACCCAGCTGACTTGAAAGTGTTGAGTTCCACACTTTAATTATGATTTGTGTAAACATAATGCCTCCTTTGTTACTCTGAAGCTGTCTGCCTGCTATTTTAATTAGTTCTTGTACTGTTAGAAATAATGAATGACTATTCCCTGTTTACCTTCATCACATCATTCATGATTTTACGTATCATTGTTATACTTCTGAACCATCAATTTTCTGAGCTGATGCCCTAGCCATTTAATTTCTGTTTCATACCACTTACTATCTTGGTTCTAATTTTCTTTCTGAGATGAAGTGATCATAATTGAAGTGGGCTTAATGGAGATGGCATGTGGCCAGTCCTGGGGAGACACAGTCCTTTCTACAGGGTCCTAATGTCACCAACAGGAGGGCAAAGGCAATGGGACTGGTTTTGCTGAGTCTGCTAAAATACTGGGTGCTACTGGGACCAGCTGGCAAGCCAGTACAAAGGAGACATAATCACAGAGCCCTCGGATAAAACACTTCAGAAGTCACAAGAAACACCTACAGTTTTCCTAAGCATTGACTTCTCTAAAGCATAAGGAGTGGTGGAAAGCCTTTATTTGATGAGGACTCTTTGATCTCATAAGAGTTTTCATACTGCCTGCAGGAAGGCAAAAAAAGAAGAAAATATTCCCTACGTGCCTGTATTACAAAATCACTCTTTACCTGAAAAAATCATCTCCCAGGCTCACTTCAAACTTTTGCTTGTTGGTATGAGCCTGGCAGACAGGAATCAATCATGAGCCTAAGACTGATAGGCAGCAATATCTACAGGTCACCTTAATGCCCTGTGTTAAAAACTTTTGCATGAAGACAAGCCCTAAGGTTTTAACACATCTTTTTTGCCTTCAGCATTGGCCCCCCACTCGTTTTTTTTCTCTTGTCTCAGAGACAGAATAAAACTCAAAACCTTGAGACTAAAAGCCTTGAGTTTCACTGTGTGATGGTATTCAAATTTCCACTAAAATGACATATAAAGAACATAATCAGAAATTCAGTAAATCATGCTGAATCAAGCCAAAATCTAGTTCACAGTATAACTGGCACAATCAGAGGTAAATTCACAGACTTATGAAGTGGAATATTCACTGATTTAATATTACACTGATCTATTGCCAGCAAGAAATAAAATCACCTGGCCTATCTTCGTTCCTGGAAACTTCATGAATTTGATTGAACTATTACCTAGACTGTGATAAGTGGTTGTCTAGATCACTAGATAGGTGATAACAAATAAAAAAATAGCATAATAAATGATTAATCATTGAAAAACTCATATCTTATCACCATAACTGATTGCAAAAAGACCATAGAAAACCATCTTAGACATCTAGTTCAGACCTAATTTAAAGAGACATGATACAAATATCTCTTTGAATGACTAAAAGATAACACTTGCCTGGAGTGGGAGGTTCTGAGCACTCAGCTTCAGACCCTTTTACCATTATGGTTCATACCCTTCCTTGAGGCTGGTGGGAAGTGCTCTCCTCTCCTGAAACCCATCCTGAGTAATGTCTTTGTCTGTTATCTGTAGGAGGAGGTGTAGTGCACCTGGTCACCTCGGCAGATGATTCCACCCGGGGGGTGCAGCTAATAGACTGGAGGGCAAGGCTGCCATAAGCAGGCTGGAGGAAGGGATCAACAGGAGCCTTCTGAAATTTTACAAGGATGAATGAAAAGTCCTGCACGTGGGACTGACAGACCTGTGAGACCACATCTAGAATGTTGTGTCCAGTTTTGGTGTCCCTAATTTTGAAAGATCAATAAACTGGTGCAGGTTCAGTAGAGGGTAAGTAGGATGGTCAAAGGCTGGAGCACTTCTGCAGGGACTGGACTTGTCCAGTCTAGAGAAAAGGTGGCTCCATAAGCACCTGGCTGCAGCCTGCTAATATTTCTGAGGAAGCAATTGAGAAGATGGAGCTTTATTGCTGTGCATGGAAGAAGAATGAGGTCACTGGTCATAAAGTGAAAAAAGTTCAGATTGAATATGAGGAAAAAAAAAAGACTGTGAGGTTAATTCAGTATGGGAGCAGATTTCCCAGAGAAGTTGTGCAGTCTCCATCCTGAGAGATTTTTTTCAAGACGAGAACAGAGACAGCCCTGAGCAACCTTGTTCAGTCTCTTGGTTGATCCTGCTTTTAGCAGGAGGTTGGACAAGAGACCTCCTTTAGGTCCTCTCCAATGTGAATTTTTCTACAAGCTTACAACTGATCTGTTTTTCAGAGGGCTCAGTTAAAGCCCATCCCCTTGTAAGCCTTTCAAGTTTAGCATGAGAAACCTCAAGGCATCCAAATCTGCTAGTGACTACAGACAGGCCTGGCATGTGCAAAATACCCTCCTGTACAGCCCTGAGTACAAGGGAAGGGTCTACTTTCAGGCTTCCTACTCACATGGTCAAGATAAAAAGTTTTGTTCTGTGTGTACTGTAATGATGGCATGTATCAAAAAGAAAGAAGCTGGAGGATGGCAAAGAAATATGCAATCCGTGTGCAAAATAAAGTCTGTTGGAAGCATTAGAGCTGTTCATTAAGCCTACACACAGGGAATGGAAAAATGTGGTAATTTATACCAAAGGCTAAAATGAGCTTATTGCTACTGATCGGCTTAAGACACCTGAAGCTGTGCAGGCAGCTGTTCTGTGTAAGCCCAAGCCCAGCGGGCTGCATTCCTGATGGGCTGGCTCTGGCCTGTGGGCTGGCACCCTGGGTCACTGGGCTGGCGCCCTGGCTAGCTGGGCTGGCACCCTGCACTTCTGGGTTGTAATGGGGAGCAGGACTAACCCTCAGCTGCCAGCTCTTCCCAAAAGGAGGGAGACTGGCTCTGAGTCCCTATTTCTGGTTATTTCTGGGAATGGACAGAGTAATTAGATTGTGCAGTTAATTAGATTTCATCTGCCAGAAAAAGCCAAATGGAGGTGCAGCACAAGGCTGGACAACAAGTCCTCCTCCTTTTGGAGAGCTGTGTTGCCACCTCCATCTCTCAGCCACCTCAGGACTGCCACTGGTGAACCACCCTGGGAGCAGCCCTCCAGCTCAGGGGCTGTTGTATGCAGCTGCAGCCATCAGCCATTGCAATTGTTGCAGTGATTCACCCCAGATAATTTCAATCCTAAATTAAGAAATAATTATCAGAAACAAATCAACTCCTCCAGAAGGTGAGTCAGCTCAGATGGGAGGATCAGCTGCCAGGTATTCTTTCCTCCAGTGCACATCCTACCCCTCTTCTTACCAGGAATATTCACTGTTACCAGTGATCGAAGGAAACCAAGGCTTCCTCATAAGGAAGCCTAAAAATTGTCCCTGTCTCAGGGTTTGTCCAGCATTGTCCCTTGTGTCCAGAGGTGATGGGGGACCAAAGGACCTCAAGTGCTGAAGCTGTTGCCACAAAACTGCAAACTTTCAAAAAAACTGAGAGTCTTCTCTAACTAAAATGAACTGCAGAATCATATGGGATCTTTCTGAAATAGAAACATTACCACAGAAGTCATTTTGGACAGTGCCATGTATATTTATGGAGCCACGTAATAATATTTAAATAATAACCCAGACATTCAAACGACTAAAATACGATGGCAGTGACCCCAGGATAAGAACATGGAGAGACAGATTTCCATTTGAACTGACAGTGTTCTTGCCAAGTTTCTGTCCCACACGTTTTAAGAGAGCCAGGCAATAAATAACCTGAAAACCAATGAGATAATGGAAATGTCAAGAGGTGCTAAGCTGTAACTGAGCAGCTATTTTCTTTAAAAAATACTTTCTGGTCTGAGTCAAAAGGAAGAATGAAAATGAGTTAAACTGAAAAACTATCTTCTGATGGACATTTATACTAATTTTTTAACCCAAGCTACAGCGTATCTTATGTTTTCAGAGGATCTTTCTTCACTCAAACAAGCATTTACTCACAAGATCTCTGGCACATGAGAGGTACTTCAGCTCTAAGTCCAATAGACTATCCACAGGAATAAAGCATTGCCTTTCTTTCAAACCAAATGGATAATTTACACATTCAAGCATGAAGAGGCCTTGAATCAAACATGGTGTCAATAGCACTATTATAATTCAGCCTAGAATTGCAGCATAATCTATGAGGTTCTGCATCCTACAATAAATCTACTAAGCTTATAAAATACATAGCAGGAGACACTTCCTTCAGTAGTAGATTGGTTCAATCCATCACATACGCAGACACATCAGACTGCTCTCTAGTAAATGCTTCAAACATTTAATAAGAAAGTTTGGGAAGGAAAAAATCAAACAAAACATCTTGAAAGTAGTAAAAGATACTCCCTTCATACACTGTGAAACTTTCCGGGCTTTGACTCCTGCAGCCCCTCAGCAGATTGGTGATCTCTTATTGCTCAGAGACAGCAATGGCAGTGAAGGAAACAAAGAGTTGTGTTACCTGTCTAGGGCCAAGGAGTACTTCTTGATGTCCCTCTCGCTCACAAGACAAGCTCTTTCAAGACCCTTTTTGGTAGCCATAAGGAAAGTCGATAGGGTTTTGCTTGGGTTTTTTTCCCCCTTAAACTCTCTTTTCTCTGTTGGAAGCAGATGTGGGCAGAAATGTCCTCTTGACTTATGGAGAAGTCTCTGCCAAATATTTTTAAATGAAAATGTTTTAATAATCTCCTCAATAAACCCACTGCGAGAGAAAGCTGCTTTCCTAGTCCCGATGGCGTCACTGCCATAACAACCAGTAACTTGCTGAGCACAGCAGACTGGATGTTTCAGGCCTCCCTCCTTGTTTTTCTTTTTTTCCCCTCCCTGTTTGATGCTGGATATGCTTTTTGGTCATGCAGTGGGTACGTGCTCTCCCAGCTGTGGGCCGGGGGTCAAGCACAGCGTGGGCACATCAAATCCACACAAGCACTCGTATGGATGCACTGAAAGGGAGAAGGAAGGTGATTAAAACAACCTGATTTGCCTGGAAACAGTCAAAGCCCTGTTTGCCTTTCTGCTTCCTTGGCTTGTGAGGAAAGCAAACCTTCCTCACTCCAGCTTTGTGCAAGCCCTTTAACGTAAGCGATTGCTCTGAAGACTGATTTCTACCCCTGTCATATTTGCTCCTAATGGTTCAAAACAGGAGACTGCTTATTATTGCCATTTGCAACACAGGTTATTGAAATCTTTATTTCAGCAGGAAGGACTGCAGGTTGTTATTTCTGCTTTATTCAGTTTGTTAGTTCTATCAACAGCCAGAGTCCCTGGAGGGGAGAAGACCTCCAGCCTCACCTATCTCACAACCTGACCTCAGACATTCGCGTCAGCACTAATGGGAAAGTTTGCCCTGGAACTGTCTGTGTTTCACTATATTCTTGGCAGAAACAGATTGTGGTTGAGATCCCTACCTGTGCACAGTCTTTTCAGGAGAGATTAGCACTGGGCAGTGAGTAATTAAATTCTTCAGTCTTTTTTACTGTGGGTAGCCTATTATGGATATGATGAGCTGGGATCTCTCCTCCCTTCCCCCATTTCGCAGAACACATACTCTGTCTGAGATTCATGAGGGCAGGGGGCACATTTGTACACGATATAAATTCAGAAAGTTGGGTTTATGTCATCAGAGATTCACATGTCCTGCATGTCAGCTGTGCAAACATTTCCCTGGAACCTGTGAGCCAAGTAGCTGACTGTATCTCATGTGCTTTTATGAACAGCCACAGCAGAAATACATATGGTTTTTTTCTACAGTGTGCTGTCACCTTTGCCTCTCTAACATTCTTTTCTTGAGAGCCTTTTCCCAGATGCTTATACTCACCTATGCACCCTCATTAGTCCCTTTGGTGGAAGAGATCGATTTTATGACTCATGCCTGGAACTTCCTATCTCCTTCTGAACATTAAAAGGTCGGTCTTTAATGTTTTTTAAAGTTGCTGCCACTTACTGGACCTGACAATGTGGAATGCTGGCAAGGCTGGTTTGAGAAGAAACTGGCATCCAAGGGTGAATAGTATGGACCCAGGGCATTTGCAGAAATCTTACAAAACAGAAGTACCACACTTCTTACCACCCCAGAAAGGCCTTTAAGTAGCAATTTTATTCTGCTGTCAAAAGAGAGTAAAGAAGGAAAAAGAAAATGGTCTTTCCAGCTGTGCACCCTGGAACCTGACAAGGGCTTATAATTCATGCCCAACAAGGGCTTCTGCTGGCTCCTCTTCCCATAAATGTCAGCCTTATTACAGTGTCTCTGTGAGCTTCTGAACCCATCTTTCCTTGAGAAATTACCAAACAACAACATCCTGGCACAGACTGGAGATGTCTGAAAAATAAACCTGGCTTAAGACCTGATTTGCAGTGGATCTCAGCCTTTCCAGAATGCTAAGCTAGCTATCAAGTCTAAGTACCCTCAATTTAAGGGAAATTTAAAATCCACCTCAGAAGATTACAGATAAAGCCATTTTCTCTTTCAAGCCACTGTAACCATGTAACTTTTGTTAGTGAGACAGATGAGTTTCCATCATTTTGCAAAAGGGTCTTGAGCCTCAGGTGCATACCAGCAAAACAAAGCCATAGATCATTCACAGCATTTAATCTAGACTTCTGTTTTGTGTTTATTATTGTCAGTGCTGGTGGTTGTGCTTCTCAGGAGACAGGCTGTGAGGCAGGATAGAAAGAAATCTCTTCAGAGGTTTCCACAAAGACTTGGGTTTCCTCTTTATACAGTCTCTGAAACTCATTAAGAGAGAGACAGCAGCTGTCTGTGGACTTTCTGTTTCAGAAAAATTATTCAGACCATCTCAATAACTTCATCTTAGCCTTTCAATAATAAAGCAGTTTGTTTCTGAGTCTACATTAAAAATGTCACATATCCAATCATACCAGTTCTAATGACCCTAGTCAAGGACATTTCTCAAGATTTACACCCAATACAGACATGTGAGGCATCACACTGGCTTTTGCAAATGAAAGCTTCTCATCATTATTATCTGAAATCTCCATTAATAAAAAAAAGCATATCCTTGATCCCATTTTAACTTTAATCAGCCACACTTTAAATATGGGAAAAGAAAAAAACACCCCCTCTATCTTGTCATTATGGGAGTAGATACTGACAGCTTAAATGTACAGAGGAAAAGTCGGTGCATCTATTAATTGAAAATGCCAGTGAAGTCGATCATTTTTATGAGCCATGAGACATCTTAGAGATCATTTGCAAAGTTCCTCTCTACCTTTCTCTGGCATCAGCTCTAGCAGCTCTATACTGCATTGCCTGTAACCCAGGGATCCAGGCACTTGTGATTTCTGGAGCTTGGTTATTACAGTTTTTACATTCATAGCGAGAATATGCTTTTTCACCCAGTGAAGCTCCAGTGCTTTCCAGCCATCTGTCATTTTGTGATCCAAGGCTGGAGGCAAGACAAATTGAAAGAAAAACCACTTTCCTACTCTTGTGAACCTATGAATGCAGTAACCTTTTATAAGTGAGCGTCAAAAGGAAAAAATCTACCCTGATTTAAATCCAATTTAAAAATCATTAAAAACATGTTAATGTTAAATATTTTAAAATGATAAATTTTTAAACTTCAATATATTTATCTTGGGTTTGCTGCCAATATTTCAAAAGAATGGAAACTTTTGATAGTAACTGAACTGAGAGGTAGAAGTCATCTGCAGTGTTTTAGATGGGATTTTAAATTGCACAGAGTCATTGGGGAGAAAAAGACTTTTCAGCCACTTGTCAAAGAAATTCAAGTTTGAATTGGGAGTGGGGATCTAGCAGGAGCACAGTGTAGTACTATTTTGTGGTGTACACCTCTACCTCCAACAGTAAAAGTCTATGCTGCTACCAAATGAAGCGGGAATCCTTCTACAGAGCCTGGAACTTCAGATCAGGAGTATCAGACACCTACTCCCCACACAGGAAAGTGTCCAAGCTCAGAGCTTCTCCTGGTGAAACCAATGGAATGAGACAGCCCCTCCCTAGACAGGCATCTCTGGAGGAGCTCAAGACCCTGCTATGAATAACGAGAGAGCCCAGGGTGCCCAGGCTGGGTAGGGAGCATAGTGGTAAGCAGACACATGAGGAGATATGGATGAATCTAGAGCCCAGATAGGGAATCCTGAAAGACACAACAGACTTGAGGCTTGCACAGCCACAGACTTCCTATGCTTTGTGCCAGGCCTCTTGAAGGTTTTCTTTCCAAGCTGTGATGTGAATATGGGTGTTTTCTGCATGGTAGCAGGGAAAAAAAAAAAAAAAAAAGGTTAGGTTTAGCATTTTTGGCCTTTTCATCTTGTTTATTCAAACTTTTATTTTGATCTCATTTTTTTCGGCGCCAACATTTCAGAAGTGCTCTGAATTATCTTCCCAGTGTTTCATCTCTCATGGTTGAATTCACATCGTACAAATAACCCAGCTCTCATTAAGTTCCTTGGAGATATCAGACCTTCAGAAGTAAGTAGTGCCAAGAAATGTTAATTTGATACAAAGCTGCTTTGCTTTTCTGAGAGTTTGGCAAGCTACTTTGGTGTCTGAGTGTCCCAAAAGTCCTGTTCAGGAGTAGCACAGTCTACCCTTAGAAGTTTTTCATTCTAGGCTGTAGCTTAAAAGAAAAAGACAGTGGAGTTGAAAAATAAATGCTAATATCATCTCAAATGTTATTGTCAAAGAGTATGTCAGCTTTTGTTACAAAAATATATTATCTTTCTCTGAGCATTTAGTGGTTTTCTGTCTCTTTTCTATTGCAATTGCAAAGGGCTTCTTCTTGGTTTTGTTGTTATGATGTCTGAAGTCGGTTGGGGAATTAAGCCTGTAATTGCATTGCTAACAAGTATTTCTTAGACACGTTTATTTTTCCTTAGGGAAGGAGACTGTTAGGAAGAGAGTACACATATTTTGGCTGCAAAAGAGATGGCTATGACATTTGGCTCCTAAGTTACTACCTGGATATCATTTTAATTGTTTGGGGGTTTTTTTATATAGTAACTTTACTGCACTAGTTCCTTTATTACACTTTCAACATATATTTTGTTGTCATGCTCTTCCTAAGTATATTTGGGTCATGAAGATGCATTACAATATATATTGAGAGCCAGTTTGTTAAAGACACAAGGAGTTCTGCATTATTTCTCACCAGTGCAAAACTAATTGGTTTTTCTCAGCTACTGCATATATATTTATTTTCCATTTTATCATCTCTATAATTGCAGTTTGAATCAGGAAAAGGACAGAGTGACCTGGTAAAAGCTTTTGCAGGGGCAATCTGTATAAAGGCTTCCCAGCAACCAGGATTTCTCAAGCCTGTTGAACTGCAAGAGGAGTTGAAACTGTCCTCACGTCCTTCTTGCCTGGGCCATGCAGGCACTGGCCATTGCTCCAGCACTTTTTCTTTCCTGCATGACTTCCAAAATTTTCTTTGCAATAATGTGCAATATTACTGAAAGGAAGGAAACCAGGGCTCACAATTCAAATGCTCAAGAACCACGAAACTTTCAAGAAGTGAGCTGTTTGGGGTTTTTTTGCTTACTCCCTCTCTAGTTTCTGAGGATGTATAGGGCACTCAGGCATGGGGGCTGGGTGAAGGCTCCTCAACCACACTTGTGTCATTCCACAGGGACGGCATGCCTGAAACCTTCTGGTGAAATGTAGAATGTCTCCTGGAAATTGCTACCTGGGTAAGATTTTCTTTGCAGCCACATATTTTCTCTCTCTTTCTGCTAAAGTAAAAAACTGAGAAATCCAGCATAAGTCCAGGACTGGGACTTCAAAGACTGTCACTCTTGCACTGCATTATGGTACCCAGTGATGTACTCATGACGTAAGGGATCCAAAGGGGACACACTAGATGTATTTCACGGCAGAAAACACCAGGGGATCCTGGATCCAGCATTTCAGAGGTGTAGCACGTATGTGATCCCCAGGCAGTGCCCACCTGGACTCCCAGATCAGCTCAAGAGACACTGACCTTGCAGCCTGAGGCTCAATCTGTGGAAATAGTTGAAACACTTCTAGTTCAGGGAAACAAATCACACTGGATAAGCTATAATTTCAGTGGCATTTTCCACACTTGCATACCTTTGAGCTGCCTACCATAAGTCTGTTTCCTCCTCAGATTCTCTGGATACCTTTTATGTGGTGTATATGAAGCATCTGGAAATTAAATGAAGAGTTAAATAATGGCTCTCCTGTGTATGGAGCACAGTAAAAACTTACACAGTGAGTTTTTATAACTTTTTTAATATAATAAAGTTAAAGAGACTGAATGCTGGTTTTATGATATGAGATTTCCAGAATGCTCCCAAGTCAGCAACAACCTATTCATAATCTTTTATTATAGCATTGTCATGATGACTGTAATCAAGTCCCTGAGCTACCTGATGATACCAGGGATAGCATCAAGCTGGTAAATAGGAATAAGTTTGCATTTAATATGACATTTAAAGACTCTGGCTCTTGCTTCTTTTTTTCTTTTTTTTTTTTTTTCCCCAAATATTAAAAGCCTGTTGATAAATTTGGATCTAGTTTTCTCTTTTAAAAATGTTTGGGTTTTGTAGTTATCTGTAGGATACCAACATATGAGCTGATTTGGTAAAATACAAATTAGCGTTCCTACTACAAAAAAAATTCTTCACCATCCTCCCTCCACATTCCCCCACTGTTTGGGGTTTTCAAACACCAGTAAAAATTTGATCTAAGCAAAATCTGTCAGGAAGACATCTAAGTAAGACCATCTGATTATTACAAAGGTTGGTTGCACTCATCTGCTAGGCTTTTTCCTGCATATCAGTACTAACACATTGCAGAGTCAGCTGGACCCCAATTGCTGCAGAGCATCTGAGCTAACCTCATAGCAGGGGCTGAATCAGAGGGTTTGCTTTGATGCCCTGTTCCATGTATTCCTAACATTTTGAGGTGCCATCTGTAAAAACAGGCCTACTGTTGAGGTTTGTGCACATCGATAAATTAAGTAATTGCTCCAGTCACCAGTGTGGTAGTGCTATGCAGACAATTGTGTGCCACAGCCATAAGATTCGCATTTGGAAAGTGTAAGTCTTATCCACTTGCTAGCACCCAAAGCAGAACAGCTCTTCCCCCTTTTTAGGCTCGTGCCTGGGCCGCCTATTCCTGTAGAGCTTACACAGACTCCTCTTAAAGCCTCTGATGATGGATAGTCCTCATGCAGTCTATTTCTGTGCTTAATTACCTTTGTTATTAGAAAGCTTTTCCAAACGCCTAACTTAAACCTCACTGTAATTTAAGCCATTATTTCATGATGGAGAATTAATTCCTTCCCTCTCTACGGCTACCTTTTATGTGTTAGAAGTGGCAGTCGTGCCTCTCTGTTCTTCTTCTTTAGCAAACAGCTCTAGTTCCTTCAGGCTGTTGTTTTGGACCATTCTCTCCTGGACATTCACCAGCGGCTGCATCACTTCTGAGCAGCAACAGCCGGGTACACCCTCCAACTGGGGCCATGCCAGCGCTGAAAGAAGAAACATTTCCACTATGTGCCACAAAGACAAAATAAATCTCATGGCAATAGATACTTCTCTGGAAACACTGTAATGTTACTGACTTTGGTTCATCTTGTGATTTACTAAGTGGCCTCTCCACCCAGCCAGGTCTTCTGATGTTATACTAGTGCTTAGCCCACTTTGGCTACTGTATATTTGAGTGGACAATTACCACTACCTGTGTATAAATACCTTTCACTTGGTCTGATTGACTTGCATCGTCTTTTTTTGTTTTAATAATTTATTCAATTTGTCAAAACTATTCTGAATTCCAACCCTATTTTTCAGTCCTCCAGGTAACACTTTCCAGACTGGGGTCATCTGAAAAATTAATAACCATATCCTCTATGCCTCTGATAATGAAAACACTGAATAATGCTGGAGAAGTACAAAACACAATGAAACCCTTACTGAATTGAAGTGCACTAGAGTAAACTATTTTCAGTTGATCTAGCATGGAACTCACAGGTGTGGATGCCTACCTGTGATTGCCATGGTGATGGTGTATTGTACGGCTGCAAGTCCAACAGAAGCAATGATAGCACAGTGAAAAACTTTGGAAGTTATCGTTATTTTCTAACAGGAGTATAAATCCTTTCTGGAACCATGCTTTGACCAGGGTAACAGATGGTGTCCTGGAAAGAGGCCTCAGGAATTTCTTTAACACCTGTGCCCAAGAACATGGGGAAATGTTGGTCTGTATCTGTTATTTTTCTGAAACTTTGCCATTCACATTTACGACATGGAAAGACTCAGTTCAAGACATTGAGAGTTGATTAATTTTGGGGATTTGGTGGCTGCAGTTTCACACCAGTATCCTGGGGTGGTGAGCACATGTTCCTGCTTGTGTGGCTCTGCGTGGTCCCCATTTTCTTCTGCCTTGAAAACTCACAGGATCCTTCCCCTTTTCTACAGGGCCTGCAAAGAAGTTTATTTGTATCAAAATCATTGTACATTAAACTGAAATTAAAAGTCCTTTATTTATTTTTGCATATGAATTAGGCAAAATTAAGGAAAAATATCTCCTATGCATTCAAGAACTTTTTCTGTTGAAAGAAGTAAAAAAAAAAAAAAAAAAAAAAAAGAAAGAAAAATTTCTATAAAACTCACATCTGTTTTGGTTGCAAGGTTATTTTTCTTTGGGAAAAAATGTTTCAGAAAAAAATTTCAAGTCATTGTATTCAATGTCACTTCATCTGCCTCTGAAGTCCCTCTAATGACCTTTGCTGTGGCAGTTTTTGATCAGCAAACAGCATATAATGGCTTAATATATGAGTTGTAGCAGTATCAAAACGAAGGAGCAATCACCTTAGGAAGGCATTGATCAAAAGGAGCGAGTTCAGCTGAGGGCCACAGAGATGCTCAGGGTGGGAGCGCTTGCCCTGTGAGGACAAGCTGAGGGACCAGGGGCTGGTTCATCCTGGAGAAGACAGCTTAAGGGCACCTAAAAGCAGCCCCCAGTGCCCATAAGTTGGTCATCAAGGAGGTGGAGCCAGGCTCTTCACAGCTGTGCCTGGTGGGAGGATGAGAGACAATAAGCATCAACTGGAAAAAAAAAAAAAAAAAAAAAAGAGAGAGAGGGAGAAATTCAGGCTGGATATAAGCAGGAGGATGGGATCTCCTGAATTCCCTTCCAGCATGAATTTTCCATGATCCTGTTATTTGTACACTGACAAGGACACAGCTGTGATTTTAATTTCCACTTTGAATCTCCTCATGCGTTTAGTTCTGAATTGCACATGTAGTGAAATACGTTATTTAGTGTTTTTCATGGTGTAAATAATCTGAACAGCGCCTATGACACCCAGTGAAGAGACCCTGGTTGTAATGTAAAAGTAAACAGCCTGTTTTAAGAGAGAGAAATATGTCATGCAGTCTGAGGAAACATCTGCAATTAAAATAATTGCTGCTCTGGAAAATGGCACTTATTCAGGAAGAGCCATTGGTAGGTAGAAACAGTTGTAATGCATCATTTTCCTAGCACCCAATCTATAGCAGTTTTACACCACAGATTTGCAGTTTAAAACTTTTGAGTGCAGTGAAAGATGATTTATCTGATCTATGTGGTACAGTCCAAATGTTCTGTGATAAAAATGAGCTATTGATCTGAGGAGATTCTAATTTAGATCTGCTCACTCAAAAAGAGTAATAAACTGAAACAGTCTGGGAAGCTTATGTTTCAAATGACTTATCAAGGAGTTAAAAAATTTAGTAACCTGAGCCAGCAATAACTTTAACGGTAGCCAGAGCCCTAGATTTTACTGAGCCAAATTTTCCTGAACTATTTACAGAAGTATGAGGATAACAGCTCTTTCTGTTACACCGATGTCCAGAGAGATGCTCATTTGTAGTAGATCTTATGAAAAGAAACGAAAAGTAAAAGACATTCTGGAGAGTTCAAAACATAACCTTAGCAGTGATAGTAAGTAATAGCTTTTTGGTCATAAAGTGTTGTAAGTAAAGTATGAAGAGGTCAGTCCTATTTTCCCATATATTTTCCATTGCTGAAACTTGAGATTTTGCCAAGGATTTGGTGACATTTCTAGAAAAAGCTTGATTAACGTTTTATTGCTGAAAATCTAAATGGGTATTTTGGCCATCCAGTTCTTCACACCACACTTGGGTTTTTACCGCCTAGCCTGCATAACTCCATTTTTTAAATGAAGTTTACAAAATTAATATGAATTTAGTGGATTTAAACACTACAAAGGTGAATGTACAAATTGCTGTAAGATTGCACTCAATTTTCAGTAACCCAGCAAGTTGTATCCTACATGGTTAGGTGTACTGTGTGATATTCCCATTAATGACCTGGGTAACAGAAAAGCATGGATGTCCTCAAATGTGAAAATAATGAGCAAAGAGGGACTGAAAGCACTTGAGAGGGTTAGAATTTAAAACAATACATTGGAGAAATGATCTGAAGTCAGGAAGATGGAGCAAGGCACAGATAAGAGCAAAAAGTGCTTCACTTAAAAGGTAGAACAAAATGAAAAAAGGAAAAATAACTGGGCAGCAGCAGCACAGCAGAAAAGATCGTTGCAGGGAATTGTAATCTAAACATAACTGATGTCATGCTGTTGCCAGAAAGGCAGCTTCTATCCTGGAAAATGGACAGTAGTGCTCCTCTCAACAGCACTTTTAAAGCTTGAAAAGGAGTGCCATGTCCTTGTTTAGATGTTACATATCCACAGAGATAAAGACCCTCTTTTTGATGTTAAGAAAAGTGGCACTTTGAAAATACTTTCTGTAGGGCATGACTGAAATATAGAAGGTTTCACTTAGCTTCGCAGGCTGGTAGGAAAGCAGAAGAAAGGTGATATTGCAGTGGTTGTGCAGAGGACAAGAAGAACAAGCAGCAGATTAGGATAATTTGCAGCAAAAGAAAAAGCTGGACAAGAAACTCTCTGGTTAGAGTAGTTAAACAAAGGAACAAATAAACAAGGGCACAAACACTCCATCACCAAAGGTTTTGAGAAATGTTTAAAACATATGAATTGCTCCTTCAAAATGCATTTTATAAGGGGAGCCATGAGTTCCTAGCTCTTAAGTAGACTCTTATTAGTAAGAGTCCCAAGCAAGATGGCAGATAAGATTGTAAGAGATCTTACTGAAAGTTACAAAGATAGACTCCTGAGATATGTAGTATCCATGTATAATTATCCATGATAATATTTGCTTCAATTCTCCCTGTAAGGAGACTACCTCTCTCTCTAGGAGACTACCACCACATGGTACCTATAAGATGGCAGAAAATATTTGTTACAGATCCCGCTTTCAGTAAAATAATAAAATATGCACCAGCACAAGACCTGAAGTCCAAAAAAGGAGTTTCAGCAGTAAGATACAGGTTTTGTTTTATTTCTATGACAAAGGAGGGTTGCTCTAATGGAGGTGAAATCATGGTTCTCTTTTCTGAGTGCTGAGTGTGTCCAGGGATGCTCTGTGAACATTTTCTCAGTGCCCCAGGAGTATTGCACTACTGTTGCACAAACATTCACAGACAGGGCATTTGTTAAAAATAAATAGATTTGAAGGGTTGTTTCCATGGGGTAATGCTCCAGTCCATCAAACAGCATGGTTGGTTACCGTCCAGATGTTCATGGGAGTCTCTGTTGTGAGGGTCCTTGCAAGAACACATTCAGCTGGATCTGGTGAGACTCCCCAAACCTCTGCTCACTTGCTATGGTCCTGCATAAGCGCTCCAGCACATGTATGGTCTGTTTCTATTGAAAGTATTAAATTATGCACAAAATATCTATCTTGACTATGTACCAAACACTGTGCTATGTGTCCATTTCTGCACCTGTGCAGTTTCCACTATTTACCAGTATCTTCGCTACATGCAGTCTGGTCAGTTCTGCAGCAGAAACTGCCTGGGTGGGTCCTTTGGATGGCTAGGTCCTTGTCCAGGTTAATCAACACATCTAACACATAAATGCTGCCTGTCAGTCCATCCACGTACAGCAGGAGCTGCCCAGGGGAATCTCCAGGCCAGTCTGACACTCCCACTCGAGGGCTCTTGTAGCAGTTGCCCAGCGGCTCTGCTGTGGAGGGGCTGAGAGCTAAGGCAGTACCCTCCCCACAAGGCAGTGTATTGTCTTGGGCAGACCTCTTGTTTCGTGCATGCAGAGGATGGTTGGGAGCTCTGGGATCAGGAATTAAGGGTGAAGTGTGTTGGCTACACACCAGGGCACATCCCTGATCGCCAGCTACACCACACTTACAGCTGTAGGAAAACTTAAATTTCAAACTTAGGTCTCATACACTGAAATTCCACGGCTTTTGCCCCCCACACATGCACAGAATAAAGGGTACACATTAAGATCCAGAGGGGAGTGCTGTGTGTGCCGAGCATCCTCTGCACCAATTATCACCTCATTAATTCCCACGGCAGTGCTTTTACTCTTTCCCAAAAGAGAACCTTCTCTATGTTTTCATTGCTTGTCATTGTAAACTGAAGCTCTTTGTTAAAATCTTCGCTTGATGGACAAATTTAGAAGCACATAAGCCTGATGAGATATCAAATTAATAATAGCCTGCCTGCATCAGGAAGTAATAGAGATGTTGTAGTTTAAATTACTGTTTCAGAGTTGGTAGATCTGCTGTATGCAAACTAAACTTCCTGACCCAACAATGATGTCTGTCAGCAATAAGCACAAAGCCCTACTTGTATTTAATCTTTGTACACATTTCCCAGACTGGGGAACTGTACATTTTACTACATCCTTGAAGGTTCTTTTCACATGATTTTTCCTACATATGTAGTGTTGAGAGAACAATGATGGTACAAAATTCAATTCAAAACATTGCAGCTCCTGCTTTGCAACCAGCCTTATGAGACTTCTGATACTTCTCTTAGCATTATCTGTGCAATTAAGTTAAATTAATTTAATCACTTGCACATGAAATGGTTTCACATAGTGACTGGTAGTTTCAAAATAAAGACCACACTGTATTTTGGAGATTTGGATGGGGAAAAAATAAGATGAAAGATATTTAAAGGGGAGTGAGGGGAGGAGGAAAGAAGAAGTGTGTCTATTATATAAGAAAATATAGAAATGTCTATTCCAAGGAGGTAATTATAGATTTTTGGGTCTGTGATCAACAAATTCTCCAGTTCTTGACTAGTCACAGAATGGAACCTCTGAAAAAACAAAACAGATTCACACTGAGGAAAATACAGAGAATCAAAGACCAAGTAATGCTCTGCTTTGTACATAAAAAAAAGCCATAGATAATTTTTTTTTTCCTAGTTAAACAGCAAGGTGAATAGTGCCTATAACTTTTCTGGAATTAAATTTTCATTTACAAACAAGGATACAAGTTCCTACTACTATAGTGTGAAAGTATTAATAGTTTGAGGACAGACATCATATAATCATAAAATCATAGAATAGTTTGGTTTGGTAGGGACCTTAAAGATCATCTGTTCTGAGGATTTCAGTCTCCATCATGTACCGACAGTCCTGGCTCTCTGGGGAGGTCCCAGACGATTGGAAGTTGGTGAATGTCACGCCCATCTACAAAAAGGGCTGGAAGGAGGACTCAAGAAACTCCAGGCCTGTCAGCCTGACCTCAGTGCTTGGCAAGGTTATGGAGCAGATCATCCTGAGTGCAATCACACAGCACCTACAGGATAGATGAGGGATCAGAGCCAGCCAGCACGGGTTTAGGAAGGACAGGTCCTGTTTGACCAACCTGATCTCCTTTTATGATCACGTGACCCACCTGGTGGATGAGGGAAAGGCTGTGGATTTGTCTGTCTGGACTTGAGCAAAACCTTTGACACTGTCTCCCACAGCATATTCCTGAAAAAGCTGGCAGCCCATGGCTTGGACAGGGGCACTCTGTGCTGGGTCAGGAACTGGCTGGAGGGCCCAGAGAGTG
>JAYRBT010000082.1:138129691-138159136 GCA_036023395.1 Myiotriccus ornatus | reverse complement strand
TTGAGGTGCTGGAGAGGGTCCAGAGAAGAGCAACGAGGCTGGTGAAGGGACTTGAGCACAAGTCCTATGAGGAGAGGGTGAGGGAGCTGGGGTTGTTTAGTCTGGAGAAGAGGAGGCTCAGGGGAGACCTCATCACTCTCTGCAGCTACCTGAGAGGAGGTTGTAGCCACGTGGGGGTTGGTCTCTTCTCCCAGGCAATCAGCAGCAGGACAAGAGGGCATGGTCTTAGGCTGTGCCATGGGAGGTTTAGGTTCGATATTAGGAAGAAATTTTTTACAGAGAGAGCAATCAGACTTTGGAATGGGCTGACTAGGGAACTGGTAGATTCACTGTCCCTGGAGGCTTTTTAAGACTGGATGCCGCCCTTAGTGCCATGGTCTAGTAACCATGGCAGTGTTGGATCAAGGGTTGGACTTGATGATCTTGGAGGTCTTTTTCAACATGGTTGATTCTATGATTCTGCTCACAACGAGTAAGCAGGTCACTGCTGAATGTGCTACAGACATGTTACACAAGTAATGGTACACAAGTAATATATGCTCCATGCTTATGATGTTGGAATTCAATATTAACAGCACTACAAATGAGACAAGCAGTCTCACAACCACACATGGCTCCTGTTGCACTGCACAGCTCCACTGATATTACAGACCTCCATCAGATCAGATAAGGCAAGCAACTGGGTCTGGAATGTCTAAATTCATTCCTGTTCAGGTCACTGACTTGGATTTCTAGAAGGCTATTATCTTTCACAGAGGTGAGTTTCTCAGTAGCAGCTCTACCTCAGTTTCCAGAGCTTTTCACTACATGCCCACAGTCTTGCTGCTGGTGCAACTAACTGTGCAACAGGTCCTGATTGCAGGATTATGTACTGGAAAGCTATGATTAGACTTCTGGAAGACTCAGCACATTATCACAGAAAATCTCACTTAGGCTACCACAGGAAAAGGAAATACAGAAAGTGAAACAAGAATCCGAGACACTCAGACTAATGCTTGGTTGGCCACGTATACCAGGGAACTTTCCACCGTTTTTTTCTGACCTGCAGAATAACATGTGATAATAATCTTGATGAATGCAAAAATGACAGGTTTGATAGGACACAGTTTTCTGCTCTTAAAAGGAAGATTGTATTTTCTTTTTCTGGGACTGTAATCCTTAGAAAGAAACTATAAAGTGATATTTCATGTTGTTGGTATGGCGCTGTCTTGTAAAACTCTTTCTAAATAGTTAACTCTGTTTCTAAGGAACAGTGCTAAAACTAGACATTAAACAAGTTAAAAATCAGTGAATGGTTAAGAAAGAAAATGGGGGTTTGACATGCATAGTTAGCACTTCTTTTGTCCATTTTACACCAATTTGGATAGTTTCTGGAATTCAGCATTCTACAAAACACATCTTTAATGCAGTACTTTTATTTTAACACATTCCAGTTTAATTTTTAATTTCTGGGTGATTTTTTTTTTTTTTAATTCTGTATTTCATTAAATGTAAATTCTCATAACAGGTTTTTTTTTTTTCAAGTAATGTTTAGTGATTTGATGCTGGTTTAAACAAGGACAGTAGTGGCATCTATCAGAGATGCACTACCAATAAAATTTGGTGTACCTTTTCCAGCAGAGACTATAAAGAACATCTCTGGCTGTAATGTCATCCAGAAACGTGGTTGTAAGAGAGGCTCATCTTCCTGTTTGCTCTCACCTTGAGATTTATTGTAATGAAAGTTAGTGTCATAAGAAAATTCAAGGTTGTTTCCCTCCCAACACCTCAGTGCAAATTGCACTGAGCAGCAGGAGAGAATTGTTTTTAATAGTGTAAGAAACTGCAAGGTTAATTTTGGAAGCAGTTCAAATATTCTGCCATCCAGTATTGTCCCTTTCTGTCAAGCATATGGTAGATGCTCTTTATTGAAACAGAAGGGCACAATAAAGTTCAGATTACTTTTAATGCAGTGATTGGTGCTTAAGCCAATTGTGTTAATAAAAGAACAGGACAATTATGACAAAAACTGTCATCGTATCTGGACTACAGCTGCTCACTGATATAAGTTTTCCATAGAAGAGGCAGTTTAACCTCAGACAGTGGAAGGTAAAAGGAGAAAGTTGCCCTTTCATAGTCACCTTTCTTCTAGACATGGCATTCACTGAAACATTCGGAGAGGGACTTGTACCAGCCAGTATTTGTATCTGTTGTTGAGGCATTGACAAAGGCAATTTCCTCCTTTTCACATGTTCTGCCTTCCATTTCTGAATTCATCCTTTGTTACAACAAGCACTTTGTGGGTGGGTCTCAGTTTGGGATAAAGACACCTAAAATTAGATGTTTGCAAGTGTCTCTAGGTGATCTTAGTGCCTAAACCACTGCTATAGTCAGCACCCTCAGTGAAGGTTGTGGAGATCCAGCTGCCAGCCTGGTGAGAGCTGAATCTCTCTGCTGACTCTGTGTTCTTTAATCTAATAGTAATTAGGGTTCTATTCAATTAGTAAACATTGGTGTCCAGTGCTGTTTCAGATGACCTAGGAAATCTCCACAGCTGGCAGATATAGCCATGACCTTCAGGAGACTTGTGCTCTTCTAGACTTGCAGCTGAAGGCCAAATGAGTATCTCAACAAATTTACAAGGGCATCTTGAAAAGCACTAGGCACCTATATTTAGGCACCTGAATCAAGACCTTACATTTAGACATCTTAATTTAGATGTCTCAGTCTTGAGCTGAATGTACTGCGTACAAAGGCTTTTCGAATCTGAGTTACCTTTAATCGCTGAAGAAGGCTGCAAGAATCACATGTTCCTCAGGGAGAGGTAGGGACTCATCCTGTAGCACCAGATTATGGGGGTGATCTTTGTGGATAGTAAATCTTGCCATGTGTGGAAGGCACAGCTGTTAAGCTTAAGAGGCTAAAGAAATCCAGTCACAGAACAGGAGAATTAGAGTGGCAATATGCGATTTCATCTGCTCATGCAAAGAGAAGGTATGGACTGCTTCTGTTAAAATGGGGATTAGATAAAATATCAATGTCACTGTTATTTTAAACAGCCTTAATACATTTTTTTTTCAAATTAGATGATTCAATAAGTGGGAAAACAAGTTTCCAGACCACCTTTAGCAGAATACTGTTAGAATAATAATTACCAGCTAACAACCCACATATTCTTAGTGAATAAAGGTTTACTGGAGCAAGACGAATAAAAATAGAAAATGTCTATTTAAATTCCAAACAACCATGGACTCCTTTTCCCTGTAGGAACTGAGAAATAATTAGCATCTCTGAAAATTAGTTTATTGATTTTGATGGCTACATATGATTCAGGTACTTCACTTCAGCCTAAATTGAATATTCTATTTCTAGTGGTTTCCATAAAATACTACCATGGAAATAGAAGAAAAACATATCTTGGATTCCTGGAAGTGGGAAGATAGACAATTACTCTGATTAATAAGCATTTTGGCAGTACAATTCAGTACTTAACCTTTACTGGGTCATGACTCAGCTAGACTAGGAAATGCATGAATTTGTTGAATTGTCAAACCATCCTTATTGCTTTAACAGTATCTTCTCATCTTTACATTGATTTCTTCCCCTGAGCTCTGTTCTAAATCTTAGTAAGTCCCCAAAGATAGTGGAACCCAAGTTTCAGCCTGATTGTGGTTACAGACTTCACCCAGGATCTTTTCTCCACCAGAGCTGAGAAATTGCAGCCCACCAGCTGTCCACTGGCATAGGTTGTTAAGGTTGTCTTGTCCCAGGTCAGAAGTCATACTGATGGCTTCTGCTTTCTTTATCAGCCAAAGAAAGTAGGAGACAAAACCTGCTTCCTTCACTTAACGTTTCGTTTCTTTTCCAGGAGTTGCCACAGCCTGAACAAAGAGTTCACTGTGACCAGTTCTCCCACACCTAGGGCAGGAAGAACAGCTCAAGGAGAGGTCTTTCCACCCTTTCTTTCCAGGGGGTTTTGTGGTAGGAGCATTGAAACCAGTGTCTCAACAGTCATCTGTTTCAGTGTATGAATGAATTTCCAGAAGAAGTGGCCTCCCTTCTCGGAGACTCCCATGAAGCATGTTTCTCCTTAATGTAGTGGTGAGCCAATATGTGCATTTATGGAATGTGTGCTGAAAGCCCTCCGGGTTTGGTAAGTAGCAAATCTCCAGTAGGAGTCATAGCTGCTCCATGAAACAAGAAAAGCAAGGTCACACAAACCTCACTGCCTTCTCTTCCATCTCCACAAGATGGAAAGCAGCCAAAGAGATGAGAAATATGTTGTGTGGGAGTGTACAGCATATTTTCAGGCGATCTTCACAGGTGTCTTGCCCGTGGCATAACTGATGTGAGCTTCATGCACCCACACTGTGGAGCTCTTTTGTTGTCTGAGGAACACTGTCCATCTTACGTCCTAACTATTGATGGGGTCTTGGGGAACCTGCTTCATGGTCATGCTTAGCTCTGATCCTTTCAATAGCAAGGATTTGAAACTTCAGATGTTTTCAGAGGCCCAAGGATCAGACAGGCTTGGTGCAGTTTTGACATCAGACCTTAGGATCAGAGTTACTTTTGGTGCATGAGGGGGTGGTGAGACATTTTAAGTAGTCAGATGTATTTCTGTCTTCTTGAACCTGCACAATAACATTAGAAGAAAGAGTGTTATGAGTGTACTTACAAGAGAAAGACAAGTTTCTAAAAACTTTCAAAGAAAATAGTCCATAAGGAATTCTGGAAGTTAAAAAGAATTCAGAGGAAAACTGTAGGTAGGATTTGTGACCTGAAGAGAGAAAATCAAAGGAGGTGAACTTAGCTTTTGAAAGCCAAAGAATGTTGCAGAGTGGTTAGAAGTGTCTATAAGAGAAAGATATCAGATAATAGCATGATTTTGGAAGAAATAACAGGTCGTTCCTTAACAACAATATCGAATGGCTGGAGGCTGAAGTTTGAAAATAAATTGAAGAATTAATTAAACTGCCAGCTAAAATAATTGAAAACAGAGCAATTCTATTTGTTTTGTAGATAAATTACTTTGCAAACAAAAAGTTTTCTCTGTGGAAATGTGGATGTTTTCTATCTATTTTCAGTACAAATATGCTGTTCAATGCCTTTTGGTTCAACTTTTACTAGCATGTTGCCATGTTGATACAAAGATTACATTTCTCATTATGCTTTGTTGCAGAAAGGTTTTATGATGTACATAGTTTCTCAATAAATAGGGAGAGACAAGTATAATGAAATATATAAATTAATCAGATTTGGAAATGGTGAGTTTGAGCAAATCACACCTTCTCTGTTTGGAGTTGTTTTCAGAAGCATTCTGAGAATAAATTACACTGATTTCAGGATTCAAAATAATTAAAGGGGAGGGAAAGGTTTTCTAAACAGTTCTAGTTAGTACATGCTAGCTGATTAAGTACGTGATTAAGTACTTGTTGCTCAGACCCCTCTTAATCAAGACTTGTTGTCTTTTTAAAATATATATTCAGTTAAGAAAAAAGAAAGTTGTGTTTCTTTCATAAACATGAAATTCTGGTTGAATATATACCTATACTCTTGAAAACTATGCAAGTAGTAAATCTGACTTTCCTTTAATTAAACTATGAGAATACCTGAAAATTGTAGAGTCAAAGAAGTAGAAAATTATTGCAAAACTGGCTGTATTTTTTAACCTACTTATCCATGCCAACTTTTCTGTCAAATACGCTTCAGTGAATATAATAAGTTTGTATGTCTACTAATATTTCATAAACTTCATAGAAAAAGAGTGTGAAGACAGGTCAGTTGAACTTTATGGACCATAGGTCAATTTGCAAAATGAAAAAGAAAAAAAAAATAAAGAAAAGAAAATCCAACTTCCACAGAGAGAAGGTACCAGCTACACGGAAACCTGGTTAGGTCTTATTTTGCTGAAATTCTTTGCTTTGCACTGTTTAGGTGCCTCCTTTGACTTCGTTCCTAGTAGTACTCTAGGGAAAAGTTACACAGATGGCAGAAATTTGCTACAAGAAGATTTTACTGTCATTCCTCCCTTTAATAGATGAGAATGTAATATTCATTAAAAAGATTCCAAACTTCAGTCATCCCCTAATGATCATGCAAATTCCCCTCATCAATGCATAATAGAACAAAAGAGATCTGTGCATTAAATATCACTTCTACCACTCTCTATGGCATTTCATTAAAATGTTGTATTTCAAAAAACATTTTGCAGAAGTTACTTATCAGATTTGCTTATGGGACACATCAGAGTAAGGAGGAAATGGCAGATGCTTCCCTGCGGTTCTGCTTTGTTTTGCTTGGCTTGGCCAGACTTTGATGTGACACAGGTAAAATCCAGGATAAAATATTTATGCTTGGTGTTGATGTTTATTTCTGCAACATAAATCAA
This sequence comes from Myiotriccus ornatus, assembly GCA_036023395.1. Taxonomy (NCBI): domain Eukaryota; kingdom Metazoa; phylum Chordata; class Aves; order Passeriformes; family Tyrannidae; genus Myiotriccus; species Myiotriccus ornatus. The sequence continues at coordinate 138,152,766 of JAYRBT010000082.1, read as the reverse complement.
ACACCAGAACTCCCTTCAGGATGTGGAAAGATTCCATGAAAATCCTTGCAGACCCTACAACTACAAACAAGCAATAAGAAACTCTGTGCTAACTATGCCCACACTCTCACTTGAGCAAAAACAGGAAGATATGTTTAGCTGGGGTGCTGGTTGGTAGTATTTTATCTGTCTTTAGGTTGCTTTACATAATATTTTTAGTCACAATAGCACAGATCCCTAAAAAAAAAAAAAAAAATTTGCATCATAAGCCCTGTCATCTGCCCAGAGTTACGGACAGTGGTGAGAAAAAGCTGCAGTGAGTTACACTCAAGAAGTAAATGTTGACAGGAAAAATCTCAAGTCGGAGTTAGGCTGGGAAACTGGGCTGCCAGTAGGAGGGAAGAAAAAGAAGGATGGACATTTGAAATTTAGTCCAATTTAGGTTCCTGCTCTGAATTGCTCTCAGGATGCTCTTTCCCTTGATTGCCTAGGGAGTCCACAGAATAACTTTGTAACTTAGGTAGTGTCTTAAAATTTCTCGCATTGACCAAGACCTCTTCTTTCAAGTGCATTTCAGCTATTACATGCCTGGAATAACTGTGGGGAAATCACATATGATTGCTGCTTTCCTTCGGCTGGAAAAACCTAAAATTTAATTCACCATGAAATAAGACCATATGTTTAAATGATAGCTAAAATGGCTGTGAAGCTGCTCAAGCTTTGTGAGAGCAGAAAAAAACATGAAATGCCTCAGGAGATTAGCACTCTGATGGTGTGTCCTTCTGGTCAGTGTTCTTCTCAGGGGTTGGGAGAGTGTATCACACTGGGAACCACCCCCCACTTCAACAGGGTAGGTCTGATTGCTGTAAGAAGATGTCTAGAGCAGTTCAGTGAACAGCAATAATATTTTTTGGGTGAGAAATGCAATGTAAACCTCTTGACCTTGGTGTGCCTATCCACCTCTGAGGATACGAGTTTCATTTTCTCTTTGCAACAGCATGCTGGAAAATAACAAGTCAAGGCTCTGGATTCATCTCAGGTGAGGTTCATTTATCAGGTACCAAGTTTCTCTAAAAACAATTCAACTTCTACATAACAGAGGGTCAGTAAGCATTAGATTTTATTTTTCTAACTTTCTTCCCAAGTCTGTGAGTACAAGAACACTTCAATATCGAGGTTTTTCTTTATCCGATGATGACACTGTTCAAAAGGGAGTAGGGTTGAAGTGAGGAATACAAAGTCACGCTTGGGTTACTTTAATCATTAATAACTTGCTCATTTATAATTGGCAAAAAATCCTCCCAGGTTTCAGTCGTTAGTTCAATGGATTAACAACACAAGGACACTGACCTGCAGTCTCTTTGCAGGAGGAACTCACTGAGTGGATATGCAGGAGCATTGAGCTCATTATGCATACTGGGCAGGGAAGGATCAATTCTACTTCAGAGAGGGAAGGTAGAGAGCAGAAAATGTGGCAGAATTAATGGAAAGGCGCTTTTTCGCCTTTTTTTTTTTTTTTTGTGCTATGCTTTATCTAAAATGTGACAAAAAGAGAAATCTGTGTTAGGTCTGAAAGTATGACTAGGTGTAAAACTAGATTGTACCATTTAGAGGGAAAAACATCACTCTAAGAATTATTTTGGCTTGTCAAAAATGTCAGGCAGAAAAGAGGATACAACCAAGCAAGCAATGGATTTAAACCATATCGGATTTGGGGAACGAAAAGATCCTTGCAAGAGTTCTCCAAGAAAGGAGATGCTTTGCTGAGTAAATTATTTATTTCCATTCCTGTTTTCCACAAGTAATAGAAGCAATCTGATTTCCATCATTTTCTTGCTGCAGTTTAGATAAGTGACAAACTATGGCAAGGTGTTTGCTGTGGGACACCAACATAGCTCTTGTGGATCAGCACACTCCTGTTCTCTGGACCATGAGCTAAAGCTGAGGAAATAGGTGGCTCTAATCTGGTTTTACCCCTGCAGAGCTCAAAGAAGTCAGGCTGGTTGTTGTCTTCCATCAGCCAGGACCCTGTCACAGGGATTAATTTACAAAAATTTAAGCTAGAGAAGGAATTTGACCAAACCTCTGCAACTCTAACCCAGTTAGATTGCTGTCAATTTTTAGTATACCTATTGGCAGGATCAGACTCCCTAAGTTAAATCCAGCTGATGGATCAGTTTTTCAATTGGAAAATGCAGTTGTATTAAATTTTGAGAGTACAATTTGATTGCATTTTTCAGAGGACAAAGTCCAGCTAGCTTGTTCTGGCAGTGTCAAAATGCTTTTTGTATTTTTGTCTCAATTTTATTTAAGAAATTAGATACTGTACATTGTAGGAAACTTTTTTACAATACATGGCATTATCACAATGAAATGTTTTTGTTGATTTTGACTGAAACTATCTGAACTTTTACTCGTTGGAAATTTCACCATGGTGGCTCTAAGTTTTTGTTTGGAATTGAAAATAATGACAGAGAAGTCATCATTTCCTAGAGAACAACAACAAAAAGCACTGTTTCCCATCCAGGTCTACCAATGACAATGACTGGAGAGAAACTGAAGAGAAAGTTGAAAGAATTTGGAAAAAGTAGGCAACGTTCTCAAAGCAATAATATTTATGACATGTTCCTATTAGTATGATAGCTCATTCTGCTCTGTCAGATGCTAGGTTGATAATCTACTGGAAAGTTGCTGCCTAGTAATGAATAAATTTTCTTATCTAGTATATATGGATGTTTTCATCCCTAGTGACTATTTCAGGGTTTATACCTTGTCCTGCTCTCATATCTGAGCCATACCCACACAAATCAAGCCTCAAAGTGAATTCCTTACTGGGACTCAATTTCCCATGTTGGAAACGGTACTTTGCCCATCAGTGTCCCTGGTGTAGAATGTGGTGGTGTTCTTCCCTTTTTTTGGCATCCAAAAGTCATATAGTCGAGTCTACCCTCATCAGATGAAGTGACACTGTCACTGGAGATAAATGGGCTCAAAGGATCTACCGAAAGTAAGACCTCCATTTCATTAGGAACATTAAGGCAGGTAAATACAAATCTGTGATTTAAAAAACCCTCTAAAATATATCATTTTCTTAAGGAAAGTACAAAGAATATTTTTTTGAAGCAAATTCAGAACTGTTTTCAGGAGATGTGTGGCTGAAGGCTCCTGAGCAGTGTCATTCAATGTCACCCTGAAGATAGATTTTTACCTGGGTATACATCAAAGTTCCTGCTCTAAGGAGGCAAAGTATGTAGATTTACAAGACCCTGGCATTTTGCACAACAGAACTAATATTATGCCATACCTACAGTCTGTTGCCATAAAGAACTGTGGATTTATTATTTGAGATGCTAAAATGCTATCTACTGGATTTCGTTTCCTTAAGTCTTCAAGCTAGATTCACACACAGTTTCAAAGCTCTGGGTTCAGCACTTGTACCTTTTTTATTAGACAAAACACAATGACAGAGCTCTGGCCTTCTACTGAGTCAGAGAATTTCCTAAGAAAGATTTACATGAGGACTGATTATACACATACTCCACAGATGGATTTCTTCTGATTCCTCCATTGCTGTCACTCATAATGTACTTTACTCAACACTTGCTTTAGCATTAATGCAAAGATAGTTTTGCATTTGTTCATGTACAACCTCCAGTTTAACAACAACAACTCACAATTTTCAATACTTAAAGGAGGTTTATAAGAAAGATGGGGACATATTTTTTAGCAGGGCCTGTTGTGTTAGGACGAGAAATAATGGTTTAAACTTAAAAGAGGGAAGGTTCAGACTAGATATAAGGAAGAGATTTTTTTTTACAATGAGGTTGGTAAATCACTGGCACAGGTTGCCCAGGAGGCTGTAGAAGCCCCATCCCTGGAAACATTCAGGGTCAGGTTGAACGGGGCTCTGAATAACGTGATGTAGTTGAAGATGTCCCTGCTCATTGCAGGAGGGTTGGAACCAGAAAGCTTTTAAAGGTCCCTTCCAGTCCAAAACACTCTATAATTCTATCAATTTATCTGATTCCTGGTTTTCCCCCATTTATATCACTGCAACTCAAAACACTTAGCTAAGGATGTAATACCTTCTGAGGTAATCAAACATATTAAAACTACTTACAACCACACAGATAAGTAGTTGCAGAGTCTGGCTTGTCCCAACCCTGTGCGCCGTTGTCTAAGCAATGCTGCATCCAGTATGACTGCTGCTGGGGGCTTTTCATAAAAATCATGACAATAAAAACAAATGCCAGGGAGTGGAACATGACCTAGAGGCTGTGATGCTGCTGGAGATGGTCAGAATTGACAGGAGGGACCTGTATAATTCCTGTGGGACAGCAGCTAAAAGGGGCTGAATGGCAGGTGACAAACTTTCTCTCAAATATATTTGCCATGTGAGCACATAACATGGCTTTCTCCCAGTGTGCATCTTGCAGCTCTGTTTCTAGCCGTGTTTTGCAGGCAGTCCATTTTTTGCTCGTGTAAGAACAGCAGAATTATTAATATTTCCAAGTGTATGTCACACAAAGAAGAAAAAAATGTATGTTTACATTTATCTTGCTTTGTGTTTATGGATAGAAAATCTTACAGACCCTCCCCTCTAACAGACAGCTGCAGATATGCACAGGAACCTGGCAAAAAAAAGGTTTTTTCAACTACAAAGATGTGCTGTAGAATCATCTATTTCACTGCAGGGCAGTGATGCTGTGGCAATGAGTGTGTCCCAGCAGTATGCAGAGACAGAGATGCTCAGAAAAATGAGGGGTAGCTACCAAACAGCATTTAGAGACTTTCAGAAGTGTTTGCACTGATCAGATGCTGCTGATCAGGAGATACCCCACAGGAATACAGGAGTCCATAGACAACAGGTCATATTTCACATAAGAAATTATTTCAGCCTTCCTCCAGCCCTGTCAAAGAAAGAAGGAATAGAGGGGATAGAATTACAAGTGACCCCAATAAAGTTTGATCTTGGCTGGGAAAACCATGGTGAGCAGTAATAAGGGCCGGTGTCAGAAGGCCACCTGTGAGCTCCAGGGATGGGATTTTCAGGGGCAGAGCCGCAGCTCACTGCATTGCAGAGGCTCCAGGCAGCTCCCACCAGCCCGTCGTGCTCCAAGGGCTCTCCAGTTCTGTTCAGATGATTTCCCTCTGCTGTTTAATTGCAAGATCTTTCTGGCTCCTTACACACTTCCAAACTGCAGGTTTGTTACCTGAGCCCTCTCTTTACCCAAATTCTCTGCTCTGCGGGGTTCCATAAACACACAGGAAACATTCACAATTGCACCAGAGCTCTTTTTATACTCGAGTCAACAAGCACTCTGTAAAAAAGTCACACAAAATCAAGTTATAACTGGGAAGCTGTGAAATAGGTGTAACATGAAGTGAAAGGGAAGGAACTGATTTCATGAGTACATTAGCAGGGAGAAACACCAAACATAGAACCCTCCAAGGCAGTGACATTTGGAGTCTAAATCAAGATGATATCCACAAGGAGACAACAGAGAAATCTTGCTGTTCCTGTGATTGCTGAGGCCGCTATTAGGACTCCTGCCATTCAACAAAGCAACTGCTGTTGTCCTTGGGAGCACCAATTCAAGATCCGCTTCAGTGGCTGTAATTTAATAGTAAAGGCATCTGATGTTGAAAATGGGAACTTGGCAGGCGTGCCTGGGAGAAGAGGGCTTTTTGTGTGCGAATCACTAAACCTTCAAATTCCTTCTGCAGCTCTGCTTCCCTCAGTCATTTTATTTCCAGGAAATGTACAGCCTCAGCATGTCAAAAATGAGAAGCATGGATAAGCAGCCAGTGTTAGAATCACAGAGGTTTACACTGAGCTGTAAAGTCAATTTGAGAAAAATTAGGGAGCCCAAGGAAACAGAGCCCTTCCTTCTGTCCTGTTCATGGATACTCCTCTTGAACTGGGCTCTGAACTGCAGGTTGTGCATTCACATGCTTGATTACAGATTTAGGCAACAAACTTCAGGCTTGGGCAGTTCAATGAAGTTGCTGAAGTGGCCTCATATCCAGGACTCATGGAGATGCTGTGGCTCCGATAAGTCACATCACGTTTGCATTCCCTGAGCCCTTGGTGAGCACAAGCCAGCACAGGTCAGCTCCACCAGCAAAGCACTGGGCTGTGCAGAGATAGAGCAAAGGCTGTAGCACCTGCAAGTGACTTAATCAGAGTGGGCACTACCCACACCACCAAGAGCCGAGAGAGCGCCACGCCAGCTCCAAATGAGTCAGCACTGATCTGGATGCTTTATAAGTCACTACTAAATGTCACATGGACAAGAGCATCAATCTCTTCTTCACCATCCCCTGATTCATACGTGAAATTGGCATACTGGGCACTTTCCTTGGTGACCCAGCTTTGGGTATACTTTTCATTTGCCTGTGGACTCTGCATCAGCCACAGACATGAAGCAGCTTGGCTGGTCACTAAGCCCACAGCCAAGGCCAGAGCAGTGAACTCTGCCTGGTCCCAGGGAACACCTCCCTCTTACACTCATGCTCTTCCAGTTCCCGTTTAAATACAAGCTCTGGCAAGCCAAGAAAGCACTAGTGCTGCTCAGCCTTCCCAGGTCTCCTCTGTCAGGCTGATGGTCATGATACAGTTGATACATTTTGAAGAAGACACTGTGTCCTGTCGGTGTTAGCCGGTGTTTAACATATTAGGATGATGTGTTTTGCTGGGATGAGAAGTGAGATGAAGCCTTAACAGTTAGGTCTAATGTCCATGGCATTTTTAAGCACTTACTTGAATGCAGGATGTGGCCATAGCTGAGACAGGTCATGGGCAACCACACGAATACATAAAGAGAGTGGCTGCTGCTGAATTTTGCTGTGATAGAGTGAAATCTTTACAATAAAGATAGGGGCTTAAGTGTCCATGTCCATATAAGCCTCAAGTCCACCCCAGAATACCTGCTGGGGTGGCGGGAGCCAGGCTAGAGTAGTCTCCAGCTGTGCTGTCCAGAGCCTTGAGCAGAGCCCAGCTGATGAAGGACAGAGACAAAGTCTCCAGACAAAACTGTTTTATTCTCCATAAGCAAAATGTGCCAAAAAATCTTTTGTAAAAATCTCACATTTTCCAAGAACCTAGTCTTCAGTAAAAAAAAAAAAAAAAAAAAAAAATCCAAAACTGGCTCTGTGACTCGTGCTACTACATATACAAAAAATGCAAATACATCACCCTTTCTCCCAATTCTCTTCCTGTGCAATCCATGCAGAAGAGGCAGGGTTCTGCAGACACAACCCACTATTCAGTTTATAGAACATCTAAAATAAGAACTAAGTACCTTTTGGAAGGGCTCTGTAACACAAGGGTGCCAAGGGCTAATGCTGAATCATACTCTGCTGAGCTTTAGGGAAAAGAAAAGAAAACACGAGTGACTCTGAGCACAACTGTAACTGATATTCTATTTGAATTAAACATTTAATTTACTCTGTCACAGTGACTGTGACCTTTTCAACTGCAGTTTAGCTCTAAATGACTGATGTTCTTCACGTTACACAAACGAAGCTCAACAGACTTGTTCTGTCAAAGAATGAAAATAGCTCTGTGAGTATTTTGTCTCCCTGTTTTACAGAGATATAACAGTGAATGCAATAAAAAGTAATGGTGTGGAAGAGATCATGCTGCTGCTTTCCAAGGGTCATGTACATATGGCTGATGAGAAGCCCTGGCATTTCCACTGTCTACTGAATTAAAAAACAGTGATGGGCAGCAGCCACCTGAAAACGTGATGCACAGGTCCCGTGTTTCCAGAGTCAACGTGACCTTGGTAGGAAACTCAGGTTGTATTTCTAGAGGAGAACTTTCAGAATAAATGTGCTCTGATTTGGGTGAACTCTTGAAACCCTAGGTTTTCTTCACTGTCTGGGGTCTGGTACTTACAGGTGGATTGAAATGGTTTTATGGGGATAACGGTCCACTGACCCCCCCCACTCTCTGCTGCACCCAGCCCTTGGTGAGAATGTTGCACTGCCAGAGCTTGAATGGAGTTTCAAGGTGCTTGCCCAGTTTCTGTGTAGCTGATGCTGGTGATTTTATTTCTCTCTTCTCAGAGAACTGCATCATCTTTCTCCAGAAAAGAGAAAGAGCACGATTTTTTAAAGGATCTCTGCATTAGTGAACCCCAGGACTTATTTGGGTGGAAAGGTAATAAAATCCATTTTCTTTTCTTATTTTTCAGATCAAGTCCTTTTCAAAGCATCTGAAGAAAAGAAATAAGGCCCCTCTCTAGATGCTCTAAGTCCCTGCAGCACAAGGAGAAATGACACCAGGTGCCACAGCAAGACACAGCCTGGAGCACCTGGGAAAAAAGACCTGGCAGCTGGAAGAAAGGGCACAAAAGCTGTCACTAGCTGGTTACTTCAGGATGCTATGGGGTAACCTGTGGTTACCTGTGTCACTCTCTTGATCAAAGACAGCAAAAGGCAGAGCTGAATGCAGCTGGATAACTTGGGGCTAGAATTCAACACAAGGAAAGAGATAATGTGGAGGCAGAAACGGCTGAGTAGGGATGAGAAGGGACTATACAATCTCTCTTAGTTGCTCTGCTGGATTTAAGTGCTTGTTGAACTATAGCCTGATTTTAACACAGAGGTACACCATAGAGGGATTGCTGTTCAGGAATGAATGGCCCGGGAGCGTGTACAGACCAGTGTCAGGTGTGCATGGAGCCATGTAATCAGCAACAGAAAAGTACTGTAGGGTTCTTTGCAACTTTGTGAAATCCCAGCTTGACACAGGAGAAAATACCACTTCTGACAAGAGTCCACTCACTTTTCCAGTCAAGGGCTGCTGAAGCGTCTGCAAAATGAAGCAACTGGAGAATACCACAGTAAGAAGAAGGGTCAGGATACAGAAATCATTGGGGATGGTATATCTGATATGGCAGATTGGCATAATGGGTACAAACAGTATTGAGTCAATCTTAAGGAGCCCCAGCCAGTATTTTGACAAACTAGTCTTTTTTTAGTGGACTTTATGGACCAGTCCTTTGAAGCAAGGACACAAATTCCTCATCACACACAGGAGGAAGGTGTTTCCAAAGGGAGAGCAAATCCGCCCAATATGTGTACCTAAATTCATAACCTGTTTGGCTGACTGCTCATATCTGACACAAACTCACAGCTACCATGGCAGTTGGCCCCAGAAAAAAGGCTTGTACCAACACTGACAGTAATCTGGGGAGAGAGAACAGCAACATGTAATACTACGAAGGTCATGTCTGATGGCCAAGGCAAGCCCCATCAACACGTGGAAGGGTTTTAGGGGTCAGCTCTGCTTTCTCATGTTTACTTGTGTAAGCAGTGTGCAGAGAGGATGCCCACACACAGTTAATTCACCTGTATATGCTGGCTGCAAAAACTATATATGGTGCAATTGAATAATGCTTTATATTAAAGCAGAGTGTGAGGCGAGAGCCAGACTTACCTCCCACGCACATATCTTGTGATATCAGTATATGTGACTCACTCTTTAGCTGCTCCTATAAGAAACCAAGCAATATTTCATAAAAACCTATCCAGGGTCTTATTTGTCTTCAGGGGAAAAAGTGTTAAGCCATGCATCCTTCCTCTTTTTTTTTTTTATAATTCAAGCTTTATCTCAAAGTAATGCATTCTGCCCAAAGCTTTTCACACACTCCTAAATAACATACAGGTATGTGGATTCAGTGAACAATTATTCTTTCTGCTTTCCTATCCAATTCCTTTCTTTATTTGCAGAAGCAGTTTTCTGTTAAGAAATACAAGGATAGTTAACTTTACCCATAACCCTTCTTTGGTGCTATGCAAGACTTCTATCCTTGTTCTTGTCTCTTTACAACTTATTCTCCTGCACCAAGAAACACAAAACATGCTATACACTGTTTGCAGCTCTCACTGATCTTCTGCTATTTTCCAGTACTGAGGGTGTTGTTTTCTTTCCCAAGGAAAAAGAAAAAAAAGTTTTTCTTACTTTATCACCATTATTGTAAAAACTGCCAGGCACTCCTCTGTGGACTGTAAAATCAACAGCTTGTAGATGTGCAGTAAGAACTTACAATGGTTAGTTATAAGGTGATTATCCATAGCAATTGTCAGCTTGTTTCAGAGCCCAGTTATTAGGCCAGCAGACTGTTTATTTTGTGCATATTTGCAGAATTTTGTTCGATTTTGCCAGTAGATAATTACTGCTGATTAGTATTCTCTTATGTTGCCTGAAGAAAGATCATGTGTGGGCCACTTGCCACAGATGCATTGATTGCCATAAAAAACTCAGCATGGGTTTCAGTTATTTATCACTGTTTCCCCATGTTTAGAGGAGATGAAATAGCTTTTGACAAATGAGGGCTCTCTTATGGCTAAAAGATAATTCAGTATTTCTCCAGCTTTATTTAATTTGCACGTGTCAATTACGATCTCAAATTTTAGACTTTGCCATCACAATTAGCATTTTACCTGGCACTTTGCAGAACTGCAGGGGGAACTGGATCCCTGCTCAAAAGAATATTCCAATCCAAGGGTTACAATGGGAGCAACCAGACAGCGTGACACTGGTAAGCAGGGCAGAGAGACGCGTGGAAAGATGAGACTGGATGTGGCACTTGGTGCCATGGGCTAACAGCCACAGCAGTGTTGGATCAAGGGTTGGACTTGATGACCTCGGAGGTCTTTTCCAACCCGGATGATTCTATGATTCTATGATGTTCTGAACAGAGAGGGAGCAGTCTGAGTGTTTCCAATGTCAGCATCAGTTTGCCTGTCTGGGTTGTGGACCCATGCTGGTCTGATGGGGAGATGTCCTTCCTGGCTGAAGCAAGTGCACTGGGTGAGGTGGAAACTGGGAGTGAGGCTGAGCCAGCCGCTGCTGGAGTAGCACACATGTCACGGCAGCACAGGCCAGCTGGTGTGCTCAGTGCCTGCATGAAAAGAACACTCTCCCTCTTTAAACCAAAAGAAACTTAATGCCGTAAACCACTGGGCGAAGGCTTTTAGGTTGATCCCAAACACTAATACAGGCTGGGCAGAGAATGGATTGAGAGCAGCCCTGAGGAGAAGGACTTGCGGTTTTGGTTGATGAGAATCTCAGTATGAGCCAGCAATGTGCACTTGCAGCCCAGAAAGTCAAGTGTGTCCTGGGCTGCATCAAAAGCAGAGTGGCCAGCAGGTCAAGGGAGGGAATTCTCCCCTCTGCTCCACTATCATGACCCCATGTAGAGTACTGTGTCCAGCTCTGGGGTCCCAAATAAGAAGGACATGAACCCATTGGAGTGAGTACACAGATGAGGGCCATGAAGATGATCAGAGAGATAGAGCACATCTTCTCTGAAGACAGGCTGAGAGAGTTGGGACTGTTCAGCCTGGAGAAGAGAAGGCTTTAGGATGAGCTTATAGCATCCTTCTAGTTCCTAAAGGGGGCTACAGAAAAGCTGGAGAGTGACTTTTGACAGGGGTGTGTAGCTATAGGACAAAGGGTGACAGCTTCAAACTAACAGAAGGAAGGTTTAGGTTAGATATAAGGGAGAAATTCTTTACTAAGGGGTGGTAAGGCAGTCGAACAGGTTGTTCGCAGAAGTTGTTGATATCACATCCCTGGAAGTGTTCAAGGCCATGTTGGATGGGACTGCGAGCAATCTGGTCTAGTGGAAGGTGTTCCTGCTCATGGCAGTGGAATGGAACAAGATGAGTTTTAAGGTCCCTTTCTACCAAACCTTCTATGACTCTATGAAGCTGGGAAGATTTGGCACCTGAGCCATTGCTCTGGTTACTAAAAAGGCTCAAACAAAACACAAGACTGCCATGGCCCTGCTCGGCTCAGGTTCGGCTGAAGAAGACCCGTTTCCCTCCCATCACCCACACTCCGCCGTCTCCTCGCTCTCTCGGCAGCTGCCCCGCGCTCGGGAAACGGAGCCCGTCAGACCAAATAGCCAGGTCTGGAGCGGGAAGGGAGTGAAGGAGGAATTAGCTGCGAGAACTGCCACGAAAGATGTCCCGCTGTTTTCCCCCTGCCGTCCGGGCTGTGCCGTGCCCGTCCCGCCCGGCGACACGAGGTGGCAGCAGCCGCTCGCGTTCGGGCAGCGCCGGCTCTCCTGCGGGGCCGGCCCTGCCGCTGTCACTTGTTTTGTAAAGGTGTTCTCCGCCTCATTTTCCAGCCATTTTGTGAAAATCAATGTTCCGATAAAGAGGGGAGAAACAGGCCTTTTTCGCTCGGTCTGCGTTTAACTGTTTTGTACATTGGGAACAGCGCTGGGTCATATTCCAAGCTCAGTTAGAGCTCTACTCAGGCCATTCGTGTCACTAGAACGTGACGTAGTTACAGAGCAAATGAAAATCCCACTCTGGAAAACTCAGCTTCAACCTGCAGCTCTCGGGGGCTTGCTGCTTGTCAAATGCCACGTGCAAGGTAAATATGCCTGGAACTCAGGGACATGCTCCCGCTGTGAGAGCGCAGAGAGCGCCGGCGCTCCCCGGGGAGGCAGCGAGGCGGGCGGCGCTGCAGGAGCTGATCCTGCACCCCTGCCTCCTTCCTTGTGCCCGCTGGGGAGGTACGGCCGGTTTAATCTTTTGATTTAAATTCTACTTTTTTAATACTTCTAATTGAATTGCCGTGTCAGGGAACACCCACGTCCACTGACTGCAGTGGAATTCAGCCTGTGTATCTAAACCACTGTGCAATTGCAATATCGCATTTCATTGAGGAACTCTTTTGTAATTGGAAGGGTATGTGAAAATATATTGTATTATACAGCTGCTTCCAGCACAAACAGCTCAACTCGTCTTGTAGAGTTTGAATAAATCTTTAGATCAAGTTCACCTCCTGAATGACCCATAGATCAGTGCTGAGCTCTGCTGTAGTAGTCAATTATTTATTCATGATGTTTTCCCCATTCTCATGACAAAAGAAAGATTTAAAGAGCCATTATGGTGTTTATGGAAGTGTTAACCAATTAAAAGCTCAAGGTTGCATGCTATTTCTTCTGAACAACAAAGTAAAAAAAATCAGGAGAATGATTGATACAGTTAATATATTTATTGGCATTAGTACATTCTCTTTTATTGCTGGGATCAGGGTGACATCATTCATCATAAAGACAGCATAATTGTCTCTGAATGTTATAAAAGGTGAAATTCATTCTCCTGGAAATTAAAGAGAACATTGCAAAGCTTCAGCAAAAAAAAAAAAAAAAAAAAAAAAAAAGAAAGAATGATACAGATTATAAAATGTACTGGCTTTAAATTTCTGTCCATAAACCTGGAATAAAGCTACTGAGAATTAGTCCTAGATGAAGATTGTAATGCAATAACCTGAAATTAGTTTAGGCGTTCCTCTAATATAATTTTTCATGGTGTAGGACTATTCATCATAAAATCTGTTTTCCTTCACTGGCAGTGTTTCAGCTGTCTACTCACTGAAAACAGTAAAGGAGTGAAGACACCAAATGAAATATATGTTATTTGTTCTGGCAGAATTATTTCTCAGCAAAGCAAAGTAGATGGAGCAGCATCTTCTACCTGGTCTTTGCTCTCCACACTCAGAACTACTTTGATCCCTTGCTCCCCTTTTTCGTATGCAAGTTTGCCTTTAGGAACAGGCTTTGACACCCTGACAAAGTGTCTCTCTCGTGGGATTTCAATTTTGCTTAGATTTTGCTTTTATCTCCCTGGGTAATTTCTTATCTACAAAGAGACTCTGAAGACCTCTGTGCTATTCCTTTGAAGATCATCTCTGCCACTCTTGCCTGCATCAAGTAAATCTCATCCTGTGAGTCTGTATGGGTTCTCTTCCAGTCTGATGCTGCCTAAGAAATGGGATGCAAAAAGAGAGAGGACAGGGAAAAAAAAGGCTGAAGGTTCTTACTCAGGACTTCACAGGCTCCACTAAAGCTACCTGTTCCTCCTTGCCTGAGCAAACCTTTCCAGACCTGTCTCATGCTTTCGCTATGGGAGTGTCATTCATACAAGGTACCCATGGGGAGGGAAGCTCCCACTGCAAATGGCCAGCGTAGTTTTTTTCATGTTGTAAATCAAGGTAGATGTTCCCAGTGACTTAAAACTAGCCTTCTGAATTATGCAATAGCTGTATATGCCTGGCTTAATCCAAGTATATTTAAAATTAGCCTTTAATCTTTTGCAATCCCCGATGTTCCCAAAAATGAAATTGTCAGTGCAAACCAGACCAACTAAGCAGTATTAATTAACACCAAGAGAAAAATCACAAAGTATTCTCTTTGATCATTACTTGAAGACATTTTGTGCTTACCTTTAATTTCCTCTCCTGATTTGAAACAGCAAGTTCAGGTTATAGCTCTTTGTTAGAATAATAATTAAAACAAGCTAGTCTGTGCATATATATTTTTTATCCAAAGGACACTAATTAGTGCCTAGGTTAAAGGACTAATTGAGGTTAAACCTTCAAAGGAGCAGGCCTTGTATCCTCCTGGAGGCAAAAATTTCTATTAAACATGACAGTGTCAACCCAAATCTGTATTCCTCATTGTTTTCTCTTTCTTCAAAAGAATCTGTAAGTCTGCTTCCAAGTTCTCATCTCAAAGGGTACAGCTTTTTAAACACTTATGTGAGGATTTCTCTGCCCTGTACATGTTCAGAAAGTCACCAAAAAAGTTCAGACTAAAGGGGGTTCTCAGTTGACACTCACTGCAGGGTGCCCTGATGGGACTGACCAGACGGAGCAGACAGGGGCACTGCCCCATGATGTGTCCAGCCCCTGAACTAGAAATGGCAAGAGGAATGAGATGCCACTGGCATTTCCCTCAGGAAATTCCCTTCACTGGTTGTTGGACCTCCACTCTTTGGACTTGAAGTGAGGCCAGGCAGGCCAGCTGTAGTGCGCAGTCCCCCGACACTGAGCGGATAGGGTATCACAGCCGTGCTCCGGCCTGCTCCTGGCTTTATCTTTACATGTAAGTGAGAAGTGTAAGAGGAGTGTCACCCTGGATGCATGGAGAAAGCCACAACATTTTACTCTTTTATGTAAAAAGTAAACAGAGGAGACAGTCTGCCTTTAAAGCCAGAGGCTTTAAATCTGCAGTGAGCAAAAAGGAACTCGCACTGTGTCTATCTTATACTATGGCCAAAATTTGGAGATGTGGAGAAAAAGCACAGTGCAGACTCAAAAAAATTAGCTAATCTGGGGTCAAGTCTTTCCCCTTCTGAGAAAATCTGGAGTAATTGCATTACCCGGTGTAGCTATTTCAGGTTTTAGCACACACAGTCTCTGACTGAACATGAACTCTGCAGCTGTCCTTGGTGGGATAATGATTACAAGAGATAATCTTCATGTTTCAAGAAGCATTGCTGACAGAACTCACGGAGAAATGCCTTCTCTCTCTCCAACAGTAGCCAGAGTATTTCATAGCTATCCAGATGCATTATGAGAACTTTATGTCTTTCCCTAAAACAAATGGTGGAAAGCATTGTCAGAGAAAGCACAGATGGATTGTGTTTCTGCCAGCCATGTATCACTATGGTTAGCTGAAGATTAAATTTCTCTTTTGTATTTAGGCAATCTTGCCTTTATTTTCTTCCTAATAGCAGCTGGAGGAAAAACGCTATAAATCTGTTTATTATGCATTCACCACATGACTACTCAGTATTTCTTATAAGCAGCTCCAGTTCTGCTGCCGTTTAAATCAAGGATTGAACTCAGTGTTAATTAACAAAGTCGAGGTCTGTTTGATGGTCCTGCCCCTCCTCCATCAGTGATCACATCGCAGAAGTGCAGGTTAAGAGAAGACAAGGTTACAAACACTGGCACAGTTTCATATTGACTATTTTACTGCTGCGGTGTCTGTGCTCAGTTCTTTGCTAACTCCTAAAGATTTACATCCCAATCCATCCAAATCACTGTGCAGGGCTAGGTTAACCTTGACAAAGCTGTATCCTTTAGTGCTGAATTTAAAGTTAGAAAAATTGAGTTTCTTCTTACATAGCTTAGCGATTTCTTTTCCTAATCTGCCACATTTAATAGCAACACACAGCAAAGTTTCCTTCTGCAGACATTACCAAGAGGAAGGTGGACAAATAAACTGAACTCAGCCATTGAAAGTGCTGTGGCTTCTCTCAGAGAAGAACTGATAAGGATGTTTAAACCATACAGAACGAAGGAGCTCAGGTATAGGTGCAGTGCATCTGACTCTGAAATCATCATGTTCTTTCTGTTAAAAGTCAAAACCAAAGTAGTTGGTAAGCTTTCTGTTTTTACTGCTAGGCAGAAAATATATACCCTCAGTAGATTTCATTATAAATAATTTATTATCCACCATTTCAAGCCACATACCAGCTGCTGATTATTCAAGTTCTGTAATTGTTTCAGTTCCTTAACACTTACCAGCCATTACTCTCAAATAACAATAACCATTTCATCCCCACTTATTACCAAAGGAATAAATTAATGACAATTTCAGGAAACTTTCTCTTCCAGAAGGTCCTAAAAAGTGCTGTGTCATAGGATGTGTTTAAAAATTTAGGTGCTTGTGACAATGGCTATTAAATTCTATTTCTGTGTATGCATTTGCAGATAATGCTCATTTGTGTAATAAGGAGCATCTCTGTCAAGAGCCTCTAGGTGCTGCCACAGTACAAATAAACAGGGATCTAGTGCTGCATTTGATTCATTGTTCAAGAGACAGTAACCTTTATTTTAAGGAAACTGGTATTCTAGCAGTGTTTTAAACAGATACTGAGAAGCAATATTTTTCCCTTGCAATTTTTTGGCCAACAGTTTAATTGCAATAATTTCTCAAAAAAAAATAAAAAATCCATGCATCAACATCCCTTCTGAAAAGAAAAATGTCTCAAATACATGGTCTGTAGAAATGTCATTGTATTTTTTTTAAATTTTAAAAAG
This sequence comes from Myiotriccus ornatus, assembly GCA_036023395.1. Taxonomy (NCBI): domain Eukaryota; kingdom Metazoa; phylum Chordata; class Aves; order Passeriformes; family Tyrannidae; genus Myiotriccus; species Myiotriccus ornatus. Next base: position 138,135,923 of record JAYRBT010000082.1, on the reverse strand, counting down.
TTTTGGGAAAAAACAGATTAACATTCAACTTCAATTTGAAGCTATTCTTCTTTGTTTCCTCGCCTACCAAGTCTCATCTGCACGTAGAGATTTGGTCTTCTTTAATGCTTGCAGAGAAGTCTCCCTCTCTCCCTCCCTCTCTCAGCTTTCAAAAGATGATCAGCTACAAGGACTGGAAGCTGATGGAAATCATTTCAGTCTAGATATGGAGGGAGGTTTAATGCAGCTGTTTGTTTAAAAAACATTTTTCAGTGGTCATTTTTATTTGCAGAACAAAGACTTTTTAAAAAAATAAAGCACCAGCAGCTCTCAAGGATTTTGTTTTAGTGCCCCATCCCTCAAATGGGATAAAGCATCACAATTCAAAGAAATCCTGATTTACACTGAGGACCAGGTCTGACAGCACTGCTCAGAGGGCACTCAGGGGGTGCCACTCAGCATTCAGACACAGCTGTGCTCCAGTGGCTGAGTACCCATCCCTGTGATCTGTGGTAAGATTTGTTCCCATTATCTCATAGATAAGCACACAGAAAATCTGTAGACACTGTTTTTGTATTAAAAAACCCAACCTCATTAACATATCTATCCGTCATAACTATAACTGCAGCAGCAAATCTTCAGACATGCTGAGTCTGGGTGACTTACATCATGCCAGCATCAGTTTCCAGCCTGACGCAGTGTCACCACACCCTGCTGCACTGTCACTTCCAGAGAGGTGCCCAAGAAGGAGCTGGCAGTTTCGCGTGGGAAAGGGCAGTTGCCAGGACAGCTCCTCACCAGCACTGCTATTATTTATGGTTTGTCGAGGGGGAGAGGGGTGCCTTGTTTCTAATTTGAATTTGTCTGCCTCCTGGTAAAACCCCTCTCTGTGAGATTGAAGTCTTTTGAAGATTGCTTAGAGGACTGGTGTAAATTTGGCCTCAAACATGAATGAACTTAGCAGGTACTGGTGTGCTCCCTGGATGGAGACTTAAATTCTTCCTCTCCACATCAGAGCTCCTGTGTCTGAAGGAACAAGGAGTTTGGTTAGCAACCAAGGCCACAATTTGGCAGGGAAAAGCTTGGCAGGACAGAATACTTATTTCCCGATATTAACTTATGAGAAAGGTACTTGGTTCTCTTAGGTCCGTTAATACAAGGAATATCATTATTAGATGAAATTATTCTTATATTTATTTTTAAAAAACATCACCCAAAATTCTCCCACCTTTCACTCCTAGACTGAGAAAAAACTGTTGTAACTCCTCACTTATCTTTATCAGCCTAACCATGATGTGTCCATGCAGAAGATAAATGCTGTTATTATTTAAAATTCCTAGCAGCAGCTTCCAGAATGCTGACAAGTCACTAATCCCAAGAAAATGTATAGTGGTTAATTAAAAGTGAAACGTGCAGAAGTCATCCAGTAGATTGCAATCAACAAGATTCACTGAATGAACACTTTGTTCCTCCCTGCTGAGACAGGCTGTTCTCCAACCCTTCCTCCTCCTCTCAGAGGGATGTTGGGATAGAGATGAGCACAAAATAAAGGAAATTAACAAATGCAGCTTCAGCCCCAGAAGCAAATAAATAAACTTTCAGAGCCAAGCACGTGGAGATACACATTCCCACCTTTTTCAAAGCTGTCCTGCTGGCCAGGGAGGGGGTTTGCTCATTTTATTTAACCTTGAGTTGAAAATTTAATAAACTGAAGAAATTCCCACTAAGCAAAGGGAAGTGAGGATGCACCTTGAGGCATGATGGGGTGTCCCACACCATGTAGTATGGAACTGGGAGAACCCCACTCAGCAAGCCACCTGCCAGAGACCCTCTGTGAACCATGGAGAAGGAGAAGCCTCTCAAGGGGGTCCATTTTCCCAGCACCAGGCAGGAATGCGTGGGTGTAATAAGACATCTCTGTACATCAAAGATGGTGTTAAAATAGTCTGCATGGTTGCTGCAGTGATGCCGGGGCAGCTCTGCTGATGGAAGGTGTCACCAGCTCTTGCAGACACAAGGAGACATTCCTTCTGTCTTATTAGTGCTGGCTGGTACCACAGGGAGCATCTCACACAGAGGGGGTGAGGGCAGAAGGAAAACGACCAGAAGTGAAGGTACCATTTCTGCTTCACGTCTCCAGAAATGTTCCCAGAAAAGGGCAAAGCTCCAGTGGGCAAAGTCAGCCCAGACAATACCCAAAGTTCTCACCAACAAGTCATGGACTCTGATAAAAAAACTGTGATTTCTTAAGAGTGATGTCTGTCAGCTGGATGTCTCCACATGTCTCTCTGTGGAACCTCTCTTGCCCTGCTGGTCATGTTTCTTTTATGTACCCCAGTATAGGGTTGGCTTTCTGGGAGGCAAATACACATTGCTGGGTCATATTGAGCTTCTTATCAACCAACACTCCCAACTTCTTCTCCTCAGGGCTGCTCTCAATCCATTCTCTGCCCAGCCTGTATTTGTGCTTGGGATTGCCCCGACCCAGGCACGGGACCTTGCACCTGGACTTGTTGAACATCACGGGGTTTGAATGGGCCCACCTTTCAAGCCTGTCCAGGCCCCTCTGGGTGGCATCCCTTCCCCACAAACTCTGGACTGCACCACACAGCCTGGTGATGGTGGCAAACTTTCTGAGCGTGCACTGGATCCCCCTGCCTATGTCATCAGCAAGGATATTGAACAAAACCAGTCCCTCAGGAACGCCACTCATCACTGGTCTCCAGTCAGGACACCTTCTAGATGTAGCAAAGAAAAAAGTGAGTGGTGAATGAGCAAACAGTGTACCCATAACACCTTCATTTCTAAGTTTGCTTACGGGGATTCTATCTCCTCCGACAGCCATAGCTAGACAAGCTGTTTGGTCTGGGGTTTTGAAAGGGAAGGGAGTTTTCATATCCATTAACCAGGACGATAAAGATGTGTCCCTTCAAAGCAGCAGCTTGTCATGGTTTTATGTCAGTTCCAACCCATGGAGGCAAGAGCACCGAATTCTGCACCCAACTGTACAGGCTAGCCCTGCACTTTTCCTGCCTGCTTTTAGTGCTGAGATCTTTTTCACACAGCATGCCTAGCATGGAAAATGTAAGTCTTATGAAACCTATTTTATTGTTTTAAACAAGGTCATTAGAAACACAAGATGCTGTTTATCACATCTGGTGTGCTTTGGGGAAGTGAATTTCAGTGCACTTTTTGGATAACGTAAGGACAGCGTTTAATTCAGCTGAACCTCTTCATCCAGCACAAGCTGAATTGCCCAAGTTGCCATAAATTCCAGGGAATGGGAAGCTAAAGCACTGAAGCTATTGTTTTCCCATTGGATACTGAAACTGAAACTGTGCTTCATGATCCTCTCAGCCATATTCACCAGCTTCCCCAGCAAAGGGGGTTTGTATTTCTAACTATAAAGGGAAGACAGCAGGGTTTCCATCATATTTAAATTTAGTGCCCTTTCTTCTAGGAAAAAAAAAAAGTGTATGATTTCCAGGTACATTCACAATTTAGATTTAAATAATTTTCATTAGAATATATAACATATATTGTTATAGAATTATATAATTGTAAAATATTTAATTCCAAATCAGTTTGTTGGTGCTCTGTAAGGAAAAAATATTTTAGTTTCCCTATTCAACTTCAAATCAACTTTCCTGTATTTATATAAAACAAACTAGTGTGTAGGGGAGGAAAAGCATTCATTGGGTGGAGCAAAGGCTTTTTCAGGTACCACAATTTTATCTCTCCATTTTTCTATTGTTATTCTATTACTTATGATTTCTCTTCCATCAGTAACACACTCTGATCTGTATCATAATAGCACTTTCTTCCTCAAGTAGTTTATGTCCAAATGAAGATAAAATGCACTGGAAAATTCAGAAATTGATCTTTATTTGTGGAGTTTTGGTGGGGGAGAAAGATTTGTTCTATTTAGACACAGACACTTCTCTGAGCACAGACATAAAAACACCTCCTCTGACATTTATGATTTTTTTTGTTTTGTGTTATGGAAGACTAACTAAGGCACAAATAACTTTGTGACCTGGAGTTCTGAAGTTCTTTCTCCATCAAAATTGAGAAAAAGGAGTGATGGCAGGTAGGGAATTGAAGAGCCAGACCAGCATATCATTACTGACAAAGAATATCTATGGAATAGGAGGAATCCACAGAGAAGAACTGTGCTGGACTGCTGAAAGGGAAAAAAGTTGAATGTAAAGGAATGTGCAGAGGAAGTCAATATCCATGGAGATGAGTGGTATGCTTAGACTGACAGCAGAAAAAGACAGTTTTGACAGACAGATTAGATGAATTAGAGTAGGATGATGCAAGTATATATGGGATTTTTTTAACCTTCCTTTTTCTCTTCCACTATTTTTCAGTAATCACAATTTTCCCTTACACAACATTTACAATCTCAACTCCAGTGGAACAAGGCTCTCATCAGGCTTCCACAAACGGTTTTTAGAAGACAGACGGACTTAACTTTAGTTATGGGAATGCCAGAAATCATGTCCTTCCTCTTGGGCTGAGTGCTGGATTTTCATCTAACAAAAGAGAATACATACTTACCATGGTGAAATGAGAGAATGACAGAATCCACGACTTGGAAGGGACCTTCAAGGATTTTGGAGTCCAACTCCTGGCCCTTCACTGAACCCTCCCCAAGAGTCACACCATGTGACCAAGAGTACTGTCCAAACACTTCTTGAACTCTGTCAGGCTTGGTGTTGTGACCACTTCCCTGGGGAGCCTGTTCCAGTGCCCAACCACCCTCTGGGTGAAGAACCTCTATCTAATGTATAATCTAAACCTCTGCTGAGACAACTTCAGGCCATTCCTTTGTTTTTTGTCACTGTTCACCATGGAGAGATCAGTATCTGCCCCTCTTCTCCCCCTCACGAGGAAATTGTAGACTGTGATGACGTCTCCCCTCAGTCTCCCCTTCTCCAGGCTGAACATACCTAGTGACCTCATCCTCTCTTCTCATAAGACAGAATTTGTCCTGTCTCGGTGAGGAGGCAAGATCTCGCTCTTAACCTAGAGTCAAATCTAGAATGAACTTCCCCAAATGTCTTCATTTCTAAGTAGGACTTCTGAAATTTAGGAAGCAGAGATCTGTTCACCATGAGAGGTGTTCATTGCACTTGTCATCTTCCTCATGTCCCCAGGCATCCACAGGTCTACTTTGCAAGCAATGCTGTCGAATTCCTACATGTATTTTTCTTAAACCTGATGGCACAGAAGGCCTTTCTGTACAGCTCTGGAGAAAGACGAGGCTGCAGTAGCTGGAAATCATTACAATTCTGAATTCCAGACAGGATGCTGCACATGCAGCTATAGAGGACAGAGCTCCTGGGTGCCAAGCGGGCAGCAGCACAGCTCTCCTCCTGCCCACCTGCCAGTGCCATCTCTGCTGGCAGTTCTCTGCTTGCTGGGACCACCATCCTTGCTCCTTGCCTGGACTGAGATTGTTTCCCACTGAATTTACAGAGATGTCTTGCTGTCCACATCAACATCACCAGGATTTCAGCCTCCAGCTTTCCTGTGCTGCCTTCTGCATCTCAGATGGGCTCTTGCCACCCTTCCTGAGCCCCAGTTCCCAATGCTTACATTTGAGATGTCTGAAATTAAGGTTCTGACTTTGTGTTTTCCTGAAGTCATTCATCTAACCCGCTGCATGTTCTTACAGCCCAGCAGGGTCAGGAAGATGGCTGTACCCTTGGTGAGACTGCGCGTTGATTGTCACTGGGAAGAACAGGCCAGGCACCATCCGGTACCTTCCCAGGTACAAGTTATTCCAGCTTCCCCTGCTGAGCTGTTAAAACTCTGCACAATGCTCACAATTTCTTTCATGTCCCCGGACACAGCCAGCTCACAAATATGCAGCGCTATGAAAATTAAATCAAATTTAATAGCTAACTAAATATCACCATGGGCATTTTCTGATTGCATTGCACTGGAAGGGGGACAGCTGCTGCTATGTGCCATGTAATCTCCTGTGCTGGAAGGCAGCAACAACTCTTTGAACAGACATCAGTGACAGATCTAAAATTTGGCTTTACACAGCCTAGATGTCAAAGACTTTTTTCTGTTTAGATTAACGTAAGTGTGGATAAAGTCCTCTATCTTCATCTTGCTGATCCTGAACACCTCTCTTTGGACGTGGTAAAGGAGAGGGTAGATTGTGGGGGAGCCCAGCTGGCTCTGGGCTCTCTGTAAGCTAGGATACTGAAGACGGAACTTTACACCTGGCAGAGGG
>JAYRBT010000082.1:138094245-138129591 GCA_036023395.1 Myiotriccus ornatus | reverse complement strand
ATGTACATGTGTGTTACCCAGAAGTGTATATAAGTAGAAGCACTGTTGTAATAAAGGGGGCTGGTATCCCTGATCACTGTGTCGTCCTCCCGCCTCCACCGATGACAGTAGATACTTTTTAAAAGTATTACAAGCTTTTAGAAGTGTTGAAAGCTTAAGTGATTTATGCTTTTAGATGTCTGCAATATCTTTAAATTCTTTCCCTCCTATAATGTTGAATTTTGGGGCTTTTTTTTACATATGACTTGTCCACAGAGTCTCTTGGTTTTTCTCTGTCTGTAATGAATCTAGATACAACCTGCAAATAAACCATTATCTGCAAGAGTTCTATACATTCAGCACAGGAGCTCTAGGGGGAAACATAGAAAACATTTAAAATAATGAGCAAGTTGTAAAAATTAATGCTTTTCGTTTGATCATTTGAGCAGATTATCTGGAAAATTCCATTTTGCATCAGTAATGAAATGAGATGTGAAGAACTGTCTTTGGTTAACAGATGGACTTGATAATCTGAGAGGTCTTTTCCAACCTACAAAATTCTGTGTAAACTCCCACTCACATCTAATAGAGGCTCATAAAACTAAAGAACAACTGGCCTGTTGCAGATTGGTTGCACGGGATGATAAAGATTTGAATGTTCAAAGTAAGACAAGGCTCCCAGTCCAATAAATTTCCTATACTTCTGCACTCCAGAAGAAAAAAAAAAAAAAAGAGCTTTAAAGATTATATATACTACAGAGCTGGCTTATCTTTTGTGGACACAGAACACAGAGGGATTTCAGTGTTCTCCTAAGACTGAGTAAGCACCAGCTGCAGATGTGGACCTCTCCCATGTAGAATCTGACTGTCTGCTGCTTGAGGTGGGAGAGCTTGGGATATCTGTCTCTTGGTCTCATCATTACTGTCTTGAAATAACCTATTGGTTCAACTCCATTACTTCATGCTTTACTACATGCTCTCCTTCCTGCACTTCATTTTTAATCATACCCTTCAAGAAAAGGCATTAAGTGAAGAAAGGGAGCCAAAAGGTTCAGAATGTATCTGACCCTCTGCAGAGAAATAGAAGTGGGTGAGGTCAAGAATCGTAGAATCATAGAAGGTTGGAAAAGGAATCCTCAGGGTTGGAAAAGACCTCCAAGATCATCGAGTCTGACTTTGACCAAACACCACCATGTCAACTAAGCCACAGCACTAAGTGCCATGTCCAGTCATCTCTTGAACACCTCCAGGGATGGTGACTCCACCACCTCCCTGGCAGTCCATTCTGCTGCTTGACAACCCTCTCAGTGAAGAAATTCTTCCTAGTATAGAAGAAGAGAGCAAAGAGGATGGCATGTGAGGAACTATCAGGATGTTGTTTGACTAGAAAATCTAAACAATTCCAAAATTATTTTGCCAGCAAATAAGATATTGGATCAGCCTGTAGAATCTCTGTGTACAGCCTTGCCAGAGCATCCTCATCTGTCTACAGAATTCCTGAGAATTTTCCTTTGGAAGTCCCTTTTCATTGCGTCTCTAGCTCAGGCTTCTTATGGTCCTGTTACCTCTTCTCAGACCTTGTCCAACTTCCCTTTACCTTGCCTAGATTAAACTGTATATGTTCTGCCATTCTTCCAGATTCTGGGCATGTAAGATAAATTTTTTGCACATTGCTTCTTCATTCCTTCTTTTCTGCTAGGATTTTTCCATGACCTTAGTGCCATCTCACTCAAGCAATCTTAGGAGCTCTGCCATTTTCCTGTACTGCATCTTTCCCACTGTTCTATAGTGCTTGCACTTGAACCACGAGTTATCCAGGTTAAGACTCTCCATTTTTTGTGTCAGTCTGTCCAACCTAAATCTGGAGACAGTGACCTGTGAGGAAACCACTGATTCCATGTTCACTGAGCCTACATGTTTTAGCTCATACGGTTTTTTCAGTCAAGGGCATTGAGATCTGTGGTTCCCAGCCAACATCAGCGTGCAAAAAAAAAAATCTCCCTGAAGATTAGATGCCAAGAAAAAACTCTACTCATAATTTTATTTCATTTTGGGGGCAACTCTACTAGTGCAGAGAGTCATGCCACACCACGAATGCTTTTTTATTGTGTTAATGGTCTAACACCAATAACGTACTTTTAAGTATAAACCTGGCTCACGGTGCTATGGATAAAAAACCTTCATAAACTCACCAGAACTCAATTTTAACACAGACAGATTTTCCAAAGTGTCACACTGGGCATTCAGGGCACGTGTATGGTCTTGTGGTGTCTTTTTATGCAACTAGCACAAATATTCTGTTTGCCAAATAGGACCCTAACGTGCAAACTGAAGCTTAATGGCTACACTGCAGTGGAACAGCACAAGTTGCTGCATTTTAATTGCCTCTTATTTAGGAAATGGCACAACATAATGAAGTGCTTGGATTCTGGCCATGACTCCAGTCTCCTGCGTGGCTCTGTCCTCAAAGCTAGATACTGGATCTCAGAAACCTTTCTTGCTTTTTATCTTTCAAAAGATTTGCAGCTACCATTTTAGGACAGCAGTGCTTTCAGGAACAAATTTTCTGATGTTTGTGTGCACCACCTGCAAACAGTTTCTGTGCACATTTCATAAAACTGCTGATTATTTACCCATAGTTGAAAAGGTACCCTTTACCTTTCTCCTTTCTCTTCCACACTTCTTACACTAATTTTGCATATATATGTCCTGTTATTGCAGATATTTTGCATTATGCCTTGCTGAGGTTTCACAAAGAGAAGAGCATCTGTCCCTACGTGCCAGACAAGTTCCTGCTCTTACAGAGTGCTCAGCTCCTGGGACAGCTGTCAGGCAGTGCTCGTCCCTTTTCTGGCTTTCCACATAAGAGACTCCTCTGCAAGTCAAAGTCTCTCCTCTTGCCCTCTGCAACCCTGCAGGGACTGGGTAGATTTCCTTTCTGATGCTGAAACCTCCCTTCCCAGACCTTGTATGATGGGAGTTGTGCACTTGAGTCTACAGCACAAAAAGAAGTAATTGCAGACCTGAGACAAATCTGAGTTATTAATTGAACCTCCCAGCAGCCATAGGAAGCAAGAGGTTATTAACTTAACTGAGTGATGGGGAAATTGAGGCAGTCTCCCAAGGTCACACTGTGAAAGAGATTGGTGAATAATCTTGTAGCCCAGACCTCAGCTCTCATTTGCAGACCATTTTTGCCTCTTAAGATATGTAATATAGCAGCATTGGAATTATGGTGTAGAATTCTATTAATAATCAGTAGTCAAAAATATGGCACATCTAGCAATAACAGCTGGGGGAAAATTTAATAACTTCCTTTTTAATGTATTTCCTTCTGTTCCACAGTGTTTGATATTAATTAAAAGAGACCCCTGAGCAGTGCAAAACAGCAAAACCCTCAATCAGTCATAGCTGAGAATATGCTACAACTTGATGTGTTAAACTTTCAGGCATGGCTTTTGGTTTAGGTTGAGGGTGTGCTCTGCTTTTTGTTGGCATGGTTTTAAAATTCACATTTCCTGGCAAATCAACTGAGTCACCTGAGGGGGCTCAAATCCAATCAAAGAGTAAGTGATTTCTTCAAGATTTGCTGCCTTGTTACTTTTTAATTCCCTATCAAATAATTTATGTGGAACTTTACTTAAATTATAGTTCACTGGTGCAGTTAATTTCAGAGGTTTTTGGCAAAATAAACCTCCAGTGAAAATATTTTAGTTAATAACTAACATAAGAAAGACAATAGTATTTTACCATTGTAATAAATTGTGAGTTAATTTTAGACCTCTGCTGAAGTGAAAATAATATTATTTCAGGTCCCAGGCCCACAGGGCAGGTTGTCTGCTGTGGGACTATGCAAAGACTATATAAAGACAGTCAGGAAAACGCAGCATCTCCTCTATCATAGTCAACTTTGGACTCACAGCTGATTCAGAGCTACAGCCAACCTTGAGGACCTCTAGATGAGCAAACTTTCAGGTGGATCATCAACTTGTTGGCAGGCTGACCTTCCTCTTCTAATTTGTGATTCAAACTGAACCAAAGGCTTGTCTAAACCAAACTTATCCTGATCTCCATCCTGCCCCTCTTGCTGCTCAGCATGGCCCAGTTTCACAGATTCAGCATGCCCAGACAAGTTTGTAAATGTGTGGTGCTTACTAGAGTGCAATTGCTTCGGGAGATCTGTAACTCAGACCTGGCCTGTGCCTAAGAAGGCAGCACCACCAACACAATCTCTAATGACAGTCTTGGAGACGTACACAAGTGCCCTCTCCTCCTCACTTCTGATAACCTTCAGCCTCCAGGCAGCGCTTATGCATTTGTGGTGATGAGGTTCACAGAGGTATTGACTAAGGACCTCCTGCATCCAGAGTCTGTACATACAACCCACATCAACAGCCCATATCTGCTTCTCCATGCTCATCCTTTAGAATTAGGGAAAATATGGCAGCTTTGTTGGAGTGGGAATTTTCAGAGACTGGAGTCTAGGAGAAGAGTTTAAAACCTGTATCGCTATGCCAAATATACAGAGAAAACAGCTGAAGTGATGCCTGAATTCCAGACTCCTCCTGATTTTAAGTGAGATCCAGACACATATTTCATACAAATGTAGATCTGTGACAGAATGAAGCAGAACTTCCAAAACTCACAGTATATGACACTGATCCAATGAATAAGTTTCTATGGCACTCCTGAAATGATACCTCTACAGGTGAGAATGCATTATTTGGATAAGTGTTGATGAGAGAGCTAAGGGAGCTTCATGACAGCTCCAAGACCTAAAACAGGAGCACAGTGACAGGTGGGCAGCAAACTCACAGGATACCACAGCCAGCACTCCTTCCAGCTTTGTGGGGACCTGCCCTAATCCCCTTTTATCAGGAATAATCTTTCACAAATTGCCTCTTTGGAAGACTGCCTCCAGAAGCAGTTCAGTGCCATGACATATATATACATTTCTGTATATACACCTACATACATACATATACATGTGGACATAACAAACAGAACATCAGTTATAGTTTTGTACATCTCAAATCAGTAATCTCACCCCATTGCATTGTGTTCTCACTCCAAGCCATAATGCTGCCAAAAGTCTAAAAATCACAGGTTTTAATTTTCTCATATTTTTAGACATACAGTGACAGACTTCACACAGCCACACCCAAAAGAAGAAATACAAGACCACAAGCATTTTAAATAGGCAACTAATACAACAGAGTATTTACTCTGGAGATCAATATAGAATTCAATAAGAAAATGATGTCCACCCCCAAATGTACATGATGAAAGAAAAAAAACCTGAAGTACCACAATTTACACAAGCAGTAGGTATTCAGATATAGTGGTATTTGTATTGCTGACTAGGTGATACTTGGTTCCTGGGGTTGGACTCCTTGTGATTAATGATTTCAGAACATTTCCCTTACATTAAAAATTCAAAGTTACTTGAAGAAGACTAGGATGACACATGATTCTATAATTAAGTAGGCATTGCACTCTCATCAGCAGAAGTGAGCAACTCTGCTTTCCACAGATCAAAGAAGAAGATGGTGACCTACATTTTCTCCTTCCTGACAGCAGGAGCTGGTGAGTAATTTTTGATATCAGACCCCAGCAGAGAGGAACAGTGCCCAGCTGTGTTCGAGGGAGACTCCAGACCAGCAAAAACAAGCTCTGCCCAGCATGGCACAGGGGAAGGCTATCCTCTGACAGGGACATATCCTGTGGCTCTTGAGGTGCAGAAATTACATTTTTAACAACGTAATCTCAACACAGTAAGATCCTGATCCAAATTCAGATGAAATTACATGTTCCTGCTGACTTCTGGAAATTACAAAATTTTTAAAATCTTGCCAAATTCTCCAAAACTGATTTTTTGAAAGGTGTTTTATTCAATAACAGTATCTACAGCCTGTCAAAGGGTTAAAATGCCTGTCCACAGTTTTGGTAACACTTTACCCTTAAATCACAAGACCAAAATCACTTCTCTGTGGCTAAGGTGTTCTCCTGGCAATGTGACTGAGAAGCCTTTCTCAGATATTGGGCTCCCAACAGTCCCATTGACACTATTAAGGGGACTTTGTCCTCTGGAGGGTCAGAGAAAGAGCCCACATTATCAGCTGTGAGTCAGTTACTGAAATCTGAATGTCTCCCATTTCTGCCTAATTCTTTAGGCATAATTTAAATTTGATAGAAGAAGGGAAGATGTCCCATTTCTATCTCAGTTCCTTCAGTTATATAGTTCTCCAAACATATTAGGCATCTGAGAAAGAGATTAGCTTGAAGGAGAGATTAACAGGTTTTGGAGAAAGAGACCCTCTTTTCTCCAGATGATATCAGTAACTTAGTCTACTAATTTAATCTTTTCTTTCTTCCCCAGCAGACCAGCTGTACCAATCCATTTCCAAGACCAGCCTGACCCACAAACATGACGGATGAACTAAAAGAGAGGCAGTGTTTTTTCTAGCAATTTGAATTTTGCACACACTATTGTTCATGAAAGTTCAAGTGAACTCAAGAGCAATCACTTAAATCCCAAAGCACAGAAGGTGTGGACATAACCAATAATGAGAACTAACTACATTGTGATACCAAACCCAGCTGGTTTATAAACCTGAGACGGCTTTCACTGTAACAAAGCACCACTCCTCAAATGCAGCGTTATTTCTATTTACATATATTTCTGAGGTGATAAATGAGGCCAGAAGAGAAGAGACAGGAACCATGGAAGTTGTGCTTCACCCTGGAATGGCAGCTGAAGACCAAGTGAGATACCCAAGAAAGCCAAAATGTGTGTGTTTAGGCAAGACATTGACATCCTTCAGGTTTCAGTGGGTGATCATGGGCTATTTTTCTGCACTTCTTCACAATCCATGTTCCACTGCTGAAGGCAAAATCCAATTCCTTTTTTTTTTTTTTTACCTCTACATCACTTCTCACCATCTTCTATTAAAATAATTGAGAAAAGAAATTATAGGGGTGGTAAGATGTATTGCCAAAATTACTCATCTTTCAGGTCTTCTGTGAATTATTTGTTCTTGTATTTCATTTGCGCCCTATGACTCTTTCAGCAGCCAAATGTGCCCAGCAGCTAAAAAGTCAATAGATTCCTTACTGAGGAGTAAGTGTGTTCCCATCTCCTGCACTGATTTGTTCTGCGACCTCTGACAGGACCACTTTACTCTTTGGCTCTCACTTTGATTGTGAAACTGTATGCAATAACAGCCCAGAGAGTGCAGTGGCAGTTCTTGGTGTTGGGGAACAGACACTCCTCTCTGCTGATCCACGTCAAGCAGTAGCAGAGTAGAGATATTCGCCTCCTTTGATCATCCTGCCCTTGCCCACCTTGACCAATGCTTTTTCTGAAGAGCACCTCAAGATCCACAGGGCAGATCCAAGCATCAAGCTCTAGTGCATGTCTTGCTGTGAGAGGCCTTTCTCCTGCCAAGACCCAGTGAAACTGTGAGCTGAACAGAAATTTGCCAGCACAAAACTCGCTACAGAGCTAACCAGGACCTATGCTTACATTATCACTCTAAGTTAGAGCCAAATCTGTAAGTTTATGGGTAGCTGCAAGCATTGCTGGCTTTATCATCAGGGTATTTCTGAGAACTGTGATAGCTGTGTTAAGAAACAGGATCATTTACATGGATCCCTGTGCAAGATCATAAACCAGATTTCTTCGAGACTTAATACTGCTTTATAATCTCTAACAGTTAGCACCCATACTGTTTGGGTTGCGAGAGACCTAATTAGTCATCCTTATGGCTTCCAGCAGCAGTAAGGTAAGAGCAGCAGTTTTAATTAAAAGTTTATATGCAAACATATCTCACAATTTCTGTGTGAAAAATGGTTCTCCTCACCCTGTGGTTTCCCTGCTGCTGGTCAGAACAAAATTCTTGCCTTTGCAAAATTGAACCTTTTTGTCAAAGCACAGGAAGACTGCAGTGATTCTCATACCTTTATCTTGGACTTCTGTATGAGGTAAATTTTTTTCTGTTATCCCTACTATTTTATCTGTTTAGAGCTTCATTCCACAGATGATACTGTTTGGAATTAAGGCATCTGTATCTTCACATCATCAGTTTGTAATTACTTTAAAACAAAGACTATTTTCTTCTGCATTTATGCCTAGTACAACAGATATCTCAACACTAATATACTGAAAAAAAAAATAATAAATCTTTGAAGTATTCTCTTTTTAAGTAATTTTACAGCATTATGACTATAGTGAAATAATATGTCCAAAGCTATAATTGTACAAGTTATGTTAATGGCCAAGAACAAGAGAAATTATACAAGTAAACACATGTCTAATTTAAATGGTCTGGATGTGTCTGCTGAGTGGCTATTTATTTCTTCCTTTTTTTTTTTTTTTCCTCCTATTAACTTCCCTTTCTGATTCTTCCCTTTCCATGCAACCCTCTCAAATTGACTTTTCTCACTTTGAGGATATCTAAAACATGCAGTTGCTGCAATTGCTGATGTAAATTCTTTCCATAAACTGAAAGAAAGGTAGAGCTACTTCATTAGATTGGTCCAGTATCACCTATTCTTTGTGTCATTACGTTCAATGCAAATTCATTACCACATAGTCTTGGATCAGCACAGATGAAGTCTACTTAGTACAGTCTTCTGCATTAAGGTACAGTGCTCCAAATACATGCAGACATTAGAGTAGTTATTTCAATGCACAATTATTTAACTGCAGACAGCCGTGACATCCAAAAACTGCATGCACAACCCTCTGTAGTGTTTCATCTGCATTGATTAAAAGATTCCACATCAATATATACAAGCTAGTGCTTGCATATGTTCAGAGCTCTGCACCTGTATCAAAATATCAAAAGATATCAAAAGATATAAAAAAAAAGATGGAGTTGTAGATTTGTTGCATTTCTCACTCTAGTGATTGAAAGTTAATCCCATATAGGCAGTGCTTTTCTGTTCCTCTTAGAAGGAGAAAGAAATTTCACATTTACCCTTCTTGGCACATCAAAATCAGCAAAAAGGAACAAGATAAATGTTCAAGAAAATGGTTGCCTCTTCTTAGCTCTCAGCACATACTCAGAGCTCAGAACTCCAGCAGTTCTTGGTATGGCAAAGAATTCCCAATGTGAATCTCTCCTGATAGTTGTCAAGGTCACTTCCTTACTCTTCCAAACTCTATCAAATTTTCCATTGTCTTATTTTCCAATTTGCTTGTTGTTCACCTCTAACAGTCTTGTTGCGTAAGTTGTTTTTGCCTGAGTAACAATGATGAATGAGATTGTAATTGTTAGATGTTTCCTAAATTATTTGTTTTATTAACTTTCCCAGAACTTTTTTCCAACTTTTCCATTGCCTTTGACTTTGTTTGTGCATGTGATCAAATGACTTCAGTATTTAAGCTCTTCACTCTCTTAATTGGTGTATGCTATGTTTGAACTTAAAAAATCTTGAATGATTCTCTGAACAGCCCTCTTGCCTTCCACAAGTGCTATTTTATTTGCAGCATACAACCACATGCAGTTACTGAATGAGTAGCAGTTTCATTTATCCCTGCAATTAAGCTGTTTCCTTTTGCATCCACATGCTTCTCCTCAAAAGTCCATGAAACCATTATGTTTGCCCAACTGTCGGTGGTGCCCTTAAAACTTGCTACTTAGACTGAAGAAAATAATATTTTTTCTGATCTATTCACTGTTAATTTATCAGCAAGTTTTAAAAAAAAAATCTTAAAAAGTATGTTTATTTTAATGGCTTAAATACACATTTAGAGTTCATAAAACATGTGGAATACACTAACCACCTTAGATAGCAGAATGGACCAGGGAAATCAACAATAACAGATCAACCAGTTACCAGATTAATAATATTCCTCTGTATATAAGGAACATTGACACTAGTCAACACAGAAGCAAAAGTGAAAAGATAGAGAATCAGACAATGCCACTGACTGTCAAATGCAAATAGGTCATTAGTCCTAAAATGCTCTTGTGATATTTACAAAATATTTAGCCAAAAGGCCAGCTATTGTGTTCCCAGTCTGCTTTTATTATTCTTAGGAGAATGAAGCATTATGTCAGCAATAAGGAAAAAGACACATGGTTTTGGGATTTATCCATGGAAAGAGAGTCAGGCAGCAAGATGTTACAACAGGGCCACTATAGACTGCAGATGTTTGTTGCTGCCAGATTTGAAGACTGAGCTCCAGAAGCACCTGCCAGGAATAAAAGCCATGAACAAGTGTAGTTTTGCCAGCAAGAGAGTCAACAGGCTTCAATTTACACCAGCAAAATGCTCCCAAAAGATTCTTTCCCTTGAAGTTTGATAGAACCACAGTGCTTGTAATTACAATGATGTAATGTAATAATGTTTGTTTTCTCCTTTTTCGATGCAAGTGATTTGTTTAGGAGTGGAAAGTGTAGAAGCTGACATACAGAGAACCAAGAGGCACAAGTTTACTGTGAGGGGTGATCAAGGGCTACAGCCCAGAAGAGCACACAGCCCTCCAGATCTGCAGCTGGTTAAAAGCCACATGGTGCAGAGCTCAGTCCCGACAGAGGCTGTGTGTGCCCTTGAATAACCTGTCTTGGAAACTCTAGACAAACAGCTATGTCATTCCAAGGCACTTGCTGAAATCTATTCTAATAACTGAGAGCCTCAAGGTGCCGTTGTCCCTCACTTCTTATTTATTCTTGTTTGCAATTTCTCTTCACTCTTGTTTTAATTTCAGAACGATTTTCTGCTCAATCTGTACGAATGGGCAGAGTGCTGTAAAATAGATAAATGTGAGATGAGAGTTAGAAATATCAAACACTGCTGGTCTCTGTGTCCTAATGTAGATGGGTGCTTAGCTTTAAAATTGTTGGTGAATTCTTAATAGTTCCTCTTCACTGTGCCAAACTGTCCTTTTTACCAACTGGTTAACAATAAACTGATGTTTCCCCTCCAAAGAACTTAAGACAGTAGATTTGCAGCATTTTGTAGGTGCCATACCTCAAGATACTGTCACACCCATCCTTCTAGCAATAGAGATACTATTAAACCAGAGTCAGTCAGTTTTTCCCTATTTAAAGCTAAATGGAAGAGGAATAGTACAAAACTGGTGGAGCTGAAAGATGGCATTGTACACTGGGTATCCTGTAAATGTGGGTTTGTGTCAGGAATTACTTTTTCTCCACCAGGTACTGAGGGCAAAAAGCCGTTATTCTCTCTGTGTATATGTCACAGGAAGAAATCATCTGTAGCAGACTGAAGATGGAGCTAGAATTAGATTCAGTGCTTGCATATGTTAGTAGTTAATGGAAGAAGCCCAGAGGTCCAGTCCTGCAGAACCGACTCATGTGAGTAACAGCTGTCAGAGGCAGCTTTGGTGCTGGTGGGGTCCATCTTGCACAGGCCCAGTGGAAGTGCTCCACTGTGTAGTCCTTACACTGTGGGAATGGTCCATGGCTTGGCTGCGTGTAGCTCACAGATTGTCAGCCTAAATGAAATCACTGCTATGTAAGCATCAAGGACAACAGCCACCTGCTATTGCAATGTACTTATAATAAATTATTTTTATATGAAAATTTGACATCTGCCCACTAATGGAGAAACTAGGACTTGAATGTCATTCAAAACCTCCTTCAAATAACAGAAAGACAATCAAGTATATTCTTTGATTGGAAAACCTGAATATTTAGTTTTGTCTTTACTCCTCAAGGTGTTGTCATAGCTCAAATTTACAAATATATACAATAAATGAAGCATTAAGGTTTCTTTCCTTTTTAAGAGTAAAAACAGTTTCAGTCAGACCAAGGGGAGACACTTTTTGCGTGAGGAGAACACTACTGGCAGGCAGTAACTCCCAAAGTGGGAGTGTACCTGGCTGCTCGTGACAAGCAGAGGGGTTCAGACTCAGCGGTCTGTGTTGGCCCTGAGCGGAGCAGGACACTGCCCTTGCTGTGGGAGCTGGGCACAGCTGAGCTTGTCCAGTGCATTGGAGCACAGGGCAGAGATCCTCTGGCTTGGGCCCAGCACTGTGACTGCAGAATGGGAAGTCAAAGAGCTGCATCATTTGGCCTCTGTGTCCAAATGTGGTGCTGAGCTGTGACAAACAGACATAACAAGTGCCTTGGAGATTGCTTTGGCATCTTCTGTGTGCAGTTGCCTTGCAGCATGTTTTACAGCCTGCACATCTCCCGACAACCTTGTCTATTCATTGGCTACTCTGCCATAACATATTTACTTCTTGCAGATGATTAGCACTTCTTGAAAGTATTTTTCTAAGGTTGTCTCTTGCACATGCCTTTAAGCCTAATAAAGTTCTGTGTTTTTGTTAAGAGTGAATTGCTGTCTCCTTAACTGTGAAAAACAGAAATGAAAAGCAGAGAAGCTGCTGTGTCTTTGCCAAAAGGTTTCATTTAAGTATTAAAAAATCAGCAAGCGATCAACACATGTCATGTTCCCAGTCAGAAAACAGAGAGTCTTGAATGTAAGTGGTTATTTAATGTGGTGAATAAATCAATCTTCTCAATATGTTTCATCTAATTAACAAGGTTCAATACACCTTATGTGAATTACCTGTTTCCTCACATCAGGTATTTAAAGAAGTGAACAGAATTAGCACTGAAGACACTGTAAAGTATCAGTACGAAAAAGCCCATCTTTACTATCCATGAACAACATGTTTTAGAAGATATCACTGAGCTATATGAGCCCCACAGTATTCTTCCTTCATCCTAGGACTGGGTTGCTCTCATGGATAACTTCTACCCATCTAAGTCAGCTTGTACTGTTTGGTGATCACTTCATGTAAAAGTACAGCTGTGTTCAGCAGATTGCACCACGCTACGTCATCTACATGACACTTTTGAAACTTGCATTCAGACAAATTTGAAGAGCTGACCACCTTGTTTCTTAGGTGACTGCCAAATTCTGAAAGTGCTGAAAGTGGTGGTCAGTTATCTGTGCACCTTCCTTGAAGGGCGAGTTTGACATCCTGTGTGCGGGAAGATGTTCTGTTCAAACAAATGAGGGACTGTTAAGACCGGTACCACCTGGAGAAGGCCCTGGGGTACTAGAGGTGGTTGGGGCAAATTGTCGTCAGTTATTTCTATCCAATTTCTTCATGGAAAAGTTATGGAGCTATTGCTGTATATCTCCTCTCTGCAGAGGGACTTGATTTCAGCTGTATCACAGTAGTACTCTTTCAGAAATGCCAACCTGAAGCATGAAAATACAGTATGAACCACAATACCCACTGTCTTTCATATCTCTCTCTGTTTCTTCTCTGCCACCAACCCAACACCGCCACATATCTCTGTAACGCTCTGGTGATGTTTCAGCCACTCTTTCCCTCTAAAAAATGTCAACACATCATAACCACACCATGTGGTGTTAGGAGAATGTCCTCTAGTGTATTCAAGTACTTTATCACTTCTACACATGAACAAAATTAAGCATCATCCTGGGCAAATAAAAGTTTTATGGTAACATAACATCAGCCAAGGAAATTTCAAGGCAGTACTTCAGCACTGCTCCTGTGTAGAGTGCTTGAAGCTGTGGAGTGTACTGCCAGCAAGCCCAGTGCTAATACACACACATACAAAGCAAGCCCTGTGGACACAGCAGCCAGAGCTTTCAACGTTCCAGGAGAGGTGCGTGCACAGAATTTGATTTACCTTCTCAAAAAGCAGAAGATGGAAGCTGGCGCCCAGTGGCACAGAAAGGATGGTCATCTGGTGCATGTCAGCAGTCAAATCCCTCAAAGGCAGAGCTTCCAGGACTGAAAAAAAATCAGATGGGCTAAAGGAACCCTCTGAGGAGAGAGAGGGAGAGTGGGAGGAGATGCCTTCACTGGGGCAGGTGTTGAATATGGTACCGAAGATGTAGAAGTATTAAACATATTAAAACACTACAACATTCAGTAAAAGACATACAGAGTAGTTCTAAAAGTGTCTGATCTAAGTAGTAGCTTTTTATCCCATCTATAGGAGATGGAAAACAGCTTCCACTTTAAGGTAAAATCTTTTGCAAAGACAAAAGCTGCATTACACTGCATTACTCCGTATTTATGGAGATACTTTTAGTACTTTAATTGCAGCATACAGAAGGAGATGCAATATTACCCTCACTGAGCAGTACTCATCTAGCTTTCTTTGAAGCCAATGGTAGACTACTACTGCCATCAGTCAGAAACAAATTGGGCCTTGAATATGCACCCATTTAAGTAAATTGCTTGTTAGCTTCTCCCATTAAATCTTCAGTGGAAGTACCATTGCCAGGCTGAGGTAAAACCCACACTCATTTAGAGAGGCAACACAGAAGTCTAACATTGCAGAGTATGAACTGTCTTTTCTGTTTCCTTCAGCCACTCCATAGAGGGAAAGGTAGGCAAGGCAAAACCAGTCAGCATACACCTCTGGCTGGTATGAAATGGTCTCTGGCAGCCCAGTGTTGCCATTGCTGAGGACAAACCAAGTTTGCAGTATCTCAGAACAGAGGCTTGCTCTGCCTAAATTTGTCTTGCCCTGCCTGGAACCTTGGTTTTACTTGTTTTTCTTTTTTTTTACCCAGGTTGTTTTTGACACACAATCCAATTACTGGATCATAAGGTGCAGCTTTCTTGGATCTCTACAAGAGTCTGGAGACCTTCAAGAGAATCTCAGAATTGTGGGATTGGGTAGGAACTCCGACTGCCAGACTGCCTGCCTTGTCCTTGTTGACCTCTCTGAGAAATAACTAAGAAGACAACAGTTTCTAATAGATTTTGTTGCTGGAGAATACAATATGGTCTTTCCCCAGCACATTTACCAAAATGAATATAAAATTTGCCCATTCCACAAAACTCTTAAAAAATCCTGCACGCAATAAAAGGGTTAATAACTCAGCTTCTCCTGTGCCTGTAGACATTAGCTTTATGGCTAAATGTTAAATTTTACAGTTACATACATTTTTATATGCACTGATTTTTGTTGCCAAGCCAGTTCTACATTTATGAATCATCCTCAGATCCTTTAGCTATTTGGATCCAGGAATAAATTTAAAATGCTGTTTGGTACTAACAGTGTTGGTTTGTTGGTTTTTTGTTTGCTTGGTTGGGGGTGGGGGGGGGTTGGGTGTTTTTTTTTTTGTTTGGTTTTTTTTTAAATCAACTTACAAGGCACAATTAAAAATTCTTATTTTCAGGAAAGAAAGTTTAAACTAATGAGCATCAGAAGTGACATGTATCTCAAAGAAATCATCATAGACAGTTAAAGAACTAAAAATTCTACAAAATTTAACGTATGAAGAGTAACTCAAGAATGAGACAAAGACCCTTTCCTAGACATACATACTTCTTAAACACTTCTTTTAAAAAGCAAATGCTTCTCTTCAAAAGACAACTAAAGCTGCAAATTTTAATATAAACATCACTTTCCCCTACACCCTCGCTAAAATGTGTCTGTGTTTCCGAACAGTGCCACATGTTCTGCTACCAAATTGGACCAAGAAGCTTGTGGAGCTTTTCCATAATGTTGTACTCAGAACCATTTATGGAATATATATTTCATCTACAGTGTCTACATCTTGAAACCCAGTTTATTATTTTGGGCTCATGACAACATTCAGCACTTTGGTTTCAAAAGCTGCTGACAGTTCATTTCCATTGCTCAGTCTCTGCATTTCTGGGTTTAAATCCAGCCCAATCCTGGAGAGCCAGCGAGGAGCACAACCTTCAGCTAAAGATATAGGGAAAAGATTTTTATTAGCAGAAGATACCCATCAAACTTAATTACACCATTACTCTTTCAGGACAGACAAATTCATTTGGGTGGAAATGTAAAAGTAATTGTTGAAAACCAGGCAATTCTCACACTGTTTTCAAGGGATACAGCATTCCTTCTAGCTACAGGGCAGCCAACATAATCCTTCACTGGAGAAGCAACCACTGGATGTACATTTATCAGTTACTTAAATAAGCTGAAAAGCAAGCCAAAATAAGTAGGATCAAAAAATTAACAATCTGAAAGCTGAAATATAGCATCAAAGGGAACTGTATGAATTAATACAGACTTAATGCTGTAAAGTGTTGATTTCTGAACCAAACCCAGCAAGTCCCTTCAGTACACTTCTAACTAGAAACATGTGAGACAAGACATATCAGGATATGACTGCAGAGAGCCATTTTAGTGTGGCAATGAATGCAGTACCAGCACCTTGCAGGGTTGCATCCTATATGCCCATTTTATATGTCCTGGAGTGTAAAATTTAACTGCCTGTACCTTTCAAATATACAATATCTACAAGCAGAGAGACACAAGTATGCAGATCCAGAAGTTTGCTTCTCTTCTGGTTATAGGGCTATTGTAATTAAAATGTTTGTATAGCCACAACTTAGAGAGTTTACCATTTTTGTTAAAAGCACCTCCAGCTTTTTACACATCTTCATAAATCCTTTGAAAATATATTCTTCAGCCTCTATGTAAGTTTTTTCCCTAAAAAGGTACCTTTTGCATCATTCACTAGTTTTTTTTAATATTTTCATCTTAGCAATAATTATCACATATTCCCTATCATGCAAAGTCATTAAAGGAGAATTAAATGTCACAGAAAATGCTGCAGATTTTCTAAGGCTGATTGCATGCCTTTAATTTATTTGTAAGTTTGTGTTGACTTAGGTGTAGGCAAGAGTTCTGTTTCAGGAATGAAATTTGCCAACTATTATGAGTGTCTCAGAAACTTTCAGAGATGAGGTACAAGAGTTAGGAGAACTAAAGTACGAAAAACTTCCAGCATTCCCAGATGTTTTTTATAAAGGCAGAATGAAACTATAATGTGATTTCAATATAGTCAAGAGCAATTTCCATTTTAACTCTATTAAATGATCAGTGGATCATGATAGGTGATCCTGATAATTCTGGCTGTCTGATGTTTTCCCATGAAGTTCTTGCTTTCAGCGGCTTATATTTTGCCAAACATAACCATTTGTAGCACATTTTCTATATGTACTCTAGCTGGTTATGTTTTTGTTTTGATTCTTAGATTTGGTACAGCCAGTTCAGCTGTTTCTGAGAATAAGAGGGGGAAAGGGTCAACAGCTTTGCAAGAGCTTGAACTATTCTTTCACATGTTCTTTATGTTTAAACATAGCAATAGGGAAATGCAACTTGGCAAAATTTGCGCTGTGCCCATGAAAAACCTCTACTTTGGGCAAATACTGAGTTTCTAAAATATACAATATAGAGATTTAAATATATAAATATAACAAATATATAGAAAAAATATATAAATACAATGTGTATATATATAAAACAGATTTGTAGAAACAATGATAAGAAGAACTTCATGGATGTTTGTTGAAAATATCACTAGGCATCCCATATGCACTGACCACACTTAATCCCCCCTGACACAACTTATAAACACCAACTATAGCAAACATACCATCAGGAAAAGATTCATAACTCTGGGTGACTTTTGACGTCAGAGATCATCTTCGACCAGGGAAAACAAACAGTTAAACTGGGGGCAGAGGGCAAACCTTCTTAGCTCTAAGGAATCTACTTCTCTGAGTTTCTGCTGCTTCAGTGCAAAGTGCACATCCCTGAGCATTCTCACCTTGATCCCCTCTTCTTGTCCTGACCTGCTGGGTTTTGCCAGCACTACTGGGAGGTACACAGAGGTCCTCTGCACAACTGCAAAAGTCAGATTTGTTATTCCTCTGTTGGAAAGAGCAGGCTCAATACCATACGATTCTAACACAAATTACTCTACATTGCTGAACTACTGCCTTAACACCCCAAAGGCACTATACGCCTATCTGTAAAAATCAGAGTAAGATTCACCTCAAGAACCATGAACTGATCCCACAGTTGAAAATCTACATTACTAGCCTATGACTGATACACCGATCTCAGCACAGACAGCTGGTCTGCATAAGCGCTACCAGCTGCTTCTTGAATTCATCTAGTGGAAGTCTGGGCTGTGTGACTAAGTGTCTTTAGATCAGTGCTTTTCACTGTCCTTTGTGGACCTACTAAATGGAATTAGATGTGGTAAATTAATTTAATTAATTTTTAAAAGAAATTTTGAAAGTGTTAGAAGACTACATTAATCTGCAAGACTAAGTATTCCAAGACTAAGTATTTCAAGATAGGAAATACAAAGATTAAGGTTGCTCCTTATAAACCGTCACTTGGGAATAGATATGCTGGACTAGTGAGCTCTAACTGTGTCATCCCTGTTATCCTGAAGTGTCTCCCTGCAGTTGGGTTGATGTGGATGACATGGGCAACAACAACTATCACCTGAAAGCCTATAACTACATGAACACATGATAGCTGTCTGGACTGACCACCACTTTCATGGAGAAGAATCACTGGAGATTAGCAAATGGTTGCAAGAACAACAGAAGAAACTCCTCTAATTTAGATCTTTCAGAACACAGGATTCAGGTCCTGTCTCTTTCAAGAAATCATAAGATTGTTGAAGTTTGAAGGGACAGGTCAAGAGGAGGTCATCTGGTCTAACCCCTCTGCCCAAGCAGGGCCACCCAGAGCCAGTTGCCCAGAACCATGTCCAGGTGGGTTTTATTTTAATATCTCCAAGGTGGGAGACTCCTCAGCCTCCCAAGACAACCTGTGTCAGTGCTTGGTTACCCTCAGAGTGAAGAAGTGTTTCTCCACATTCAGAGGGACCCTCTCGTGTTGCAGTTTGTGCCTCTTGGCTCTGGTCCTGTCACCGGGCACTGCTGAAAATAAGCTGGCCCTGTCCTCTGTGTACCCTCTATTCAGCTACTTAGATACACTGATAAGATCCCACAGTCTCTTCTCCAGGCCTTCTCTTCTGCAAGCTAACCAGTCCCAGCTCTCTCAGGCTTTCCCCGTAGGAAAGATGCTCCAGACCCTTCCAAACCTTCATGGCCCTTCATTGGACTCTCTCCAGCATGTCTGTATTTCTTGTACTGGGCAGTACAGCACACTCCATGTGTGGCCTCACCAGGGTTAAGCAGAAGGGAATGATCACATCCCTGTCCTGCTGGCAGCACTAAGAAGAATAATTTTGAGACGGTATCATAATCAGGGTAAGCAAATTATAGGTCTGACTTCTAAGGACTATAAAGTCCTGATTTTTCTTTTTCTTATATTTTCTATTCTTCATTTTCCCATCCTAACTTCGAAAGTATCTTTCTGAAAGTACAATTAATAAAATACATGTACTGGAAATACAATCCCAGTTTTGGATTTAACTTTTAACAATTCTATAACCCAAAGTCATAAACTATATGTAAATATTTCATTACACACATATAATTGGACTAGGAATGTGCTTTTCTCTGATGTAGATTTATGAAATTGATTGCAAAAAGGGATAGTGATGATACTTGACTCTTCTATTTTATGACAAAGTATAAAGCATTGTCAGTATTTTAATATATTGAATATTATTAATGTTTAACTAGTGTCTATAAATTTTTTACTAGAACTTTTCTTTGAATAATTGTTTCAAATTAAATTTAAATTCTTTTTTTTTTTTTTTAATATGACAGTGCTATGGACATTTGAATTTCTCAGAACGTTCTTGAAAGGGAAGATAAGAGAAGAGAGATACACTGGAGATTTAGCAGTCGCTGACATAGTGGGAGCATTACTGAAGAAACCTGTGTTTCAAAGGGTCATTGTTAGCTCCTTTCTTTTACACGGAGTAGATTTAAAAAGAAATACAACCAAAACCCACCCAGCAAATACAGAATCAATGACATACTCACCTTATTGCCGGGTGGAGAGTTCCACTTATGAACACCATCAGTACAGACACAACCTTCTTCCACCACAAGGCTCCAAAGGCGAGCTGCCTGTGGCCACCACGTGTCAGGCAGATGGGAAGGAAACTGTGTTGGAAGAGGAGCCTTGGCAAGCGCCCCATTGCATGTTCAGAGCTGCTCACAGGGCCCTCATGTTTGCTGTGCCAGAGTTTGCTGCCTGAAAAGCCCTTGCTGCAGCACATGCCCTGTGCTGAGCTCCCTGGCGTTTCAACTTGAGCTGTCCGTGATGGGGAGGTCCTGGGATGCTCGCTTGGTCTGAGGGACTGAAACCTGGGGAGCTGGGCTAGTGCAGGAGCTCCTTCATCACTGCTTCCATTTTATTCAAACCTCTCTTTTGCACCAGGACAGTAGCTTTTTATCCTAGCTGACCTCTACTTAGCTCACAAGTACTAAGATAAACTCATCAATTATCTTAAATGTGTGGAGTGATAACCAGAATGCTTGGACTTAGCATCAGTGATTTCTTGCAACCTCAACATTTTTCTCACTCCAGCTGCTGGCTAGGATTGAGCTTTTCTTAACACCTCAGCTTTCTTGAAGTCAAAACATCACCCGATAACGATTTTTGCTACTAGGAGATGCACAAAATTTAAGTTAAAGGTTAAGAAAACAGCACAATTAGTGGGGATGCCACAATTCAAGTCAGTCTCTACCCACTGCTAAATCCAGCCCCTCCCTTATTTAACAGAGGCAGCTGGTTTTACAGCACACATCGGTGCTGCCGGCTGCAGGGACATGCAGGTACCTGAACTACTTTTACGTAAAAAGTATAGGTTGGAGACGCCATACTGCTGCATTATGAGACTGCTCCACATGGATTAATTTTACTTAAGACTGCTGATGCCAAACACAGCACTCAGCTGTGAGGACTCAGCCTCTCTCATGTACAGCTCGCCTTGGATGGCTTTTCTACCACACCAGAATATGGCCCTGGAGACCAGTGTTTACAGAGCACAGTCCCTTGCTCTAATCTCTTATGTGTGAAGGATGTATTAACAGGTTGGAGCTTTGTCCCTGAGGGACGGGGGAGGGGGGGACCTGCTGCTTGGTAACTGGAGAAGGACCTTACCCAGCCCTCCTCCCTTCCCTGAAACCAGTCCCAGGGGAGCCCAGGCCATCGTGGGAGTGAAACTTGGTTCCAGAAATGTGAGATTCTGAAATATTGTGTGATTGTTGTGGTTTTTTTGTGGTTTGTTATGTTTTAAATCACAGAAAGCTGTCGAGGTTGCAGTGTGTCCCATCAATCAGCACACCATGCAGTGTCTATATTAAACATCCTACTGAGTCTCAGAGGGAGCGTGAAATTTCCAGTGACAGAAGATAAGAAAATATTCAGCAGGCTTTCTTAAACAATTTATATGTTAAGGGACTGAAAGGTCAGTGAGCAGAAATTGTATTTTATCTTCCTTGCATATATATTGCTTGGTGATTAGGTTAAAAATGTTACAAATACAAATGTGAGTGAAATATATGACTATTCATAGGCAGAGATGGGAAAACAAGAGGGTTATACTGTTCATTTCAGTCCCTGAATAACAGATTTAGAGAATGATTGTGCATTGCTAAGGAGAGCTGCTTTTCTCTTACAGGTATATTCAATCTCTTGCCTTGACATACCTGCAAAGTTTGAGTAAAATTACTAGTAAAATACATATTTTATCAATTCTTGGCCACCTCCAGTGCAAAAATGCATGAAGAGTTAGCTCATCCTTCAACTGGAAATATTAGACAACTGCAAATCAGTTACATTTCCATCCTACTGACTGCTAAGTGGTTTGCTCTTGTCTTCAAAGACTTCCAGGGATAGGTGGTGTCTCAGTAGACCTGGTAAATCTGAATGGGTAATTAGTGCTGAAAAATCTGAAGTTCATGTTTCCTATTTTATGGGGTAGATGTATGCTGGATTTTCTGGAAAAAGAATTCATCAAAGCAAAGGGGAAAGACCAGCTTCAAGACCTTCTCTGCAGGCACTGTGCCTTGCCTCAGCTGAATCAAGGCAGAATTTTTTAGCAATAAATTTTACATTGAATTTAAGAATAGTTTTAATTTCAGCAAAAAGAAATGGAAAACAATAAAGAATTTTTAATGTAAGGACAGGCAACTGGGCACAAGGCATTTCTGGGCTTTTTGCCCAGATCTGTCATTAACTTCTTGATTATGTCTTGTGGGTCTATTAAATGTTTTTAAGGGAAAAGAAAAAAAAAAAAGCAATAATCTGAGCCTTAAGAAAATGGGGAGGTTTGATTCATGGCAGTATGATCTGTGGAGTCACGTTGCAGGCTGGATTAAGAGACCTTCACTGTATTTCAAGCCTTGTCTACATCCATTTTGCCATTTTTCTTTATTATTGTTCTGGCCACAATTCTGTGTTCTTCAGGGCAAATGCTCTATCTGACAGTATGGGTACAGCCAAAGTAGCTGTGCAGGACAGAGACATCTGTGCTAGGTTTAAAATTCATGTCTCATTAAAGAGGTCATTCCTACAGGCAAAGTCACCAGGCTTCTCTGAGATGCATGAAGGGCCATGCTGAACGGGTGGAGATCCCTTTGATGCTTGAGTTAGCTCAAAGCCATGATACAACATACAGCATAGACTTGTCCCCACATGGGAATTTCCTT
Source organism: Myiotriccus ornatus (assembly GCA_036023395.1). Lineage (NCBI taxonomy): Eukaryota > Metazoa > Chordata > Aves > Passeriformes > Tyrannidae > Myiotriccus > Myiotriccus ornatus. Next base: position 138,107,219 of record JAYRBT010000082.1, on the reverse strand, counting down.
CATGGTACAGACAGAGCATCCCCCTCATACTGCAGGGGGACACAGGAAGGGCTTTATTGATCCTTGTCACAACCCTGACTTCTGGGTGAATTCGTTTGTGTGGACCTTGTAGATATAAACATGTCTGCACACAGAAACTGTTACCAGAAAACAGCAAGAGGAAAAGTGCACATAGAGAGGTAAAAGTCTCACAAACGGTGATGAGCTCTGGAGACGTGTTCTGGTTGAATCCAAGAGAGTTGATAAATTCAGAACAGCAGGAGCCTGTGGAGTGTGTCCAAGGCTATCCCCATACAAGAGCACCACCACCAGGTTTTATAACTCACACCATAGCCAAGGAGGTGGCAGCTGCCACATGCAGCCACAGACCACAGTCTACAGGGCTTGTATAGGGAAGGAAGGGACTTCAGAACACCTTCCTAAAAGCCACTGGTGCACTGGTATGACCTCTGCTTCTCAGTAAACACCCAGGGTTGGCCTCCTTACTGCTGCTCTAGCTGAGTAAAATGAACAACTGAGAGGGGTAACTGAATGGACAGTACCAATAGTTACCTTCTGTTACCATTAATAGCTTTATTCCATTATTAATAATAGCTTAACTCACAAAATGTGTTCCAATAAATGTCGGTGGTAGTCTGTATCTTCCCCTGACTGGTTCCCCTGTCTGGAAAATTTACCTTCTTTTCCCCCATACTTGGAGACAAGGAGGGAAAGCAAAGAAGATTCCATACTGTCTTTGTAGGGGCTGGGGAGGTGGGAGTGATGTTGTGGGGAGAGAGGCAGGGGAGAGAAAGGCTTTTACAGGGGCAGAGAAGGACAGGCCAGTAACACACCCCAGGTATCCTTAGCCCACTGACCTGACCTAGAGGCCACTCATGACATCTAGGTACTGACAGAAGTGGAATACATAAATAACAATAATGATGGCATTAAATTACCAACCTCCTTAGACAGATGGTGCTACAGGCTGTTCTGCCTCTTTCATTTGGTGAATAAAGCAGTCACAAGTAGCCATGTAAAGATTACTAAGAATTCCTGTCCACAGCTGACTTTTTGCAGACACTAAATTTTGAATGCTGTTTAATTTTTGGAAACAGAACACCTCAGTCACAGAATTTTTATCTCATTAATAGTGCTAATAGGCTCATGAATGGGCAATAAAATCTTTGCCTTTATGTTCTTCAGCCCTGTTGCTCAGAGCTATATACAGTAACAAACTGTTCACATAAAATTTCACATTTTCCTTCACAAAAAACCCCAACAGGAAGAAAAAAAATCTGCTGACATTGATAAAGAATTTGAAAAAGCTCCTATGGTTTTTGCCATTCCAGGCTGCCAGTTTATAGTCTGGGAACATTATCGCAGCTCCATTTCCACAACAAAAAGGCCCCATTCTTTTCTTAAAGGTTTGACCGTTCATCCTGTCCTTGGTGTTTTGCATCAGAAATGCACTTGTGTTGTCAGCCCTTCTATTAGCACTCACTTATCGAGAGTGCCAAAGAAAAGTCTAAGAAAAGGACAAGTGTCCAACAGGTTACTATAGTTTCTTTTGTGCTCTCAAAATTTGTAGGCTTCAGGCGTTTAAAAATGTAATTAACATTTGTGCATATGATAAATTTAAAAAATGGGTGAACTTTTCACACTTGAATGTTAACAATTTCCATTGTCTGTTACCAGTAAATTTCAATGGCTGGTTATTTTTACTCTACAGATTTTTGTCAGGGTTTAATCCTGCTGGGTTGTACTAAACGGAGGACACCAAGTTAGGCAGGAGTGTTGATCTGTTGGAGGGTAGGAAGGCTTTACAGAGGTATCTGGATAGGCTGGATCAGTGGGCTGAGACCAACGGGATGAGGTTCATCAAGGCCAAGTGCCGGGTCCTGCACTTTGACCACAACAACCCCCTTCAGCGCTACAGGCTGGGCACAGAGTGGCTGAAAAGCTGCCCAGTGGAAAAGGACCTGGTGCTGTTCAACAGTGGCTGAACGTGAGCCAGCCCAGGTGGCCAAGAAGGCCAATGGCATCCTGGCTTGGATCAGAAACAGTGTGGCCAGCGGGACCAAGGCAGTTGACTGTGCCCCTGTGCTCAGCACTGGTGAGGCCACACCTCGAATCCTGTGTCCAATTTCAGCCCGTTACATTCCAGTGGCTGGAGCCTGTCCAGAGAAGGGCAATGGAGCTGGTGAAGGGTCTGGAGCACAAGTCTTGTGAGGAGCTGCTGAGGGAGCCGGGGGTGTTTAGCTTGGAGAAAAGGAGGCTCAGGGGGACCTTATTGCTCTCTACAACTACCTGAAAGGAGGCTGTGCCAGGTGGGGGTCAGACTTTTCTCCCAGGCAACAAATGACAGGACAAGAGGACATAGCCTCAATCTGTGCCAGGGGAGATTCAGGTTGGATCAGGAGCAATTTCTTCATGAAAAGGGCTGTTAAACATTGGATTGGACTGCCCAGGGAAGTGGTGGAGTCACCATTCCTGGAGGTGGACATGGCACTTAGTGCCATGGTCTAATTGTCAAGGTGGAGATTGGTCAAAGTTTGGTCTTGATGATCTCAGAGGCCTTTCCAACCTGAATGATTCTGTGACTGTGATTTTACAGACACAGAACAGGAAACAGCCATTCAAATGTTCAATGTAAAATAGAAGGTATTTTCCCTCCAAAGGTGAGGGAAAAGAATTTTAATTACTGAAGGCTGATAGGTGGCAGGCATCTTGCTAATATTTTATATTACATACTGCTCATTCTTTTTTTCTTTCACTGCCATTTTTAACGGTCATTTAGTCACAAGCTATGAAAATGTATGAATAATCCACCTCTGCTACGTCAACTTAACACAGACCCATAAGCAAATCCAATGTGATCTTGGCAACATCTGAAGGTACAGCAAATAAAATGCAGTCAAAAATGGAGACATCATGTGGCCAGAGAGCTCATGTAACAGTGTTCTTCCACTGAAGTATGCCAGTTAAATTCCAGAACGGCCTAAGTGTTAATGGAAATTATTGGTTTATGGTTACTTCTTGTCCCTCAAGGAGTCCAAAGGTTTTAGTGTTGTCTAGTTTAAAGCATACTGCTGTCTATTCCACAAAACTGTGTGTCACAGCAGATATACAACTGACAGCCTGGTTGGCAAACTCAGCAGCAAATCCAATAACTATTACATTAGCCTCTGGTGGCAGCATTTGCAGGTCAGAGTAAGGTAACATGGCATCAGGAAATCTGCACTGTGCATATTCCATGGTAATAACCTGAACTTTTTCTGGCACTGCCAGAGTGATACCTAAGAAAGGTGCTAGTTCACATAGTCCCTAAAAATGCAGTTGAGGGTTAGTCCCCAGGAGGATATTACACCTAGCTGAGCAATTAGAATTAGAAGGAGACATAATTAAGTCAGTACTGCTGAATTTTACTGATGTATCTCCTTAAAGATTGGTGCCCAAGAGAAAAAAAATACTGCAGCATGTAATTTGAAAGTAAACACCTCAGCATTTTAATAACTATAAAAGCCATTTTTTCTGGAATGCCATGAACATTATTGCTGTAAGATAAAATGAAGACCTATCCTATAAACAATACATAAAAAGACAAAGACATTACTTGTCACACTGCTTATTTCAGGGCTAAAATGCTGGCTACATGTTCTCATTGCCCTATTTTAATGTTCCCAGTTGGCTTCTGCAGGGAAGTGCTCACTTTTTCTCTCATGAAGGAATGAGACAATACCTTCATCTAACACTATTAATATAGGTAATACAGAAAAATTCTCCCTATTACCTTTTTGCTCCCCATCTCTTCCTGGAGACAAAAACGTACTAATTGCAGATCACTAGCGCTAACACGAGACTTTCTGGAAGGCAATGTAAATAAATCAGTGTTTAATCAAAGGGACATAGTAAATTCATTTCAGAAGCCTCATCCCATTGCATCAATCTGTGGCCTCTCTAGTGGCTAATATGTCTGCTGGTGCTAAGTGTGAGCACCATAACAGCATTAAAGTCATTCATCTGCCTGCTCATGTCAGAAATGGATGAAAAAAAATAGGACCTAGAATATTTACTCCTCCCCAAATGAAGCCTGGGGAAAAAAAAAAAAACACCAATGAAATTAAGACCCTGGGAGTCAAAAAAATGGGGGGAAAGGGAGGAACAGGGTGCAGTGGTTTGAAGGTAAATTCAGATATGTTCTTGGACAGACAGATTATCCAAGGCATTCAAAAGGATTACAGATTAAGACTCATGAAGCAGGTGAAATCATTCAGTTTGCAGGAAGACATAGTTAGAGAAGATAAGGTGAAGATGAGTTTAGCAAATTTGTTTCAGATTCAGCAAAAGGATGATTAGAAATGAAGACAGAAATGGACAAGTATTTTAGCAATAAAGATAAATGGTCATGATTAGGCTTGCTAATGTCACACAGAATAAAATAATTACATTTAATAAGTGATTATATGGAGAGACAAAGAGAAAATGAGGAATCAAAGGTAACAGGAAGGCTACAAGTCAAGGAGAACAGTAAAATTTTGAACAAAAAGAAAAGGAAGAAAAAAATCCTTGGGACAGCTAAAAAAGTCTTATCTGATGTGAGTTTGAAATGGCAAGGTAACACCAAAGAAACTATATCAGAGACAAAAATTCACAACAGGAGGGAAAAAAAAGTTGTAAGCAACAGAAACTGTTGGGGAGGATGAGGTAGTCAAAATAGAGACTATAAAGATAAAAGGAGTAGGACTGAGTGTGAAAATTTGAAGGATGCCAACAGGTAGTGGAGAGGGAGTGGGAGGATCTACCAAAGGTGCTGAAAAGAACAGTGTTTGATGTAAAAGTAGAAAGCAGAGAGCACAGGATCACCAAACGATAAGATGTAAAGGAAGAAGATGTGGGGAATTGCCAGTGGTGCTGAACACTGCATTAAATGGGATATGAACTGAAAGAAGCCCTCTGGTTTGCCTGGGAAATAACATTGGTGAAGGAGGTCTCAGAGGATACTGAAACTAGATAATACAGAAATCTGATAAATACTACACAGAAATGAATATTTGGGAGTCTGATTTTGTGTGAGAAAACCAACTGCAAGATCCAGAAGTCTCTACAGAGGTAGAGCCATATATCAAACTGATGCTACAGTTAACCTTGTTGCCTGAAGCAGAGACAAGAGATTAATTTCCATGGGAGATATCCAGACACTAAAAATACAATTGAACTAGACAAAATATCATAAAATCTGCCTCAGTTATGGGGTAATCTAGCCATTAGCATTGAGGTGAAAACGTTTTGGAGAATGATTTGGGTTGAATAATAGATTTATAGCCATATGAATTGCAGAATAAACTCTATGAGGACCCACATTTTCAGGCTTTCTTTTTCTGAGGAGACTACAGGACTATGGGGGCCATACCAGCCTTGAGGCAGAAGCATCAGTGCACACTGCTTTTGCTCAGTAACCAGAAGATTGACTTACCTGACATGGTCTGGATGGAGAACTTGTGCCTAGATGATTAGTTTAGGAGGTCAGCACAGGTCTTTCATGGCTTTTCAGCTATTAAATATAACAGAATAAGTTGTTGACCCACAGTAAGCCATTGACTAAGGCTGTCAAGTCTTAATCTCAAATATAAAAATGACTTTACATATCCAGCATTGAAAATGTTAGGGCACTCTCTCTATAACCAGCAAGAAACATATCCTTGCTGATCACACCTAACACCCCTGCAACAGGAAAAGATAAAGAAATTGTAAAAAGAGGTATCTAAATCTATTGTTCTCTTTTGAATGGGTAGAAGAGTACCAAATAATAAACAACATGAGAATAAAACATGTATTTTAAAAAAGTCTACCTACTTAAGTATGCCTTAGCATAACCTCTTGCAGGTTGATCTTGGTAAAGATGTTAAACAAAAAATGCATTTTTAAAAAGCAATCACTTCTCAAATCACTCAAAACAAAATATTAAATTTTATCTGCTTTGAAAATATTTTTTTTTCAGCACAAAATCAGCAACACAGTAGTCAGCTTTCTATTTTAAAACAGCATGGTAGGAGGAGGCTTTTAGGTTGTTTCTTTTTTTTTCTCAAAGATTACATATTCTTTATGGTTTAAGTACAGACTGCCTAGACCCTTTAGGAAGCTGGGTTGACAAAAACTTCAGAGAATCTATACAAATCTATACATTAATACATCTGATGATTAATAGTGTGTGAATTTCCCACAGCTCAGATCAACTCATGTCTAATAAGAGGCAAGAACTTTTGTAAAACTTCTAGTGAGAAGGAGACCCAGAATCTCTTTCCAGAAGAAAAATTAGTTTCTCTCATTTGCATTAGCCTGTCCTAGTGGGAAATACAGAATATAATGTCCCTACTCTTGTTTCCCATCTAGATGTTGACAGAACTTTCAACTTGCTTTTAAAATCCTCACTCTGAGAAACATAAAGGAATTATAAGAAGATGATAAAATCTGGCAGATGAGATTTGGCACAAAATGCTTTAAAACCAAAAGCAGGTATGACTGATGAAAAGATAAGGCATCCTGAGATCCATCAGAAATTTAGAGAGAAGAAAATGCATTGCATACAACTGACAACTCCGTAGTTTTTCCCATGATTCAGAATCCAGTCATCTCAGCAGAAAAATATCATGGGCACCACAAACTCAGGACAAATCCAGGTTGGATTTTAATCACTGGAATTCACTGATAATGGATTCCATATAGTAGAAAACCAGCTGTGGTCCAGTTGCAAGTCCTTATGAGTTTATTCTTGCATGGAAAAGTCAGCACAGCTTTTGACCATGTGGTGGTGGCTCTCTGGGAGCTAAGAACCACACAGCTACGAGGCTGCGAGATCTTCTTACTCAAAATATTACTAAGGCACCTGTATGGATGGCGCAGGGTAACTTGCAGTTTTGAAACACTCATTATATTTGTTCTACGAATCATCATCAGATTTTGCTCTTCCTTTGGATAGCTACCTTTAACTGGCAGCTACGTGAAAAAATTCTGTACGCAGTCATTTTACAAACGACAAGAAATAAACCCAGGGAGAACAAATGGAACTCAAGATTTTGGGATTTACATTTCATTTATTTTAAAACTGATAGAATTCTACTTAAGTCTAATTACACACTAAAAAAAAAATTAGGATATACTTATTTTTGACATCATAATCTTTGTGAAAGGTACAAATTTGTACTTCATGCTTATAGTTTCTTTTCTGTTACTGACCCTTTCTTCAAACTGACATGACCTGTCTGGGGTTAGGATCTGTCCTAGGGAGATTTCAGCCTGCAAGGTGGCACTGGAGCTCCCCTCCCCATCCTCCACCTGAGTACTGGAGATGTGACCCCAGTGCAATTCTCCTCAGGGAAGAGGAGAACGGACAAAGAGAGGGTAGCCTGACAGCCACAGATAGACAGACACTACAACATTCCTGGCATGCCTTGAGGACAGGAGGAAGGACCAAGCAGAGCAGTGCAGAGCTGGGCAAAGGACCAGGACTGTGGATACCATACGGGTACTGGCATCTAATGTTCCTGATGCTGTTGCTTAGTGGATAAACTCAGTATCAGTTGTCCCACTGTCCCTTTTCTTGTTGCCCATCACAACCGAACCACTTGTGCCAGTTCTGTCATGCTGACAGAGGCCTCCAGCAGGACAGCAAATGCCAGACAAAGGCTTTCTGCAAGGCCAGTTCAAGTAACTTTCCACAAAATTCTCCCTCAGGGTTGTACAGTTCAGCAGACCCAGCTGGCTAGTGGTGTGGGGTTTTCCCTCCATCCTTAGCTGGTAACAGACACCATATGCAGAAACACTACCTACTTACCAAGTCTGAGATCCAGAGCTCATGGAGCTGAGGTTCATCACAGAGAATGGCTGCACTTGATTATCAGCATCACAGAGCTTGGGACCAAGGTAATTTATTCCCAAGAAGAGACAGGGAAGAGCCAGAAGAGTGCAATGGGCAAAGCATGTGGATGTGTGCACAGGATATTATGACAGGGGAAGGGTGAGGTTTGCCAAGGTTTCAGCAGGAGGAGAGTTGGCATGTGAAGACACTGTGTGGTTGAAAAAAATCTCACTGTGATGCTGTACAGCCCCCCACTGACCAAAGAAGTTTTAAAACCAACTTCGTCCTACTATGCAAGGGTTTAAGCATAAGCTCTGACACTAATCCCTAACATTATCATAATCTTCAGTATTAAATACCTCCCATTTTATTTCAAGTCTACAGGGATTCTCTGAACTTCTTTCATCAGGAATGGCTGAAACAGTCGAGAGATCCCTGGCACCAGTCTGGCATGTGTAATGTGTGCTGGGACTGCTTCTTTACTCCACTCTATCAGTATTATTCCAGTGTACAACTGACATAATAGAGAACCAAATCTCCAGCCTTTGTTTTTGAATTGCCAAATCTTAGCTTCAGTACAGAAGAAAATAAACCAGTGCTACATATTTCTTATCTCTAGAGGCCAAATAATTTTGATTATTTGCCCTATGGAGCAGAAAAGACCATGTGTTTTCAGCTTCTGTGATATTTGTTGCTTCTTGGATCAGAAGATTACACAGTAATCTCAACAATAAAATAAACTCCGAACAATAATAATATCCAAATGTTATAGCTGTGTGAAGAAAAACTCAGTGAAGATTTTGAAAAGAAGTAGGAGGTGATGGAGAGGTTAATTTGGATGTAATCCTTAAGGTTATTTGACTTGTGACTGGCGGCAGCATTACTGAAGAAAAAGCGCTGAACCTCTGACAGGACTTTAACTCAATCACTAGCAAAGGTCCTGTCAACAAGCCTTTAGCAGAGGCCCATAATTTCCAGGAAGCATGGCCAGTAGAGCAGGTGCTGTGGGTGTTGCACACGTGCAGTCTTCAGCAGCACAGCCCAGGAGGGTGCTACATTATTGCTCTGTCCTCTGCTCTCCCATCACCACTCCTCTTTGCCCAAAAAAAAGACCCATAAGGCTGACTTCATGCCTTCCCTCCAGCCCCAAACTTCACAGTTTTCTCCTGTTTTCTAGAAGGATATGTAAGTATAACCTTAGATATGAACTTGTTTCCCAGATCTAAGTTCTGTGTAAAACAGGTAGGTGCTTAGTGAAAACATTATTTCTCTTCATTCTTGTTCATGATGCAGAATAACAGCACACACAAGTATAAGGGCCATGCTCTCCCTCTCTGAACAAACATGCACTGATATTTGAGTGGTTGTGTTTAAACTGGTGAGTGAGCTGGAAGTACAATCTGCTGGCACAAAGAGGGTTTCAGAGCCAGGTATACATTTCTCACAGCTGTTATATTTTCCCTGGCAAACATGAAATTTACTGTTTGAAAAGACACTTCCCATTTGAAATTGTTACCGGGTTTGAAAAAAATAATACATCCAAGATTTCTTTGCACACTGTAAAGAAACACAAACAATAATTGTAAGGTTACAAATGGTATTGAAAGGATTCTCTGCCAGTCACCTTTAAAAACATACAGTTTTCTGCAAAAGGACTCTGCTGCATTTTTTTTCCATCAAATGCCTTATGTCTCAGGTCTTCTCAGTGCTCTGTTTCTGCTATATGTGAAGAGATATCTTAGCAATGTAATATCATGTCAGGGACAAAATTATTCTGTGAGGTGACATATTACTGCAGTACAGTTTTAGGAATCATCTGAGCTGGAGTCAGATATTAGTTTATATTCAACAATCATCTAAAAAGGTGTGTTGTTATATTCTTTTAGGAAAACAAAAGGAAAATTTCCAAGATACAAAAACATACCATCAGAAATAAAATGGAGAGATATATACTTTTTCATAAAGATATACTAAAAAAAATATAAAGGGCCCCAAAATATGGAAGTTCTTTTCTGTACTTACATGTCTTTTCTGGTAGATGTTCAAATCAAGATCTAGAAGAAAATAAAGCTGCTATAAGAAAAGTCCTGTTCTACACTGAACTGTATTCCTCAGCTACATTTTCACTGCCTGTCATGCAGACCTCTTTCTAAAATATAAGTCTATACCCAGTGCTATCATTGGTAATGTCTCTAAACTTTCCAGAGAGACCTTTATGTGGTCATCCATGGTGTATTTTTCTTCACATTTTTTCATCTAAAAGTTGGCCATCTAGTTCAAACGAGTTGTCCAGGAAACTTCTGCAGTCAGTGGAGGGAGACAAGTGTCTTCATGCAGCAAAGATACACACCTCAAGAGGTGTGTTCAGCACCAATAAGAGGAACTGCTTTCTGGATGTACCTGTGTCAGCCCACTAACTGTGAAGACAGCTAGCTCAGAGAAGCTCAGCCTCCACATGACTGAATATGGGCGAGTTAAAGCTCCTCACAAATGTACTGCTGAACTGTTCTGGGGCTGCTGTAAGGCTCGAATTTACTCCAGCTTTGTTTAGGTACACCTCCAAGGCATCAGTGGGAGGAGTCATTTGCCTTAGGGACCTTCTGTAGAGACTGGAGAATGACAGGCACATCCTGAGAGTGAGCCATACCCCAGGGCTGCAAAGAATGTGAGAAGAACACTCGAATTCTATTCAGGCCACCAAAGATCTGCTGAGAAACTGCAGCAGGAACAAAGTGTGACCCCGTTCCATTTCAGGCAACCTGGACAAGCAGTTAACATAATGTAGGATGAATCCCAGCTTAAACCCCATTAAAATGGAGTTGCATGTGCACTGTACAGCACTAACTGTACTGCCATACTTTAGTCTAAGATAAATACCTAAGTATAAGGCAAATCCATAGTTGCCTGAAATAGTAGCTCTTAGAGAGTTTTTCACAGCAGGGCAAAACAGATGTTGACTTTATGGAGGTGATGAACTGTTTTAAAAACCGTAGTACAATGGAATTTCAGCTGTTTGAACAGATTCTGCTAAGTCATTTGTATATGTTCAAGAAGAGAATCTGCTCTTAATGACCATGCTTCTGCTTATTTTTAAGTGGTAGCTTAAAAACATCAGCCAGCATGAAGCATTGGAGCCAAATGGCCTCCTGCTATGTTTATTAATTTCAGCACAGAGCCATTTTAGCTTAATTCTACAATCCTCATTAGTTAAAACCAGATACCTTCTTCTTCTCCTTCTCCTTTGATGGCATCTCCTTACCAAACTGTCCCTAAAGTCATGCAGGAGATGCTTAGTGCAGTATACATGTTCATTCATTTTCTTTCATTACTAAGGCAAAAACAGGATTCCAGTGATATCTGAGAAAAACATAAGCAAATAATACATAAATTATGAATATGAAGTACTACAATTCATGCAAAATTTTCTCCTTCCATACACAGGATGGAGATATCTGTGCTTCTAAATAATATTCTTACTATAATTAGATTTCACACAAATTGACTTTAGGGCTCTCCCTGGGGCATTGTGGACATTTTCCCATCACCAGTGATTTTCAAGTGCTTTCCTACAGTCTCATTTTTCACCTGTGCTAAGGTAAACTTACTTTACTCTGAAGGAATATTATAACCAAATTTGTAACAGCATGTGGTGTTTAACTGCTGGGAGCCAAGGATATTACATACAGAAAGTTTACTGGAAACCTCAGAGCTCAGGCGTTTCTGCATATTAGTTATGACATCTCTAGGAATATTTAGATTTTGAGTCAAAACTCAGGTGGGGTTTAGTGACATCAATTTTATCCCAAAAGGAATATTTTTACACTAAAGGCAAATGGAATGTTTGTTCCTATATCAGAAAAACTTCATTTTTAAAAGACATAATGTGCTGACTAGGCGAACTTCTCTGCTGTGCTGAAGGATTGTATAAGGATTATGCAAACCTTATTCTGAGTATACATAAAGACCTCAGAATAGGATGTGAGGGGGTGTGTGTACGTATATGGCTTTCATTCTCAAAACACTATACTGATAAAGGCAAGAAAAAATGGGATTGTTGTGTCCCAGTTAGCTTGTTAAATGTTCACAATAATAGATATAGTTACTAACTGAAAAAACAGCTCTTGATGTTGACACTGTTATATATAAGAGATAAGCAGGAGTTAGACTGAAACGAGAACACAAGTAGGTAAGTAGGTAGGTGATTATATACTAGCATTTTTTTCTAAATCTCAACCAGAGTCAATTTGTCCCTTTCTTGGAACAGAGGCATCCACAAGATGGGAAATCTACTTATTTACTATATGTTAAGCAATTCATGAGACCGGTTTAGCAGCTTTAGTTTTCCAATGGCTTGAAGCAGGAATCTGGAGTCTGGCATAATACAAGTATGATTCTACTGATCTGTGTTTGGCTTTATCTGTAAAATGCTGCCCACAGCAGAGCAAGTTGGTAGCTTGAGCTTGAAAGGAAATGAGGCTTATTTAATGAGGTTCTCTGTCAATCCTTCCCTAATAACTATTGAACCAGATGGCCAGTTAAAAAAAAAAAAAAGAAGAGGTAAGGGAACTGAAGTCTTTGCAGCCTGAAGTCCCTAAAAGCTTTCAGAAAAGCAGAAAATGGAAAAAGAAGGAAGAATTAAATATTGCAAACCCGGTGGAGAAGATGAGTGAGCTCGTTCATTACCTCTTGTGTTTGGCCTGCCAGCAGTGTTTAGATTTGAAATTACTACTTTAAGCTTTTTTTTGATGTAACTATTACAAGGGAGCATGATAGCTCTTCAGAAAATGAAAACTGATGCTAAAATACCTAGAGTACCATTCAAGGAATTAGTATCCCAGTACATCCAAGAAACTAGCACCCTGGCAGCCCAGAATCAGCCACACAGTACACACTTTCTCTTGCCCTGCCTATGGGACAAAACTGAGGACAAAACAGGGAAAGAATAAAGGCTTAAAGGAAATGAGGGAGGACCATTTTGAGAAAATATTAGCTAGGGGCTAAGAGGGAGGCTAGTGGTCTCCCAGGCGAAGGTGGAGGGAACATGTAGTAACAGAAGCACAAATTGATAGGAAATGAGATTTAAGTATTTCTGCAGCTAATGTGTCTTCCTGCTTATTAAAAATAATCATCATGGTGC
>JAYRBT010000082.1:138069016-138091277 GCA_036023395.1 Myiotriccus ornatus | reverse complement strand
TGGCCCTGACCAGGAATCGAACCTGGGTCTCGGCGGTGACAGCGCCGCGTCCTTAACCACTAGACCACCAGGGGCTCTACCAAAATGAGAAACACTACAGTGAATTGCATTTATGTCTAAATTGAAACCTGAGGGGAAATCTCTGGCACACTGCATTCACTCCCTTCAGGAAACTTTTAATCTCTTTTTAAGAATCAATCATCAAAAGGGACAGTAAAACTATTTTTTTTCTCTTTGTATTCCCTCCTAAAGGGGATATGTATTTATAGGATTTAGTATTTACCTATCTGTTCCACAACAAACTGCCTCCAATATTTCTTCTGAAAATGTGATTTCAAATTACTTATTTCTGAACATTTAATGTTTTACAAAGATGGCTGCTATTCACTACTCACATTATTCCTATCTAGTTTCATATTCTGCATTGGTTGTTCTTATTTCTTTCTTTTGTGCAAACCCCTTGTAATTACTGTATAGATACTTCAATTGCTTTTTACTGTTTATATCCAATTTCTCAGACAAATGAGCCACAGTCCTCATTACATCTTTTTTTAATTAATATAAATACATCCTTTTAGCTAAGAATGTTTTCCTACTCTTTAAGTTATTCCTTTTTTTTGTTTGTTTGTGTACTTTTTAATCAAATTTTGTTTTCTTTCTGCTAAAACCAGATGTCTTTTCCACTCCTTGTAATTCCTCTCACTTCATCACTCACATAACAGACTCCCAAGAGGCCAGTACTTTTATCATAAATGTTTTCTAAGAAATGGATATCCTAAAATCTCCTTTTTTCACAGAGACCATCCTTGGCTGCATTGTATTACTGTGACTATGTCACAGAATAATAGGAAAGACAAACCGTAGGAGTTGCTGCAGATCATCAAATCCAACCAGATTACCAAATTCAGCCATGCTGCTCAAGACGGGGTGGGGAAACAGCAGCAGAAGTAACAAAAGTGAGAGAAGAGCAATAGGAATGTCCTAAGAATAGGAATGGAGCACCTCTTTCTGGAGGCCATCCCTATCCACATGGACGACAAGAAGGTGATCAGAAATAGTCAGCATGAATTCACTAAAAGTAAATCATGTTTGACCAACCTGATTGCATTCTACAATGAAACAACTACCTGGATGGATGAGGGGAGAACAATGGATACCATCTACCTCGACTTCAGCAAGAGTTTCAACCCTGTCTCTCACAACATCCTCACAGACAAATTCAGGAAGTGTGGACTGGATGAGCAGACAATAAGGTGACTTGAGAACTGGATGAATGGCAGATCCCAAAGGGTTGTAATCAGTGGCACAGGGTCTAGTCGGAGGCCTGCTACTAGTGGTCCCCAAGTTCAATACTGAGCCCAGTATTAACTTATTCATCAGTGACTTGGATGAAAGAGCCTCTGTGATGGGCCAAACTCTGATTGGATGGGCTGGTTGAGTCTTGCAATTTGTTTCTCTGATAAGACTGGTGTCTTAAACAAAGTGGTTTTGTGCCGGATAAAGGAAAAGGCTGTTAAGAAGCCGATCCTTCAGAGGTGGGGTAATGCTTTTTATCATGCCAATCTCCTCCCTCCTGATAAGGCATCTGCATCTGACAGTGTAAAACTCCCCCACACTGCAGGTATGGGAGCATTTCCACTTAAGCCTGAATGTATATAACCTGTTGAACCCTTTGTTGTGTGGGCACCTACCCCCAAAAGATCAAGACTGTGACAATCACTCTGACCGTGGACATTGAAATTGCATCAGTCAAGTCTCATCGCTGGATTGACAGGTGGTGATATCTTTCCTCTCCACTATCTGCTCTAGTCCCTTCTGTCTCTTTCTCTTTTCATTATATTTTCTTCATGATATTGTTTATATTTTTACAGAAAAGAACTAAAATGGCTACATTCCTCCTATCTGTTGCAACCAAATTGTTTTAAAATAAACCTGTCAAATATATACACCTGTCTGTTTAGTGCCCTTTCACTCCAACTTGCCCCAAGGGATCTATTAACAAGAACCTCAGTTACTCTGCCTCAGAGGGAGGTTGTAACAGCCTCCTCAGCAAATTTGCTGACAAGACAAAGCTGAGGGGAGCGGCCCATACCCCAGAGGGCTGTGCATTAAAGTTATTGAAGGCACCTAGACATTATCAGTTCATCATGATCCTAACAGAGAGATAGCAGCCTCTTAGGACACCCACATCAGAGGATAAGAGTGAGTAAATGCTAACAACTCATGGAGGGGAGATGTGGGATAGGAGAAACTCATTACTGAGATGTTGGGATACTGAGATTCCCTAAAGGGTAGAAAAAAGCATGTCTAAAAATCAGCTTTAGTTCCAACTTAACAAGAGACCAGGAGACAAGATGAGGTCTCAATAGCCAGTGTCCTTATCCTTCAGCAGGACTCCTGGGCAGACCACCTGTATTCAAGTATATATATGTGCATGCTGGACTGACTACCTGGATATGTATGTCCTGGTGCTCCTCTGTGGGAATGTGAGAGACCATGTGTGAAATCAGCAATGTTTTAAAGTAAATCACCTCCCAGTCCCATTTTCAGGGGACAGCAAGAGTGTGATTGCTCTCGGAGGGGAGAGAAGCTGGGAGCTGAGGGTGACCACACAGAGGCCTATCTTCACATGCCACATACTCCAGCTCTCTCACCAAAGGGTTCAGTAGTCCTCTGCAGCCTGGTGACAACTCCCTGGCATGGGGCAGGGCCCAGCCTTTATAAAGTGCTTGAGATGTGACCTCACCAGTGTTAAGCAGAGGTAAAATGGAGAAGGTAAATGAAGGCTTAGAGGGCAAATGGAAAAAGTTATCCACTTCCCGAGCACCTCTCCCTAGACTGCCATTACCATCCCTAATCTGTTCCAGGTCATTTGTCCAGAGAAGCATGACGAGCAGAGGAGACTTTTCCGGTTCATCAGTCTACAAATGTACATCAAACTACATCATGGTCACTTTTCAAGATGGCCATAAGAGCCAATATGTCTACGGTTTCTTTATGACCTTGGTATATGAAAATCTCTAACATCTTCCATTTACTTGCTTCCAGGCACCGCTGGCTTATACTACATGTAGCTGTAATTTACTCATAACATTTATTGATCATCTATTAATTCTACATGAAATATTTATAAATGCACCTTTCATATAAAGTATGATTCATTTATCTACAAAAATTTATTGTTTGTGAGGCTATATTAGATAAAACAGAACTTTATTATTAACAGAATGAAATTACAGTATCCTGTAAAAATCCTTCATGATTATGAAGACAGAGAAACTATGCTGACATGTTTAATAGTACTAGAAATTGGATAGTATAGCTATTATACTGCATATATAATATATAGGTTTTTATGGCTGAACATCATTCGGCTTCATTCTTTATTTAATAGCTATTCTCATCTACCATATTGCTCTGACTTCTATAATTCTCTATAAATCAAGTCACCCATTTAAACAACGTAATTAATTGTCCTACTTGATTGAAGAAACAAATATAGCCATACCTGTATGTAACAGTAAAATATCCAGGAGAAAATTTCAACAGATAGATAGTCCCAAACAATTTGTACTGAAAAATATTTAAAAGACCACTTTGAAGTGTAAAGCAACTGCAAACAGGAATTGTGAAATGTAAGAACACACAAAGGAAAAGAGCTCAGCTAAGAAAAAGCCAAGTTCCGTGAAAAAAATGCCTTTTTACTCCTAAAGATTTTAAGACCTGATACTCATCAGATATGAAATACTGTATTTCTACTAACTTTCAGTACTTGATTTAATGGCAGGCTGATTTATACCACTAGGCAACCTTGCTCAACATCCATTAATGTTACAGTGTTTGATTCAGAATCTCTATTTTCCCCAAGATTTCAGCCTTGCCTACAAGGTTACCTTGCACTAAGAATATTCATTATAGTCGTGTTACACTAATGGGAATGTTTCATCCACATTCAATGTGCTGACTTTTTCTTCACCATGACACATTGCTTCTATACAGAGAATGGAATTTTATTTTGAATGATATGATCAACTTGGGAAAGAAGATTGCTGCCCTCTTCGTTCCCGTTACAAACACCATGCACTGGGGGACAGCTTCTAGGAAGTCTTGGAGGACACTTAACAGAAGTTAGTTAGGTTGGAAGAAGGTAATTCTGAGTATGAAATCAAAATTTTAAAGTGTCAGGATTTGTTTCTAGACATCACTTACAAAAAAAATTGCATCAAAGTATAATCTTGATATAATTTTTCATACTCTTTCAATAGTCTTCTGCAACAACAGTGTCTGAGAGCAGGGTACAACTTGTACCTTCTTTCTTCGATACATCACCAGTGGATGACTGTACCTCTGGGAGCCAGACACGGATGCCAATGGGGGCTTCCAAAACAGCAGCTAAATATTAACCCAGGGACTAGCTCAGTTAGTTAGAGCCTGGTGCCAATAACACCAAGGTTGTGGGTTCATTCATTTAAATGCTGGACTCAAGAATCCTTGTGAGACCTTTCCACCTTGGCATAATCTGTAACTCCCATATTGTCACTGTAGTGTCAGAGATGGACAACAGTGGGAGCAGCTGTTGGAGCAGTTTCATTCTATGCAATGCTGTTTCCAGACCTGTGAAACACACTGACAGGTACATTTGGTACAGTAGCTGTAATTCATCTAATTGCTACAGTTTGACGAAGTCTAGTTAATTTGTATTTTATCCTCTGGAGATGTACTAGCCTCAGAGCCACAGTTAAAGAAGCTTTCAGGATTACTTAATGAATTTAATTATGTGCTCTTTTTTTAAAAAGTTCTCTTTTTAGAGAAATGTATGGGTTAGAATGGGTGGGTTACAATGGGTAAGAAATTATGAAACTCCTTGTGCATTGTATTTTAGGAATGTTTTCAGACATTATTAATAACATATAATTTTCATATACATCAGCAATACATGCCATTCTGGTTCTATGGATCAGATAAAATTATCCTAACAGCATTTTAGTATTGAACTACTCCCAGGGCAAGTACTACGCGAACATCACCATGCTGACAGAGATCTAATGTATACTTTCATTTCTGCAAAGTTTACATTACTGTAAGACTGTTCTCTATTAAAATGTTGTAGAGCATCAGCACTCAAAGTATGTATAAAGTTGGTGGATTTGATTGAAAATCCATTTAAAAATCAATGTTTCTTCTATATTTCTGACATTTGCCCTCAGTCTCTGCCTTCCCTGCAGAGCTGTCCTTGTGCTCATTTCCCTGGCCCATTTACTACCTGCCAGTTTCCTCTGCAGTTCCACCTTTCCAATCCGCTTTAGAAATTAAAAATGACCACAAATTGTGGCTGGCAGGTTGGGAGGAGAAAGCCAGGAATGTGTGAGACGAGCGTAACATGAAAGAAGAAAGACTGCAGCTGAGCAGCAAGTTGAAAACTTTAGGCTCAAGAAAACTTTACAGGTGTTTATTGGTTAAATTTGAAACCTATTAAGGTTCAGTATGCCAGAAAAACTTCATCTAAATAGCTGCAATTATTAAAATAAAAAAAAAAAAAAAGCCTTTCTAGAAAATTAATATTACAAATGGCTAAACACACAGTTCAGTTTCCTGGAAACAAAATGTGTCAGGAAGAAAAAGGAAGGATGATTTCAAAGTTTTCCTCTTGAATAACAACAAACTTAAATTTTATAAAAATTGCTTCCAAAAGTGGGTTGATACGTAACAGAGTCAGAAAGGCCAGTACAAGGATGCTGAGTCTATAGATAGTTGGAAATTCCTATACCATTTCTCAGTAGCTGGGAAAAATTAACTTTCATGTTAAGAAACAAAATTACAGAGACCTTGAAAACTCCAATACAAATAAAGTTTATCTGTACTGATTATGTGGTGCATAATTTACTGTGTCAGATCCTAACAACATTCCATCTATCCAGTATTAGCAAGTGTCAAGAGCTGAATTTCCATTGTAATTTCAGAAATCCAAACATTTTTGCCTCAGTTATGTCTCTCTGTGTTCCTCTGTCATGGTTTAACCCCAGCTGGCAACGAAGTACCACACAAGTGCCACTTGCTCATTCCCAACCCCATGGGGGTGGGGAAGAGGATCAAAAAAAGTAAAACTTACGGTCTGAGATAAGAACAGTGTAATAAATAACTGAAACAAAAGAAAATATAATAATGACAATAATGATAATAACAATAATAATTGTAATGAGAGAGAGAAGAATAAAACCCGAGAAAAACAAGTGATGTACAATACAGTTGCTCACAACCACTGACTGATGCCCAACCTGTCTCCGAGCAATGACTGTTGACTCTTGGGCAACTCTCCCAGTTTATACACCAGGCATGACGTTCTAGAGTATGGAATATCCTTTTGGCCAGTTCAGGTCAGCCAGCCTGGCCATGCTCCTTCCCAGCTTTTTGTGCACCTCCTCATTGGCAGAGCATGGGAAACTGAAAAATCCTTGATTTAGAGTAAGCACTAAATAGCAACAATTAAAACATTGGTGTGTTATCAACATCATCTCAGAAAAATTCAAAACACATCACTGTACCAGCTAATAGGAAGAGGATAAACTCTATCCCCAACAAAACCAGGACATCCTCAAATGAAATACAATGGTAGGACTTACCATGAAAAGAATTCCCAGTAAACATAAAACCTTTCTGCCTGGAGCTACTGGTAAAAGGATGCATTATGAACAAAAAGCCAAGTGGCAAGAAAGGAATGTTTTCAATTATTCACATCTTTCACGTACTTCACATGGAACTCTGCCAGGTGGCCCACACTGAAATCAGGAGCCTGAACTACCAGCTAGAGTGCAAATATTTGTATTCTAATGTTCAGAACAGAGTAACACAGTGATTTCACCACGGCAGCTGAATGCCAGTTTCAGAAACCATTACACTTATGGATCACCTAAGGGCAGTCATGGCTTATAGTTGAAAACTTCTGTCCGTGTGCACTTGCAGTGGCAGGTCCCTTTCCAGCACCTTCTGCTCTTCCATACGGCTGCAGCAGAGCTGACTTGCTGTAAACAGAGGCTGAAAGTGTTCCTCAGAGAAGGCCCAACATATTGGCCAAACTTTGGATTATCTACTGTGAAATGCTGAAGTTTTTAGAATACACAGATTCTAATCAAATCACAGCTGATGGTATTTTTAATTCTACTTCACATCATAGAAGTATGACTGCAACTGTTGTGAATTTCTTAGTTGATGGCTCAAAAAAGCAATTTATCTGGCAACCATGTTGCCAGTACTTTGAAGTGATTGGGCAAAACAGCTTAGATTGGGAGGAACTGGAAGATGGGTGTGTGACTTACAAGAGGATCTGTATCTCAGATTTCAAGGGAGAATGTTTGCCAGGCAAAAACAATTACTTCAGTTATTCAAAAGAAAATACAACATGTTGTCCTTTCTCCTAAGTTATTTCTATGTGAACTAGTTTGTTGTGCACTTGAAAATTATGGTTTCATTGTTTGACAGATACACTTGACCGAAGACGGAAGCAAAAACAGGCGTTTTGCCTCAGTTTCTTCCTAAATGTCACTGCATAATGTGATCTGCCACGTGCTAGCAAGAGTGTACACCATAGTCACAATCTTGCTTTTTTAAGTACCATCTGGAATGCATGTGTCTGAGCACAGCCTGAGGAGAACTTCAGCAAAGTACAGAGTGCTGCATACAAATCAGTGCTTGTGGCAGTTCTTGAGAAAAAAAAAAATTGTGGCAGGAAGATGAGTTACATTGCCTGTCTCAAGCCAGGGCATTCAGGGCTCGTTCCAATCTGAGTGAAAAAAACCAAACAAAACTGTAAGCAAGCATTACTAATGGAGAATCTTTTTTTTTTTATTTCTTATTTTTTGGAAAATGGCCTTCATGAGGACCAAAGTGCAAAAGCTTGAAAAATATTCGACTTAATCAAAACATTTGAAGAAGCCATGCAATAATGTAATATTAATCATATTAATGACAGCTCATTTTTGTTCTTTGAAATTGATAGGCCTGTGGGTGGAACTCAATGGACATAAGTTCCAACACACATTGATCTTCCTTATTTCCTGTACTATAATTTCTTTAATTCTTAGCAGAATATCTGAAAATTATGCTGATGTTTAAATATCAACTTGTTCATGAAGTGCATTCATCTCCACAGGAGAAATGAAACATTTTTATATTGGGCAATTAACCTTAGTTTTAGACCACACAAATGAATTGTCTTGATTTTTAATTTTGATAGAAAGAAGCTTTCTTTTTAGATGAACCAGGAAAATATTGAACTAATAGACACTGGAAAAAATAAATCATATTACATTAGACTGGCATTTTTTTAGAATACATTCAAGAATAAATTAGAGGACAAGCTTACAGACTGATCTTTGCAGTAGTCACATACTGCCATGAGAAACAGATGTGATAACAATTCAAATCCTTTAGATTTAAACTGAGTCAAATTTAGACTATAAATTCAGGGATTTGCATATACTTGCTTCTTTGAAGTATGTACTTTCAAAGTCCTGTAATAACTAAGTATGGAGAGACTGGAAACTAAACTTGGAAAAAATGGCAAACCCTGGCAACAGAGAGTCATCTGTAAAGGACTGGACCTGCGTATTAGGCTTATGCTTTTAATTATATGGTAGGTTTTATTAAAAACTCAACTATACCTCCTAGTTTTGTTTTCAAAAAGGATCTCTTTCATAGACAGATCCATTTTTATTATTTTATTTTTAAAATAGGCAATTATTAAGGAACTGGTAGTGACAATTAAAGAAAAAATAATCACAATTCCATCTCATCATTAATTTTTGCTATCAGTCAATGGCAATGTGATGCAGGGCTTCTAGAGAGGCAACTAGGACACACTGGCCCATAGCAGCTAGAAAGACAATTTTGGCCAAAACCCACTAATACTCAGTATCTGCTGAGACAGAGAGGGAGGATTTCAAGATAAGCACTCAATAGGACAAGAGCCAAAGCAAGGCCGTGCTATAGAAGTTTCAGCAGTAATGCAGGTCAGGGTATGGAGAGCTGAGGTTTCTGACTCACACCGTAGTGCTGTTACTTTATCTGGTGTCTTTTCTCCTCACTGAGCGGCTGTTTCCCTATAGCAGCAAATGATGCATCTTTGCTGGTCCACACTTTTGGTGGACTTGATGCAACTCAGTGTATGAGCACTGTTAAACTAATTGAACAGTCTCAGAATTGTTCCCATGGCTGATACCCTGGACACTCCCTGGTTCAAGGCCTGGACCTCTAACTCATTTTATATGGAGACACAGGAGAGTGGTGAGACAGCAGATGTTTTCTTGCAGAGGAAAAACCCTTGAAATATTACTATACGTAGCAGAAATCCATATGGGACATACAGAGAATCAATAGCAGTAATACTTCTAAACCCGCCACAGGCAAATTTTCTTGGCATTCTTTGCATATTACTTTTTGTATATTACCCTTGCAAACCGATGCTCTAGTGCACAAGAAGTTTTATTTCAGAGAGAGGATACTTAAACAGGATTTTTGTATTTTGTGTCTCTTTGGGCCAAAGGCTGTTTGTTGTTGGTCCACAATGCTACGTACTCATTGCTTCAGAGAGACCAGAAATAGCCCTATATTTCCAAAATCCAGCTTCCTGCTCTCCCTTTCCGTTGCTTTTACCCAGTCATTGACTCCTCTTTAAGTCCAGTCGTAGCTACACTTCTCTGTCATGTCCCAGGTGGCCGTCACAGATTAGAAAATCAGGATCAAGGAAACCTTTCTAATTACTGTTGCAATTAGTCCAAAGCAAACGGGTGGTGTGTGTGCAGGCGCTCCCCGTGTGCGGTGACCGAACTGCCCCACAGCACGCAGGAAACACCAGCAGCGCCCCGGGCAGCGGGGGGAGGCTGCGGAGACCAGAAAGACCCGGTGAGTCACCTCTTTAAGGGGAAATTCTTTCAGAGTAGAGCGTGTTTCGCTTCAACCGGACCGACCAAACACCAACCCTCCTCCAAACCCCTCACGGCGCCCCCGCGCACGCTCGGCAGGCCCCGCCCCCCCGGCCCGCGCGCCACTGTCAATCACGCGCCGCTCGCCCCGCCCGCGGCCCCGCCCCGCCGCCCGGGGCCCGGCGCATGCGCAGTGTCCGGGCCGGGGCCGGGGGGGAATTTGACCGTAAACATCCTGCGGTTTGAACGGCGCGTTCGCGCGCAGGAAGGGCCGCGCCGCCATCTTGTCTGAGCGAGCGAGCGGGTCGGGCCCGGCTCCGCTCCGCTCGGCCTCGGCTCGGCTCGGGTTCGGCTCCGCTCGGCCCGGGTTCGGCTCCGCTCGGCCTCGGCTCGGCTCCGCTCCGCTCGGCTCGGCTCGGGCCCTGCTCCGCTCGGCTCGGTTCGGCTCCGCTCGGCTCGAGTTCGGCTCCGCTCGGCTCGAGTTCGGCTTCGCTCGGCCTCGGCTCGGCCCCGCTCGGCTCGGGCTCGGCCCGGCGGGAGCAGCGAGCGGCCCCCGGGCCCGGAGCAGGGTAAGGACGGCTCCGGCCGCCCCGGTCGCTGCCGCCGCCCGAAGGCGCCCGGCGGGGCCCGGCCGCAGCGGGGCTCTCGGGGCGCTGCCGGCACGCCCGGGCTCGGGGCCGGCTCTTCGGCGGGGCGGGCGGGGAGGGCCGGCCTGGGTCCCCCGGAGAGGCAGCTGTGCGGGGCTCGGCCCTGTGCGCGGCCTGGCGGCGGAGCGGGCAGGGCCCGGGGGAGCGCGGCCGGGGCGGGGGCGAGGGCTGTGCACCGGGAGCGGGCACACGGCGACCCGCAGGGACCTTCCCGCTCCCCGGGGCGGCCGAGGGGTCTGTGGGGGGGTGCGGCGGCCTCACCGCTGGAACAGATCCCTGGCTGTGCTTTCTCAGAAGGGACAGCGGGGCTGCTGCCGTCTGGGGAGGGCAGAGGAGCAAAGTTTGATCTGCCAACCTCCTGTTTTCTAGTGTACCTTATCTTCTGTCACGGTGAAGCAGGGTATTGAATGTTCTCGCAGTCCTCGCTGGTAACTTGAACTACCGCCTGGGCACTGAGGCTGTCGAGCTGCATATAAAGGCCGCCTTAAAAATGCCGGCGTCTTGAAGAACCAAGAACAAGCTTTATAGATGGTCTATTATAAATCTTGCTGCAGTTGTTAAGATTTCTCTGATCCTGAATAGAAGGGCTTCTGTTAAATGTAAAACAAGGTGTTCTGTTTCTATCAATAGCAAAGGAGACTTAGGTTCACTTTAACTTACAGGCATGGTACTGCTTCAGTGAAAATGGCTTTTCCTTAAATTCAGACACTTGAAGAAAATATTTTAAATTTGGAGAAGTTACCATTTAGGCCCACGTTCTGTGAACGTGTGCAATAAGCAGGCTTTCCTTAACCTCTTACGCAGTAAAACTTGTGTCATCAAAAATGGGGGACATCAAAGCATTAGTAAGTAAAGCTGGCCTGGCGTTTTATATTGTGAATGTTCATTTGTAAATATTTGACATTCTGGGAAACTTGGAAAAGGAAAGCCCACCGATCTAAAGTTTTAACTAGAGAGAAAGGAAGTGTGTTGGGGGGAATAAAAGGAGGAGCAGAAAGTTAGTGAGACTTAGGATAAACTTAAATTACCACCCAGTTAAATTAATCATGTCTTGACATCAGGGTTGCTGTTATGGGATTTCTCACAGAAATGAGAGTAGTTGCCTCAGTTACTACATCAGTTTAACTTCTCGGAGGCAAAAAGTTTACATTTGGGCTCTTGGGGTGAACAGTGCAGAGGAGTAACTGCTGCAAAAGGTGGAGTAACAGAAGGAATTCTATTCTGTTTAACCTGCATACCTTTAAGGAGTGTGTTCATACCTAATTTCTGCAAGTTTATTAGGTTGACTTGGAACTGGAATTGCCTGGAAGAGGTTGATATAATCAAGGATCACTTTAAACTAAAAAGATTTGCACTGGTTGAGTGAACATTCTGCATCTAGGGGCAAGGGCAGGATACCTACTGAGGCTTAGGTATGAATGTGGAATTGGGGGAGGAGTGGAAAAGTGTTCATAGGATTCAGTAATCTCCAACTCTGTACAGCATTTGTGAGTGATCTGCCTTTTCAATAAGTAACTTTAGTGGGACTCTGGTTGTATCTGATTATGTAGGTGTGTAATATATTGTAATTGGAGAACAGTGAATGCAGTTTCTGTAACAGAGTGGTGTGGTTTGAGTAATTAATAGACCTGGTAGGGCAACCTCAGCCACAGAATTTCAAAAAAAATGTTGATGGAAAAACCAAGACCTGGAGACAAATAGAAAAGGCTCTATGCATTTGTCAAAGGTGTGTCAAGTTGAACTAGTTCAATTTCATCTTTTTTGATAATTGATTTTGTGGACATAAGAAATTGAGGTGACTTGTCACTGAACTTCAGTAAAGCTGCAGGTGCCACAAAGAAATGTATTAAAAATCAGAAAAACGTGGATTAACCAGACAATTATAAAGGTACATGAAGGAAGGAAATCAAATAAAGTAGTGGTGAAAGGAGGCACGGAGCTGTAAGGTGGCGTTAGTGGAGTTTGTGATGAATTCTTTTTCAGTGGCACCAGGGGTTCAACTGTGCTACTGAAACCTGCAAGGGAGTGGCCACAGCAGGAGAGTTCAGTCGTGTAAGGAGGACTGTGTATTGAAGCCTTGTGAGTTAAAATTGAAGAATTCGATACAGTTTCAGGGTCAGGATAGTTCTTCTGAACTTTTGAAGTCTGGTAGGGCCGACTCGGACTGCTGCAGGTTCAGAGGGTGATCCCACCCTTCCCTGAATCACCCAGGGCTGTCTTAGCAGAGCAGAAACAGTATTGGAGGAAAATGTGTGTAGGGGGAAACCAGCAGAGAAGAGAGATTGAAGGATAGTACAGGGCAAATGAGTTAAAATGACTGACTGATTTCCTAACTGTGGTGTGGAATCTGTCTCATCTGTGTATAACTGTGGTATTGGAATAACCTTACAATATGAACAAAGGTAGATGATAAAAAAAAAATAAAAGACTAAGCTTTACTCCTGGACTGGTGTGTGTACACATAACCTAACCTATGGAGAGCAGCAGACAAGTGGATTTAATGGGCTAGGAGTGAACCACAGTCAAATTAAAATATAGTGTATATTTTGTCTTTTGTCTGCAGTGTTATTGTCAACTGTTCATTTATTAAGCACCTTTCTGAGTGCCTTGAAGGGTGGGACTAACTATGCCAGCATGCTTTTCAGAGTTCGGATAGTTAGCCATTCTAACATGCAGAAGGACTTTAGGACTTAATATGTTGAAGGTAAAGATGAAATTCATAGTTAGCACCTACCAAATTTTCTTGTAGCTACTTTGGAAGGATCAATTATCAGAGAACTACCAGTACTACTACTGTACAAAGGAAAATATTTTTTACAATGTGCAATTGTTGACCGGTTTAGGCAGAGGAACCTGAGGACAATGGTGGCACATTGAAGCAAATTCAAAGTTTTAATTAAAATAAAGGTTTGAGTATTTTAAAACACAATTTGGAAAAATCAGGATTTGGCCTTGTGTGAGTACATATTCTTTTTGCCTTATAGGAGCACAAGCAAGATGCATAAAAAAAAAAGCATAACTTCTTAGAACATGGTTTAAGGTCCTGGTTCATCTCCAGTCAATTTCAAAAATTGACAGTTGTGTTTTACCTTTCAAGCTTTTTAAGAGCCATCAGGTACCCTTTTGTGGATTCTTATGAGTTGCTTTTTCAAGCAGCGACATATGTTCTACATGTCTGCGTGAGCACTCTGCCACTTCAAGAAACTCTTGGTTCCTTTAACATTCATCTCGGTCCCAAATTATGCCAGGAAATCTATTTCTCCTTTTGTGCCACTGCATGAGCATACCGTCCTATGAGTTAAAGATCAGATGAAAAGCCTGAAATACAGAAAAGGAATATATGAAAAGAAAGAAAAAAATGTGTAGAAGTGGGAGCAGCCACTGGGACCTGCTTTGAACAGTTGTGCTGAGGCACTAAAAACTCGGAACTGTAAAGGTGGGCTTTGCACAGGTGCTGTAACCCAGATATTACCATACTGAACAGAGCATCTACTGAAATTTGGAAGTGGCAGAGACCCATATTGTGACAGGAAATTAGTGCTTTATGGTATTATTATTTGTTAATAACAGTTAAGATTGAAACATACTTTAAAACTGTGTGTAGTGTGATTGTCACTGTTTTCCTTCATGTATGTCACTGTGGCAAGGCTTCAGTAATGGATGAAGAGGAACAGATTTAAAGTGATAGAAAAACTGTTTCTATCAAGTTGTCCAAATAGCGTGTTTCCTATTTAACAGGAAAACTTCAGTAAGTTTTCAGGGTTACAGTTAACTGTATGTCTGAACTTCTGAGCCCCATGCTGTGTATTTTAATAATTGTGCCAAATTCCACTAATCAAAGTACATTCGTTTGCAATTGTTGTTCAATGTTTTTAGTGGAGTAATACAAGTGGTTGTGTTAACTATGTGTTTGTGTTTTCTCCTGTTCCTCATGTTCAGGGGTAATTTACAGGCTTACTGTGACCAGAGCATTGCATGGTTGTGGCAACAACTCAAGATACCAAAATGCTGTGCTGCTGAGTTATGTCTCTACATACACGAAAATACTGAGGCCTTTGAAAATATACAAGGGATTGAATTGTCTCCTAGCCTTTGAGAAAATTTGATGTCTTTCAAAAACCACAGGGGAAATAAAAAGAAGTAGAATACCTTCCTTTAGATAATGTTTATTGATCAAGGAGACTTACAAAATTTATTTAATTGTGCTTCCTAGAAAAGCTTGCTCATGTCCATGTCTGTGCAGAGCTGTCCTTAGGCCAACAAAATCTCAACAAATAAAAATGGCATTTTAACTTTTTGTGAATTTCCACCTTCATTATGACTCAAAGCTATTAACCTCACTCCTTAGAGTAGTTTTAATCCTGTATACTGAGTTAATTAGAGCTGAAGCTGAACACTGCTTTTACTTCCTTTAAATCCTTTCCACTGTGTCCATTCTTGGTTATGAATGGAATTGGTGTCCAGTCTGTCTAAAAGAGAGATAGCTTGATCATTAGTTCTGTTATCCAAATAACTCTTCTCTCGTTAATGCAGCTGAAATTCAAAGTTTTCATCTTGCATGTTGAACGATACCTGTGAGGGATGTTACAAACATGGAATATGATACCACTACAAAGATAATTTTCCCTGCCCTTTTATGTTCCTTCAGATCTCTTTTATTAAAACAAACAAAACCCCACACAAGTGAAAAAAGGAAATAATTGTTGGCCTTGACTTTACACTGTACATCAGTGTTTACCCAGATGTCTAGAGGTTGGCATTGCTTCCAGAGTCAGTAATGCCACTGCTTCTCTTGTCCCTGTACTTACTTTTCTAGCAGTCACAATTGTGACTTGCTGTGCTTCCTCTGGCAGTTTTTCTGTAGGCGTGGAGGAGTTAAAAACTGAAATGCACTTGTATCTTTCCTGTTCTTTCATTTTCTCTGTGTATAGAAATTGCTATAAAAACTATTTGTGAGGAATATTCCACTTCTTTAAAGCAAATTTTTTTTTCCTCAACTTGTAGTTGAGCTGAATCATATGGTTACAACATGTATGAAATTGGCATGTTTAGTCATAAGACATCATGCTGTCCTGCTTCCCCGTGGTTTGATGTGTTGGCATCAGCCAAAAGGAGGTAGTTACTAGATAAATAGACAAAAGGAAGGGTTTTTGTCTGGTGAAGGAGAAAGAAAATGGAATCTTAAGGAACTTTGGAATAAAGCGGTCAAGTTTTTCACTATTTTTATTAACACTTGAATAAAAAATATGAAATGGAGAGCAGTCTGTTCAGAAATGAAGACATAACTTTGTTTCCTCTTTAGGAAAATACAGTGAAGTCCAAAAAGTTTAGGACTGTGTATTTTATAGTGGTGAATGTTTAACTGAAACTGTAGAATATATACTGCTGTAGTATAGTAGTAACTACTGAATTGAGAGTAGAAACAAATGGAAGTGGTAGAAAACTACTGTGGACTGAAAACTGAGACATGTTTCTTTGCATTATGAGAATTTGGTATCACACCATAAGGTTTAATGTATTCAAGGTTATTTTTTCTTGCGGAATGGTAAACATTTTTAAATTGTGTAAGTGCTGTTCTTTCTGCTTTATAATTCTTCTGTAATAGTATATATATATATATGCCATTACATGAACACCATTTGTAAGTGTTGGCTTCTTAAATATTTTAAACAAACAGTCTGACCTTAGTGGTTGAAAAGCAAACATGTGCACTGCTTCTTCTGAGGATAAAGGGGGTGTTTACAAGGATGTTCCTCGTAAATTAAAAGATCTAGAAAAAAATATTTGCCTTTCTCTTTACAGGTTTGCACTTTGTTTTAAACATCTGGGACCATGTTCTATGCCCACTTTGTCCTGAGCAAGCGTGGGCCGCTGGCTAAAATCTGGCTGGCGGCCCACTGGGATAAGAAGCTGACCAAAGCCCATGTTTTTGAATGTAACCTGGAGAGCAGTGTGGAGAGTATAATTTCCCCAAAGGTATTTGTTTTACATTAATGTAATGTTACCTTGTAGTGAAAAGAACTTGGATGTGAGGTAGTAGTTACTGTTTGGGTCACTGAAGCAAATAAAGTTCTTAACGTTGCTGTTTTAAAGGGTGGAAGTGTCTGTTCAAATGTGAAATACTCTACTGGGAAACCAGAGGAAATTTTGAGTTGCTTGATGTTTTTAAATGTTTTTCTTTTTCCTTCCCTCTGCTACTCATGACAGTTAAATTGTTCATTTTTGAACTAGTGAGCTAGTGGTATGGTTGTGACTTTTGTCACTTAACAAGTGACAAGTCTTATACAAAAAGCAACTATTTGAAAAAGAAAAATATATTTTATTTCTCTTTTATTTTAGTTGATACAAATGTTGACAGTTTCTATAATGCTACTCTAGATTTTAGAAGAACTGCTAAGTATAAGCAAAAAATGTATAGTACAATCACAGAGATACTTACTGTTCCAGAGCAGTGATTTGTTTCATTGTCAGCTCTGGAAGAATTTAGGAAGAGGAAGATAATGTTCATAGAGTCGCTAATGAGTGTAGCATTCTTTTTAGAGAAAGGAAAAATGGATAGGCACTCTTTCATATGTTTAACTGTGTGTAACATGCTCATTGACTGATATATTAGACATTATAGTCAATACAAATTTTAAATTCTTATAATTTGAGGGTAAATCCTGTATGGCTTAATCTTTCTGTGAGACAGTTATTGTATGTACCCTTCAACACAAGTTTCATGGTCTTTCAGCCTGGAAACTTGAGAAGATTCCTTCCCTGTTTTTTTTTTTTTTGTTTTGTTTTGTTTTTTGGTTTTTTTTTTCAGTTTTGTGTTCCCACAGCAGATACTTGATTACATAGCAAAGCAGTGAGATTAAA
Source organism: Myiotriccus ornatus (assembly GCA_036023395.1). Classification (NCBI taxonomy): domain Eukaryota; kingdom Metazoa; phylum Chordata; class Aves; order Passeriformes; family Tyrannidae; genus Myiotriccus; species Myiotriccus ornatus. Next base: position 138,073,852 of record JAYRBT010000082.1, on the reverse strand, counting down.
GAGGAAAGGAACTTAAAATTGTTTTAGTGTGGCAGTGCTTGTTTATGGGCACTCCACATTTTCCACTACTTCTGTCTGATTTTCTTTTTAACTACAGGACAGAAGATGGAGATATAACAAGTAACCATTTATAATCAGCTTTTACTTAACCAAATCATTATTTATGGATGTCCAACTTTTTTTATTTTTCACTTTTCCCACAATTAAAATTATAAAATATTAGAAAAAGGATGTGGTAAAAATGGCTTTTGTCCCTTTTTTTTTCACTAGATAGAATTCCTGAAGTGAGCTGCTGTTAACTTTCTGATATTTGCCAGGCCGTCCATGAATAATATACAGAGTATCATCTTGGATGTAGACTTTACATTCTTTCTTTCTTCACATTTCTGCTGATTTTTACACTTAATTTAGATATTTGATTTTATTGAAAAAAATCATGTAAAGATGCGTGAAATGTCATCAAAGGGAAAAGTAAGGCTACATCTAATTCACTGACTGTGCAATGTGTTTTTAGGTGAAGATGGCACTTCGAACCTCAGGACATCTCTTACTAGGCGTTGTTAGGATCTACCACAGGAAAGCAAAATATCTTCTTGCAGACTGTAATGAGGCTTTCATTAAGATTAAGATGGCTTTTCGTCCAGGTATCTGTCTTTATCTAAGCACTCTAAAAAGTTATTTTTATAAATATATTTATGAAGAAGGCATACAGTGCTGCCTGCTTTTGTCTGTAGAATTACATAAAGTTATAGGAGAGGTTACTTTCTTTGGTGCAGCTTCAGGCTGGCTGTGTGGCTGAGTTGCCCGCTGAAAAACGTCTTCTAGCTGAATTATGAATGAAAACTTTTCCTTTTAATGCTGATTAAGTAAAATCTCAAGTTATGGTTTTGGCTGTTGTTGGTGGATGATGTTAAATGGAAACACACTGCATGGTTTTTACTTTCTGGCTGAAAAAGGCCAACGTCTCACTTAATAGAAGCACAGAAGGGGTCTTATTTCTATCAAGGGTGAGGATTGCTTTGCCATGAGTTACAAAAGAAAGATTTAAGTAAGATGGTTTTTTACCACTTTTATGTTTTAGTTTCTGAAATTTCCCTCTCTATTGTTGCTTACCTTAAGATTTTCTGTGGAGTTGGAGTTGCATATTAATACCTCAAATGACTTTCCATCCAGCAGTTAATTGCTTGGCTTACATACAGTTGATAGTTTTTTTTTAATTTTGGCCTGGGAGACTTTTCCAGCTGGAGTGTAGTTGTGGCAGTGATGCTGCTGGATGCTCACAGCTCCTAAATCATATTCTACTCTTTCAAGTTTGTGAGTGCAATAGGTTTAAAAGCTGAACTTAAAGGAGACTTTGTTTTTTAAAAAGGCAACTCTGGAAAGCCAGTGCAGCAGTAACTTGAGAAAAGTTAAGGTATATAATACCTTTATCTTCATTTCCTTATCTTCATGTTGTGATTCAGGCATCAAACTTTGTGTAGCTTTCAGTGGCAATTTGTTGACTGTTGCCAATTTTTTGTTTACTATTGTGTTTAACTTCCCTGGGTGGTAAGAACACATATGTATGTCTTCATTTCACACAGCAATTTGTTTTTCCAGTTTTCCCGCTCCCAACAGCATGCATGTAGAAGGTGGAGCACTGTAACATCAAGATGATATGCTGACCTGAAACAAGCTGAGGCTCTTTTCTTTGTTCTCAAGAGACTTTGTTCTCAAAGTTTATCAGCTTTGTGACTTAGGCATTGTCTTGATTCTGTCTGCTCTGAGAATCATTTACGTGTTTCATTTTAAGCAGCCAGCAGGTAAAAGTTCTGAATAGCCCTGAAAGGATGGACTAGGTTTCTTCATTCCTAGCCAAGTACCATGATGAGTAAGCTACAGACTCATGCTTGTTCCTGGTCTCTATGAACAGTGATTCTTTGGTTATCCACTGTGGAGGGGAGCACAGTGGGCAGAGCGTTTCTGAAGTGTCTGTACCTCTGAATTGCCTGTGTTGTGAGTGTGTGTCAGAAGGCAGAGCATAGAGCTCAAATCTTCTGCAAGTTACAGAAGGAATTGAACCTGCATTTCCCATGCTCTTTCAAGAGTCCTGAACTCTAAGACTTTGTATGAAGGAGAGGTACCAACTACTGGCACTGGTTTTGTGATGCCCAGTCCGATAGTCATGCTCTGAGAATGTCTGCTGAATAACAGATTAAGCATCTCTAGAGGATAAGAAAAGGTATGTATGTGGTTTAGGTAATCCAGCTCTTTAACGTGCAAAATCCTGAGAGTTTGTGTGGCCCAAGTACAGTCAGTATTATTCTGGGACTTTTGGAGGTAATGGAACTGAATAAATGACCATTAACAAAGTAGTCATAACTGTGCTGCCACTGCTTTACCCAAACTGAAGTGTAGAACTCGCCAGCTCATACGGTGCATCATGAAAAAAGTATTTTGTAGCAAGTATCTGTAGTGTTGTGATGACATAGATGCCTGTGCTGGCTGCACAGTTCTGCATAGTGCCACACAAACAATATTGAGTGATTTGAAGCTTCCAAGGTTATACAAACAGTGCAAGGGCTTGAGGGTATATATTTTGAATTTAGTCTGAATCTCACTACTAACATTACCTAAGGTTTCTTCATAGGTGTCTTAGCATCAGTTCAGTTCAACAAATTTAAAGGCCAGCAGCTCATGCAGGGTGAACAATCCTGAAGGCACAGGGAAAAATGCTGTCCTTGTAAGGAACGGGGACTCATGTCTGGGTGTTCTTCTCTGCAGGGGTTGTTGATTTGCCTGAGGAAAACCGAGAAGCTGCTTACAATGCTATCACCTTGCCTGAGGAATTTCACGATTTTGACCAACCACTTCCTGATCTAGAGTAAGTGTGTTTGGTTTTTTTTTCCACACAAATAATATTTGTTTTTAGTTGAGGAGAACCTGGTTTAAAACAGCTAACTCATTGCTGAATGTGAAGAGAGCCTGTAGGTAACTTGTATTCTTAAATCTTTTAATATACTAAGCAAGTATGCAACCATCTTTGTACTGATTTCAAGATCCTAGTAACATGTAATTTTAACCAGAGTTTAAGCTGTCCTTAGAGAGGCTTTTGAAAAACTCATGTATCTATTATCATTTTCTTTTTTCCTCTGTGCAAGGCACTCTACATCACATATGTTCTCAGGTTAGACAAGATTAGTTTTATGGAAATGTTCCTCTGTAGTGGCACTTTTAATTCTTAAAGCTTCTTATTGCTAATGGGTTACTTGTAAACATGGCAGTTATACAACCTGAATGGTTCTTGATCTTGGAAAAATTGATGTTACCCTTTTGGGTTATTCATAATGGAATTTCTAGAATACAGTTTACTTTGTATTTGTATTACTCAGTGTTCTATTTAGTTTGTGTTCACATTAGAGTATATACTAATTTGAAACTGCATAAAAATTCTATTTCCTTCTAAGAAACATACCTTAATATACCACAATGAGTGTTAGCTTGGTACTGGTTCTAAATATAGCTTTTGATACAGTGTATTAATAGCTTTTGAAGGGGAGGAAATCTTTTCTTGATTATTAATTTGGCCTTTAAAATTAGTAATCCAAATACAGCAAGGAGTAAGAGATGTTCGATACATTTTCAGAAGCTAACACTGTTGAGATGATACGTTTGAATCGTTAATGGTCTTACTGTTCTAAGTAATGTTTTCTATTCAGTGTTCATCACCAGTTTTTTCAATAATTGACTGAAGTGTAAAATGTACATTTTATGAGCTAATGTCACATTTCTTTAGGCAACTTTGTGTGTTAATTTTTTTTAATGGAGATTTTTAATAATTTTCTTCTATTTGTTTAAGTGATATTGATGTGGCCCAGCAGTTCAGTTTGAACCAGAGTAGAGTGGAAGAAATTACAATGAGAGAAGAAGTAGGCAACATCAGTATCCTCCAGGATAATGACTTTGGTAAAGATCTCATGCATTATTGTGTGTTACTAGCTAATTTTGGTAACTATAAAATATGGTTTTGCAAATACTGTGGAATGTCCACTAAACACAAAATAAATTAGCTCAAACATGCTTTGTTTTTGTACATTTAATTTTTGGGTCAGTTTTTCCAGAAAGTCTGTCCTCTAATGCTCAGAAAACTTCTAGCTGCCTAGAATAGGCAGAAAGAAAAGCTGAAGAATATTCAGTCAGGTTAATTAGTGAAGTACTATGTCAATTATAATTTTCAAACGTGTGAATATGAAGTCGGGTGTTGCTTTAATCATAAGTGTGTTCTTAGTCAGAACCATTAGGAGATTTCTAAAGCTGAAGCAGTCAGCAGGAGTTTACTACTTTCGGTGTCTTTTCAAGAACAGTGTTCTAAAATATGAATCAAAGCCTAAAGACAGTTGTACTTGAATGTCTAATTTCCAGCATACAGTATTGTAATCCATAATTTAGTAATTTTTTTTTAAAGAATAATCCAGGAATTTATAGTGGTGTTTATTTGGTATTGGTTTGCTCCCTGTGTGCCTTGAGGCATAAGGTAAAATGTTTTTGAATTTCATTGAATTCTTTGGTTTCTGTGCAGCTAAAATTTAGTAGGATCTTGCTGATATAAATTCAAATAAGTAAAGTAAAATGCTTTGAAGAAGACATAGTTATTTTTATAATTGTTTGAACAGTACTTATGCTGTGGGATTGCTGGACATAATTTGTACAACTTGTTGTTAACTCTGCAATCAAGATGAAATGAAGTTTGGTTTTACATTTGGGTTTTTGCTGATCAGTTAGGGCCACTCCCTGGGCAGATGGAGCCCGTTAGCCCTGTAAGGCAATCCATCTACGTCCTGAGGACCTCACTGCCAC
>JAYRBT010000082.1:138048349-138068916 GCA_036023395.1 Myiotriccus ornatus | reverse complement strand
CCTAAAAAATCCAATGCGCAGGCTGGAAGGTGTAAAGACCTTCCCCGGTTCTTCATTCACGAAGACTGGCCATTATAGCTAGGTCTCTTGCACCTTGGTTCTTTAGCATTTATAGCAGTGAAATTGTATTCTTGCAGGTGACTTTGGGATGGATGATCGTGAGATGATGAGAGAAGGTAGTGCATTTGAGGATGACATGCTGGTGAGCACCAGTGCTTCCAATCTCCTGCTGGAACCTGAACAGAGCACCAGTCACCTCAATGAGAAATCTAATCACTTGGAATATGAAGACCAATACAAAGATGATAATTTTGGAGAAGGAAATGATGGTGGAATATTGGGTAAGTTTGAGAACTTTGTTTATCCTCTGTCCTATCTTCTGCATTTGTAAGTTCTTGGGTGGACAGGGCGGCATTGTTTTCCTTGTAGTGAAGACCTCTCTTGAAGTTATGCCTTCAGCAGTGGAATTCTGGTTTGTGAGTCCTACAGCAGTGCAGATGATGTTAAGCGTTGGCATAAATGAAGATCTAAGAAACTCAGTAAGATGCAAATACGTGGCAAGTGTATTGTAATAAAGGTTGCCTGTAAGCTTTGAGCTGACATGCACCTTGAAAAGCACTGCTGGTTTCCGCTGTGTCAGCACTGGAAGTTTTCTGACCTTTGCCCTGTCTTTGTGTTGTAAGAAACTTGTCTGTACTTCTTTATAAATTTGTCTGTACTTACTTCATGAATTTGTGGATGCAAAACTGATTCTTTCATATGTTTGCTTCAGATGACAAACTTCTCAGTAATAATGATGGTGGTATTTTTGATGACCCACCTGCACTCTCAGAAAGTGGAGTAATGATGCCAGAGCAACCTCCCCACGATGATATGGATGATGATGATAATGTATCAAGTGAGTATTAGCTGTGGCTAGATCTAGAATTACTCTTCAACTGATTTGATTTTGATTCTAATTCCTTTAAAGTATGAAATGTGGTAAATCATTTGAAGGTGTGGAGGAGGGGATGGGCAGGGTAGCACAGTTTCTCAATGCTGTGAAATAGTGCAAGGTACCTGTTCTCATTGGCAGTGGGTGGCCCGGACAGCCCGGACTCGGTGGATCCAGTTGAACCATTACCAACTATGACTGATCAGACAACGCTTGTTCCCAATGAAGAGGAAGCTTTTGCTCTGGAGCCTATTGACATAACTGGTGAGTAAGCTATTTGGGAATGTTTCACTTGTGTTGTCAGAGACTACCTTAGCTTGATGGAGTGGAAATGAATGTCTAGAACTGCTGCTGATTCTGATTCTCAGCTGGAAGAGAAAGCAGAGACCAAGTGCTGAATTCCTTTTATTCTAACAGTAGCCTTCCAGTACTTTCCAGGTAGGTAGCTTCCATGGATGGTCTTGGTACAAACTACTAGTTTGTAGTTTCTGCAGTCAGTATGTGTAATAGCACAGTACTATAGCTTTTGGTAAACATGGTGGTTAAAATGCACTGAATTGGAACAGAACTCATCATGTCTTTAACTCTAATATGCCATCTGTAGTGCAGCACAGTTCTTGATACACTATGTTTGAAGGCCAGGAGTGACTGCTTACACTGAGAATGAGTGTTCTTCTGGTGATTTGTAGCTTTAATGAATTGCTGAGTTCAGGAAATGTATCTTTTTGTATTTGAATTTCTACTAAATAGGTAAATTCCTTGTCTTTTTCTTTAATGCAAGAAACTTTCTTACTTTAACCAGTACTGTATTTGGCTCATTATAAACAGATCCCTGCTTTAATAAAAAATAAAGATATGGAAAGAAAGTAGCTTGTCCCATGTCTTCCGACTGAGTTCCAGGCCCTGATTCCTTGCTTGGCCAGTCAGAGGGCCCTGGCACTGCCCTCTCGTGGCAGGCTGGCAGCGGGGGTCCAGCTGATCTGCTGGGGCCAGCAAAGGCAGCTGTTGCCAGAGCTTCCTGGTCTGCTGCAGAATGCCAGGCTGTAAGCAGTGGCATCCTAGAGCAGGGTGAGAGGTACAGGTAAGATAACCACCCACATTAACTCCACCAAAGCTCAGGTAGGGCTTAGAGGAAAAGCTTGGTATAGTATTTTAACTCCATGATTAGAATTATGGAATGGTTTGGTTTTGAAGGGACCTTGAAGATCATCTAGTTCTAACCCTCCTGCCATGGGCAGGGACACCTTTCACTAGGCCAGGTTGCTCAGAGCTCCATCCAACCTGGCCTTAAACACTTCCAGGGGTGGGACATCCACAACTTCTCTGGACAAGCTGTTCCAGTGCCTCACTACCCTCACAGTGAAGAATTTCTTCGTAATACTTAACCTAGACCTTAGACCTACTCTCTGTCGGTTTGAAGCCATTCTCCCTTGTTCTTTCCCTAGATGCTCTTGTAAAAGGTCTCCTCCATCTTTCTTGTAGGCTCCCTTCAGGTGTGCTGGAAGGCTGCAATTAGGTCATAACGAAGCCTTCTCTTCTTCCAGGCTGAACAATTCCAATTCTCTCAGCCTTTTCTCATAGGAGAGGTGCTCTGTCCCTCTAATCAATGCGGTGGCCAGGGTTTGCAGCAGCCTAACAAGCCGTGGGGGAGGGAGGCATGTGCAGCTGGGGACATTGAGGATTAGGTAGATTCAGTAAAACTATGAGTCTACACAAAAGAATTTGTAGGTTATGGGACAGCATTCCTAGTATTTGATCTTTCACGCTGCTTATAGCCTTTCAGTCCTTCTCCCAAAGCTGACATTGCCTTAGATTTAGGTAGTTTTATACATGGACAAATAAGACCTATAGAGAAGCTGCAAGATTCTTACGTGGTGTGGTATCTGAGCTAACCTTCATTACTTGCTAAAAATCTCAACAGTCAAAGAAACCAAAGCAAAGAGGAAGAGAAAGCTGATTGTGGACAGTGTGAAAGAACTGGATAGCAAGACTATTCGAGCCCAATTAAGTGACTACTCTGATATTGTTACTACTTTGGATTTGGCACCGCCTACTAAGAAACTGATGATGTGGAAAGAAACTGGTGGAGTTGAAAAGCTTTTCTCTCTGCCTGCACAGCCTTTGTGGAATAACAGGCTACTGAAGGTAATGTTTTTGTGCAGGTTCATTTTTAAATGGACTGTTTCAGGACTGTGCCTCACAGATAGTAAACATCAGCATATGAATAGTGATATGGTAATATTCATAATTGGAAAAAAAACCACATTAAAACAAGATAACTATTTTAAGCATTGGTGTTACCAGTTACAGAAATAAGTTGGGTTTTTTTTAATATTAGTACTGTTGGAGAAGAGCTTAAAAAATAAGAAAGTAATATAGGCCAAAATTAGCTGACCTGAAATGAAATTGAAGGACACTGAGAACTGCAATAGTGAATAATGTAATCTTTCCTCTATAGCTCTTCACTCGCTGTCTTACACCACTGGTACCAGAAGACCTGAGAAAGAGGAGGAAAGGTGGAGAAGCTGACAACCTTGATGAGTTCCTTAAAGATTTTGAAAACCCAGAAGTTCCCAGAGAGGAGCAGCAGCATCAACAGCAGCAACGAGATGTCATTGGTTTGTGTCTTGTTAAAAGATGCTCTGCTTCCCTCAGAGCTTATTTTTCTCTTTTGTTTGTGCTTTATATTAAGTCATCAAAGATTATGAATGGAGCAAAGAGCTTTGTAATGGTTGTTTAGCTCGATGTACAGTCTGTGACCGAAGATAACTTACTTTTGCTAGAAATAGTGGGGGCTTAGGAGTTGTTTGAACCAGTGGATTAAATGTGTATTGGATTGGGTTGTATGCACATCTGTGCCAATTCTGTTTAAGTCATTGCAAAAGCCGTGCAGGCTGTTAAGAGTTCTCAATTCTAAATTAATAGCAGATCAGACTTTGGTATAGTTTCTAATTACATTCTTAAGTATCTAAACCAAGGTTTGTTGTGGAATATAGATGAACCTATTCTGGAAGAACCAAGCCGTTTACAGGAGTCGATGATGGAGGGCAGCAGAACCAACCTGGACGAATCTGTTATGCCGCCCCCACCACCTCAGACAGGTGTGAAACGCAAACTGCAGCAAGTAGAGCCGGAGCCAGTGCTACCCGTGAGTAAGATTTCACTGGTTTTTATGGGGAATGAGAAGTGGGTGGTGTCTTTGATCAGGAAATGACAGATTTGAGGCTCTAGCTTTCTGTGGTCCTGTGAGATTCGCTTGAGTAGTATCAGAACATTTGCCCTGGGGTAGTCACTGGTGTTTTTCTGAAGTGAAAAGCTTACTGAAACATTTAAAATGCAGGTAGGATAAAGAAATGACACTATTTCCTCCAGAAAAAGTCTTCAAGGAATTAAGTGTATTGTTTTCAAAGCTATCAAATTCTGCTTGGCAAGTGTATATGAACACTTTGCACTGAAGCAAGGATTGTGCTAGCTGCACAAACTTCCTTTTTAAGACAGTCCTATTGTTTCAGGCTTAAGGCTTCAAAGAAAGACTCTGATTGCCTGGAGATATTTCCTAGCTGAGCCATGAGTAGACTTGGAAACTAGATGTGATGCAGTGTGAAAGGAAACAATATTTTGAAGGGAAAGGAAGGAAAAGGGCAAAATGAACGGTGTATTCTTTTTCTGAATGCTTGTCTGGTGAGCCCTGGTTTATCCTGTCTCATATCTGTGCATTTTTAACCTCACTTTTCACGTTCTTTGGCCAGCAGGTTGTTTGCTATAGAATGAGACTGTTAGATGTTACATTATCTTATTAAAAAGGGTGGCAGCTGCTTGGCCACGTCATGGGGTGAAATTGGCATCAATGTGCCAGCATAATTGGGAGGGTGAGTGTATTGGGAATTCTCCGATCACACCAGCAGGTCAGGCCTCTGAAAACAAACCTGTGTAGTGTTACCTGCTGTATGACCAAGTCGGAAGTTGGGTAGTCATTTTAGAGTATGTGCAGAAACAGTTTCCGGTGTCAGTCTAACTTTGCTGGCAAACTCTTAACTGTGTATAGATTCACAAAGAGAGTACTGTATATTAATTTTATTAAAACTGACTACATAAATCCTGTTAAACTACTTTTCTGGGGTTTTCTCTTGATATAAATATTTTCCAAGAATGATAATTGAGCACCAAAGTCACTCATAGATTTTAGGAAACTTTGCAAGATACCTGTGTTTTAATTCTTTCACATTTACATCACTGAGAATTTTGATATTTTGAAGATGTCTTATTCTATTGAGTTAGTGTGTTCATGTAGCATTGCATCTGGTTATTTAGGATTTTAAATTTGAATGTGCCAATCCAAGAAATGGGATCAGCAGTTTGGATGGTGGACTAAGTGAAGTTATTGGAAAGCCTTTTTTCTTATAGAGGTATCATAATTTCTAGTTTGAGTAGAATCTAAAGGATTAAAAATACATCTATGGATAGCAAAACAAAATGCTTTTTGGTTTTTAAAAAAGAAAAAGTCAGACAAATGGCTAAGATTTAGATATTTGAATTTTATAAAACTGGTCAGTTGCATCATTGTTGTATTGTAAAAGCACTGACAGAATTCTGCTTTGGTTTATCTGTATTGTGTACTTCTACAGCATCCACCGTCACAACAGCTGGAAATGCCACCTGTAGAAATGCCTCCAGAGGAGCCCCAGAACATCTGCCAGCTAATACCAGAGCTAGAACTTCTGCCAGAAAAAGAGAAGGAGAAAGAAAAGGAGAAAGAGGAGGAGGAAGAAGAAGAGGTGAGAACTCTGTATAGGAAGAGTTTCTGCGTTTCCCAGAAGTGTTTGACTGTGGGTTCAGTAAATGGCATAAGAAAAATCTTTAGTCTATCCTTGGGAAATAATAGCCTTTGGAAATATAAATTCTTAAATTATTTCATGACCATTTTATAATATTTATGTTATTTCATATTATGAATTGTACATACATTCTGTCTTGAATTAGAGGGTTCTCCTCGCACGTGGCTGGATTAAACCACTCTATATATTTATGCTGCCTTGTACAAGAAGTTTTGAACTTGATGTTGTTGTTGTTCATTTTAAAGAGCTTGTGCTGCCTTATGAAAGTAGTTTTTTGCAAAAATACCAGCCACGTCCTAAAATGTGATAACTTGTCTCTTAGCTACAATATTTAATATTCTGTGATTGTCAAGATCAAACTTCACTGATTCCTTTTATTTTACACCTGCTTGCAGGAGGAAGACGGCACAGGGGGTGATCAGGATCAAGAAGAAAGGAGATGGAACAAGAGGACTCAACAAATGCTCCATGGACTTCAGGTACACACGATCATTTGCTTTCTCTTGAAGTAACTTCCGAGTGTGCCCACTGGTGCTTTCGACCTGAGTTAAAAAGTTAAGAAAGAGCTGTCTTTGCAGTAGATGTTACAGCTTAAAGTATCAGTTACGTCTTAGAGGGGGGAAAATGCATGTAGTTGATTAAATCTATATAAAATAATTAAAATTAAATCTATATTCATGTAATTGTCATTTTTTTCCATTTGAAGTAAAATTTTTTGCTTAGGTGTTTTTCAACCTTTATGGCCACATTTGGTGTGCAAGTAAGACTCCCAGAAATTTAAATTTTAAAGTTACTGTGTTTGATTGTGTTTTAATGAAACCATAGCACCTCTGAGTTTGTGCTATGTGGCCCTAGGCAAACTCCATCAAGGTGTAGGTCTGAAACCATTTTACAGGATGGTTACTCCTGGCTATGCTAGTTGGTAAAATTCCATGCCATGAGAAGCTGAATCTCTAAAAAGTGTGGGAATCTGACCTTGTCTAATTTCCAGGATGTGGCTTCAGTCTTCACAGACTCCATCTGTAGGATGGATTCTTGCTTGCTGGAACTCAAGAGCTTTTTTCTGATACGATGTGAGCGCTTGAACTGAAGCACAAACCACTATTCATTTGCCTATAGGCCTCTGTGTGTCCTTCACATGTTCTTGGACTACCTTTGCCTTTCAACCAAGTTTGTAGCTCCTATCCCTTTATTCCCTTGAACATTTTGGCAATTCCTGAGATTCTGCAGTCACTGAAGTGCTTAATTTCATCACTGTTAGCTGGGTTTTTTTTCCAAAGTCATCCTTTCTTTTTTTGTGAAATTTATAGGCTCCATATTTCCTTATAAAAGATCGCTGTTTCTATTTTGTCTCTGAACTTCCAGTATGGTGCCTTAGGGGGAATGGAGTGGGAGAATGCCACTGAGGTTTAGTAGTAGTGTGTATTCTATTAAGTTTCTCAAAATTAAGATATAATCAGAGAAAAGCTTTACATTTCTAGAAAATGTTAGTAGAATTCTGTCATAGGAATTACTTGCTTATATCTTCAAACAACCTTAATTTCAAACTCCTAAATAGCCCTTATGATACTTTAATACACTTAAATTTAGTTCAGGTTACATTATAAACTAATGTGATTTAAGTCAGTTCTTTTGCACCGCTGCAGGAATACTGGTAGTTTAAGTAGGACTGCTTTAAACAAAAAGCCCTGGTCATCGGCACAGCCCCACACAGCCACTCACTCACTGCCTTCTGCTGGGATGGGGGAAAGAATCAGAAGGGTAAAAGCAAGAAAACTCATGGGTTTAGATAAAGATAGTTTAATAGGTAAAGTGAAAACAGAGCATGCACACAAAGCTTCCCAACAGCAGGCAGATGTTTCCAGGGAAGCAGGGCTTCACTGCAGGTAATAGTGACAGGGAATACAAATGCCACAATCCCAAATGCTCACACACTGCCCTTTTCCTCCCCCCAGCTTTATGTGCTGAGCATGTAGCGTGGATTATCCTTTTGGCCAGCTGGGGTCAGCTGTGCTGGCTGTGTCCCCTCCCAGCTCCTTGTGCACCCCCAGCCTCCTTGCTCTAAAACATAGCACCACATGAGCTGCTGTGAAGAAAATTATCTCTGTCCCAGCCCAAACCAGTACAACTGTAGCTTAAAAATAATATCTAAACTATACAGATGTTGATTTGGTAGTGTTGTGTAATGTTTCCTCTCTAAATGTTTCATCACAATTTCTGAAAAGAGCTTCAGAATTCTCTTTGGACCACGTCTAGCTTTTTCAACTCTTTCTTCCTTGTACCCAAAAGAGCATCAGTCTGGGTGGCTGAAACATTAGGTCTGCAGTGAGATTCAAAGTTGAGATCTGATTAATATAAAGTAATTTGGTTTGGCCAGCCCAATATCTTTTAATCTAGTCGATATTCCAGAGCAGATTCTGTTTTAAATGGATGATGTCAGTTGTTGTCCTAGCCAGAAAAAATATGTATTTTCATAAATTTTTTTTAGTTTATTATTGCCAAGATTTTGTGAAAATGTAAGCAGCTTTGTGCGCTTAGTTTCAGAGAAACAGAGGAGTTTTAGAAAGAAACAGACTTTCACCTTGGGAAAGTTACACATTTTTTAAAGAACATAAGCTCTTGAAATTTTTTTTTATTATTTTTGCAGTTACTCTTATTTTGAGAAATAAAGCCTGATTTTTTTTTTCTCCTATTAAAAAGAATTGTCCTGTATTAAAATAAGACTGGTTAGTTATTGCTGCAAAAAGAAAATTATCTGCTGTACTACAGTGTTTCTAGAATAAGTTTGGCAGATTCAAGAGTGATTTTTCACCCATCTCTGGGAAGCCTACTTGGTTTCATTTAGATAAGATCTATATAGAAGTTTTCATGTACATGTTGTAATGTGCCCATCCAATGTCAGATTCTTCTGAATCTCTCACAGTGTCATGGGGTTGACAAAAAACCAGAATCTTACCAAGAGATGTTGTTTCTGTGTAGTTCTCTAATTTGTGTCAATGTGTTTTTCAGAGAGCTCTTGCTAAGACTGGAGCAGAATCCATCAGTTTGCTTGAGCTGTGCAGAAATACAAATAGAAAACAAGCAGCTGCAAAATTCTACAGTTTCCTGGTACTGAAAAAGCAACAAGCTATAGAGCTGACACAGGAGGAGCCCTACAGCGACATCATTGCAACACCTGGTCCCAGGTTTCATATTATCTGAATGGTTACGTAGAGCAGAGCTAGTGCTCATCTCACTAGTGTGTACGTGTATTGCCCTGTCTGTAGGGCCCACAAGACCATTGCAGAAAATTTAGATTTTATTGTCTGTATAAAGTCCTTGGTTTTCTTCTGGGGTTATTTTGGGGTTTGTATTTTAACTCTACCACTCAAATTTTTAGTGAAACTGCTGGGGTGGGTGACTTGACTTCCAGCTGCAGAAACCAGACAGCTCAAGCGCCCAGATAAAGATTGTTTTAACACCTCAGAGCAGATGTGTGCAATACTGGTGCATGTGATGTTGAGTATCAATGAAAATGTCTTACAGTAATTTGACTAGTTGATTCAATACATATTTTTAACCTATACAAGTAAACCTGAATGGCCAACCTTTTGTCTGATTAAAAACTTTGCCAAACTCATCTGAAATGTTCAGCCTGCTTCTCGTAGTAGTGGGTTTTTTTCCCCTTCTCTAGATCTTTGTGCATACCTTGGGTCTCTTAAAGCTGCCAGTATGAAAGGTGGTGCCTGATATGTCAGCTTGCTGTGTCACTGCATTTTTGCAGTCAGATTTTTGTAGCCCTTGATGCTAAGGGGAATCGAGTGTCTGTGGAAGGCACTTCCTCCACGTGATGCATGAAAGGACAGAACATATTAAGCATTTTAGACAAAACATTCCTTTTCACTTACCACATCATTATGGTCCACTGCTGATAATGGCTAATTACTGTTAATAAGTGACAAATGAAAACTAGTCATTTCATTTAAACTTTTAAGATATCATAATGGTTTAGGTTTGTTAGAGCTGTATATAAACTCCAGACTTTTTAAAACAGACTTCTAGATTGTAAATTATCTGATTTCTTTATTAAGCAGGCATACGAAGATAAGAATTAAGAAAAGTTGCTGAGTTCAGATACCAGTTGTACCAAAAGGGCAACAAACTTTGAATACAGAGTACAAATGGGCACTATTCCACTTAATCATGTAGTACATTAATGGCTCTTAGTGTATATTTATGGTTTTAGTATAAATTTGTTCTGATAATTTACACTCCTGTGTTCAAAACATTTTACCAGTTTTTCAAAAGAAGTTCCATTTGATTTTAATTCTAAAGAATGAAGCTTTACTGTTAGACCAGGTAGCACCAAATATTATGTGAATATGTTGATTATGGAGAGACCTGTCTTAACTTTTTTTAGGGCAAAATTGTTCACACTGAAGGTTCTGGTTTTAATGTTGGCACTTTTGTGAAATAATTTTGGGACTCTGAAATTTCAGTGTATACTCAACTGTAAAATTATGTGAATGTTTGAAAACTCTGAGACTACATGATGACCGTGGTTTAATAATCCTTGAAAAAATTAATTGTATAAAGTTACTGCAGCTTTATTTTCAACATGATGTGCCTGTAAAACCATAATTTTCCCCTTTGTAAAAAGAGACATTGTAGATAACTTGAATGTTTAATTATAGAGAAGGTCATTAGTTTCTTGTTACACATTTTTAGTCTGGTTTTGTTGCTTTTCAAGGTTAATATTCTTGAAAATAGTTGATGCTGTTATGTATAACTTTTCTAATAAAAGTTGTGTTATAAGCTGTTATGTGTTAGCTCTGTATCTTGTTTGAACACCTTCCATTGATTTAGGAGGAGCTGAGCACTTACGGGTTGGATATTTTGGTGTTAGAAGTGGACGTGTAAGGATTTAGCTCTTTGAGAGATATAAAGCTTGAATATGTAAATAGATTTCTTGGCATTAGGAAGGGTTATTCTACTGGCCATACTGTGCTTTTGTTCAAGCATTCTGTGGTAGGAATGTCTGTGGAAAAACAGGAGAGACTGCGTGTAAAATGTGATTCATCTCCATGCCTGTCCCTTCTGAATGCCAGAACATATCCAACTTGAATTTTTTTAGCTCTGCTCTCCCCTTGCTTCTGGAATTGCCTCTGCATGTGGGTCTGTCAGTGCCTCTGAAGTTATGTGCTCCTGGTGGATCCAGACACTTGGATCCAAGCCTATGGATGCAGAGCATCTCCCATGGAGTCACATGGTTACCTGCAGAACTTATACGGAGGCCGAGGCAATGAATTCTGATCGACAGGGACTCTCTTGGGAAGGTGAAGAGCCAGCCTGGATCCAGTGAGCTTAGTCTGGGCTCCTCACAAAAGTGATTGTACTGCTTTTGGGGGACCTGTGGAAGCAGCCGGGCCCATCCCGTGGGATGCCGGCTGGCCTGGCTGAGCCAGCCCTCGTGTGTGTGTAGGTACAACTTGCCTGCACTGGAAAATAGCTACTTGCATTCCTTTGGTTCAAGCTTGGTAAGTGACAGAAGTATGGGGACTTGGGCACTCATACTAGAATGAAAGGTACCTCTTCTGCCTTTTCTTCTATCAAAAATCTAGTACATTTGTATCATCAGTTTTGCTCTGTTACACCACTGTGATCAACACTCATGACAAGTTGAATTTGCACGAACGTGTGTGCCTGATGACAGTATAATCTGGGGCACTGAATGCAAGCTCTGCTTTATCATATACAGGATTTGTTACTAGTTCTGACCATGGCCTGCAAGTAGTACTGACAGGCTTACATTTCTTGGAAAGGAGACTTTGTGGTAATACACTGATCAGCTGCTGACTAAGGTCTAAGGATTGGTTATAGAGCATTTGTGCTCTGTATTTCCCTTCTCTGTTACAGACACAGATGAGATGCAGAAAGGCTCTCTGTTACACAGCATTCTTTGCCCTATGACTGCTGTTGTTTGGGTTTTTTTTAAAGAAGTACTCCAATATCTTTGTAAAGAAGTACAGCATCTGCATTTTATTGTAGTTCCTCCTCAAACAAGTGTCTAAATGGTTTTGAAGGAATTAGCCACAGCATTCACTTAGTTTTTACTAGATAGGAAGCCATTTTCAGTTCAGTGAGTAACATCCAGTTTTCAGAAAGCTGTCGTGAGGGATTTAGATTTGATAACATTACTGTAAAATGTGTTCCTCACTGCTTTCCCACTCAGGCTGGACTGTCTCTAGTGTGTTCAGCTTTAGTGTTGCACTGCAGCAGTGAGGGGAAGGAACTACTTTAAATGCTTCTCTGTGCTCCATCTTCCCATTGGTAGCGTGTTTGTTCTGTCTGCAAAGCTTAACTGTTCACAGCAGGGGTACTGTGAATGCCCTGCTTCCCAAATTACTGCTCCTTGGTGGGTAAAAAGGAAAACAGTTCATGAATCTGAGGAAATACTCCTTCAAGGAGATTGAGTCGTTGAATGAATTTGTGCCCTGTGTGTCTGACCGCCTTGAAGACATATTGCTCCAGCTCTCCCTTAAGAGAGCTCTGTTCTTACTTTAACTGGGGTTGAAGGGAAGAAGTCAGGCTGGTGATATTATCTACAGCTGGAGGTTAAATAGTACTCTGTTTCTGGGAAGGGCATGAGTAGAGGACTCTTCTAATTCACAAAATTTACCTTTAGTCAATAGTTTTAGCTATCGTGGGAACTCACACTTCATGATTTTAAAACAACTTGTTAAGCAACTGACCTGGCAGCTGTTGTGTGTGACTTTACTGCAGGGCCTTTGTTGGAGGCTCAGATAAATAGTGCTGTGGATATTGAGCTGAGCCCGTGATTTTCAGGCACAAGATTGCCTTTTCTGCTTTGGTCTTTCCATCTGACGTCCCACACCAGCAAATAAAGGAAGTCAAATTTCAAAGGGTTATTCTTCACTCTGTATTGTCATCCCTCTGCTACACCTGAGTGTGTGGGGGGGTACTTAACATCCCTTGTGGGGGAGTGGGATTCGGATAAGTTTTTCTGTTTCTAAAGCTCTCAAGTGCAACATCTTACAAATTCTTACTTGTGCAACATCTTTCCTCAAGGAGTTGCATTCATCTTTGTGCTTTTTCAAATATTTTTCTTCTGTAAGACCTCCAAGGAGTGGCTGGGCTATATACTGTGAAATTCTACAACACAAACATAGAAAAGCTGAAGGACCAAGAAGTAGGTTGTCCCAACACACAAGGAAGAAGTGGCAGTTATATGCATTTCTTGCTGACCTCTAAATGATAATCCATGTGAGGAGACAAGAACAGGAGGTAGAGGAAGGGATGATTTCCCCTGGTTATTGTCACAGGAGCTGGTTTTACTTTCTTTTTTAGTTTAGAACACCTTCATGCAGAATCAAAAAAGTATACAAAAAGTCAGCTAGGAGAGAATATTCATATTAGTCAAACACTAATGTTAATGTTGTGTTATAAGTAGAATGAAGTGCCAGAAACTTTCTGGGAGAACACGCCCTCCAATTCCATTTGGCTGTAGCTATTCCCCAGCAGCCAGGAAGAACACAACAGGTGGTTTGGTTGTCCCAAGCTGGGTCTCTACATGTTCTCCCTCCCCCAGACCCCCTGCTTTTCTTGTTTGCCCAACTTTTGTTTTCAGTAAAAACATTAAACATCATATCACAGCCTAAAACTAATTGAGGATTATGTTGTTGACCTTTAATTATCATGGATGTTTATAAATGTCATCTGACATTGATCATGAATACATGTGATGAGAAACAGAGCTGCTCACGACACTTGACATCCTTCTGGACCAGGTGGGGGTTTAAAGTGCTTTCCATGCAAGGATTCCTCTCTAAACTAAACCCTTTTGCTACTTTTTTGAATACTTTTCCCTTCCCTGCCTTGCAGTGCCCAGGTAGTGCTGGCAATTATTTGTACAATTTAGTTTTCTAGGTTTGAGGACAGGGGGAACTGATTCAGGGTAAAACCCACCAAAAGAAACCTATTTTTCTCCAGCTGGATCAACTCCTACATCCTGCACACC
Organism: Myiotriccus ornatus; assembly: GCA_036023395.1. Classification (NCBI taxonomy): domain Eukaryota; kingdom Metazoa; phylum Chordata; class Aves; order Passeriformes; family Tyrannidae; genus Myiotriccus; species Myiotriccus ornatus. The sequence goes on along the minus strand of JAYRBT010000082.1, from coordinate 138,055,130 downwards.
GGGCAGCCATACAGAAATTTGTTCCAGCACAACACAAGAAGCACCAGGCAGGAGAATAGAGAAGGGAAGGAGTAAGCATTGCTTTCTTGGATGGCTGTCCAATTTTGTGTGTGTGTTAAATCAGTCTAAGAAAATTATTCACAGCATTGCTGTTTGAATTCAGGTGTCCCAGGCCTGGCTACAACTGGTGTATTCGCATGTTCATTGTCAACTTGCACACCACTATTAATACTCTGCTTTTCCAAGGCAGAAGTAGAAAGTTCTCCCTCAAATCAGGTATTTCTGCGACAGAGCTCAAGTCCAGCCTCTGCCAGCAGATGTGTCTGCACTATTTTTCTGTTCATTTTGTGAAAGGTAATATATCCAGTCCTCATATAACTGGAGAGTAAGCCAGAATTAGAGTCAACGTGCACTTCATCGGCAGCTTGTACCACACATCTCACTGGATTGCTAACTCTGAAACGTAGAGATCGGAATGCCATGAGCCATTTCACTGCTGAGCATTTTTTCAAGAAAAGCTCAGCTAAATTTGTCTTTGTACAAATTAATCGGCTTCTCATATTCCTTGACTACGGGACTAATCTCCAAAACAAAAGAAATGCTGATGTTTAAGGAATAAGAAACCACAGTCAATGTTGTGAGAAAAAATAGAAAGAGAAGCAGCTTAGTACGTGGATTTCAAGCCCAAATTTGGTGCTTAGGAATGTTTCTCTGATTGGTGAAATAAGTGATGAGAGACCCTGAAAATAAACTAATTTTGCACTTTGTAATTACATGAATGCAAGTTTGTACCTAGTCTTGATGATGCTGAGGGAGGCAGTAATGAGCCAGAAAAGGCCCAAAAAGATTTGTTATGGTGGCAGCTACTTAGCAACACAAGCTGCAGGTTTTCCTTGATCATGTGTCAAGACTGAACTAAGCGCAAAAGAGACTGGTGCTTCCAGTGCAAAATTTCATCTTCACATCTGTGAGAAGCAGTTCCAGTTCATTAATTGTGGCAGGCTGCTCCCCGGGGTGTGACTTGGGGCTGGGATCCCTGGGATCTCTCACCTTCAGCACCGAGCCTGTGGAATTACAGGGAGGCTTTGTGCAAAGCTGATATGAAATAGGTTTAAAACCAAGCCCAAGAAGAGCGGTCCCGCCACGTGCAAGAGGAATCATCCTCACATCAGCTGCAAAGCCACCCCTGTCTCTCTTGTGCTGTTCCCTGGGCAGGGTGACATGACCATCAGAGCGTTGCAGGTTTTGTTGATGACCACGGACTTGCTTTTGGTGAGGCACAACAGAGCAAGCAGCTCAGTTCCTGGTGCACACAGCCGTGGAGGAAGGTTTCAGTGCAGCTTGGTCACCCAGAGCTGTTCCCCGGAGGGCAGAGGCAGGTTGCTCTCAACAGGCAGAGCTGGGAAGGAGGACAAGGAGCCTTCCCCAGAGGGCAGTGTTAGGTCTAGCTAGAGGGGTGAACATACAGCCTTGCATAAAATTATTTTGCAGTTATGGCAGTTTATTCTTATGACTTAGTCCCTGGAGGTGCTGAAGATAAGACTGGATGTGCCACTTGGTGTCATGATCTAGTTGACATGATAGTGTTTGGTTATAGGTATATGTACTCATTCTGCACTGTGAAACAAAGCACACCCTTACCTCATATGCAAAATAAGGCATCACGAGTGGAAAATCACAATCAAAACATGCTTACCATACTGGAAGGAAAGACGAGACTACTCTTACTCTCTAGATTTTCATGGTTTCATGCCCTTGTTTCTTAAGTGTGGTACTTCTATTTTTGTATTAATGTGTGTGGTTTTAATTAACAACTAAACAACAGTAATTTTTTGAACTGACACTTTCCTGCTTATTGTAACAGGAGCTGAGCTGCAAAATGCCTGGGTACATGGCGATGCGGTACATGTATCTAACTGTGAAGAAAAGGGGCACATGGTACTGACAGTTGTGCCTGGCTGAAGGAGGCAGCACTGTGTGAGAAGGGTACTGCAGCTGTGGGATTCCTGTAGTGTAGCAACTGCCTTACACACCATTTCTGAGTACACAGAGAGAAAGCTTGGCCTGAGTGTTCTTCTGCCCGAAGGGAAGGTGGATGCTGCTATGCAGTGGCCCCAGTTCTGGTACTCAGCTGTGAGCTGCCAAGAGTTCCCTGGCAGCCTGGGACTCGGGGTTTGCCTGCTCCACAGAGGCCAACATTTTCCTCAGGGAGGCACTGTGCAAGAACGCACGGAGGACACTCCTCTCTGAACGGCACTTGAGAAGCATCCTGGACTACAAAGTTCCACTCTTCTTCCTGACAGAGGAGTTGAAGATGACTGAGCTGTGTGCCCTGACATCCCACTCCTGCACCTTGTCACCTCACACACATCACAGCTGCAGAGGAAAGCCACTACTCTGTAACCCAGCACAGCACAACCTGCCAATGGCAGAGGTGAGAAGCAGGGTGGAGGGAGCATCTCTCTCATCAGGAGTCTCACAGTTTTGACAGAGTCCCTGCACCCAAGTCACTGATGCTCAATCAGTCTTCATCACTTGGGAAAGGCTTAGACAAGAGCATCAGGAAAAGGGTACCAGTATAGTTACTTTCAAGCAAAACTCAAGCTGGGTTAACCTGAATGTCACACAAGTGTGAGTAATGGATGCTCATCCATGACTCTTTTCTGCCTACTCCAACAGAGAGGTACCAAGTTAGCACCACGTTTTAAATCCAATGACGTAACTTAAAACATTACAGTAAATTTGGGTCTGACATTCAAAGCAAAAAAAAAACCAAACAACTGTTTTAAGGTCATTGGACAAGCCTGCTACAAAAAACTGTATACTATTTGAAAGCTTCAGCTTCTAATTAATGCTGTTCAAAATAATTCTGTTCCAAACACAGGATAAAGAAATCCAGTTTAACCAAAAGGTACAAGTTAGCTATGAGGCACTACTTTTTTGATTTCAGAACCCATAATTTGGTAAATCATCACCACAACAGAGAGTTTGCGCATGTTTGAAACACACTCTCCCATAACTAGCTTCTAGATCCCAGTTAAATGTAGTAGAAACAGCTAAAATAGTTCCTTACAGACTGTAGTTTCTCTCTGATTTTTTCCTTCAATCAATTAAATTAGATCTTCTTTTTCAAGATTAGGGTTTAGAAGCATGATAAAGACTGGTAGGCATGAGTTCTTGATGAAAGCCATGTAAGTGTGGGCAAAAGTCCAAGAAAAGGAGATTTAAGGCAGTTAATTTCCTGGTGACTGAAGGATGTGTGTGAGGTCATATGCATTTATCTTCCATTGTGACTCCATATTTCCTTCTGGAAATAGAAGGAAAGTTGTCTTCATGGCATTTCTGCACTGGTATTTTAAGTTTAGAAGACCTCACGGTAAAAAGGATAAAGAATCTAAGCAACCCATGGAAGAATCTTAAATTCTTGAAATATTTAAAGTACTATGAGGTGGAAACAGCCCACAGAAAAATGTCATCACCTCTCTACTACCAACCTAAATATCTTTCTGCGCCACCACTGAGGACTGAGCTAACCCACTCCCTCCGTGTCTAAATTGGTCTCACAGAGCCAGAAAACTATCTTCAGAAAAACTCTGTCCCAGAAATCACATTCCTGAATATCCTTTTTGTGAGTCTACAACTATAGTCATTTGGCTCTCAGTTATTTTTCTCCAGCGTTGGCGATTTGTTGTTTCTCTCAAATGTTCATCTGGCTCTGTTTTACTTAATCGTAGTGTCTCCCAAAGGTCTGCACTAATGAGTTTCTGCATTCATACCATATGCTTTCTTTCCCATGGAGAAGTTTTGTTGCACAGAAAACAGATTTTGAGACTCTTTCTATTCCCTTTCTCTTCTGTCTTCAAATCTGAAAGGTCTTCTAGGCAAAAGAGGCTTCTTGGGTCCCTTCAACCTGCTAGATAGAATCAGACCACATCTAAGCAACGCTCCCACTTAGACACGTGACAAAACTTCAGAACTGGCTGTCCAGTTCCTTCTTGACGTGGATTTATGTTAACTCGTTTTTTTGTAGTCTTCATTTGAAATCCCAGAGGCCAAGGTCATCCACACACTCAAAAAGTGTTGGCAACCGTGACAGGAGACACCAATTTCCTCTTGAAGGAGCTGTGCTTTCTCAGGGTGGTGTTTACAGCCAGGCAGACAGGGGAGGACTGCTTCTGAGCGAGGAGAGGTTTTCAGAAGGTTTAGGAGGCTTGAGGAAGCTGGAAGGTCAGCACCAGAGCACAAACTTTCCAGGAAAGACCAGGCCAGCTGCCCTGGAGGTAATCACAGCTAGACTGTTGATAAAGACAACCCAAAAGACCTAAATATCCCAGACAGAGAATATAAAATCTCATTTAAAATTATCCAGGTAAGACACAACAGGGAATGTTCTTTACAGGGAAATCCATGGAGGACTATTAATGGGGAGACCAGTGATGACTGGCATTCCTTAGGGGGGAATTTGTTGTCACCAAAGATGTTGTCACCATCTTTTTTTGATGACGTGGACAGTGAGATCCAGTGCACCAAGCTGTATAGTGCAGTCAACATGCTGGAGGGAGGGAATGCCATCCAGAGGGACCTGGACAGGCTTGAGAGATGGGCCTCTGCAAACCTCATTGTGGTGGGGTCTCGAACGAGATGATCTTTTAGGTCCCTTCCAATCCAAACCATTCTACAACCCTGTGATTCTATGATTCCCATCATTTATGGCAATTTCTCTTTCTCCATGCCCATAAATTCCCATTCCAGATCACTTCTGCCACAGATTTGCTATTCACAGTAATGCTTAGCTTAGTGAAGCATCACAATTCCAGTTCCAGTAGCCAAAAAGAACTCTCCTGCATTTTCCGTACATAAATCACTTTGTCTCTGGTTTTTTCTTGTAGAGTCAATGGAAGCAGTGTTTCAAATGACATTCCAATTTTCCTGATTGTCCATCAAGTTGAAAGCATACAAGAGTGTTCTTTGCTCATCTGGTTCCATCTAGCCCTGATCTCTGGTACAAAGCACTATCTGGTGGTTGGAATGCAGGGACATGGAAGAACCTGGTGCTTTTGGTCCTAAGAGCAGCAGGTAGGAAAATGTCTCACTCCAATATGGCTGTGGCAGGAAACCTTCTGGGCAGGGAGCCTTTTATGCACTTTCCACGTGTGAAGTACAGGAAGATGTTTGCTGACCTGAAGGATGGAGGCAAGGACAGTGACACTGATGTACACTGGGGCTGGGAGGATTGTATAGAGGAGGTTATATTGGAGAGCACTGGGATCATATAGCAGAACAGATTTGTTTAAAATAATATTGGGGAGGAATAACAATTTTCCTACAGTGAAGAAGAGATTTTTTTTTTTTAGTGGTACTAGATTAAAAACAGCATCACTCCCTGATATGCTTCAGAATTACATTATTTTCCCTTTTGGAGGCTGTCATTTCTCAACCTGTTTGTTACTGGAGACTCAGGAAGGGCTGATGTGCTTTGTCACTATCCCAGAGCAGCATCCAGGACAGCCAACCTCCTCAGCAGTGGTGCCAGCTACAGCCCATCTCAGAGTTGTGCTGGACCTACCTTTGCATCCCTTCATGGCACTGAGATGGATATCTCAGACCCTCTTGGTGATGAGAGTCCTGTCTGGGTAAGAGACTCTCCACAGCTGAAGTTCCCTTGTGATGTCCTGCCCTCTCTGCTTTGCAAGTCCACTGGCAAGTGAGTAGAACATTAACACCGGAGGATGGCATTTTTCTCTGAGACATTAACTAACTCTCAGGCAATGGAATCAAATCTTGGCTGATTATCTAGGCACTGCCAGAAGAGCAGAAGACAAAACTCTGCTTAGGTCTCCAAGGCACCAGTTCCAGTTTGTCTGCTGAAGTTACTGCTGCTACAGTATTTTACAGCATTTGAGATTTTTGCCAGGGTGTTTTTCATACATATTTTTTTCAGTAAGAATGGATTTTCAAGTTGTCTAGTTTAATTTTCTTTTCCTGTTTTCACAGACACTTCCCAGTGTTCAGGATGCTTTAATGTAAACACTGGGCTCACCTAGAGGATATTCCCTGGTAAACTGACTAGACAAGCTCAGACTTTTCATACGATGGTCAGATCTCTTGAAGCAGTCCAAAGTATGCTGCATTAATGTATGGGAAGAAACTTAATCTACTTTTATATCCATTTTCAATAAACCACAATTTTCTCCAAAACCTCTGCCTAAAACCTTTGCCTCCCAACTTGAAATATGTTTCTGAAAGTAATAAAATTTTCAATTACACCAGTAAAGTAGGTATTAACATTTATTTCTCTGAGCATCAGAACTTCCCATCCCTCAAGAGGTGTCTTCCGTGTATCTCTGCAAACTTGATGAATGAAGTACAATAAATTCAACTGATGTTCCACCTTCATAGCAGGGTTATTATAAAACAGGGAAAAGAATGATCCTACAGTAAGTGGAATCAGAAAAAATCTCCTTGTGCTCTTAGTATACTGAGAAATTTCTGGTGAAAATTAGGACAAGGTGTTTCACTGCTGTATGTGCACATAACTGTAAGGGCAGCTTGACATATGCTTCACTCATTTAGAGAAAATATCCCTGGGATAGATGACCCAACTGCACAAAAATAACAGCCTGGTGATAAATTTAATGTGCAGCTTTGACCTACTGTCTAATACTCCATCTCCTCAGTACTTTCTCATTTCCCAGCCCCCTCAGCTGTGGCTCTGTCGTCCTCCATTTCTTTTTCTTTTTCTTTTTCTTTTTCTTTTTCTTTTTCTTTTTCTTTTTCTTTT
>JAYRBT010000082.1:138018821-138048249 GCA_036023395.1 Myiotriccus ornatus | reverse complement strand
CTTTTTCTTTTTCTTTTTCTTTTTCTTTTTCTTTTTCTTTTTCTTCTTCTTTTTCTTTTTCTTTTTCTTTTTCTTTTCCTTTTCCTTTTCCTTTTCCTTTTCCTTTTCCTTTATTACATTCAAACTACAGGACAAATAGTTCGTTTTCTTTGTCCAGTTGTGCAGATTCCACCACTCTAGGCCAAAGGCAGGTGAAAGTCTACCCAGTACTAGTGGAAACTTTGCTACAGGGACAAAAAAGTCACTCTGGAAAGTGTGGCATTTTGTCTCATGAAGAAAACAGCGCTGAAATGCCAGTGCTGTTGAAGTGAGAGGAAATCTCCCCCTCGATTTCAGCTAACTGGTGCCTTGGTCCTGGAGTTTGGGACCAAGGAGCTGCATGTCGTGAGGAGACACTTGAAGGTCCTGGCCAGAAACATGGTGATCATGTCCCATGGGAGCTGATGCTGTGTCACTGCTCACTCTCACCACCAGTGCTGTAACAAACAGAAATGGTGCTGTGCAAAGATGGTCTTCATTGACTCATGGGAAGATGTAACCCTTGCAACCAAGCACTGTGGTCACCCCAGAGGACTGTGCTGGGCTGGTGTCGGCCACTCCTTCACTCTCTCCTTATTCCTTACTCTGAGAGAACACAAATAACATTCAAACATTATTATTATGAGGTCACTGGCCAATTTGTTTAACCATTTTGATTATCTTACGTGCTGTCCTTTTTGCTTTAGCTGACGGAGGAGGAGGGAGTCCAGGCAGGGGCCTCCTCATCTGACCCACACCCACACCTACTGGAGAAAGGAACACAGAAAAACATCTCTTTCTCCTGAAATACAAACCTAGTGAACAGTACAAATTCTAAATTACAATTAAAGCTATAGTCCAGAGAAGGAAGATTATCCCTTAATTTTTTGCAAGTTGGACGAGACAGAAGAAAGTGATTGTGGTTCTTGGGTTTTAAAAAGGACAGAACAAATTGCCTGTCACAGTCAGAAGCCACTTGCTCTCTGATGGGAGTCAGGCAGAGGATTAGCCACTGGGTGAATATCATGGTTCAACACTGACCAATAGTTTGTTATTTTCTTTTCCTCTTTTGTTGTCCTACTGTAGCTGCTGTCTGCCTGTTGTCTCCATGCCCAGTTGAATGTCCATGGTGTGGTGAAAGCAGGCAAAGGGAGCACATGCTGTAATAGGAGTCTGTCCTCTAATCCTGCACTTCAGATTTCTTCTAGTCAGCCTGTCCTGCTCAACAGGTACATTGAAAAACTCATGTGAGTAACGTAATGGCTGCTGTCAAAGAGCAGGAAATTGGATGAGATGTTTGTTCCTTCCTTAAAATAACCTCAGACAAAACCGCACCTTCCTTGGACCATGCTTCCATCCAGGTATGCAGTAACCTAGGGGTGGTGCAGGTCTCTGATGATTCTTCCCATACTTGATCAGAAACAAAACAAAAATGCTCTTGATGCTAAACTAAGTTACCCTGATGTACAGACACCTGATCTGTGTAGTGGTCAGTCTGGTGACTTCTTCCTTAAAGAAGGTTCCCAGATCCCTGGCATATCTTGTCCTACTCAAACCTGCAGACACCCAGCCCTGATGACTGTTGAAAGCAGGGTACCAAACCAAATAGACCCTGGTTTTCGTCTCCTGCTCTTAAAAACCTTTTGCTTTTTTGAAACCCATCCTGCCTGTCTCTTCCTACCAAGCTCCAACAGTGGATCCTGTTTTCTAGCAGCAATCCAGGGCTGGCACAGCACTCATATCTGATGGAAATGGCAGTTTCATTACTCCTAAGATGATTTGCTCAGTGTGAAATGGGTGTACTTGGCACAGAAAGATGTATAGCAGATATCACAGACTGAAGCAAAGGGTTTGGGGATACCTCATGCTTACTAAGAGGCATGGCCAGAAAAAGAGCCACCCCATTCCCCTCTAAAATGCCCCTCTATGTGCCCGTAACAAAGACAGGCAGCCTGAATTGTGATAGTAGTTGGAAATGTTTTAAATTCCATTTTCAGGTCACATCTAGCAGGCAGGCAGGCTGTCATCAGCTCTGATTTTGCCATTTCATTTTCACTCACTCTCATTTATGTGGAAAGATCCTGGAGTGCCCTGGGCTGTGATCTGCTCATTTCTATTTTTGGCTGTCTCCTTTCTGAAGGAAGGTGATTTCTCACATGTGGTTGTTTTCCAATTATCACTTGTTGAGACATACCCCCTGGTTATATTACAAAGAGAATCAGGTGGCAAGTACATATTTACAAGTCTTTATTCTAAGGCACAGGAATACCTTATTGATCTGAGCTTTGAACGGAAGCTGTGGATATTCTTGGAAATCGTGTTTCTTCTGGGTGAGTTGACCCAGCCTCTTACTCTTCTCTGAGAGATAAAATAAAGTATCATCTAATTTACTTGTGTGTATATGTGAATAGTCCATTGTACAAGATCTGAAATAACCAAGTGTCTCCCACAGCATGCTCTGAAGTTTCCACTGTATATGATATGAAACAGGCTTTTTTTCCCCAGTTACTGTTCACCCACTTCTCACCAAGCTGTTACACAGCTTCTTCCTTCATTTAAAAAGCTTAATCTTTTTGGTGCATAATATTACTTTGTAAAGCACTTTATCAGGAAAAGCATGGATTTGTGGAGGGATGAGTGGGTGAGCTAGCAGTGCTGTGGCCTTTCTGTTTGCTCTGTCCCACTCACAAGATGCACAGGATTACCTTTGAGCTCTCTCAGCAGCGTAAGTTTGAAAGCCGGAAAAAGGATGATGATAAATGAAATATTTACATTAGTAGGGAGCAGATGGGCTCATTTTCCATCAAAAATTAGCTCAATTATTGACACCATTAAAATAACACCTCAAATACAGGAGAAAAAACTCATCAAGGAGGCTGGGCGTGGACAAGAAGTTGGGAGGGAACACAGCTGAGACAGCTGACCCCAAACAACCAAAGGGATATTCCCTGCCATATGGTGTCATTGTCTGTGTATAAAGCTGGGGGAAGAAGAAGGAAGGGGAGGGGGGGATATTCAGAATGATGACATTTGTCTTCTCAAGTCACCACTAAGCATGATGGAGCCCTGCCTTCCTGGGGAGGGCTGAGCACCTGCCTGCCCATGGGAAGTGGTGAATCAATTCCTTGCTTTGCTTTGCTTGTGTCATGGCTTTTGCTTGCCTATTAAACTGTCTTTGTCTCAACCCATGAGATTTCTCACTTTTACCCTTCTGCTTCTTTCACCCATCCCACCAGGAGAGGAACGAGCAAGTGGCTGTGTGTGGCTGAGTTGACAGATGGGGTTAAACCATGACACTTCCCCATCATCCACCGTCCCAGCAGAGTCACAGGGCGGGTCTCAGGAGTTCTCCAGTGCACCCCAGCTGCAACAAAAGGACCAGCAGGGTTTTGTTTGGAGCAGCCTTGTAATCAGTTGAGGCTCCCTTCTGTGTGAACGTGCAGCTCAGTGAAACCTCCAGTCACTGATTTTCCTCCATTCTGGGAGCTCCCAGAAGTGACAAAAAGTCCCAGCAAGAGCTGCTGAGAAGACAAGATCTGTTTTGTTGATGCTGTGGATATTTCACAGCTCATAACCTTCGATTTTTTTGGCAGCCACCTTTTCCTTTGCACCGCTGTGGTCAGCAGTTGTCTTTTCTTCTTGGAACTTGAATGAATTTGACATATTTCTGTAGTTGCTGTTACTTTAGTGAATAGTTTATCCCAAGGTCTTTACACCAGCAGTTTTCCTCTTCCAGTTGTTTGCTCACACCTGACAGAATGATTTCATTAGACCAGCTTCAAGCTCATAGAAGTCAATGGCCCAGTTTCTTTTAGAGGTCGTTGAGACACGGTTCATTTTCTTGCTTGTAGCTTTGGAGGCAAATTGAGATGCATCAACCTGCTGGTAATTTCTGCTTTTTCTCACCCATGTTTTCATTTAGAGACATTCTACTCTTTCTAGATAGACAATACACCTTTTATCCCCCTTCTTTCTCTGCATTCTTTGATTCAGAAAGTCGCACTGGGGAACCAGCTCATAGAGCTTTTCATCTACAAGCACATGTATTCAGCCTATGGTGAGTTGTTTTGACTCTGGTTCAGATAAAAAAGAGTACCAGATGTAAATACAACAATTGTAGGGCCAGGGACACTGAAGGAGAAAACCAGCATCTTTCTGAGCATGCCAGAAGGATGCACACAGTAAGTGTAGGAGCCCCTGTCTAAAATATGAACTCCACAGGTCTGGACTGTGCAACATTACTTTGTACTTGGACACCTGGTCTTGGAGATTTCTGCGAGTAACAGTGAACAGAAGGAGTGCTGAGCAAGAAACAAAAGGTACAATCACACTGCAAAAATCATGGGCAACAAATTGAAAAGTTCAGTAATAGCACCATATAGCTGGGATGGAAAATGCCCTAAAAACATATGATTGCTCTCTGCAGAGGCTTGCAGTTGAAATTTCTATCCACTAAGAGGCCTATTTCCTTATCAAATGTGACAGAAGGCAGAGCAGACTGTAGTGTTCTGTACAAATATGAACTATGGCCATTATTTAAAGCCACCCTACTGAATAGTCTGGAAATTCATTTAGCAGTGAGAACAGTTATTTTGTCCATGCCTAAGTCATATTTTTGAACCTTTTCTACCTGTCAGTCATTAAGTTAGAAATAATTATGAGATCGAATAGCATGTTAAGAGAAAAGTGAGTAGTATGAGGAAAAAAAGGTCATTTTCCTCTATTCAGCTTCATTTTCCATGTTCCTTTCTGTGCCATTCTCACCCCCTATGAGGGATTCATACTAATGTGAAGGAAAAATCAAATGGCCTGGAAATACTTTATTCTGATAGTGCACTCCTGATCCATGGAGCTGTCTGACAGAATAAACTGGTGTGGTGGATTTTATTGAAATGGCGTTTATTGAAAAGAATAAGCAAGGGAGTTCATTTTTAAGGCAGCAAGGGTAAATTTGCTACAATTTTCCAAAGTTAATTAAAAATGGAACAATCCTTTGAGTGCATCAGTGTTCCTATTAATAATAAATCAATAAACCAATGGGTTCAAATCATGGAATCAGTAAATTAATGCAGTGAGTAATCAAACTGGAGCCTGAGGTTGGCAATGAAAGGAATTACTTTGTACTAGTCCCGTTTCCAGCTCTCACAAGAGGAAGGAACAGAATTCAAGGAAAAGGCAGCTCCCTTTCGAATCTGGCTGCGGGCTGTAGTAGCCTAACCAGCACATGAAACTATTTAGTCAGTGAAGAATCATTTTGGTTTCAGGACCATGCCAAAGAGACATTTCAATCCCACCCTGTTTCACTCTGAGGAACTGCAATTTCCTGAGAGAGTTCTCAGAGGTTCCTCTCTAACATGGCCTTTTCGTGCTGAGCTGCTGCCAGTGGTTTCGGGTTAACTGTTCTCTCGAAATACCAACAAAAGCTAGAAACTTCCCAAAGAAGATTAAAAACACCTTCCATGAGATGCAAAATAAATGGTACAAAGAGGACCCACTGCCCCTAGGATAGCTGCTCTTTTCCCTCCCAAGGCACTTCTTCACATCAGAAAATTGCCAGGCACTCCTCTTCTGAGCCGGCTGCCCTGTGGAGAGGCTGTTCCAGCACAAAGCTAAACGTGTCCTGTAGTGATGACTCCAGATGAGTGGAAGTGGAAGGGTTACCTGAGATTAGACACTTCTCCTTTGTTTATGACTCTGAATTTGCTATTCCAGAATAAAATGTCTATCAAATTGTTTGTGGCACCTAGAAAGCCTCTCATGTGAATGTCACAATACATCCTCCCTCCAGACCTTCTGGATTAAGTGATCCTATACGGACCACCCTCCCTGCCATCCCTGCCCTCTATGCCTACCGATCAGTCAAATTAGTGACAAAACTTCAGAGGAGTTTGAAATAATGGCTTTATTTTATTGTTTGTTTAATTTGAAGTCCCTTTAAAACTCAAACTGTCTTATTTCTCAGAAGAGAGATCTAAGCCTCCTTGCTGTGCCTGTGACATTCTTGCTGCCCTGTCTTCATCCTGGCAATTTCAGGAGGCTATACTCTGTAAAACCAAATGCCATGTTATTTTCCAAATATTTCATTCATTTTCTTGTCAATACTGAGTATTCACGAAACAGTGAACTTGGAGATGTTGTGGAAACTGGGGAGATTTATTTAGTTCAGGCTCCACTGATGAAGTTTTGAGAGCCAAATTTTTAAAAATGCTTGGAGATCCTGACAGACGGCTTGCAGGATTTTTAGTAGTATCTTCACAGCTGATTTGTAAGATTTTGAGTTTCTAACTCTCACTCAGATCAGTGCCTTCAGAAATCAGGTGTAATGCCAAATTGCACCTGAGGGGTGGTGGGTGCTTTGAGCAAGTGTAAAATTGTCCTATTCATTTATCTATGTTTAAAACACCCCTGTTACTTAAATACCTGTCACTGTGGAAAGTGCTCAAGTAGGTATCTTTTCCTATGTTTATCCATTCTGGTGTATTGCTTCAGTTAGGAAGGTGGCCATCAGATGAACACACTCTTTAAGAATGGACTAGGATATTATGATAAGCACAAACGAGGAAGCCAAAATGCTCTAATTCTATCCCTCAAATATAAAGTGGAAAAGATATTTCTGCCTTTGTTTTCTTGTGTATAACGTAGGGTAAGGAACAGTTCCCTGCCCAATGTCCATTGGCACAGGCTATTACACAAGACAGAGGGTCAAATCCTGGTCAGGGTGGGTCCAAAACCTGATGTAGTACTATCAGCATAATTCCTATCCAGGCACAGTGAAGTTCTCTGTGGTCACTGGATCACACTGAACAGTCAGAATAACCAGATGACTGCTTCCAGCTGAAATCACTGTTATGGTACAAAGACTGGTGTTCAGCCTGCTGCACACAAACACATCACATCTGGCAGAGCAGCTAAGGCTGTGCCACCACTGAGTAACTCTAGAGGGCTGGGTGGGCCACGATATCCCTGCCATAGACTTCTATGGCAGAAGGGGAAAACATACGGGCAGGTTTTGCTGGATTTGACATATATTTAATGAATTGGAAAAAATGCATGGTAAATTCATTAAGACTTTTCCGTGGGGGTCTCTAACAAGAGTCCCCTAGCCGGGATTTGAAGGACTTGAAACAAGATGTAGAAGTTTTCCCCTTGGATGAGGCCCAGATAACATACTGGAAAGATAAATGCACACTTCTCTCCTCATCGTCTTTCATTCTTTGTAAAACGTTTAGGCTTAGATCTTCCCTGGAGATAAACTGGCACGGATTCACTCATTGCAGGAGGACTGCAATAATTTACAAAGGGCCTGTGCATTTTAAATCACAACACTTATGGCAGAAAGAGAAGGAATATTGCAAACCACAGTCTCTCCTGAAGGACCAGGCCCTGGTCCCCGCCTTGCTGCTCTCCCTGACCCCACTCTAAAGCCAGGCTCCGCGGAGAGTCTCTCTCTTGTCCACCCGCACCTGGTGTGACCAGGGCACAGGGGCTGCAGCCAGCACAGCTCAGTGCCCATCGTGTCCCACCGAGGCCAAGCTGGCGTGGCAGGCTTCCTGTGGAGCAGCGCCCTGGGGTCCCCACACTGGCTCTGCAGCCATCTCTGGGCTCCCCAGGGAGCTCAGGATGCCTCACACCCTCCCACAGCACAGCCAGAGTCCAGGGCCCTGCATCCAGCCCGGCATCACCAACCCCCCAGCCTCCCACCGGATCCTTTGCAGACCCCCGGGTTTCCACTCAGTGTCCCTCTGCAGTAATTAATGCCGAGGGCCACATGCTGATTCCGCAGAGCCCATTAATCACTTTTGCTGAGGCACAGGGACTGTTTGTACAGAGTTTGCAGAGATTATCGCCTTGGCTCCGGGATTTGTCACGCTGCATTACAAATGGTGCTTTAGTGAGCTCCTTAGGTCCCAGTGGGCCATAACCTGTCTGAGGCAAAGGCAAATATTGTGAAGCAGCAGCGATTTCCCAAGAAGGGGCTTATCTGTTCCAGATTGCTTGATGGTATAAATAGGATTTCGATATGTGAATGCAATTATTTCCTCAAGGGTTACATTTGATAATGGCACTGAAATTAATCTTCAGTCACAGAAATAACACTGGCTGTTTCAGGGAGTTCAAGTAAAAGCCTGTAGAGATATCCACTATCCCATCAAAAATATTGCTTTATTTTCCCTTTTGATAGAATTATATTATTATTATTGTAACCTGCTGAGATTTCTTTTTTGAAGATGTTCTAACTAGGATTAATTCATTAGTAACCAAAGGAAAGGGCACAGCAACCACAAAACAGCTGAGCCTCATGCACCGACCAGCATGAGTGGGAGGTTGAGCCAGTGCTCCCAGCTTTCAGATCCATTCTCCCATCCAAAACTCAGTAGAAGGGTGAACCAAGATGGGGCACCCTCAGATGTGCCATGCAAGTGGTGCTTACCACTAGGCAGATGAGTAGAATACCAAGAGAAATTTATCCAGGAACCAAGACACACCATTTTGGCCCAATCATGAAAAAAAGATGCCAAGAAATCCTTTAGGAAAAAAAAAAAAAGTGAAATCAGGGCATTAGCCTTCTTCTTCACCATAATGGTACCAGATATATTTGTGGCAGAGGTAAGCTTGTGCTTAACTGGAGGGTAGCTAAGAAAACCTTAATCAAATGTGGTTTTAAAAAAGCATACATGAACTAAAAGTTTTGTTATTTAGAAGTTTGGTAATTATGTATTTTGAGCAATCCTACCACCTGCAGCTTGAGTCGGCGAGCTACTTCAGAGAGTTCTGGAAGGCACAAGTGAACAGATGGCATGTTTGTGACACCATCAGGTAGTGGGCAGTGAATATTAGTAAACTGGCAAGTACCCACCAAAAATTGTTCCAAAGCACATAATTAAATATGTTATAAATAACAACAACAGCAACAACTAATAAAGAGAAATAAAATTCAATAGTTGAAGAGGAAAGAATGTGGGGAGGAACCAAGATTTTTTCAGATGAATTATAGGACCTTATTTCTTATCTTTTCCGAGTCCATTACACAGAGAGACCAATTAAAAATCTAATAAATTAAACACCCCTGAAATATCCTATGTAATTGAAGCAATTAGTCTACCATTTTGATACTGTCAAGCATATGTATTAACAATGTTCTAGTTCTCACTAGCACTAAGAAGTAAATACAGACTTGAAAACAAATCTTCTGGACATCACAAAAGGACAAATAGATGGAAGAAAATTCCACTGACTGGCATAAAGCAATGATTTGTATGAATGCCATATCCCCATTTTAATTTTACTATCTTCATCTCAGAAGCTTGGCAGGCCTGCCTAGCACTGATCTTTGTGCAAATCTATCTCTGACTCAAGCTTGACACAAATGGTGTTGTTTGTGTTTAGGGCAGCAATAAATCTGCCTTCTTTTCTACTCAATGCAAAAAGAAATACTGCAATTCTGTGGGCATTCTGACGATGATGTAAAACTCCTTTTTTAAAAACATCCAGGTTAATTAATACAAAAAAATCTAATGTGAACAGGCTGAACATATTCTGAACGGCAAAGGAGGCAAAGCCTACAAGTGGGATAAAAATACAGACATAGGACTTGGGGGAAGATTCTGGCTATAGACATGCAGTCATGTAGCCTTTGAGGACTGCAAGAACCTTGCGAGCACATGCAGAGGCAATCGAGAGGGCTAAGGCTCAGCTAGACCGGAAATTGGCCAAAGATGTCAAGAAGAACAAAAAATGGGTCTTTGGACACATAAGCGATAAGCAGAAGCACGGGCAAGATACAGGACCATTGCTAAACATGGCAGGGAAACTAGTGCCGGGCCACTGTCTGTAACACCTGAAACGTTGTGGAGATCATGGGTGAGACCAGTAGCAGGCCCCATGATGCTGAACATCTTCATAAATGATCTGGATGATGGGATTGAAAGCAGTCTCATCAAGTTTGTTGATGACACCTGAGTGGGTGGTGACGTGGACATGTCAGAAGGGAGAGACATCTTACAGAGAGACGTGGACAGGCTGGAACAGCAAGAACTGTATGAAGTTTAACAAGTACAAGGTCCTGCACCTGGGACAACATAACAATGGGCCCAGAACAGGCTATAAAGATGGATCAGAGTGCTGGAGAACCTGCCCTGTGAGGGAAGACTGAAGGAGTTAGGTCTTTTCTCCCTGGAGAAGGCTCAGGGAGACCTTAACACTGTATTCCAGTATTTAAAGGGTGGCTACAAAGAGGACAGAGACTGTCTCTTCACAAAGAGTCACATAGAGAAGATAAGGGGCAACAGGAACAAGTGTCACTGGCAGAGGTTTCATGTCAACACAAAAAAAAAAAAAGATATTTTTTACAGTAAGAACAAATCATTCAGTGTGACAGTCTCCTCATGGACGTGATGGAGTCCTCATCACTGGAGGTCTCCAAAATGTGATTGAACAGGATGCTAGATAATCTCACTTAGGCTCCCTGACATGTGAAAGGTTGGACCAAATGATCTTTCAAGGTCCCTTCCAACCTGGGCTGTTTCATGATTCTACCATTTTCAAATTATCATTTACATCTTAATTTTAGGGTACAAGGATACCATCATAAGCCTAGTGTGTGGCTGACTTTTATTTAGGATTTACTGTGTGTTGGGCGAAGCTGGGCTCTTCCAAAAATATCAGCACAGTAGCCAGTTGTCTTTTGAACGCTGTTGTCTCGCTGTCTAGTGGTGCCAATCCGTGGAGAGCTTAGGAGCTCAGGGAAATGTGTATACTATTATTCCACAGGCAAGAAGCCAACACACGTTCAAGAGCAATGGCATTCAGGTCAAGCAGGGAGTCTGTGGCAAACAAAAAGCTGAATGAAGAGTTCCTGCCCTGCAACTTTTCTCACAAGACTTTTCCTGTTCATGATCTTCCATGAAGAACATCCATCAGAATGCAGGGACATTCTGAAGCTCTACGCTGAAATCTGCTTTCCTGTTAGGTGCTGCTCTTTGTGATGCAGAAGACACTTCAGCTTGGAAAAGAGACGAATGAGGAGAAATATCACAGATGTCTTTGCAGTCATGAGCGGCATGGGAAGCATGACTAAGGAATGACTGCTTAAACTTTCACCCATTACAGGGGCCAGCGTGCAGGTAGCACATTCAAAACTGATACATGAAAGTATTTTTCATGTGTTCAAGTTGTGCAGCTCCTTACCACAGAAAATTAGAGGCTTAAAGTTTACATGGTTTCAAGGAGAGACTGGACAAATTAGTGAAAGAGAGATTCATTGTCTACTGTTAAAAAATATATTTTTCTGGGGTCAGGAACTCCCTAAGAAATTGTCAGAAAGTTGGAAAGTCATTTGGGGAAGCACCAAAAAGATGTTTTGTCAATTTTCATAATACTCCTAAGGAACAGCTTTCAGCAGCTATTGGAGGAGTGATGTTGGGTGATTTTTGGACCACCTCAGAAGAGCCCTGCTTGTATTCTTGGGAGCTGAAAGAGAGGTCAGGGTGGAAAGAGGGAGCCAGGAATTCTAGAAAAGTGCTCTCTTAATTTTTTCTGAAAACCTGCTTGTGGAAATGGGTGCCAATTCACAGAGTGAAAAATTTCCTCAGTGTTTCTCCAAGACAGTCTGAAAAAGTAACTGTCCTGAAGAGTCAAATCAGTAGCATCTTTGGCCCCAGAGGAATTAACATGGCAAAATGATCATTCTGGATCAACTAGAAGTCGAGACTGCAACAAGAAACTTTTGAGGTTCCCTACTGAGCTCCTGGAAGGAAATTGGACTTTAAAAAAACCCCATACCATGCTCTGGGTCATGGTATCCACAGCCAGAACTGCTGGCTATCCCAGACTGTTGCTGTGAGTACACGCAGGAGCAATTAACTGCATGGATTCACCCTATCAATAATGGCATGAGTCGGTTGCTCCTGGATGTAATATCTGTGTGCTGGGCAGTGAGCCACGTGCAGTGTTAGGCAAGCTCTACAGCAGAATGATTTGGCTGCAAACCTGCTAGTGCTGCAAAGTGTGTGATATTGAAAAACCATAAAGACACAGAGTATTTGTCATCATGAGACCTACATTCTGCAGGAACTCTTGGGCTATCAACACGGGATCTGTGAGTGGTGTAGTCAGTCCACCTCCTTGTTTTAAAAAGGCAGAAACTGACTCACAAAGAACAATGAGGTTTTGTTAAGGGAATTGGAATGACTTTTTTTTAAATTTGCTTATGGTTTATTATTTTGTTCCCTACTCTCCTTGACTGCTGAGCCATTTCTGGTTCACCTTTTGCTGCTGACCAATTCTTTCCTCCAGTTAACACTCAGAAACTCTTATATATATTTTTCTTTCTTCCTTGATTTCTTTAAATCCCAGTGACTACTGTCTGTTTTCTTCCTTACAGCTCTTGACTCTGGGTAGTTTTTAATTGGACCCTTGTTAACAGCTTCATTGTTTCCCTGTATCCATACACAGAGCACAGCTGCATGCTCTCCCTCTCAACCGCAGGAGAAGAAATCAGAAAATAAAGTCCCCCTGAGAAAGCCCAGCCTGTCTCTTCCACAACAAGCTGTAGCAACTTTTACAAAATGACTGCCTCTGTGGGCAGACAGCTGAGCTCTCTGAGACAAATCTGGGGCTCATAGTGCACAGACATAATAATTATCAGAAATACATCACAAGCCCCTCTCCTGGAATTAGTTAGGCCATTCCTAAATCACAAGGTGCAGTTTCTCTCTCACTCCTGATTCTCTGGGTACAAAAACTTTTGCTTTCCGTCATTCTCCCTCTGAACACTGCAATCTTTCTCCCTTAAATTGTAAATGATAACACCTGCTGGGGCTCTTATTTGTTCATTTCCGTATCTCCGGCTGCTCCCTGTGTGAGATATTACGCCCACACAGAGGTATGAAATATACAGTAGCTGCTCGTGAAACTTCTATCTGAAAGATGCAATGAGTATAAATCACGGTTTTGTTCCGATGTTCTTCATCTTGTCTCTGACAGAACATGTTCAAGAAACTGCAGGAACACTCTGAAGCTGATGCAGAAGTCATTCACTGTGTACCAGTGTAGCTGAAAACAAATGAGCAGAACTGCTCTGGACATCCTATTTTCTTTTCCCCACCAGGATTTATTTATTCTTCAAGTCATACCATATTCATATTTACTTTGATGATTCATAAACATCCCAGGTTCCAGAAGCTTCTAATTAACTCGTCTATTTAGTGTCATTAACAGATGCTCAGGGAGTGATTTATTGTACAATACCGGATCACACCAACATACAAATCCAGCCAGTTGAATTGGCAGGCAGTGTAGATAAATATCTTCTGCTGCTAGTAGATGAGACTCTGTCCTAAATTCAGCATTAATGCCCTGCAGACTATGGCTGACATATTGTTTTCTTCTTCTATCACTCTGTACATGTAGCATACATAGTACTCTACAACACTGGTTATTTCCCTCTCTTTTAAAAGAAAGATTTAGTGAGGTACTGACTAGGATTTGGGGTATATATTTATGCTGAGAAAAGAGGAAATCAATAGCCCCCAAGAAGTTTTTGTTCATGCTTGTTTTAATTTACTTCTGACTTTCTGTAGTTTCAAAACTGAAACCAGTCCCTCTGACACCCTATAGCAAAATGATCCCAAACTTCATTTGAAAAGTTATATTTGAAACCCTGTCTATACTATAGTTGTGGCCACAACTCCAGATTATTTACTGCTAAATAAGGCAGTGGCTTTTTGGGCAAAACATGGAGCAAATACCTAGAACAGCAAAGTTAGCTCCTCAGGTACTTCCACAGTGGTGTTTTCCATAGGCCTAGGGATGCTCCCAGTGACTCGCACCCCTGAATTACTAGAGGGACTCGTCATGGTTTATAGCCTGGGCCAGCTAAACCTCACCAAACCCTGGCAGACAGAGGCAGCACAGCCTGAGAGCATCCCCAGGGGGCCGTTCGAGGCAGCAGCACTGGTGGTGTGTGCTTCGAGCAGAGCCCAGCCCGGGCAGAGCCAGCCCGTCCGGCTGGGCTCGGGCTCACAGGCAGCTCCGAGCGTTGCTGATTTCATGGTATAAATACAGACAGTCACTTTGGCCTGTGTGGGCTTTTTTTCTTCTTTGTATTTTCAAATGATAACAAAACGCGGTCTGACTGCTTGTTGCCTGGGCAGGAGCTCTCTCCCAAAGATGACGGAGAAGTTATTTACCTTCCTGGAGGAGAGCTGCAGCTATGCAGACAAATTTTACAGCCTTTCTCTTAAGAGCTCACTCCCTTTACAATCCAGTTCTTCCCAATGGCAACACCATGACTCAGTTTGCGCTAACAAAATGCTAAGGAAACATAGATAAATACTGTTTTTAAAATCCTTAAGGTGGGAGTCATTAGATGACTGTGAAAATACTCTTTTTTTTTTTTCAGGAATTAGGTTTTTGTCTGTCTATAAGTGGATTTAAGCTTTATGTTGTAACTACAGTGAAAGGGATTACTGCAAATAATTAAGGTGTTTTCCTCTCTATTTTTAAAAACAGTATTTTTAGTAAGGTCACTGGGTTTTAATATACTTTTGACTCACAATGAGATTTTGATGCTGAACTATCTATCTGCTCCAAGCTTTACTTACAGCAGTGATGTCTGTGGGTGGGTTTGGGGAGGGGGAAGAATTACAAGCAATATTTACAGGAGAATGAGAAGTAAAACTACATTAACATGGGACTGGTGCCCAAATGAGTGAAGGGGAAAGGACTATGACAGCTTGAGAAAGGCAATATACATTAAACAAATATGCTGCAGTAAGATATTTTTAGGAGTTACTAAATTTCTCCTCAGGACTCACTTTGGCTTCTGTCTCTCACAGTCCATTCCCAAGATGCATGTGGTCTTGTATGGAAAGGTAAAGGCACAGTCCAGTACTAACGGCCACGTTGGGAAGAACAGCTTGGACTGGGGCTACAGCAGCAGCGTCCTGTGTTCCCTCCTGTGCTGGCCAGAGGGATACACTGCAGATTCTAGGGAATGACCCTGCAGTTTCTGCTAAGACTGGCTAACTCCCATCACTCAAGCTGGTTTCTCAAACTCCATGGAACCGCTGTCCATATAATTTGAAAGGCCAACAGGAAGCATCACACAGTACAGCTGTGCACTCCAGATGTTTAAGAATGTGCACAGACAATGTGCAGAAAAACTACCTTGCAAACATATGATACAGAGCTGAGGAATTGTTCAGGGCATGTGGCTTAAACTCATGTAGATGAAGAAACGGAAAGCTTTCCTTTAAAGAACTATATCTTGGTTTAGAAGAAGTGCACTCAGAAAAGTTAAAAATCTGGTCAGTGATGACCTGGAATACTGTGAGAGCACACCTGTGCCACAGCATGTGATATAGTGCATACCTCTCTATTATGTCATCTCAATCATTCACTTCTGACTTAATGCCACCAAACATGTAAATAGGCATAGGAAGCAATAGCTACTAAATTAAACTGGGTACTTGAAACAGATTTGGAAACTTCTTCCTTGTGATGCTTTAGGCTGGAACAATTTTCTTCACTGTAGCTGTAGTTTTGGATTTGTGCTGAAAACAGTGTCAGGATGTTTTTGTTGTCACTGAGAAGTGCTTACACAGGGTCAAGGCCTTTTCTGCCTCTCATCCCACCACCAAGTAGGCTGGGGGTGCACGAGGAGTTGGGAGGCGACAAAGCTGGGACAGCTGATCCCAGCTGACCCAAGGGATATTTCCAGACCATATGGCATCATGCTCAGCATATAAAGCTGGGGAAGAAGGTGGGAGGACATTCAGAGTCCTGACAGTGTTTGTCTTCCCAGGTCACCATTACACAATGGAGCCCTGCTTTCCTGGGGATGGCTGAACACTTGCCTGCCCATGGGAAGTTGTGAATGAATTCCTTGTTTTGCCTTGCTTTGTGTGTGGCTTTTCCTTTCCCTATTAAACTCTCTTTATCACAACTCACAAGTTCTCTTACTTTTACTCTCCCGATTCTCTCTACCTCAATGTAGGGGCAGTTGAGAAAGTGGCTATGTGGGGCTGAGCTGCCGGCTGGGGTTAAACCACGACTCTCCTCCAACCCAGTTCTGTTCATAACCTTACAGAACAGTGAAACAAGCAGCAGAGCCTGAGTCCCATCACCGTCAGCTGCCCCGTATTTCAGGACCCCTGCACTGCTGTGCTATATTGTGACAGTATTAGGTGTTAGCAAGCACTTTGATTCAGCACTTTCACATTGTATTCTTCCTATTTAAAAATTAAGAATAAATTAGAGATGAAATAGACAGATCAGAGATGCTGTTATATTGTCAGAAATATCAACACAATTGCACCTCTGGGATCTTCTTAATAAATGAAGATCAAGAACAGACATATAGGTCCACATGGCATTTACAGAGTAATTCAGTTTGGATGTGACTTCTGAAGGCATCTGGTCACTTTGTAAGAGTTAACTTTTGTATTCAAACAATAAGGATAAATAAGCCGTTGTGTTATTTTAGGTCAATTTCATATTCTCTAACAGACTAATTGTCAAAACTAGTCTTAATAAGAACAGCAACCTTGATTTAGAAAGAAGTCTAATGTCCCACCAAAATCCATATGGAAGCCAAGAAGCATTTCTAAAAAATTGCTACATATCATGTGAATTCTGACAGCAACCAAGATGCTGGAGAGAATAATGAAACATGAGGGTTCCTGAATATTTTGTCACAAACCCAGTTACTAAATAACAGAATAAATTATTAGGACAATCCCGCAAATGTCAAGATACAGTAATAAGCAGACCACCTAATAAAAATAAGTTTTAATATTAACAACTCAATTTCACATGACTGCATAAAAATCTTTCTTTTTGCAAAGTTCAAACACTGTTCAAGCCCTGTGTTGTTTACATAGATGGGCTTATTCTCCTTCATTCTTCTGCACTGCCGGCACGGCTTCTGCTTTAACTCTATTTCGCTTTCTTTTTCTTCGTTTCTTCTTTTGAGCAGAAGGTTCTTGACCCTCCTGTGTTTTCTTCTTTTTTTTCTTCAGACAGCTCAGTGGATTGGGGCCACCTGCCCTTTTGCGTTTTCTCCTCTTTTCACCTTCTTGCTTTGCTAGTCCTTCTTTTTCTTTAAGCTCCACAATACTTTGTTTTTGGTACTCTGGAACAAGCTGGTTTGTCTGCAACTTTTGAACAAATGCCAAAGATTTAGGAGAAGGTTTGTCTAACACCATCGTGTTCTGAATAATAAAGAGGAGAGGAACACCAGGCTTCTTTTTCACTTTGTTTGATAAGTCCTGGTCCTGCAAAATTAAATACTTTAGTCAACATTTTGGGATTAAATTATATTTGCAATTCAAATGCACCTACTTTTAATACAACACTATGAAGATAAATTACATTATGAAAAAGATAAGAAACTTAATCTAGCAGATTTACACTGCAGTGCCTTTCACAGCAATTTAAATTTCAATTTCTCTCCTAATTAGCTGTACTTCTGATGGAAAATTTATCCACATTTCCTTTTTACCTTCATGTATATGCACACATACATTTTTTGAGGAAGAAGTCCCAGTTCACTGGTATGCAGACCACCACTCCACAAGAAGTAACATAACTTCTTCCACCACAAACCATCTTAAATTCTTTTATCTTATGTAACTATACAGAATTCCACTATAAACCTTTTTATATATATTGTGTATCATTTTTACATAGAGTCCCAACAACAAACCCCGGAAAAAAATGCCTTTCTCATTTGTACAGTTATTTATTCTTTAGTCCAAAATTTCTTAAAATTGAAGTTATGTGGATGTTTGACACTTAATTTCACTTTTCAGACTACTGTGAAAAGAGTTCAGAGAAGGGGATGCACACACAAGGAGTATGTAAATTAACATTCATGAGTCATTTTCTTACGTCAGTAGGTAGTATGTTTTCTACACTTTCTGCTAAACTAAGCAATATTCCTATAAGGTAAAAAAATCTAGTCATTCAAGTAAGAGAAAAGATTCCCTTGTTCATAATTAGCAAATACATTTAAGAGGGAGTAAGGTTTTACATGATTAATTCCCACAAACTACGTAAAAATCTCATATTGAGGTCAGTGGAGGCTTCCTTATCTTTAGCTATCAAAGCATCACTTGAAATGGAGTTCATGTTTCCCATGAGCTTTTACCTGTGTAGCAATAAAGAAGTGATGAGGGTTGCCATCTTCAATCATGGAAAGCAAACAGGTGGAACCACTCACAGGATCCTTGTGGTGAGAACACTTTCGAACTTCAAATCTCTGGGCAATTAATTTTGCTCCATACAGTGCTTTCCCCAGTGATTCCAGTTCTTTTATAACACATCTGAAAACCAAAAGAAACAATGATTTCTAAACGAAAAAATAAACTCACATTTTTTATAATAGCAGAAGGCTGACGTGAGTTATTTAAGAATGAGCAATGCCCAGTTGTTCAGTCTATGATTTGTAAATGGTACCCAGAAATCTGAAAGCAGTAGCCCATCTGAAGACATCAGCAAGGTTTCCTTGGTTGTAAACATGATTAACTAGTAACAACTAAGTTATATTAAATGATTTAAAAATATTTCACATCACTAAATATGCTGAGTCCTTAAAATTATGTTTGGACATTACCTAGCAGATGAACTTAACAAATAACTTTTTAACAAATAACTTTTAAAAATTTATTATTAAATTATTATTAAATTTCAACATTTAATTTATATTTAAAAATGGAAATAAAGATCTGGGGAACAACAGGCCAGCCAGTTTCACCTCTGTGCCTGGTAAGATCATGGAGTGAAGCCTCCTGGAAAATACACTAAGGCACGTGAAAAACATGGAGTTGACTTCTGACAGCCAACACCTTTTCATTAGGGATAAATTGTGAAAAATACTGTGGCCTTCTATGACAGGGTTACAGTGCTGATGGATGAGGGAAGGGCAACAGATTCAGCTACCCTAAGTGAAAGCTGGTCAAGTGACGGCAAATTTATTACATACAATGTATATAATCAAGCAAAAACAAAGCCAACTTCGACACGTACTGTGAATGCTTCACTTCCACGCCTTTCTCTAGCACATCCTTGTCCTCCCCTGAGAACAGCTACTTTGGAAACAACCCCGCACTGGCAGGCTGCAGCTCCAGCCAGGCAGTAACTCCCTCCCTGCCCAGGAGACCTCAGCTTGCCTTTGCTGTTCCCACGCGGCCAAGAGCACGCTGGGCGTGGGAGGACACCCACCCGGCCCTCCCTCGCACACCGGGGGTACCCTCGGGAAGGGCAGCCGGGTCTCCGAGCAGCTGCCCCCGCCCCGCAGGTTCCCCACAGCGCCCGCCCGTACCGCGTGGTGCAGAGCTGAGCGGCGCCGCCCAGGTACCCGGGCAGCTGCTCCCGGATCTGGATCTTGTTGCGGAGCGCGGCCTGGCAGAAGGTGCCGTCCAGCAGCACCTGGAAGGGCTCGCGGAACTGGAAGCTGTGCTTGTAGAAGCCCATGATCTTCTTGGCGTGTTTCTGCCGCGTCACCCCCATGGCGCCCGCACCGCCCGGAACGGCCGCGCCGGCCCCGGAAGCTGCGCCGGGCCCGGGCGGGGCCTCCTGTCCCTGCGGGAGAGCCGGGACCGGCCTGGGGGGCTCATCCCCGGAGAGCCGGGACCGGCCCGGCCCGGGCGGGGCTGGGGTCAGCCCGGAGAGCCGGGGCCGGCCCGGGCAGGGCTGGGGTGACCCCAGGAGAGCCGGGGCCGGCCCGGGGCAGTGATCGCGGAGCTCCCCCCCACCCGCCCAGCCCCGCACACGGGTTACCTGAGGGCTGGTTCAGTCCCCCGGTTCCGCGGTGCTGTGCTGGCTCCTGCCCTTCGCGAAGATCACAAATACACGTTTTCTTTTTTTTTTTCTTTTTTCCCCCTAATCCACTATAATGATAAAATTACAATTGTTGTCGCAGAGACTGTATTTTAATCACATATCAACCTAGAGAATCACAGAATCAATTAGGTTGGAAAAGACATCTGAGATGATGGGAGTCCAATTTATGACCGAACACCACCCTGTCAATTAGACCATGGCACCGAGTGTCACATCCAGTCTTTCCTTAAACACCTCCAGGAACGGTGACTCCACCACCTCCCTGGGCACCCCATTCCAATGTCTAATTACCCTTTCTTTGATGAAATTCCTCATAAAGTCCAAGTTAAACCTCCCCCGATGCAGCTAGAGACTATATATGTCCTCTCGCTAGTTGCCTGGAAGGCTTAGGATGTCTTAGGAATATTTTGGAAGGCTTATTCAACACCTGTTTATATTGTTTCTTTGTATTGGCTACATCAGCTTAAGCTCAATGTACACAAAATGGAAGATGAAAAGCATGTATCCTACATTTTAATACTACTTTTCCCTTTTTTATCTTTTTTTAAAAAAAAACTTTTTTCTTTTTTTCCTTTTTTTTTTTTTCAGTGACAAATAGTTTAATTTCACTGCAGTCTGGAGAAACAGCTGTCACTCAAAAAGCCATTGCACAAACTCCTCCCTTTCCAACAGAAAATATCAGCATACCAGACATCTGGCATTAGAAACCTGAACTTAATGCCCCTGTTTTACGCAGGCAAAGGAATGTGATACCTTAACACCATCAAAATGATAATTGGAAACATATGTCTTTCTATGCAGGTTTCACGGGAGACATCTTTCTGCAGGGGACAACTGTACTGCAAGAAAACACATGG
The DNA here is from genome assembly GCA_036023395.1 of Myiotriccus ornatus. NCBI lineage: Eukaryota > Metazoa > Chordata > Aves > Passeriformes > Tyrannidae > Myiotriccus > Myiotriccus ornatus. The sequence goes on along the minus strand of JAYRBT010000082.1, from coordinate 138,027,529 downwards.
CAAGTACCTGCCAGTTAGCTGTAATGAGTCAGGGTGCTCCAAGGTCATTTAAGCAAATACCCAGCTGTCATACTGGTGTTTTTGCTAGCAAATAGACATGGGAAATATGTGCCTCCAAGCAGGTTAGTTAGTACTGAGAGAAACTGAAAAATAAAGGATTTGATTACTATTCTAGAAATTCAAATCAACAGGCAATTGAGAATATTTTCCATGGGATCCGACTGTGCTGTTGATATTTTCTGCCGTTAAGTCCTTCTTTCCAGTTGTCTTCAGGGAACAGTTGCACGTGCTCATGCGTATTATGGACATACATGGATATATGCTTTATTATGAACTAAGTGATATGTTGAATTCACTATTAAACATAGTCCTAAATATAGAAGTTTATTAAACTTCAGTCCTGTGGCTGATGTGTTCCCACAGTGCTATGATGACCAAGTTCTTCCATCTAACTGCACAGTTTCATTATTTAAAATATTAGACAAAAGCACTCAGCAAGGCTCTGAAGTAAAACCGTATTAGATTAATTATTTTTTCTTCAAGTAGTGTTTTGTTTGGTTGTTTTTAGGTTTTGTATGTGTGTGTATGATGACAACTAAGTAACTACCCAAAGAGAGGCAGTTATTCCTTATTAAGAACGTTTTCTACACCTTACAGCTAGAAAGAGGAATCTGCAACGATAAGACCTGCTATTGCAGTAGGAAGATAAAAAGAGAAAACAAGTAAATGAGAGCTTGAACTAGTTTTTGAACTAAGTGCAAAATAAGATGTAATCCAGTGTAGGGTGTCAAATACCATTGTGATGAGATACTCTTTCAACCTTGTTCAACTGGTAAATATTATCATGACAGACAAGCTGTAATGTGATTGGTATGGTAAAATATGTTCAGAGGGCTTTGTAACAGGCAAAACACAACACAGATTTCTCCTTCATTGTGCAGCAGATAGCATTAATTGGATGATAAACTACTTTCAGTACCATTCTGTAAATTTTATTTCACTTCTATGTGATTCTTTAAAGTTTCTTTTCAATAAATTTTAAATGTTAAAAGTAATGTCTATAAGAGTACTATAGCAGTGCAGAGAAGTACAGTACAGAAATAGAAGTCCTGGATATCTGCTGGACAGATACAGGTCCAGGGTACAGTTCTGATCTAACAATACAGTTCATATCACTTTATCAATACTATTAATACCTTATGGGTAAATATAGAATATTTATTAAAAGAAGGTGTCACTGAAAACAAAAATGACCTTCTTTCTCTGTATCCAAAGTGGCAGGAGAGCATCATGCTGAACTTCCCAAACCTGCAAAATGGTGAGCAGGCACCCCAGGAAACCAGGCTTCACCAGTTACACTGCACACAAAATGTGCACCAGCAGAAAATTAGGTCTTTGCAGAGCAGACTATCTCTTGGCATACAAGAGTTCAGCTCTGTTTTTGAGATGCTAGGTAGTGCTGTTGTAGAATTAAATAACAAAATTGCTGTGACATGGATTACTTGAAGCGAAAACTGTTTTTTATCAAAAGAGCTTTGATGTAGGCCTAGTAACAAGGATTTCACTTAATAGCTGGCACTTGGCAAATGCTTGTAGCTTGGTGAGAAAACAGCTTCTGATTCTCCCAAACTTGTTCTGTGTCAGAGCTTTTAAATCCGAATGTGTTTCTTTTGGGCAAATGTGCTCTGTGGTTATCTGCAATAAATCTTAGCACCATGCTTAAATATGAGAAATGAACTGATTTACAAAAAAAGAAAAGGGTAGGGTTTTCAATTACAACATTTGGAAACAAAACTATAATAAACACAGTCCAGTAAAACATTGTTGGAGTTTATCTGAAAATACTTTCCTGGGTGTATTTTTTAATTCCTCTGAGGCATGTATAGGCCATAGAGGAAGATTCAGAAGCATTTATTGCTAAATTATATTTGTCAGAATGCATATTATTCATTACTGGGCCCTCCTTTCATTGCTCTGAGACTGGTCTTGAGCTTTTGAATTTTAACCTTCATCATGTACATCCATCTTTTACAGAGCCTATTTTTCTGCTATCTCAAGGGAAGGCAGCATCTGGATTTACAATAACTATGGCTGTGACAAGCTCTGTTTTTTCTTTATGGATTGGTATGATCTTAGCAGATGAGAATTTTGTGTATGACAAAGCCTTCTGCACTTTTCTGGCTCTACTGTTACTCTACTCTAGTTAGAAAATTACTTCTGGCTTAAATACCATAACTGCCCGTCACTGTATGTCTCACATTAACTGTCTTTTAAACTGTGTATCATACAAAGCACATATTCAATGTAGAAGTTGGCATACTTAGTTTCACTACATACTGGTGGCTTGCAAGGGTAAAAAATAAAATACAGCAGATATAAATGCAGGTTTTAAGTGTCTGTTTATAGCAGCACATACTTTGAGAATGCTCTGGAGAACAAAGACTTTTCAGGCAACTTCACCTTTCTTACTGGAGCTGAAAGAAATTATAGGGCTGAAAATAATCAGTGGGATTCTCAAATGTTATACCAGTTTTTCTCTCTTTTTTGACTTTGAGCTAAATTCCCATCAAAGATGAACAGAATCAGAAATTACCCACTTTAACTAAATCTTTTGTCTTTCTGAATAGATACACGCTACTGATACACATCGTTCAGTTTATGCAGCATTTTTGGTTGATGCAGCCCTTTAAGATGTACATGTTAAACAACTGTTTTCATGCTGTAAGGACACACAAGGGCATCCTTTCAGAGCAGCCTTTCTTCCCTGCACTGTTCCTCAAGGCCTGCACCAGTTAGTTGCCATTCTGCACCATGTATGACATGCTGTACTGCTCCCTCTGCACTTGCAGGGCTTGAAGAAGCACTTGAGGGATGTAAAAGTGCCATAACATAGAAAAATAGGAAGTCTTACTGGAATATTCAGGATTGGAATTGTAACCAGTTTGTGAATTGTGAAGAACACAGGAGAGAGGAAGATACCTTGCCAAACCCTGATTATCTTAATGGTGATGTGCTAGGAAAATAGAGGGGAAGAACAGAGTGATGCTTTACACCTCATCTCCCACTGTGCCTGTTGCTTCATTTTGAGCAGAAAATCCCTCTCCCCCTTTTAGTACTTCTGATAGAAAGTAAATATAAGTCCATTTTATTTCTCTTAAACACCTACATGGTTTTTCCTTGGAGCTGTCAGGAAGCTATTTTGGGATTTTTGGTATGCTTGCCTCCATTTGTTTCCTCATTTCTTGTTCTCCTCAGAGAAGGCTGTTATATTCAGCATGTGATGGCTTGCAGGTCATCAAGAATCAGAAGGTGCATTAATTGATAATGAAGAGAAGGTTGAACAAATTGACATCAAAAGAGAAATTATGTGAGAAGCCTACCTCCAACAATAAATTAACTTTCTGGCCAAAATTCTGATCTGTGCAAGAGAATTGTGCAAGTGTCTGAGATACTATGTGTGTCTTTTCACCCCTTCATTGATTTCAGGGAGAAATCAGTTAACTGGGAACAGAGAAGTGGAATCTTTACCCTGTGGTGATAGATCATATATGCTCTCTGTGCTTACATAATTTTCCAACTTGATACTCTAGGAAGAGTCTGGCTCTGCTTAGAAACAGACAATAACTTTGTCAAGTAGCTTTGTTTTACAGACCAAAATTATCACTTAAAATGTCCGAGTTTGTTTTATCATATGCATTTTCAAGTAGGCAATTTTATCGTTAATTCCTTTGTCATTTTTTTGTTCCTGTTAGTAGTATGGTAAGGGGTTTGAGATGCTATAGTAAATGATCCACTAATAATAAAAAGCAGCTATAAACACCTGGAATGCAAAAAGATTGAATAAGAAGGTAACTAAAAACATTTATTGGAAAACAGTTATTGAAAAAAACATAGAAAAAACACTGAGCAGTGAAAAAGAACCCAAACTTTCTCAAGGGAAGAGCTTATATTTTTAAATATTTCTTTCATTTGCAGAAATAATTTATTATGGTACTGTCAATTTTTTTAATATAATGCTTTTAGATTTAGTCTAGAAAATGCTAAAAGGTTGCCTGTGTAGGAGCATGGCTGAAACAATGCATGGCCTCTGAAACCTCCATTCTTGCAGAAAATAAATTGAATTTTCAAAGTTTAGATTCTGGTCCCGTAGTTGCTTTATTGCATTTGATGTTTGTCCCTGGGGGTTTCTATGCTGCTGCAGTTCCCACTTTTACCATTTTTCTATCACTCCTGCACCTTATTACTTTCCATTTCCTATTTCAAATAAAAAAAAGCCAATAAAACCAATTTCTTCACATTGATTCTCTTGAAGAAAATTAGAAAAAAATGTGAAATAGACTTCTGTATTGGTACCAATAGCTTCTACGATCACGATTAGCCTCATGAGAAATAATAGTACTTAAAAATTCTTTGACACAAAATGCCCATGCATATCTAGCCTTAAATTTTCCCATTGAGCTACTCTGTGGAAAGTGGTAAGCATTGGATGAATATCTGACATTTCAGAAGGTGACTATTTAGCAGTGAAAGAGAATGTTGTAGATGCTGCAGAAATAGGTATGCAAAGGGCCTGACTTCAGTGAGTCACAGTTGGGGGTCAGTGGTATCTGAACACAGTGGGTGTGGAAAGCAGCCTCATTTATCAGGGAGAACCTTCCTTAGCATGGGTTGATAGCCCAGGGATATTTCATTTCCTTGACTCTTAAATTGCTGTGGTCAGCAGAACACAAATAACCGAAACCCCTGAATTACACAAGGCTTATACACGACGCTGCTTCCTGAGGCTGGAGAGGGCGTTTGGAATTGCCTGTGCACGGCGTGCAGCACTGCTCAGTGCAACTGCAGCTACAGGCTCTACAGAGTTACAACAGCACACACCTGGCAAAACTGCATCTGCTGGGGAGACCTGAGGTCTTCTGACACCCTTTTTGGGGATGGGGGGGGAGAACAAAGGAAAGAAAAAATGGAGCATTTGAGAGATCTTGTCTGTCTCATGGCTTTGGAAATGTGATTCACAAGTATTCTTGCCATCCTTCTGTTTCCTCCCCCATCCTGAGGGAGGACAGTGAGGCTGAGTGGGTGGGTGGGTGTTGGCCAGGGTCAACCCACCACAGATACACAGAGGGACCTCTTGTCATTACGATTTTCACTCCCCCTATGGGATATGAGAGTGGCATGTAAATGACAGGCGATTATCAAAAGGTGTCCTATGAATAAGAAAGGGATTTCAAAAGGAGCATGACATGCTTGTACATAGGGATTAGATACAACCTTAAATTCACTACGCTCCTCCCAAATACAAGCCTTACTTTATGCAGAAAAGTTCTTAGATTGTGATTTCATTTTTAAGCAGCACACTGGCTGTAAGTACGTTTCCTATGATGGCACATCGAGAGAGGTCACCAATGTATTCCCATGAATTTGTGCCACATACCTGTGTTTCATGATGTTTGAAAGCTTAAGCCTGGATACCTCACCCCCTTCAGGAAACAGAGCTTTACTGAACTTGAAACTTCTGTGAGGCTTCAAGATATTACAAGGCAATTTTCATTTTGTCCTAGGGGAATCTTTTGCCACTAAGTTTTGGAGAGTATTTTACTGAAAACATTTATTTTTTTTTAACATAATAATGTTGGTTTAGGCAACTGTAGTTATTAGCGCAAGTTTGTATTTGAGGTGGTTTTGTGTCTCAGTACAAGTACAGACTGCTATATGTATATCCTGAGTGATTCTTCCCTATTCCTTTACACTTTGTGATAATGAAATTAAAGTATTCATTATGCTTAGAAATACTTGGAATTGCTGAAAGGGTAGGAAAGAAAAACACAGAATTCAGACATGACCCATTTACCAAGTGGTAACAAGTCATTGCAGGTTAGCCCTTCTCTGTTGCATGGTCTTAGCCTGCAGCATACACAAATGAAATTCAAGTTGGTTTAGCCCTTAAGGTAAAGTCAGTCTGATGATTTGGAAGGGATTATATCTTTGAAACCTAATCAGATAATTTCCATTTAGCCGCTCTAGTTCTGCTCATAGCCCTGATACGGTACAGAGGTGCTGTGGGGGGAGATGACACATCTCAGTTTCACCAAGGTTTTTACTTAAACAGGACTGGGAAATAAAAAGGTTCTGGTTGGTTCCAGCTGTCTTTTAAATTTAGAGTATAATTTAAAAATGATTAATGGAGATTGTGCAGTACTTGCATTTTCTAATGTATTTTGTGATGGAAGTCTTCTGTTCAGTGGTTTTCCTGAGTAGCTTGGGCAACGTTACTAAAATTTTTCAGTCTGATATCCTTTTCATGGCCTCCTTTTCAAGGATTCAGTATTTTCAATGGTGAAATTTTTTATGGCCTCTTGCCTCCAGTGATCTGGGGAGTTCTGCAAAGTGGAAAGCTGATATTTGTGTTTCATTTCTCATGTTAATCTTAATTAACCAAATTGACTGAATTATTCTAGCAGTGCATTAAGTAGTGTAAGCCCTATGCCAGTCCCTTGAATAAGGCTATTTTGGGTGCCCACAGCAACCTCTTTGAACATGCTGATGTTCTGTGCTGCAGCTCCTTGTTGTTTTTTTTTTTCTCTTCCTTTTGAAATTACACTGACTTTCTGTTCAAAAACTTGATAGGCAGGAGTAATGCATCACTTTTTCTTATCCCAGGAGCTTTAATTCCCTTTTAGATCCCTAAGAATATGCCAGTGGTAAAGCACTGTGTGTTTAATGGCAGAAGGTATATTTTTCTATTTAAATACCCTTCAACAGCAGCTTTGAAGTAGGCCACAGATCTCCAGCAGTCCATGGACTGGAGCTGAAAACTACTATATTACCATAATACTATTTACTAATCTTAGTTTTCTTTAATTAAAACTATTTGATCACATTTGTAAATTAAAACTGGATATGCATGTAAATGTAACAGCACAGTGAAATAATAATATTGAATTAAACAATTTCGTTCTCTAGTAAAAACTTCAAAAGGTAATGCCAGTGGGAGTGCAACCTTCAGTCACGGAAACCTGCTGAGGGCAGGAGTCAAATTTGCAACACCTACGTGATGGCTGAGCTCGCTGGCCACAGCAAACTGCCCTGAAACTCGGGGCAGTTCTTGCATCAGCCTCTCTACAAACTGCTTGTGGACCGACACCCGCTGCACACGCACTTCAGTCTCTTTGGGGCACAAGGCACGTTTGACCTCAGTGATCCTGCAATTCTAAACTTCCTCTTCAATCTCCATTTCAGAGTTTTTGCCCCAAATGGAAAATGTAAAGTGGGATTCATCTCACCGTACTTCAGACATCTTTCACAAGGTGTTCCTAGCAAAGCTGGGGGTCCAGGTTTCTTGTTAAAGTCAGTGCAGGTCTACTCAGTGATATCAATGGCATTTAGGATATGATTTCTCATGTTGGGATGATTATTACACTAGAGTCTTTTCTTGAATTTGTTTCAGCACCAATGCAGGCAGCTGGTAGGGAATATTCTAAGTGATGTTAGAATTATTTTATAGGAACACGCAAATGCTGAGCCTGTGTCTGTGTCTGCTGGAAAATGCAGATACATCTTCATACTGGCCTTAGGAAATATGTTCCCCCTCATAGTTAAAAATTAGTGTCTACTACATTGTTGAAAAGGCAGATTTTTACGAGGTCACGTATTTGGCATAGTGTCTAGACAGCTTTGGCGGCTCTGGTAGAGCTGCCTGTCACAGCCCATTGCATTTTTCAGAAGAGTGGGTAAGGTTTGAAATATTAAAAGGAAAAAAACAAACCAAAAAACTTAAAAACAAACTAGAGCAGCAAAGCAAACCCAAGAGTTAACTTTTACTACAACACAAACTCACTCCTGGGAATTGAACAAGTAGTTGGTAGCTCAGGGATTTGTGTCTGATGTTCAGACCATCCCCCTGTACCTGGCACTGGTGAGGCCTCAAATCCTCTGTCCAGTTTGGGGCCCTCACCACAGGAAGGACATTGAGGGGCTGGAGCGTGTCCAGAGAAGGGCAACAGGGCTGGCGAAGGGCCTGGAGCACAAGTCCTGTGAGGAGCAGCTGAGGGGGCTGTGGGTGCTCGGCCTGGAGAAGAGGCGGCTCCGGGCAGGCCGCAGTGCAGTCCACACGGCCTGCAGGGAGGCTTGCCGGGTGCGGGGTGGTGTCTCCTCCCGGGTAACGAGTGACAGGATGAGAGGGAATGGCCTCAAGCTGCACCGGGGGGATTCACGTTGGACACCACGAGGAATTTACAGCAATGGTTGTTAAACACCGGAATGGGCTGCCCGGGCAGGTGGCGGGATCGCCGTCCCTGCACATGTTTAAGGAAAGGCTGGGCATGGCGCTTGGTGCCACGGTCTAGTTGACCAGGTGGTGATCGGTGGCAGGTCGGACTCGATGATCTCGGAGGTGTTTTCCAACGCCAACGATCCCGTTATTCCGTGGACAGGAATGCCGGCGGGGCCGCGCGGGCCGGGAAGGCGCAGGGCACGGCCGTCCCCGGGCACACGGGGTCAGGGCCTGGTTCCCGCCCGGGGCCGTTTCTCCGCGCACCGCCCCGGCCGCTCGGCGCTTCCTGTGCGCCGCGCTTCCCTTTCCGGCCGTGCGGGGCAGCGATGGCGTCGCGCAAGGAGGGCCCGGGCGCTGCCGGCGGCGGCTTCGGCGCCAGCAAGGGCAAGGGCAAAGCCGCGGCCGCGGGAGACTCGGCCGTCAAGCAAGTGCAGAT
>JAYRBT010000082.1:137985908-138008762 GCA_036023395.1 Myiotriccus ornatus | reverse complement strand
CATATCTGTGCAGTAAGCACTATGCATAGCTCTTCGTGTAGAATCTTGGAGGTGCAAATTGCTTGTCAATATTTGGGGTTTTTTATGTGTACCTGAGGAAGAATTCTGACAAAATCCTTCATCAATATAGAGCTGAGTTTTGACCACTTGGGACTCAGGGTTTTTTTTTTTTACTATTACATTACTATCAATGCAAAAAGAAAAAAAACTGTTGTAGAGCTTTTTAAACTTTACTGCAGCTGACATCACTCCTTGGGAACAATTTGAAAGCTATGCTGCCTTCTCCATTGGCTTTCTCAGTGATAAAATTGTTTTTATTCTCACTGTCACGGTAGCTGCTATTAGAAGTGGAACTCTTCTGGAAGGGATTTTCATGTGGCAGATCTCTGTTTGAAAGACTTGGAAGCTGAAACTTACCAGCAATCACTGATGTTCGTGTTTGGTGTGTTTTTTTCTCAGTTTTACACTTTTTTCTCAGGAAAACTGAGACTCTGTCCAGGCTTGGTTCTCTGGATTGCACTGACTTCTACTGGGATGATCTGTCTCTATTGCCTTTGCACATAACCAAGTGTTTGCCAAAAAGGCTGAGTGCTTCAATGTGGAAAAAATTGTTGTGTAAAAGGTTATAAATTATTAAAATGACATGGAAGTCATGTCCGGTAGGGATTTTACTGATTACTTGGAAGCATCTGTTGAATGCATATGGAAGTTGTGCTTTAAAGACACACCCTTAAATAGTATATTATATATATTCTAGTTTTGTTGTGCAGGGTATGTTTTTTGAAAAAGATCGGTAGTCTCAGATAAGCCCCCACTCCCTGCTTCCTATCTAGGTCTGCCCTATTTTACTAATTTTTGATGGTCAAATAGGTAAGGGTAACTATCTTGCAGTTTTTAGCTTCAAAATGGTAACAGTCTGGCACAATCTGATTAAAGAATAGGCTGCTAAATGAAGTTGCTACTACTGCTTTTGGCTGTCATCTTCAAATCCTTTTATAGGAAGCTGCTAGAAGTTGATGCTGAAGAGAAAACCTTGTACTTGCAAATACTCTCCCAGCTCAGTGAGCACCATGAATGGTTGAAGGACAGTGATTCACTAATAGACAGAACATATGTCTCGACTGTATGGTGAAGTGTGAGCGCAAGGCTCTGGTGTTTCGAGCAGAAAATGTTGAAACTGTGCCTGCCTCTACTGCTTCTGTATAGTTTCCATATGTTGTGCTCTGAAGGAGTGTGTTCATCAGCTTTCATTCTTGAAATGATGGTTAGGTATTGAATTCATTAAAAATAATAAATATAAATTGTATTGGCAATTTACAAAAATTGCCTGAAGTACTGAGTGTTTTCAAAAGATTTGAGTTCGGTGAGATTTGGGAAATAGGAGAAATAATATACTAAATAGTCCTGGGGAAATGCTCCATCCCACTTGTAACCAGCAGAATTTTGGATGTTAATATTATTACAGCCCTATCACTGCCTCCTGACAGTGTGCTAATAACATCTAATGCCCTGCCACTGCAGGATTGAGGTCCTGAGGCTGCCTTACAGAAATGTTTCTACAAGGAAGTGATTCTACAGTGCCTGTGGCCCTGATGGTTTCCATGGGAATGTGCATGAATGCAGTACTGTGAAATGTGTTATGAAACTTTGTATTGCAGAGAAATACATTATACCAGTGTGTGAACACAGCAATGGAGAATTTAAATACACAAGTGTAATGGTGCATTTTTACTTACATTGAGGCAGTATTTAAGTGGACTAATGGCTTGTGATTAACCATGGGGTTAGTTGTTAACCAAAACTGCTGTGAAGTATAAAAGAACCCCAAAATATAGTGGGACAAAAATCAGGAAGAGATTGGGGTCTATTTGATAAAACACACCTCGATAAACGTTCAGTATTTTCCTATGTTTTAATAAACTTTGCTTTTCTCCACAGTTTAATTAGTTTTTCCTTTGCTGTACTGCCGTTTGTGTTTAACTTCCTCCCTTTGCAAGAACAAGCAGCTCACTTGGACATAGGTAAATAAATGACTTAAGCAGATATTTCATGGTACCTACAAGACATTAGCTGATGAATGGAGGCTCCTGGCAGAGTCAAGGAAAAACACAGCCTATGAAAAACCAACATACCTCTAATCAAAACCTAGTAATCTCCCCTCTAATATTGTACTTGTACAGAAACAGGCTCAGTGTCTGTACTGTTTCAGTTCTTCAGGCTGAATCCCACCTACCTGTTAGTCTCAGTTTGTCTTTTCCATTTTATATTTTAGATAAGGTATTTACAAATTTTACTTCTAGGTATTAAGAAATGGTTTGTTTCACGTTCTGTGTCTGATTTGATATGAAATCAGTGATTTTTTATAATTTGGAGTAGCTTTTTTTTTATAGGCTTTTTATAGGCTGTTTTTTTATTTTTTATTTTAATATCTGTGACTTTACAGTATCCCAGTAACAGAAGGGTGAGCAGCTAACCCATGTGTACAGCAGCTGAGTGTGCTTCCAGTAAATAGTGTCTGTGTCTATCCCTTGGCAGTGTCTGTAGTGAATCTGGACTTGCACTGTGAGAATGACCACCTTTGCTGGAGGCCTGGGACTGTTGAAAGGGGCAGGGAGGCTGTATGGATGTAGAGGAAGGCTCTCTGCATCCTCATAGGCAGGTTTCCCTTTTGCTTAAGGGAAATTCTGGAGCTCTTGAATCACAGCAGTTTGGAAGTAGTTGTTTTTAAAAAGAGAGATAAAGCAACTGAAGGAGTGGGTACTGAACGAAGTATTTTCTGTGGGGCATTTCCTGTTGGTGGTTGAAGCTTTGCATTCAGTTTGCATTGAATGTGCTGCTGAGCACAGAATTTGTGCAAGAGAATTACAGAAAGTGAAAAGTGAACTGAATGTCTACTTTTTCTAGACTGAGCTTTGGGGTAAGCAAGGTACAGGTTTTCCGGTCATGCCCCACACATAAGTGCATATAAGCAGCTGATGTTCAGGAAGAAGTGATGAAATGCTTCTTGGCCCGTCACTGACTTAGAATCGTGCTTTAAATCAGCTGCTTACTGAGATAAAGTGGCAAGGTGTGTTATATCTGGCTTAAGGCTATGTGTGGATATTATCACCTGGTTTGTCCTATTGGGAAAAAAACCAACCAAACACTGTAGGAAAGTGTTAGATGGCTAGTTAGTGTGAGTCAGTTGGTTATAAGCAAGAAGTAATATGGAACACCATCCAGATTCCTGTGGTTACAGAATGAAATGGTTCCTAAACCAAGAAGTAGTAGGCAGAAAATATTTGTTAAATCAATAATTGATACGATTTCAGTAGTTTTCTTCAGCCTCCTACACGCTGGGGAGCAGCAAGGTTACTGATGTTCCGTTTTGTAGTTAAGTCATCTGAAATCTTGAGGTTTACAAACTAAGCAGGTGCTGTTGTACCAAGTGATGTAATAAGTCACCCAGGGAACAAAAGGGTTTGAATGCTTCTCATACGCTTCCTAATACTCAAAAATATTCAAATAGAAGCATGTAACATGCCCCGCATAGTTCAAGACGGACTATTTTCCATTCAATTTAACATGAATTTCCAAAATCCTTTGGTACTGAGGACCTACACGAGACAAAATCAACAGACTCCACTCCTATAATTTATTATTTCGGTATGAAAATACATGTAGCAACCTCTGCTCAAGAACCACCTCAGATCAGTACACGTTGTTCATAGTTGGTGAATTTACACTCAGCTCTGAGGAACTTCCACTTGTGCCAAGAGGAGATTTTAATATTTGCAGCCGCCTGAGATGGTATGAAACGGCACATGTCATTCTGTTATGCCTCCTATATAATTAGTGTTTTTAAGCCCCAAATTTCTGTCAAGTTCAGAAATAAGATTTTAACGTCTGGTGTTGAATTAGCTGTTGAGTGACATAAAATGTGAGCTTACTATTCCAAGAACTATATTTTCAAAGTCTTTATAAATGTTGGTGTTTAGGCTTTAGCAAGTCAAGATAAAGGTAAAATATTGTGGGGCGTTCGAGGTCTTCTGTCCAAAAGATGACTGTTACGCTTGCTAGACAGACCAGTGAGGCCTAAGGCTTGTTATTGCTGAAGTTGCTATTGAAAACAACATTTTTCTGAAGTTACCTTGCTTTTCAAGTCTACTCAGTCTTGTACTTTTGGCCTTAGATTTTTGGACAGGATGTTCAGATTAAGTATCTTTCTGATTATTTTCGGGGAATTAAAATACCTTTTTTTTGGCCACCAATCATAGTTAGGACTGAAGATATCTGGCAAAACAATTACTTTAAGATGTTGAAGGTCTTAATGGAAAACAGTATTTTTTTTTTAGTGTGGGTTTTTTTTTTTTACTTCTGAAATAAAATTTGTCTGATGGTTTTAAGAGCTTTTATTCTAAAGTTAAGCATGAAGAGTAAAAGAATAAATGTTTAGACCTCTGCTATGTCAGGAACAGTCAAAAATGCAGCACTGTTGAATAAGAGAATCTAGAAAAATTCAAAGATCTCAACACATGAGCTATAATATGCATTTAGGTGAATTTGGTGTTTGTCAGTGGAGATTGTCAAATTTCTTAAGATTACTATTACATGTAAAATAAGTTTCATCTCTAATCTTCAGTTTCATAGAATGGTTTGGGTTGGAAGGGACCTCAAGGATCATCTAGTTCCAACCCCTCTGCCGTGGGCAGGGACACCTTTTACTAGACCAGGTTACTCAGAGCCCTGTCCAACCTGGCCTTGAGCCTCCAGGGATGGGGCATCCACAGCATCTCTGGCCAACATGTTCCAGTGCCTCACTGCTCTCACAGTAAAGAATTTTTCCTAATATCTAATCTAGACCTACTCTTCTGTCAGTTTGAAGCCATTTCCACTTGTTCTGTCATTACATGCTCTTGTAAAAGGTTCCTCTCCAACTTTCATATGTCTCTTTTTCCAGGCTGAATAAACCCAATTCTCTCAGCCTTTCCTCACAGGAGAGGTGCTCCATCCATCTAATCAACATGGTGACCCTCATTTGGACTTGGTCTAACAGGTCTGTGTCCCTCTTGTGCTGGGACTCTGGGCCTGGACACAGCACTGCAGGTGGGGAATCACAACAGGGGAGTAGAGGGGCAGAATCCTCTCCCTCGCCCTGCTGCCCACGCTGCTTTGGGTGCAGCCCAGGACCAGATAGGCTTTCTGGGCTGTGAATGCACCTTGCCTGCTCATGTCCAGCCTCTCGTCCGCCAGCACCCCCAAGGCCTGCTCGGCAGAGCTGCTCTCAGTCTGTTCATCCCCAGCCTGTTTTTATGCCGGGGGTTGCCCTGACCCAGGTGCAGCACCTTGCACCTGGTCTTGTTAAACCTCATAAGATTCCCATGAGCCCACTTCTTGAGCTTGTCCAGGCCCCTCTGGATGGCATCCTGTCCTCCAGGTCTGTCAACTGCACCGCTCAGCTCGGTGTTGACCTCATGCCATGGCTTTATTCTTGTTCACATCCAACACCTATGAGACCAGGGTATCGACCTGTTGATTTTGTGCTTTTCATGTGTTATCTGTCACAATGCTTTCTAGAACCTGTTTCTGTGGAGTGTCTGTAAACATCTGTCTCCTTAATCATCTGGAGGAGAGTGTTATGTGTATTAGGCATATGTTTTCTTACTCTTAATAGTTGCAGTGGTATCTTTAATTTACTTCAGAGTTCCTTTTCTCCTGGCAGGAAAGTTGAGCCTTTCTGTTACTGTCTTATCAAGTGGTGCTGTAGCCAGGAGACAGATCAGCTCAAGGCAAGTTTTTGCTTGATCAGTTTCCAGAACTTGTCTTTTGTCAGCATAGGATAAGCACTTATCTGTGGTGTGTAAAAACCTCATCTAGAACTATTAAAAATGTTAGCATGGTCCATGTTTCACTAGATCTGGGTTTTTTGGTATTTTTTTCCAAGTCTTTGTTTATTAAACAAAGCCATTCCATGCTTAGTTGAGGATTTCAGAACTATTTAATTAAATTTCATTTTTGCATAGCTAGTTGGTTAAGTTTCAGCACAATGCCAGTTGTAGATTTGCTTTTGGTGTAGTGTGACTTGGGGAAGGAGAGAGGGACACTAAATTAGTGAAAAATTTGATTTGTAAAATTTGGTATGTCTTCACGTGGATATTAGTTGCTAAACAGTTCAACTCTCTTTTCAGAAGGGGCATACATGCATTTTATGTGTATCAGGCAGATGCTGAGTCTAGGCATCTTGGAGTTTAGCTCAAGTCAAACTCAATTGCATGAGTCATTGTTAGTAATGATAGTTGAGATGGATCCATTTACAAAACTGCATTATCAGTTTTCTCTTGAACTTGGCTTATACTAGAATTTTAAGTAAATTGCTCATGCTGTAACACTTAAATATAGAACTTTGTGGTTTGAGTTTCAAGAATTCATGGAGAAGGCTCATTGTGTGGTATGGATTTATTCAAAATATATTAGACATTTTTATCAGTGATAGCTTTCAAGACCCTTTTGCCAAGCTAAATGTTGATCAGAGTTTCACTGGTGTTAAATACTGGGAGGATGTGAGTGTCATGGCACCTTCCACATGGATGCCCATGTGAGTTATGTTTGGTTTGAAAACATAACATGGTGTTATTTAGACTCTTTCGTCACCCTCTCCCCAGATGCTGACAGTTGGTGCTAGTGGTTGTGCTCACAAAACTTTCTGGGGTGGCAAAAAATGTTAAGCACTTAAAAAGATTTAAGTAGTTGATTTAAGATTGTTCATCAGCGTGTCACGTCATGTATCCAGTGGTCTAACAGGAGCTCTCTCGTTTGATTTTGCATGTGTAAGACATGACACAGGTACTGGCAATCTGTTTGCAATGTGGTGACATTCAGCTCTCTGGAACACAGTCCTAAATGAATCCTCAGTGCTTTGATCTGCTGTTGTCTCTCTGTAGAGAAATGCAGAAATGTGCATCTTGGCATATTTGTGCCCCTACAGTAGGATCTTCGCAGGACTCCCAAATGCTCACCAGGCTTCAGTTGAGGGTTCATGTTACACGTAGTTCTGTAATGAGGTAAAACTTTGGAAATTAACAACCATGATGTCGGGATGTTGCCAAAGTTAAAATTTGGCCTTATACAGTTAAAATATTTATCTTTGATGTTCTTAATAGGTTCAGAATGGCGCCTTTTTTTTTTCTTTTTTTTTTTTTTTTTGTAGTATGACTTCATTCTTAATGTTGGAGCAGTGCTTTGAAGATCTGGAGATTAGGAGCACTGCTGAACTGCAAGTTTTTTTTAAGGATTAATGGCAATTAAAATCTGACAAGTGGCTACTCCAAGTGATTAAAATGCTTTGGTATTTTGAACACTAAATTTACAAGTCTGGGGGACTCTCGAGTTTTATGTAGGAGTTACTTGTATATCCTTTTCTAAAGCGTTGTTATGTACCTGAATATTCCTTATACGTTAATTTATTAAATCATGCTGCATGCAATTATTGACTTGTGTTTGGGGGTATTAAAATTTAGAAATCTGGTTTTTTTTGTTACTTGATATATTTTCTTCTTGAGGACATAACCTTTCCTGGCTGCCCAGCTGCATTACTTAAATAAAAGTAACAGTTGAAATGTGGTTTGGTTACTGTTAATGTTGTGTAGCAGTGGCATAGCAGTGAAGGGTCTAAGGGTATTTAAAAACAATTATACTTTGTACAAAGAGGCAATATGTATTATTAGAGGAGTAGATGGATGGGGATTTTAAATAGTGTTTGGAAGGGGAATCAGCATTGAATGAAAAATGGGTTATACTGGTGTATGTGGTGTCATTTGAAAAAATTTGTATTTCGCAGTGGGTTGTGTTACTTGCATTATGTATATTAATATTTCTTACATGAATTTTCAGACCAATAAAACTGTTCTGATTCTGTTCCAGAGCTTCATAAACATAACATATTTTTTTCCCCCCTCGGAATGTCTAGATACAAGTTAATACTCTTTTTTTTTGGGATATGTATGGTTTACTCAATATGAAGTATCAGATGTCGTGACATTGTTTGTATAGTGGTCAGCTCTTCCTGCTGTATCTGGACTAGCAAACAAATGGCCGTGACATTTTTAGTGTTTGAAACTGATCTTGTTATCATTAGAGAAATAATTTCACTTTACACCTGAAGGTCTTTTTTTAGCACTGAAACACCAGTTTCAGTGCATATTTCCTGCTTGGTGTTAGGGTAGTATTTTGACGGCAGGTTTTTCAATCCGAGTTTCAGAGTGTGTGTCATCAGATACATCTTTTTATAAATTATTTTGGTAGCTAATGTATTCTCCGGTGCAGTCATAAACACAAAATTTAGTGACCTTCTCTGCTACCTTTCTCAGACTCTGTTAGAAAACACGGTTGCAGGTAGGCCTAAGTCCCTGGGGTCTGTATCTCCCTGGGTAGTGTCTGCTGTGGACTTCAGGCTAGAGATCAAAAACTGCAGACTTATGTAATGATTTAATTGCAAATTGGGGTATTTGGTTAGCATTTAGGAGTTTTGAAATCCTGGTTTCCTCTCCTTGAAAAATCATTGATACTCTGTAACAGACCATGCTTGTTTCAATTGTGGCTGCTTTCTGTGAGTAATTATCATCAGAAACGCTGCAGTATAATTGGCATCATATCACAAATGCTCCTGGAGTGAAATCAAAAAGGCAAATAGTATTCCCAGTAGTAGGGACAGTGAGTGTGCATAGAGAGCTCAGCAGCAAATGAGAAAAACTGGAAAAGGTGAAGCTTACAAGATTGTAAAGATGCTGAGGATAATTTTATAGGAGGCAGAGAGCTTGGTGTGCTGTAATCTGGCAGGTTAGTTACAGATTCCTTGACTGTGGAAGACAGAGCTTATGGCAAGTGTATGATAAACCTGAACTCTACACTAAATACAAGTTGAATATTATTTATGTGCTGGCTCTGTTGTACATTCATCTTCTACATCCAGGTGATCTCAATCTGGTGTGTGCGGTACTGCTTTCATCACTGTTAAATTCTGCTTCACTGCCCACTGATCTTAATTTCCTTACTATTTTCCTGTGAAATGAGATGTATATAACGAGAGTATCTTTTTGTCTTTCTGGTATGTAGACCTGTTTTAACAAATTGGATAAAAAGGTGTGATGGCAAAAGACTTGAGTGACAGACATGAATGTGTATTGGGGTGAAATAGTGTTTTCTATCCATGATTGAGAATACCCATGACTGAGTAGGTGCAAGTGTATCTAGATGCAAGAGGAGGCACAAGTGAGTGATACTGTGAATAAACAAGGAATGAATGGGTGTTAATCCAGTTTGATACTTATATCCAACTTAGTTGGAAAGAAGTGTTTATTTTCAGCTATCGCTCCCTGCCCTGGCCCCAAGTAGGCTGTATATGAAGCTCTTATTTTCCCATTTTAGCCAAAGAAGGCAGTGAACTTGTAAAGAATTTCTATTCTAGTCTCCATTTTCTTCCATTTAACTTGTATTGTGGTGCTTTAATACATTAATGGTGTTTTAAAAATTGTGACATTTGTTAATCAACCAAGGAGAAAGCTAGGGACAAATATATGTTTCTCATGTGCAAGTATGAGCTTAACTTCCTTTTTTTATCCCCTCCTCTGTAGAATGTTCACTAAATACCAGTATTTATAAAAAATCTGTTCCCCAAATGGTTGAGCTGAAATCTGTTAAAGTAGTCTGTTTGCCAGCAGACAGTAAGGTAGTATTACTTTAATGAAAACAATCATCAGACATTTTCTGTTGCATTTTGAATGGATGGATTAGGGTTTAGTGAACTAAAACCCGCTTTTGTGTAACAAACATGGGCAAAGCGTAAGTTCTTTCAAGTCTGTGTTTGTGATTGGTGTCTTACTGTATTCTAGTTCTTCTTGCTGAGCAGAAAATGTTATTTGAGTGTAAAATGTTGCTAGTAAATGATTGACTATTTTGAATGGTTTTGTTCATACTGTTCCAATTTACAATATCATCTCATGAGAATAATTCATTGTAGAGTTCAGATTAAAGGAAGTGCAAGCTACATTGCTAAAAATATTATGAGGAATTTGTCTATCTTTTTGTTGTTTTATCATTGATTTTTTTTTTAAATACCCTATGACACAGCTCACAGCTTATGAATTGAACTGTCATCTGAAGTAAAACTGCAGTGAGATGTAATTTTGAAGGTTAATGTAACTGAAATTTGATGTGGTCTGCACCTTTTACAAAACTACAAGTTTCTGCATAGTTACTCAAGGTGTTTTTGTTAGTTTCTTGTGCAGTGTTTCCCTCAAGAGGGAACTTATTGGTGCTGCAAGATACTGTTAAAAACTAACAGCAAGAAGATAAAGTAAAAAAGATCAATATTTCATTTTAGAATGGTGTTTCAGAAAATTGGTTTAGAACTGCGTTTTGATGGTTCATTTAATGGTCTTTTTTATTCTCCTACAATATTAGGATGGCTGTCTATTCCTCAACCTGTATTAAAATTGCTGGTGTGTAAGCTGATAGCTCACTTGGTTTGCAGCTCTAATCTGTGCAACATTTCAACAGATTTAGAAGTCCAGATATGTAGTTTGGGGGCAAAAAAAAATGCATATTATGATTTTCCTGTCTTGTATTCTAGGTTGTGTTAAAGATCATTAAACACTACCAAGAAGAAGGACAGGGGAATGAAGTAGTCCAAGGAGTGCTGCTGGGTCTTGTGGTGGATGACAGACTTGAAATCACCAATTGCTTCCCTTTCCCTCAGCATACAGAAGATGATGCAGACTTTGATGAAGGTAATGGTTACAGTTTTGCAAAACTTTAGGTAAAAAAGAAAATCCACGTGGGCTAAAAGGTTTTTTTTCCTTTACGATGAGCAGAAGCTCTCTGTACTCAGAGAGATTTTTATAATATGACTTGAAGTATCAATGGGATAATTGCAATGCCATGCTGATTATCCATCTTAAAGCTTGTCTGTATGAGGAAAGTCATTGTGATAAATACTCTGTTATATGGACACACTTGCTTAGGGTAAGACTGTCCACACAGGAAGGTACATTAGTCTCCTGTCTATAATTCCTATAGACTTTGAAGCTTTTTGTGGAAATGGCTGTGTGTGCATGTGTGCATAGACACATTTATGGATGTAGCTTGGAGTGTAGATTCCTCTCTGTGAGTTTATTTGTGTGTGTTACATACTCATTAAAAGCCTGGAGAGCAGAGCTTTCCAAGTTTAAGAGTCTTTGGCTAACTTGAAATCTGGGTGGTCTTTTTGCTTCTCCAAGTGAGCTAGAAAGTGTCATTGGTGTTTCTATGTGTCTCAGTGTTTCCTTGCTGGTCCTAGTGATGTTTTGTTATTGACACTGCAAGCCAAGGTAATTGGCTTGACACAGAATGACATAAAATTTCTAGAGTAAACTTAAAAGACTTACATTTGTAATCTTGGTCATATATGCATGTGTGTGTGTATTTAATGATACTGGTAGAAAAACTTCTCTTTTAGGGCTTAAAGAGAGTCAGTTTAACTTCAAGAGTAACCAAAGAGGCAATACAGTCAAAGTAGCTGCAGTTGGAAGCTTGATTCTATCTAATTTTGATAACTCAGGTTGGGTTTTAAAATTCAGTAAGATTGCTTAATCTGGAAGTATAAACTGCTTTTTCTTGCTTATAATGAGATAAGGAATTATTAAGTTAATATTTTATCTTACAACAAAAGAATCTTGGACCCTGCCTTTAAAGGGTTTTTTTTTTTAAAATTTTTAAGAATTCTTTGCAACTTGGTAAGGTTTCTTAGCTGCCTTTTATCGCTTCTTTTGTGGGATTATATAGTTTTCTATAAGAAAAAGAAAGTGCAAAACAAAAGAGAGTCTTAATTGTCCTACGCTAACATGGTGCTTAAGTCAGAACTGTATTTTATTAAAGCCAAAAAGATGTTTTAAAGATTCCTTCTCTTCTAGAGCTCTTTAAAGGATTAAAGTAATCTAAATTCTTAATTGGAGCCCATGCTTCCTGTTTGTTCTGTAGAAAATGGCTGAATTATTTCCATATAGCTGATAGGCGAGCAAGGAGAGAAATGAATTTCTTAGTTTCAGACAGTTTCATAGTTTGTATGATGGGTATCATGCTGAGCTGTAAGCTTGTGAGCTGCTGTGCAGAGTTCAGCTCTTCCTACCTTAAAAGTTACTCTTGATACCAGTCTTTCTTTTTCCCTTTCTCAGCAAGTGGGCAAGAATCCTGGCATTAAGTAAGGTCCAAGGGCAATGCTGATGGAGCTTCCCTCACCTGGATCCCTTCACTGCTCAACCTTCTGTTCCCATGCTGCGGGCACGGAAAGCAGAGCAGCTGGAGTGGGAAGGGAGCCTGTGGCCGTGGGGCTGATGCTGCCTCCAGCAGTGGTGGGGAGTCTGCAGCCAGGTCAGAGGAGCTTGGCTGTGCCGAGCCCTGTAAGCCAACCTCGGGAGACACTGTTGGTCTCCACCTTCCCTAGTCTCTGCTGTGTGGGTCACAGGGATGTTCTCTCTCTGTTCTTCGTGAAATACAGTTAAATAGACTGAACTGTTCAGGAAATGCAAAGTGCCCATGTTCATTCTGCATTCCCTTAACTTGGGGCCTGTTCAGGCCTTTAACCTGTGTGGTGGAGCCTAGGGAAGATGAAAACCTGAACAAAATGTCTCTTGAGGTTGCCAGCTTGAGCGTTTGGTATCTTTTTAGGCTCCTCAGAGTTGTCTTCTGTCTTGCCAATGTGAAAAACAATAATGTTTTATAAATACTCCTTGTTTGTTTTCCCTGGAGCTGTGTTTCCCTATGCAAGCATTCTGCCAGATTTTCAAAAGATTCTTTTTTTTCTTCTAGATGCAGATAATTCAAAGAAATCTCTTGTTATGTGCCAGAACCTTAAAATTCAGGACGCTAAAAACTGAACCGAACAGGGCACCTTCTTTCCCCTAAGACTTGTATGTTACACCAGTATCATAACTGGCTTTATATATTTGCACAAATTCAGGCCCAGAGATATGTAGGAAAAATATAAGGACCTTGGCACTTCAGCACTGCTGTCACACAGAATAATACCTAACGTGCTCTTCTGCTAGTATAGTGTTGTATTGTCTTTTCTTCTGCCTTAGCGTATATTTTTGTTACTTTTTTTCCCCCCTTGTCTAACATTCTGAAATAGGAACAATCCTGTGGAAATTCCAAATTTCTGGTCATGCAGAAAGCATTTTTTAGCAGAGTTTTGTCATGCTTGATCTTATGTTGAGACATGAAGTGTTGCATTGACTGAGGGAACCACACTACTCCAGCTGCCCTTCTGAGGGGAGGAAACACGGAATGGTTATCTGTTGGGGAACTTCTAATCTGCTATGCTGAGAATTGAATGAATAAACCCCAAAAATAATTTCTTCTATATAATTTTGCAAGAGCGATAGGGACAGGTCACCTGAAAAATACTCATTTGTCTTGTCTCTAGGTGATTGTTGAGCTTTTGTACAAGAGGGTGATATCTGAGCAAACAAACTGTTGGGTAATTGGCAGGACACATTTAAGTTAATGTTTCCCTCTTTTAAACTGTGTAAATCTAATACAAAACACATTTTTGAGGGTGCTGAGAAAGTATCCTCAATTTGAACTTGAAATAGGTATACATGACATTTATGAACCAGTTTGATAAAGATGTAGTTCTAACTTGCTGTCAACAACCATTTCTTCAGATATGCTTAGTTATGCTTTTGTTAGGGTGCCATTTTGTCCCTTGCTTCTAATGCCTGAGATAACATCAAATTTTGACTATTTGCTGTTACAGAATTCTGTCAAAATTTAAATTTTTTGTTTTAAAAAAACGTACTCAAACTTGTTCCTTTAGTGCAAGAACATTTTTTTAGTACAGCTTAAATGGGACTATTTCTGGAAACTGTAGAAAACATGAGAGGTTTTTTTCACCTCAAGTAATTCTTATTAGAAATCTGGGAGGGCTGTCCACCATTACTGAATCCACAGGTGTTTTTCATCTCAGAAAGTTTCTTCTGCAGTGTTGTCTTCCTATGATTCTTTTACAAAGTGTAATTTTTTGGGTAAGATTTTCCTGTCAGGGAAGTCTTAAACACTTAGGTTGGCCTGCTGCAGCACGAGATTTTTACAGGGGGTGGGAATGCTCAACCCAGCTCTCTGTTAGAAATCTGTAGGTGAAGTGTAGTTGATGATGTGTGAGCTAGTGGAGAAAAATTGCAGAAACAGGGTATGTTGTTGAGTCTTCAGCATAAGATGCTTCAGTGTGAATGTTTGGTATTTTGGGGCTGCACTCTGGACTTTCAAGCATTTGCTTTTCAGATAATTCTGCTTCCTTATTGCTGGTGCACGTGAATGCTCTTAGGCATTGAATTTATTTTTCAAGACACAGATCTTTAATTTTATGGAAATACTTTTAGCGATCTACAAGTGCAACCCCTTTTGCTGTGCTCCGTGCTTCTTCCCTCCCTGTCCCGTCCTGCACCTGATGGATTCAACTCTTGTTCAGGGTTCCTGTCAGGTTTCTGTTGTAAGGGTTTTTGGCTTAGGCACTTCCGTGAAATGTCTTTATGAAGGTACTTTTATGAGAAGTACTTTTACTTTAGGACACTTCCAAGCCTTTGTCTGAGCATAGTTTTGATTTCTTTCAGTTAGGGTTTACAAAAAACCTTATTTTCTGTGTATTCTTCCTGAGAAATAAATGTATTTTTCATGACTGTAATTTTTGTCTCTCAGCAACATGTTCAGTCCTTTTGACTTCATAGTTTCAACCTTTAATGGTTTTCATTCATTCAGTAGCTTTTCTCTCTATTTCTTTAGTGGAAATCCAAGAGTTAAAAATGAAATATACAACTTGTATTTTGTTGATCTTGTGAGACATTATTTTGAAACAGATTTATTTCGGCATGATGTATTTTAGTAACTTAGGTACAAAGGCAATAAATTAAGTGCTGTGGTAATTATACTTGAGACAGTTATATAATTATACATCAAAATAAGTTCTATATGGTTGTAACTTTTTCTTCTTTTATAGTTATGCAGAGTTTTCCTTAGATTTCCTCTGTAATACTACAGATGAAAAGCTGATGCTGCCTTCTCTCTCAGCCCCCCAACATGATTTTTACTTTCTTACCTGAGAAGGTTCATTTTGTTTTTCAGTTTACAGGTATAGAAGTATCTAGATGATTAAGGATTCTATTCCCTGTATTTTTTGTGCTGTGCGTTGAATTTAGTTGTATAATCAGTCAGTAACAATTAGACATAACATGGTGCAACATCTCCATGAAACCCCCCTTTTCTTTAGCCTGAAATGGATGCAGTTTCATGTGGAGAAACGTGTTGCAGCGCATAAATAGCACTTCTTCAGGGTTTTACTCGGCCAGGGGCAGGAGTTTGCACTGCTGAGCCTCCCCTGCAGTGCTGCCAGCACAGTGACCTGTGATATGTGGCCCTTGCAGAAGCAAAGGGCTCCGGGTAGAATCAAAGAATCATCAAGGTTGGAAGAGACCTACAAGATTATGCAGTCCAGACATCAATCCAGCACAGCCACTGTAACCCCTCAAGCACTGAACCAGATCCAGATGCCTCCACCACCCCTCTTGGCAACCTATTCCAATGCCTGACCACCCCAACAGTGGTGAAAAAAGTATCTGAATCTTCCCTGTCTCAGCTTAAGGCCATTTCCTCTGATCCTCTCACTGCAGGCATGGCAGAAGAGACCAGTCCCCACCTCACTGCAACCTCCTTTCAGGTAGTTGTAGAGAACAGTGAGGTCCCTCCTGAGCCTCCTCTTCTGGACACTAAACAAACCCAGCGTCCTCAACCGTTCCTCATAAGACATGTTCTCTAAACCTTTTGAGACCCTTGTTGCCCTTTGCTGGGCACACTTCAGTACCTCCATGTCCTTTTTAAGGTGGGGGTCCCCTTGGTGAAGTGAGGTAGTGAAAAGGAACATGCTTAGGAGAATTAAGATAAAGCCATGAGCTGAACATGTGCTTTGAACTGTTGCCTACCAGCAGTGAGGATGCAACAAGTGTTGCCTCTGTTGAGGCCCCTCCGGTTCTCTTGGAGGCCTTGTTCTTGAGGTTGCATTTCTGTGGTCTCCTGCACCAGTTTGACATTATAAGGGCTTCAAGGCCAGAGTCACAGAAGTTCTTAGGCTTCTCACTGTGTCTCAGTGCATAGGTGTGGGGGTGTTTGGTGGACTGTTTTGGCTTTTATAAAAAGCATCTTCATAAAAAAGACTATTGTTTGTAGAGGACTGGGGTTTGGGTTTTTTTTTTGTTCCCAACCTGTTAATAATTTGGCTCTGCAAACAACTATGTGAGTACAATTGGAGAGGCAGTTTGAACGCCCTAAGGGGCTTGAAACCACTGTATGGTCAAACCGGAATCTCACAGAGAGTACTTCTATACCAAGAGAGAACACACGGACTCTGTTGCCTTCCTTTGCTAGTATGCAGTAGAAGTCCTGATGTCGTTGAATCACAACCCCCTAGCCGTGTTGATTCGTCTCTTTTCCATAAATTTTGTCTTTTTTTTTTCCATGAAAACAACTTCCAGTTATTCCCATTTTAAGTAAAAAATTGTATCATATCTTGTATTTGTCTTAAATTGTTACAGGGCAGACCATGAGCACTCAGCTACTGTGTCCTGAATAGGCAGATGCAGTATTAGTTGCCTTTTTTTCTGAGGGTTTTTTTAATGTTTAGATTTATTTTCTTTAAGTATAACAGTTGTAGCTCATGTCTGTTGTTTTCTGTTGTAAGAAAATGTTTATGAAATGCAGAAATCAAGTCACATGAAATTTGAGTTTTATTTCAGTAAAGACAGGAACACATGACCCAAAAGCTCCTAAATCACAGCCTTGGTTCTTACTCCAGTTGTAGTCCATTTATGTGAATTCCTCATCTATGTTTTTCATAAGGCCTGTAGTAATTTAGGAAAAAAGCCATCCTATGTAAATGTTGACTTTCCAATTACTAAGTGCTGGCAAAAGCCTGTCAGGTCTGTGCGTGCATTTATGAAGTTTCGCTTTGTTCTCTATGTAAAAAGGATATTGAATTTTAAGTTGGATATTTTTTTCTTTATCATTTGGTTGTAATGAATTTGTGAAATAGTCAGTAGACTTGATAAAGATTAATTTATGTAAGCAATTCTGTTTATGATAGAAGATGGATGGTGAGTTGTCAAAAACTCGGTCTCATCTGGTCTTTCGTATTTTTTTTGTGTATTGCCAGTATATTTTGGAATATACTGATGGACAAAGAGGTTAGTTATTAGGTGTGCTTAATTGTCATCAAATAAGATATATGACATAATCAAGGTTCTTTAATAAAACTGCTAATCACACCTGAGTTATTTTGGACTTTACCTGTCACTTTTGATTTGTTTCCTAAAAGGAAACTAATATTTACATGGTTTGTGTAATGGTAGAGATTTAGTGGAGTATCAGGCATGCAGGATGTTAGATGTTTTGCCTAAGTTTTCATACTGTGCAGACCTACCTCTGCCGACTGGAGGTTTTTGTCTTGATGGGGCAGGGAAGAAGAAATCCCGATAAGAGGCTAGTTTTCCGGGTGCAGGCTCTGGATGTGCGGACACGTGGACTTACCTTTATCGGATACGGCAGTCTGTGCCCGAGTATGTTTCTGTAGCAAACACGTGCCGTGTAAAAGCGCTTTCCGTTCCCTGGAGCGGAGCGGGGGCGGAGGGTGCGGAGGGTACGTGTGTGTCCCCTCGTCCGCGTCGGGAGCTCCGATCCGGGCACGGCCCGAGCCGCCGTCAGAGGGCGCTCCTGCCCAGCGCACGGATCCCGGCGGGAATCCTGGGCCTGCGGACAGCGCAGGGGTGCAGTGTTGTCATCGGTAGCGTGCATGTGATCCTTTATACAAATGAATACAGAAAATACGTTACAGAGTGCACTGGCTATCCAGACTCAATGTTTTTTGTGTTCCTAAATCAGCCTGGATGTGCTGTGTGCTCTAAGGCTCCGTGTACGTGGAGAGCATTTGATTCAGAGGTTTCTGTGTATGTGTATCCTAAAAGCAGGAGAGGAGCTTGCTTGTCCTGCGGGTTTGCTTCTTTGCTTCCAGTTCTACCATACGTAACTAAGAAAGGGAAGGCAGCATTTGTGGTGGAACTTCTTGACTTATCTAAGGGGGTTATACTACTGGACTGTGCAGACTTAAAAATTGCACATCAGCTATTCATCTTCTGATAGTACGGCACAAACTGCCTGAAATGCTTTGTTTACTGCAATTCTGGATTTTCAAGTTGATTTTTATTGTAGGGGCAATACTTTTAAGTGGTAATCCTTTTGTTCAGCATCTAATTTTGTATCCAAAAAAGAGATAGTTTTGCTCTTTAAAGTACAAGGCATATTAAAGTTGCATTTAAATCAGGTTCCACTGACATTTTGCTGCAAAAGAACTTAGTGTAATTTGATTTTAAATGCAAAATGTTCTACTAGCTCTTAGCCTGTTTCTTTTTTTTTTCTCTCTTTAAAGAAACATATTTCATGGCATTTTTCCTTGGATAATTTTAAATAGAAAAACCTTATGGCTGCCGAAATTGTGTCATAGGTTGCTTGATTCTACCGCCTGCCCCCCCCCATAATTCATGGTTGCAGGGGATATTGTTAACATATTTAATAAACTTACACGCTGAACTCTACTGAAAATTATGCTTAAGAATATTCACTTACTAACCCTAAGAAATTAAGTTAGAGAAGCATCTGTTTTCAGAGGTAGGTAGTTTGCTATATGTAATTGTATTTTAGCAACATTAGAATGAGCTGGAAGATTGTACCCAGCTCAGTAACGTGTTTAAACATTTCACTATATGCAAGTTTTCAGCTTGAAGCCAAGAGTTTTTTACTTCGTAGCTTGTGTTCTATCTTAGCTATATTTTTTATTTAAAATCATGATATACACCAATTTAGTTTGTTACATGGATGCTTCATGTAATTTTGTGAGACTTGAAGAAACTCATTAATTTTTATGTGGTCAGCAGTAAGAAAGCCCAATTTGTTTTACCTGCAGTTTAGGTAAAATATTACAAATGAGCTGTTCTGAATTTGATTTCTTTTCTGCTACTCTAATCAGCTCAACTTTGACTAAAGACATAAAAGTGCACAGAAGAGGATAACCAATTATATAATAACAGTATATTCAGGTATTTCATATCTGTTATTCGATTTCAGGCATCGATCTGAATTTTATGCCTGTATTGTAGTTTGTGATAGTGATTTGAAAACATTAAGCCTCATTCTTGCTGTTTACTAGGGGTGAGAAAATGCAGGTTATTTACCCTGAGTACTCAAAAAAGATTTTTGGTGAGTTACAAACAATGTGAATGTTTTTTTAAATTTTTATAAATTCTTTTCATTTATTTGTTCAGTTTAGGGAATATGCAAGAATTCTGAACTATGAAAATATTTTATGTTTCCACACCATTTAAATGGCACAGGTGCAAATGACTTTGTGTTTGTATTTTATCACTAACTTGTGGAAATATTGTGTAAAACAGTACTTAATGTGCTAGTTCCTATTAAAAGCAGAGACTGCCGAGAAATTTTTGTCGTTCTACTACAGATCATTTTATGAAACGTTATTTCTGTGAACATAACGGCAAAGGTGAAACGTGCTGGCATTTTTTTTTTTTTCCAGATGTACTCTCTCTTTTGCTAAGCATTCAAATTTTTCTTTACTACAGTTCAGGAAAAAAGTCTGGAGATAACCATTTGTATTTTAAGGAAGCAGTTTTTCCAGGCAATTGCTAGCACATAATAGGCATTCTGGTTAGATCCTGTCTTCACCTTGCCGAGCTGAGGCTGCCTTGGGTGCCTGAAGTTAGCAAAGTAGTGGCTCTGGGCTACCTCTTTGTTTGGAGGAGCTAAAGCTTTGTCCAGAAAGAAGCCCAAACTGTGTGAAGACAGCATGGTCAGTTCTGCTAAAAACTTTCAACTTCTTCATCCTTGATTATTATTCCTCATCTTGGACAATGTGGTACAGGACTTGGACTGCCTGGATCACACTCTGTGCTTTTTGTGTGTCTTCTTTCAGGGACCAATTGCTTGTGGACCTTGTGGCCACCCTGAGCTTTGGGCATACATTTGGTCTGTTCTTTTGGTAACACTTTTCCCAATGGGACTGGACCAAGAGGAAGAGAGAGTTCTTTTAACACCTTCTTATTACCTCTTTCCATTCCCCCTCCTTTCCTTTTTTTACTAATGCAAGTATTTAGCCATTTCCTTTCCCAAAGAATGCTGTAATAAACTTGATGGAGCTGAAGGAAAGCACAGCAAAATGAACAAACATCGCACTTTTTTCCTAAAAGCCAGAATGAAGGAAATGCCTATACTTCTATTGAAAAGCAATTCAAATCAATACATCTGGATGAAAAGTGATAGAAACTTATTTCAATAAGTGGTAGCATTAAATTATGAAAAATCATTTTGGTTCTTATTTCTTGCTCCATAATGTTTTATGGATTTCTCAACTGCATAATCTGGAAAAATTATGTAGCATTATGCTCTAAGAAAATGATCCATACTCAAAGTATAGTACACATTAAACCCAAGTTGGACCTATTTTGTTCGTAGGGTTTATGTTTATTTTATTGATGGAAAGACAGACATGAAACTAACCCAAGGTTCAGGACTGAATATTGAATTGAATATTTCAGGAACAGACTTGAAATCTGTTTTGCTGACAGGAAACCTACTGCAGCAGTGGAGTTAAAGAGATAAGAAGTGGTTTCATAATAATTATGAAACATAAAAGACTCTCTAGATAAATACTAGTCTTTGATAGAAGAGAGAAAAATCCTTAGTAGAGTTCAAGTTTATATCTGTGTTTTAGCATTATTTGTTTATGATTAGTATGTGTTGTTAAATCCAGTGGTGCAGTCAAAAATATATGGAGAAACCAAGAAAGCTCAAACTGAGCAAATCTTCCTTATTTCTGTAGTTTGGTAAGCCAGTGTAGAGAATCTTAATATCAGCAAAATCTAAGAAAATAAAATCTTCTTTAACTTCTTTATTATTTAAATAATAAGTTCTCTAAACTGAAGATGAGCAGGGTGTGCATAGTTGCACATATAATAATGTGTAGTAGCTTAAATTTATTTAATTCCTTATTGACTGTATCCACAAAATGTATTTATTGCAGAGAAGTTTCTCACCCATCTAACTTCAAGACATTTACTGTATTTTGGTTTGTGGCGTGTCGGTCAATGAGCTGCTGTAGTTTGCAGCTTGTCTTTTGTTTCACTGTTTGCTGAATACACAGTTTGATTTCTTTTATTGGATTACATGCTTCAGTACAACGTGAATTCATACAGTAGAAAAATACACATTAAAATAGGTTGTTTACTCTTCAGTGAAATACTCATACATTTTTGTAGGTTTAGTGTGATAAATCCTCTGTACATATTTATAGCCAACACGCAGCAGCGCGGAGTTCCAGTCGATAATAGAAACGGAAAGATTTCCTAACTTTTTAGAAAACAAGACAGGCATGTTCTTTGTGAGATATATTTAGGTCATAAGGGACATCTGTTAAGGATAATTTTTTAACACTTGCTAACAATCCTAATGTAATATGGTCTATTCATCAGTCATATTGTTCCTGACTTGGCTAGTGTGGATTTTAGTGATTCCCGATGTGCATTCAGACTCTCTTAATTGCTAGATTCTTGCTATTCTATCTTATTGTTTTGTAGGACAATGCATAAGCAGGCACAGAATAATCAAAATGGTTTCCCTGTCCATATTAGGCACCTAACAAGAGATATATTTGCTGCGCAATGTGTGCGTGTTTTTGCAAGTGGAAGTCTCGTTGAAACAAAATAAATCTTACGAGGAAAGTAATTCAACAGGATTTGAACATGGTGTTCAGTGTCTATGTGTGTGTGAATAAATGTATTTATGTATGTGTGTGTATATATATATGTATAAATATACATTTATATATAAAAACCTGCTCCGTGCCGAGTGTCTTGCAGCTTTTATGGTGTGCTTTTATGTAGCAGAGAAATTGGAGGGGTGAGGTGGGGAGGAACGACAGACACCGAACATCGGGGTTTTGGAGTTATCGACTAACTGTTAAATTGTGCCAGTTTTGTGCCTTTGGTTGAGAAATAAAAGGTTGTTCTGAGATATTTGCAGTACAGCCGAGATCTAATCTTTGTGTTTTAATGAACTCAGAATTTCAGTTGGCTGTGAGGTGTTTGACTCCAAAGAGGTGCAGGTAATGCTCCTGCAGCTCACACATGTGAGGCAGATAGTGCTGGGCTTCATTGTTTGAGGGGAGAAAGGTTATGTTGGAGTTTAGGTTTTGGTATTAGTGAAACAGGAAAACTGACCAGATGAAATTTGGCAAAATTACTGAAAAGGGTATTTGTAATTTGACTTTCACGTGTAGATAGAAATAATTTTTTTTTCGTTCCCCCAGCATGTTCTTTTTTGGTGTTTTTTGTTTTCTTTTTTTTTTTTTCTTTTTACCAGTTTGTATTGCTCCATACTGTGTTCTTACCTACTGATAGAATAATAGCTGGTTTATATTTTAGGATAATTGTTCTAATCTTTAAGTGTTTTGTCTTAATCTGCTTTGTGCAACTCTGAACTGTTTGTGGTAGTGAAAGGAAAAAAAAAAGGTAAAAAGAGTAGCTTTTGCAGTAGTTGTAGGAAGCTTTCTTTATATGACTCCAGGTGCCAAATCTTGTTTAAAAGTAAGTGTTGTCCCTCTGATAAGTTTTGGAAGCAATAAAACAACTTTCTTCGCTAGATTTGTTACTCTCATTTTTACTCATTTGTCTTAACCAAGCACAATAGATGATCTTTAAAATCCTGCATAGCTGCAGAACATTAAAATTGTTTGTT
>JAYRBT010000082.1:137909342-137977434 GCA_036023395.1 Myiotriccus ornatus | reverse complement strand
CCGAGTGGCCAATCCCCTGCTCTCTCCAACAGCCTTTAAAGGCTGTGGGAAATTTGAATAAAGCTCTCTTCGCTGCTAGACTCCCTGCGTGTTGCATGGTCTCTGTCTCCTGGCATAGGTGCCTCCGCCACCTGTCCCGGCCACGAGGGACGGGCGGCAGAGGGGTGATCTCAGCCCTGGAAACCTTCACAGAGCAGCCGGGAGGGACCCTCCAGAAACCCACCAAACTACAACATCTTGTAGTATCAGGTTGCTGCAAGAACAGTTATTTTGGAAGTGTTTTAGGAATAAGCTGTTACTTCAAGAAGGATGTGAATTTGTCAGTTGTTGTAAAACTCCAGAGTCTTAGATCTGTTTGCATTTTAAAATAATCATATGGACCTTTTTTCAGTGCCTCAGCCAATTTGACCTATTCTTAAGTTATGTTTTCAAATAGTAAAGTTATTGACCAAGAATATTTTAAGGCATAGAAAACATGGCTGAATTGTCCCAGTGTTGAATGAGTCATCACATCAGTGCTCACTTCTTGGCCTTGTATCTGATATATGATATAATTTTGTTGGGTTTTGTTGCTAACATAGGGTATATATCTCCTACATGTTAAAGCTCAGACAAAGTTGCTAACGTTGCCAGTACTTTTTAGAAAAGACAAATGTCTTTATTATTTTAGTATTTTCTTTAATCTTTTACATTTATTAAAACAAATTGAGTTCAGGGGAAAAAACACCCACCAATCTACTGTAATAGGGTTTACTGTCAAGGTTTTTCAGCGAGGCATTTTGGTAATACAAGTCAGTCATATTCAAGCAAAATACCCATATTGTACAGTTTTGCACTTTTTCTGCTTTAAACAAATTATAGTAACACTTTCTACTTCAATAATCCCCCCCCCCAATTTGTTTGCAAACTAACAAAATCACTCTTTTAGAGGGAGGAATGTGTGGGTTTTTTAATAATAGCAAAAGAGAATCTTCTGTTAAAAAAATCCACCCCAGGAAGGTGCTCAGGAGATGTGTGATGGCTCAGGAGACAAAGGTTGTGCATTCTCAATGCAAGCAGCACCACTGAGAAGTGCAAACACAACTGGGGGCTTTCCTCCTCATAAGGGCACTCCTGAACAAATACTTTTCTTTAAGATGTAGGTGCACTGTTTAAATGTGGGGGAAGAGGGGGAAGCATCCTGGTCTAGTTGTTCCCCTGCCCTTTTCTTTGCTTACCTCAGTTCTGGGCACTCTCAGACTTAGTGGCACTTTTTAGTGGCAACTTTGCTGTGTAACTTGGGAAGGACTGTGACATGGAACAGTGAATTCATTAGAAAAAGTGCATGACTGTCCCAAATCCTTGCGGATTGAAGACTGGGTAAAAGGACGAGTGAGCTCTTGCCCTGTCTGTGCTAAACTTCTAGGTAGAAAGATGATGTTCTGCAGATTGGGCAAATGATGTAAAGAAGCAGTGGTAAGGGTATCAACAAAAGCAGCTTGGGGGCTGTTATCCATTTGTGCAAGTTGGCGGCTTGTTGGAGCTATCTAGCTACTAATACATGTTATAAAATATATATGTTTGGTTAAAAGAGTTTCCATTTCTCCCTGGTGGGGACTGCATCATGTTTTAATTTCTGCAGTTGTTTTCCTGAGGCAAAGATGTTAGCTATTGATGCTTTATTGGTTCTTTGACATTTTTTCCACTATTGCCTTCATTATCATCTAACTGCTAACAGTCATGAGAGGAGGAATTGCTGACTTGAAATCTGGATGGTTTTCATTGAGTCCTTTTTCTTCTGGGCAATATCTCTTACATTGTGCTCAGTTGCATGTTGCTGGTTGTGCTTTGTTTAAGGAAAGAAGTTATCCTGGAACTTGGTTACCAGTTACCTCTCAGATGAACACTTCTAAGAGTATGATATACCTTTATTTGACTTTGTATAAGATCTGGACGTTTTCTTAGGGTATTCCCGCTCTTCAATATTGCACTTCTCAAGGGAAAAATTATCTGGATGTGTCAACCACATGATTTCATAGGAATCTATATCTAAGTATCTTTTCCCCATCATTACATGACCACCTCTACTTTGGCAATGTCCACAATTACAAGAGAAATGCAATGAGCAGTCTAGCTCAGCTATCTAAAAGTTCATATTTCTTACAAAATCTTATATCTCTTTCAGCTGCTTCTGAAAATCCTTTCTTGTGTTTCCTCTCTATGGTTTCATTTGGCTAGAAAGGATCTAACCATAATTTCATTTTATAGCATGTTGTAGCAAGTCATGTGAAAAACAAGTCTTGCTTTCTACACAGATAATACCTTTGAAAAGCTTATTTTAACCAAAATAATTAATTCTAGCTACATTTAATAACTGGATCATATGCTTTGTCAATTAAAAATTGTGGTCAGACCAGAAGTCTTTTAGTTTGTTCTGGGGAGGTCTATGTTCTGAGGTCTGCCCCCCCCCCCCCCAAAATCCACCAAAACCTTTTAAGTTTAAGGACTGAGCTTCTTTGACAAGCTAGATCTTAGCTTTGCTTTTGAGAGACGTGTTGAGATGCTGAAGCATCAGGGCCACTGAGTGAGGCCACTGTTTCTGGAAGTTGTACAGTGAACTTTCTTTGACCTGGCAGGGGGAAGGTTTTCATTCTGACTCAGAAATAGCAGTTGGATCAGTTCTGCAGGCTCTCCTGAAGAGTGTGGTGGCATCTCTAGATGAGCCTTGCTTTAGAAGCAGGCACATGGTACAGGCCTTTCCTTTGCTGGCTGAGTATTAGAGGACTTCAGATTGAGGCCTGGGTGGGTTTGCTGTACTAGTTTTGGGATGTTGTATTATTGTGGTGCCCTGGATGAAACACTAATTGCAAGCCATTTCTATTAAGATATTATGAAGTAGAATGCAATCAGAAGTCTGCAAGGGTTTATATAAATGTTTTTAAGTGTTACTTTAAAAATACTGTCAGTCAGATATGGCAGTTTAAGGAAAGGGGCCAGAGACTGCAGAATGTAGTTTGTGCTGTAAGGGTGGGTGATAAGTTGGAAAAATATTTGTCCAGTCTTGAAAAATGTCTCCTAATATCTTTTAATACATTTGGATTTTTTTTCCTTTTGCAAGAGTATGAAGTGGGGTCTGAAAATGTGGCACATTCTGCCCCTTATGAATTTGTGTTGCTTTTTCATAATGAATATCATGTTTTCATCTGCGTAAGGAGAAGCCTTAAAAAAATTAAGAAAAATGAATGCATAAGGGGTGTGTGTTTTATCTTTGTAGTCTTTGCAGCTGCAGACAAAACTGAAGGATTGTGTGGTGTTGTTGCATTTGATTTCCTGTTGGTTGGCTCTGAGCATTGGTTCATCTGATAATCACACTGAAATCTGTTTCCTTAAATTTAACCAGCAGGCACTATGTCTGTCTGTTTAAAAGGTCTGATAAGTGATAAGGTATGTTTTTCTGCTCAGTGGGATTATGTTAAATATTCCTGAATAGAATTCTGTTCCATAAAGGTGATTTGTTTGAATGAAGCATTTAGTAGAAATAAAATTTACGTGTTGGTACAATGAAACATTACAGCCTGACAAAAAAAATGTTGTCAACTTTTAAAAGTAACTTACTGTATATAGATGTGTATGTATTATATACAATAAAATGTACGTACCTGCGTTCTTTGCATTTATATACATCTAAAAAGAAGAAACAATGTTGAAAATGAGAAGATAAATGCAGTCAAAACTATCTGACAGCTATAGCTGGTCCCCCAAACTCTTAACATTAATGTGGTTTTTTGTTGTGAAAAAGTCACAGATAGTTTATAATCTATTTCTTATACTCATGAAATAATTCTCCTTTTGATTCCACGAGTTACCTAATTCCAGTCAGTATTGCAAATTAAATCACAATATGTCTTTGTTACTAATTGATAAAGTGTTACTGCTTAATGAAACCCAGTATCAGTTTTTTTTATGAATGTGCAAGGTAATGCACACTGTAAATGACGTGTAACAGTTTGTTGATCACTTTAGCAATTAAATGCAGCTGAAAAAAGTCTGCTTACTCAGGCTGGTCTTACTCTCATTCTCTGAGGAAGCTCTGGATTTTAATAGACAGTCCAGCAGTGAGTAAACAAATTTATGGGCAGCTGCAAAAATGAAAATAAAATAAAATACAATTTACTCATTTAATATCAAGCTTTCTCTCTAAATAGTACAAACTGTGTAAGTTTCCTTTTTAAACATACTTTTTATTTAATCTAGTTCAATACCAGATGGAAATGATGCGAAGCCTCCGCCACGTAAACATTGATCATCTTCACGTTGGCTGGTACCAGTCCACGTACTATGGCTCTTTTGTCACTCGTGCCCTCCTGGACTCCCAGTTCAGCTACCAGCACGCAATTGAGGAGTCTGTAGTTCTCATTTACGGTTAGTATGAGGTTTCCTTTATTATTCTTTTCCCCTCTTAATATTATTACTACTATTTTTGTATTCTGTCTTTTGCCTGTAAGAGTAGCCTGGCAGGCCTTTTCGAGTAAATACCAACCCTGTGTCTACGGCAGCCTCAGCAGCAGCTAAGTCTAGACAGGGTTTCCTTCTTTCTGTTTATTTTTCTTGCTATCAGAGCCCTGATGTGTACGTTTTGGAATGCTGGAGTAGCTGCTTCATTTTTATTCCTTCATCTCCCCTCCCTCGTGGAAGGGGCTGGTGGAACCCGACCAGATGTCTAACAAACCCCGCTTGCTAGCGTGTCTGGCTCTGTACGTGACTGACCAATCATCGCACGAATTGCCAAGTTTTTTTTATACCTCTGACAGAAGCATACAAAACCTGGACTGTTTCTTAGCACAAAGATTTTTTTCTTTTCTGCCTATTTAATGGTGTTTCCTCAAGCTCTCCAGACCAGATGTTCTGTGCTGTATCAGAACCGTAGGCAATTTAACAGCTTTATAGCCTCCCCCTCCCCAAACACTCACAGTTTGCCATATCTGGCAGACTTGCATATAGTTTCCAGCTGAGAAGTAAATGTAACGTCCTGAGTATCTGTCAGAAAAAATACTAATGAATACGATCAATCTTATGAGCTGCCCCAAAATTGTTTCAGTATGTTAACAATTGGATTACAGTAAAGAACAAGTTGTTAAAGTATACTTATATTGGCTGGAAACATTGCATCATCAGACCTTGATGAATTTTCCACTTGTTTCAGTCTATTTTGGTTTTCGTTTTATCACCGATTGCTAAAAGTTTTACTGTGTTAAGTTTCAGACAACATGAATGTTAACACAGCTTTTATTCTCATGTTGGCATGCTTCAGCCGTTATCATGCTGCAAGTGTTAAGCTTCTTTGTCCAAGGAATGTAACAGTTTGTTTAGAAAATTTCCCCTAAATTCAGCCGAGTATGTCAAGGCAAAACGAATCTTTTTACATACCAGTTACATTGTCATGCACGAAGCAGCATGGCAACTTTATCTGAACTAGCTTATTGCTACTCTAAAATTACATTTTTCTATCTAAAATGTAGTTTACTCAATATTTTAATTTACTGCATAATAACTGGAAGGAAAAATCTTTATTTAAATGAGATTGCTGTTATGTAAGTTCTGTGGACAATTCACATGAAAGAAAAGAAAATGTGAATTAGACCTTTAATGTCTAAATAATGTGAGTAGAATGGGTCTAGATCCCCCCATGTTCTCCAACTTAAGTTTACTAATTCACTTCACTGTATATCATTGGATGTGTTTTACACCACAGTACAATAGGATTGGCTTTGCTATAGTGTCTTTTCTGTGTTCATTGTCTTAAATTTTGTTAATAGGACTACTGAGTTATTTTCTTTCCTCCTGTTTATGTCACTCAGATATTTAAAAATAAAAAAGGCGATCTGGGTTTGTTAATGTTCCTGATATTATGTTTCCTCCACTTTTAATAACAGATCCCATTAAGACTGCCCAAGGGTCTTTGTCACTGAAGGCATATAGGCTGACTCCCAAACTGATGGAAGTTTGCAAAGAAAAAGACTTCTCTCCAGAAGCGTAAGTAACTCCAAAGACTGCTTTCTCACAGGGTTTGCTGAATTTGGGGTGCAGAATGGTACATGCAGTAATGAAACACTGTATTTTAAAATCTCATGTAACAGTGTGTGCTGGGAAAAATTGGTCTGTGTGGGTAGTGATGGATGAGCACTGATACAGGGGGCTGAGAGGGCGTGAAAGTCTCTCTTTAGGCATCAGGGTAAGTGGTGGAACTTGAACTGATTTTGGGGCTAGTCAGTGGATGTGCTGGAAGGACCATGGAGAAGATAATTGTATCTCGGAACAGAGCCAAAAACAGGCAAAAAGAAATGGAGGAAGGGAAATAGCTGGTCCGTCATAAAGCTCTTTTTTCTTTTTCCAGAAGGAAAATAGAACAGGTATTCTGGGATAAGTGTTGCTGTGTATTTATTCCAAATTACCTCCATGTGGACACAGTCTTCTGGAGTAAAGTAGGATAATTACTCTGTTTTGAAAGATGAGCCACTTTTTACAGATGTAGGCCTTAGCTGGCATCCTTTTCCTCCAACAGCTTGGTGTTCAGCAGCAAAAGCACAAGCACTTGTTAAAATAAGTTCATTGAGGAAAAACATAATCATTTTGTTGCTTGGTGTCTAAACATGTCCATGATAAACAAACAAATCTGCGATTAGTCAAAAAAAAAAAAAGGGGGGGAGGGGGGCGGAGGCAAAATTTGAAAGATTTTATTCCAAAATCCAGTATGAATACAGAGAAGTTAAGGCTATATTTCCTTAGAAACTTGTAGATCATGCTTTTATTTCCAGATTTTATGAAAAGTATTACTGTCTGCTTTTATTATAAAGCAAAGGCAATAGTTTTTTATGTGCATATTGTAAAAAAATACACACTGGAAGTTTATATTTACTATCTCCATAGAATTTAATTATTCCAAAACACAGGCTATTTTGTGAATCTAATTTTTTGGTCAGTAAAAATTTTAATTATTCAGCTATTTGGGAAATAGTGTTTCATTGTAGTAGTTAAGATTTTAAATATGTTTTAGTGTCACGTGGTAACTAACTGTTCATTTTTATTTAAAAAACTCTGATGGCAGGAAAATCAGTAAAATATTTTGGAAGGGGCAGAGTTAATCCTGTCAGTACAGTCTGTTGCTGGAGGCTTTTTCATGTAGGTAATGTATTAACAAGCAAGGCAGCTGCTTGACTTGTGAGAGTTTTTCCTAGAGCAGCTTTTCCTAGTCTTTGTAAGCCTGAGGTTTTGCCATGCAAATGCACTCTTACCAAAACTTCACTCATGTTAGATTGTGGAACTATGACAATCAGGATTTTTTACAAAATTGCTAATTATTGGAGCAGCAACTCAACGAAGAGAATAAGAGGTACTGGTTATATTAGTAAATATTCTTTAACTTTTTCTCACAGCTTGAAAAAAGCAAATATTGCATATGAAAACATG
The DNA here is from genome assembly GCA_036023395.1 of Myiotriccus ornatus. Lineage (NCBI taxonomy): Eukaryota > Metazoa > Chordata > Aves > Passeriformes > Tyrannidae > Myiotriccus > Myiotriccus ornatus. The sequence continues at coordinate 137,969,988 of JAYRBT010000082.1, read as the reverse complement.
TTTGAAGAAGTGCCCATTGTAATTAAGAATTCATACCTGATCAATGTGATGTTGTGGGAACTGGAAAAGAAATCCGCAGTAGCCGATAGACATGAATTGCTCAGTCTGGCTAGCAGGTAAGTACTTGTTACAGTAATGGATGTACTTTTATTCGCTTTCCCAAACCACAGTTGAACACCTTGGGTGAAATCCCAGTCTCATTACAGTCCATGCAAGCTTTGCCTTGACTTTTAATGGGGTTAACACTTTACCATTCATGTTCTTTTGCAGAAGGAAAATTGCATGCTAAAACTGCAGCATTAGATTCAAGGGCTAAATTCAGTCTGTAATCCACATATATCTGCACTACTTGTGGTGTGGATTTCTTCAAGAAAATGTGGGCACTTGGTAAATTTAGGCAAATAGATCTGTATATAAAAGCTAGTTGTTAAATATTCCTTAAGTAATTATATGACTTATTTTAATAAAAAAGAAATTGCAGTTGTTTTACTTTGGCAGCAGGATGAATTTGAAAATCAAATAAAATAATAAAGGCTCTGAGAAACTGACAAAAATGCTCAGACTGATTGTCATGACAGCCAGCATTCATAATGTCAGAAATTGTTTGAGTTTCTAAAATGATCTTCTCATATAAGAATAACATTTTGTTCTTGTAGCACTTTGCCCTGAAAATACACTTTTGATTACAAAGTGGGCATGACTTCTAGCCCTATGATCAAAAATTTGGTGGTGCTTAAATCTTACACAACACAGTACAGTTAATAGGATTATTATGGGGCTGAACAAAACAACCAGATACACAAAATGATGCAGTATCTTGTTTTATGTAGAAACTGGGGTTTTAGGGTATAACACTTTACATCAGGTTGTTGTCTGCCAAGCTTCTTATCCTAGTGGCCTCTTTTCTTTCTCCTTTTTTCTGACGCCTGCCCTCTCTCCCCCCATATAGGACTGAAGTTAATGATTCGTATTTCTTGTGGAAATTTTCCACTCTCGCTACTTGAGCTTATGTGGAGGCACTGAGGGGTCTGATAGCTTTTAGAGAAAGTGATCAAGAGAAAACAGGTATAGGGTTGAACTCAGCTGGGGAATTCACAAATGTCACAAGTGATACTTAGTCAGTAGTTCTGTCTAGTAACTTTGCACATTGGAATTAATGAAGAATTTTTGCCGAGATGTTCAGTCTGTTTGTCTCCACAGGCTTTTTGTCAGGCTCTTTCTTTCCTCGGTCAAAGATCACAAACCTTACTGCATCTGAGGAGAGGGTGGACACTGGATGTAGGAGATGACAGTGATTGATTCCTTGTGAGCTCTGTCACTTTACTGTGAAAAAGAGGACCATGCTGAGGACACAGCAGGTTTCCAGGTGTCCTGACAGTCCTTGGTTGCTTCTATGGGTTTGCTCCTGTATAAAGGGCTGGGACTACCCAGCACCCTGGATCCTAGCAATGGCTGCTAGTCCCACAATACAGTTCTGGAAATGGAAAGTAATATGAGCAGATCACGAACCACACTTGAAGTTTTTCATCAGCTTTACATCTCACGTAGTAACTGTTTGGTACCACTGCCCTGGCTCAAGATCAAAGATAAGAACTGTACATTGTTTTCTGTTCTGGAGTGATGGTGTTAAAAGCCTGGTGCAAGTCAGGCTTTTGTGTTGGTCCTCATATCAGTAAAGGGGACGAGAAGCATGACCCCAAAATTAAAAACAGGCTTTCCTGGCAGATTTTTCTGGCTCACCTTGTCTATTTGAGGAACTTAAGGTGCTTAGTTTGGTTTGAAGGAGAGAAGGTTTTGGAACTTACCCCAGTAGGTTGTTTGGAGGTTTTTGTTTGTGTCCTTTTTTTAATATTTGGTAGCTGCTTTTAGGGGGTCTTTCCACTGTGCCTTTTGCAACCGGACTTGTCTATCTCGCCTTGGCCCTTTTAGCCATCAGGGCACTTGTAGCAAGCGTGGGTAGAGCCCTTCCCAAATCTTCGTTCACAAAGCCCAGCCATGCATGCAGAGCTGCTTTTAGTTACCATGCAGGTTACATTCAGTGATATCTTACGTTGGTATAACTCAGCAGCTGGCAAATTAAAACATTTTAGTTCTTGTGTATTCAAGGTAGGGTGACTTGTACTGCTTGCTGAAATATTTAACTAGTTTTTGCTTGAATTCAGCTGCGAAGGTTACTCTGTCAAAGAATATATTGCCTGAAATAGGGAACTTCGAACCCTTTTATTCTGGATTTTTTTTTTTTTTTCCATTTTTCCATATTTATTTTCCCATTTCCTTATTTTTGTCTTTCAGCAGCTGTGGCTAGAACATTTCAGATAGCAACTTTTAATTTTGGTACCTGTCTTCTGCACTTAACTTTGCAGTTGTTGCTGTCGTTGACAGTAACTTCAAGGCTCCTTTATGGCCTTGGCCTTGTTTTTATGTTTTTTTTCTTCGTTTGTTTTGTTTGGGGGTTTTTTGTTGTCTTTTTTTTCCTTGGAGTTTGAGGTTGGTGGGGTTTTTTTGGTGGTTTTGGGTTTTTTTTTCTTGGTTCTTTATGAGCATCCCTGAACTGTTTGTAATCTTCTGAAGCAGTAATTTTGGCAATAAAATTACTTACCCATAGTTCCTCTCCTCTGGAGAGTTTGCTTCATCAAGATTCTCACATGTTCATCCATCCACCTTGTCTGAGTTTGAAGCTCTACCTATTTGAGGTACTTTGCCTGCACCTTAGTATCTTTCTCCTTTTGAAGTACATTTGTGATCGTATATAGTAGTTTGGTTTTTTTGGGACAAAAATTTGTGTTTCTCTTGTGAAATCTGAATTGACTTTAATATTCCAGGCAAAGAAATTGAAGGCAGACTAGCACAAGGCTAGCAAGTAGTAGGAAGTAAAGGCCTTTTGCTCAAACTGTTACACTCCTGCTACCCTTAAGGACCAAAATGTCTTGAAGACCTTGGAGCACTGCCAGTCTTTTGATAGAGACTCAAGAATTAAAATCCTGTCAGATAGTGTTCCAGATCTTCAGAGAAATAATTACAACCAACTTTCTCATTCTCATCCATCTCTTCCTTATTCTATTGATGATCTAGTTTAAATCAAAAAAAGCTTTTTTGTGGTCTAGCTTCATAATAGGGTTGTTCTATAATATCTCAATTTGTCTCAAGCAATTTTTCTAATAGTGTGCGTCAGTAGAAGCAAACATGTGCTGAACATTTACTGCTTGGCAGATATATTTTTCAAACATTAGATGCAGTATTTTTGCGAAAGTGACAATAAGGAGGGTTATGTTGGCTTTTGAAAACAATATTAACCTTTATACATTGTACTGCTTATTCAAAAATCTCAATGTGCTTAACAGATTATTAAGATAATTATGAAACTCTTTAATTTGCAGAGGGGGAACCTGACACAGAGAGGGTAAATGTGTTGCCCAAAGGCACACATCAAAGTCAGAGTAGAAAACAGAATGGAGCTCAAGACTCCTGACTTACATATCTCATTCAAGCAAAATCCTCTTAAATAGCTGAAATGCTGAGATGTAAACAGGTTCTGCTAAGTGGTGGGAATGTTCTTAAGAAATTTTTAATCAAAAAGATGTGCTTTGCCCAGCAGTACTTCTCTAATCCACCCAAAGCTGTTCCCATCAGGAGGAAAAACGCTGTACGAGGTGGCACCTTTCCCGAAAAGCAGCGACTCGGAGAGGGGCCTCAGTAGAGCTGATGGAAAGTGGAAAAAATGAGCAACAGATACAGCATTTTCTTATGCTTCCTCTTGCTGCTCCTTGTTCTTGTCTTCTTTAGCCATGGTGCAAGCAAAATAAAGTCAAATAAGGAAGGGGGTCCAAAAATGGCAATTGTAGGCAAGTTTAGGGGGACATCTTTTTTGGACATCTCCAGCTTCAGAATTGTTATACCCAAAATTTGGTGCCTCGGTTACAACATCGTGACTCAGATCTTGGAGGGAGCTGAGACACTCAAGCTCCCGGGCCAGTGTGTGTACGTGGGCTTCTCCAGAAGTGTGAGCTGAGGCTTGTGAGCTGTGTGTGGAAACAGCTAAAACTAATGAGTAAGGACACGGGCAGCTGAGAATGATGTGAATTGCTGCTGCTCTTTGAAGTTTGTGTGTCTCACTTGAGGCTTCATTTTGGGTGTTTCAGACCTTTAACAAGTGTGACTGGAGTCCTTTTCTGATTAAAGATGCTGAAGTAAATGTGGGCTTCATGTGTATTCCCCATTATGAATCCCACAGAAGTGGAGCCAGTTTGAGGTTCCAGTCCCAGCTGCTTGCCTTGTTCCTCCCCTCTACCCCCATTTCATCTCTACACCCCTCCCACCCTCAAAGATTTTTATTCCCTCATCTGTTTCAGAATATGGCTGTACAAATAGCTTTGTGGAATAGTCTGATGGAAAAGGCAGACTCCCACTCTTCTCTTCCAGCCCTTCCCTCAGCCTCCCTAAACCAAAAAAAAGAACGCCCAACAGGGGGTGGTTTTGCATTTACAGTAGACTATTTCACTAAAAGAGTTTGAAGTGTGCCCACGCAAACAGCTGAATCCATACAGCTGAGAGTGCTGTAATCTTTGGGCAAAAAGGGAGAGGCAGGAAGATGCTGATGCTGGAACCTCTTAAACTGACTTTGCTGGCAACTGTAAACTGCACCTTTGCTCTCCTTAAAATATATCTGCAAAGGGAGGCTCTGGTGCTACGAGCACTCCCTCAGGAAGAGGAAGGCTTGCATTCATGTCTCTTAGCCAGACCTGCATCCTAGCTAGATGTCTTTGTGTAGTGAGTGATCTGTAAGTTCAGTTAATATACAGTTGTTGCTTTCTCTTTCTGTGGCTGCTGGACCACAACACTGCCAGATGCAAGGCTCACTACTGGGAAGAAAAGACAGAAAAGACCAGGGCTAGGAGTGTTACCCGCGGATTATGCTACTCCACAGGTTTCTACTTCTCACCCTCAGAATTAATTGACCCTTGTATTTGATAATTGTTAAACAAGGAATCAGAAGTAATCTCTGTGTCAGGGACCTGATTTCATATCTGCCCTTTTGGTTGAAGGATTATACCCCATCAAGTATAAGGCTGTTCCAGCAAAAATGCACAGCACAAGAAATTGCTTCCCAGGCTATACTTTCTGGTCTGTTTTATGTTCTAAACAGGCTTTGACAGTTTCCCTTTGACAGTTTGTACGTATTTGTCCTTTTTGGGAATTTTTGATTATGCCATCTAAGCTACACAGATAAGTCTCAAATTATAAACTTCTGGAAGTTTTACAGGTCACTCCCTGCAGGTGCATGATCCTGGTAACAGTTCTGGTGGAGTGCTCTTGCATTAGATTATTTCTTCATTAGATGTGTAAGGATCCACATGACAGATTTTTTTTTCCTGATTTTTATTCTGTTTCTCCCTCTTTTATTATCTATATTTCTTCCCAAAAAATGAACACAGTGTGGACCTTGTGATGCTTAATATGAAAGCAGTTCTGCAGCTGGTAGTTTTCTTTCAGGAGGATTCAGTGATATCAGTGTGGTGGTCTCCAGGTGCTGTCTTATGGTGGATCTGTATTCTAGTTCAGCTCAAGAGTGTGCTCAGATCATCACTGCTGGGTGATCTGAGACCTGACTTGTTTCAGATGAAACTAAACTGAAAAGAGGTATTAGGAGGATAATTACTGTGCTTCAGCCACTTCCAGATCACTGGACCGTGTCAGAAGTAGTGATAAGAGCCCCCCGAGACATATGTACCATGGCCATTGGTTTCTCAGCACCAGCTGTTTTTGCTTTATAGATCTGCTCCTGTTGGTCTACACTGCTCACTAATTTAAATGTAAACTCAATTTAATCGACTTTTTTGCTGAGTCTGCTTACTGAAATGCATCCTCTGAAATTGCAGTTTCCTTATTACTGATGCCCCCAGAACAACAACAAAGCCAAGTGCTGAGCTCCACATTGTCTACATTTGACTATCACAGAGCCCTGTAGGGAAGTGAGTCTTGATGAGGATGTGAGCAGCATTTACTGGCACCCCTTTTTAAATACATATATTTTAATTTTTTTTAGTTGCATTAATGCATAGAGGTACCTAGCAGTGTGATCTTTGAGATCTGCTGCAAGGTAAGGAGGTACCTAAAGGACCCTTTGGGCTAATTAAGTGTATGGTGAATGTTATGGGCTGGAGCAATGTGATCTAACTTTCTGAATACCACCAGAGTGAACTTCAGCTGAGTAAAACTTGGTTAAACATTGTCTATATACATTTTTACGAATTACTTCCTATTGGTCTTTTTTTTTAAAAAAAATGGAGCAAAAAAGGGTATCAACCACATGAGAGCTGAGGAAAAAGCTGGTCCTGTATTTGCAGCATACTTATCACTTTATGTCTCAGTTCACATCTGTTTAAGTTATCTGTTTTTAGCTTTTTGTTTCCCTGGCAATGAGAGCAAACACTGTATTACTGCAACTTCTAACAATAACTCTCTGTTTCTGTATTCTGCTGTACTAAGCTGCTCCCAACAAGATTCATATAAAACATATTCTTTGTAACCAGCTATATTTCACATAGACTCTATCTGTAAAATAATTATGTATTTCTGTATTAGTGTGTACCTACACAGGCATTTCTGATAACAGCCAGTTCTAACACAAACTCCGTGTAATATAAATGCTGTAAAAAACTGGAAACACGCACGCCCCTAGCCATGGCAGCATTCCACAGTTCTAAATACCATGTTCTTGAAATGTTCAACCAAAAAAAACCCCAAGAAGTTTAAAAATAATTATTATAGTGGCGCCTTTCTTGCTGCTGCGTAGCTGAAATCCTCCTCACCATCTGCCCCTGTGCGCAACTGAGATCTGACTCTGGCTTGTAAATAAATTGTGGTCTGAAGTTACTGATGCAGCCCTTTGTTCAGTTAGCAGGCAGCGAGTGAAACAGCTGTCCTAGCACTGAGATAAGGGTGTATCCAGCTCCATTCTCAGCAGGTATCCTACTGCCTCACTACCTTACCAGCTTCTGTCTCCAGCTCCGAGTTCTATGGATTTGGGCAATAATTTACACTTAAAGAGGGATGTGTGTAATATTATATGTGTGGTTTCCTTTAGCTTCATGTCTTTGTCTTCCAGTTAGAGTTTCCCCAGTCCTTAGGCTGTAGGATGGCAGGAATGCACTGTGAAAGGCAGAAAGAATCTCAGATAACACAGAGAAACAGTGACTGAAGGATATGATTCTGACATTGAAGTGCACCACACTTTTTTATTGGAAAGAAACTCTCATGAACTGTAGTGAGGAAGAGAAGGATGGTGTTTAGTTTTTTGAGTTGTTGGCCTTCAGCCAAATACTACTGGGTAAGGCTTAGATCAGAGCCAACAAAGTAGCTTCTGATCAAAGGGATCAATAGAGAGCAGCAAGTCTCCTTCTTTGCTGCTCTACCCTGTAAACACAATTTAGGATGAATACTGTCTCCATGGGCACCAACCTAAAAACTTCCAAAACTTTGACTTGGAAGCTATACCTTAAGTTGAACATTGCTGCAAAATACTGAATCCATTGCTAAAAATGGTAACAATAAAAGTTGTTTAACAGACTGCATTTGTCTGGCCAAGGCAGTAGATCGCATAACTGGAACTGGACGCGCCCAGCCTTGCTGCTTCCGTGTTGGTATGGAATGTGGAGCTGGCTGGACTGGACGCAACACTCCCTCTCAACAGCTAAGATCAAGCTGAAGATGTCTGCTGAACTTCCAGGCGTGGTTTGATATACTAGTTAATGAGATGCAGTTCTCAGGAAGTTTTCTGCAGGGATAGTTAAAAATCTGTGAAAAACCTTGTAAGTAGTAAATCGAAACCAAACTCTTTGAACACATCTCCTGGAATATTGTTTGGGTTGCATGTCACAAAAACATCAGACTTTTTCTTTTAAATGTATGACCTGGATCTGTAATAACTTTAAATTCGTGCAAGGCATTGTTTTTTCACTATTGAGAGGTTCCTGGAAAGACCGAAACACTTAAATATGGTATTTGCAAGGAGGCAAAGATGCTAGAGGAGGAGATGCCTTGTAAAGTATCATCAGATAAGTATATGAACAAAGATGAGGAACTTGAAGATTTGCGAACAGTGCCATTAGTGCAAAAATGATGGTAAATGACAGAATGACTTTTAAATTTTAAAACTTTTTTTTAAAATAGTAAATTTAATCTTTTATGAATGTTTCTTGTATTTCAGTAATCACCTTGGGAAGAGTCTGCAGCTACTGATGGACAGAGTGGATGAGATGAGCCAAGACATTGTTAAATACAATACGTACCTGAGGAACGTAAGCAAACAGCAGCAGCAAAAACATCAGGTTGGTAACATGGAAAAACCTGAACGAGAGCATTTTTTTTTCCCCACAAGATACATTTTGGGTAGTGTTATCCAAGACAGATGAATTGGGATCAAAGCAAGATAAAATTCTTACAAAACCATACCTGTTAAGTCATGTGGTGGGTTGACCCTGGCTGGGTGCCAAATGTCCTGAAAGGCCACTTTATCACTCCTCTCCTCAGCTGGGCAGGGAAAAAAATAATATAAGGAAACTCTCATAAGTCAATATGAGGACAGGGAGCGATCATTTAGCAGTTACTGTCTCGGACAAAACAGGCTCAATTTGGGAAAATGACTTTAATTTATTAGCAGTCAAATCAGAGTAATGTGATGAGAAATAAACCCACATATTAAAACACCTTCCCCTCACCCCTTTCCTTCTTCCTGGGCTCAGCTTCACTCCCCATTTTCTCTCCTTTTTCCCCTCAACAGCACAAGAGCTTGGGCATGGGGGTTGCGGTCAGTTGGTCACACATTGTCTCTGCCACTCCTTCCTCCTCAGGGGTGGGACTCCTCATGCTCCTCCCCTGCTCTGTGGGCTGGGCTGCAGGGGCACAGCTGCCTCACCGTGGTCTTCACCACAAGCTGCAGGGGAATCTCAGCTCTGGTCCCTGGAAAAGCTCCCCCTCCTTCCTCACTGACCTTGGTGCCTGTAGGGCTGTTTCTCTCACGCACTCTCACTGTCCCCTCTCAGCTGTCATTATTCAGGGCTTTATTTCCCCCCTTCTTAAATGTTTTATCTCAGAGGTGCTGTCATTGTGGCGCTCAGCCTTGGCCAGTGGCAGTTCCATCTCAGAACGAGCTGGTGTTGGCTCTGTTGGACACAGTGGAAGCTTCTGGCAGCCTTTCACAGAATCCCTCCCTGCAGCTCCCCTGCTACCAAACCTTGCTGCACAAACCCTATACAAGAAGATTTATAAAATGTGCTAGAATTCACTTCTAGTGACATATGTATGGATTTGGCTTTCTTTGCAATTTTAGATGTGTATTAATGATTTATGATAAACCAAAATAATTTATAAATGCACCATGGACACAGGGATCAGACATTCAGTAAATGAAAGAGATGAAATTACAAGCTTTGTTCCAAAACAAATTGTGTTTTAGTCCCATCACACATAGTGATATATCTAGAAATAAAGAAATGTAATCCAGTGGACTGCGAAGACAGCAGCCTGTTCTCTGATTGGAAAGAACATTTTAGTTATGTTTTGTATCAGTAGATAATGATATTGATTGGATGATGCTGACTTTTAATTTCTGGTGCCAAAGGGCCTCTTTAAAATCCAAAACAGACTGATTAGAGAATCTTGAGTATGGAGAACAGCTCTAGGTAGCCCTGCTTGAGCAGAGGGGTTGGACAAGGTGACCTCTAGAGGTCCCTTCCAATTTGGCTGTGCTATGATTTGGAGATATTATTACTTTCTTTGCTCTTGCTGCCTTTGATAAAGCAATGCTGTGTCTAACTATAGAAGAATGGTGGTAAATTGGAAAAAAGCACTAAGAGAATGATTTAAGGGCCTAAAGAGCAGATTTCGGTGAACACAATTCACATCCCATGATAAGTTAACAAATTACTTGCTTACTCAAGAAATACCTGCTTGAAAAAATAAATTTGAACTCTAATCTAGCAGACAGAGATATGACAAGATTCAATATTGGCCAACTGAAAATTGGCCAGACCACTTCTAAGATAAAATATTGCAGGTATTGCCACACAAAGTAAGTTATTATTAAAAAGAGCACCTGATTTATGTGGTTTATGTGAAATGCTTCATCACTTACTATTTTAAAGTCAAAATTGCCTTTTCTCACTTAAGTAAAGTGAAGCTTAGGCAGGGAATACTTCAGGGAAGCAGCACATGATAAGTGATCTCTCCTGGCTTTGTAATTCCAGAGGACACAGAACCTTCATCCATGTTATCTTCAGAAAATTTGTTTTCCTTTACTGCCTAATTTGAATAGAAAGATGGCATCTACTTCAAAGGTTTTTGTTACTAACAAGGGGATCTATTTATTTTGAAAAGCAGAGCAAAGGAGGTTCCATGGTGTCTCAATTTCTTTACTAACTATAGCTGCCTTAGTAGTGGCTCATTGTGGCATAGTTAGTGGTTGTAACTTCATTTTTAAAATGGAGCAATTGTGATTAAGAGCAAGCCGTTTCAATAAGGAATAATAGGCAGACTGCTGAGAAGCGAATGGGGTAATGCAAAGAAGGAGGAATCTACATGCAATTCACATACAAATATGGGCATTTAAGATTTTATTTTTAACATTGTCCAAAAACATGTATTTGTCACTACTACTGGAAAAAAATTGCTTCATTTGATTATGTGCCACCAAGTAAGAACTGTTTTCTAACTCACAGAATCACAGATACATTGAAGTGAGAGAAAACACTCTGTGCTCTTTGCCCCATTAAAATAAAGATCTGTGTGTGTGTGTGTGTGTTGAATATGAGGGCTTTGAAGACAAACCTTAAAGCTATTTCCTTGCTGTGACATACCGTATGAAATCTCACATACATGTTTTCAAGTTTGTGTACATCTAAATGTTTATCTGAAAGCTGCAGAAATGGTCTGCCTCAATTTTTGTAAAGTTCGAGTAATCTGTATGGGAAAGAGAAGCACTGAATTTTTTTTTTATATATATGTATAGCAGAATAATTTCTATAAGCTGCTACTCTAGTATATCCTCTGGTAACCCGCAAAGAAATGGCATTGAAGTCGCAGAATATCTTAATAACTGGAATGGAGAAGTAAACCATTGTGCTTGGTTTCAGTCACCACTTTGTTCTCAGTTTAGAATTAATATTTTTTGGCTTGAAATAGCTTATTTAATCAAGTTTGGTTCCCCTTTCACATTACTATTGTTTTGACCTTTAATTTGTGTAAAATGGAGAATTTCTTGTTTATGTAATTATCTGAGGTAATGGTTTCTCATCCCTACCATATTCCATACCCTCTGTGGGGCAATGGAGGTCTTTATCTATCATGCTGTATTCTTTCCATCAGATACAGCATTACCCCACCACCTCAGTACCACGTAATTCTGCAGCATCTCACTTATTTAAGGTGCCAGTTTGTGAGGTGGGGACAGCTTATGGCCAGTAAATTGAAATAAACTGTGAATTGCTTTAGCATTGTTTGAAATAACATGACTTGCATTAAATAAGTGTAATTTTTAAAACATACTTGCCGGTTAGTGAAAAGCACCTGGAAAGAAAAACTTTTTGCAGCTTTGGAAGTCCTGCTGCATTCTGAACCTGTTGCTTTATTTTCAGTACCAGCAGAGACGTCAGCAAGAAAACATACAGCGTCAAAGCCGAGGAGAACCCCCTCTTCCTGAGGAGGACATCAATAAACTGTTCAAACCACCACAGCCACCTCCAAGAATGGAGTCACTCCTTATTGCAGGTAATTTAGCAGCGTTTTCAACTCATCTTTTCATATACCAATGTTAGCTTGAGAAAAAGTGCAGTTTTGTCCTTTTTCATTACCTTTGCCATTATGGTGTGATATTTTGGCATTGGTAGCTTTCCAGATAGTGTCCTTGATGTGTTAAATTTGGACTTTTAAAGGAGAGATGGAGAAATGCCCACAGGGCAGGCTTTCTACGTGAGTGTGTGTAGCTGCTTCCTGCAGTCATGCCATAGCCCTTCCCTCAGCTCCAGAAGTTCAGGCAGGAGCTGTACAGACAAGAGGCAGGAATAAGCTGTTGGGGCTGGAACTTCTAATTCAGAGCAGTTGTCTGCAGCCCTAAGTTACTGATAACATTTCTAGATTTGAACTGGCTGTTGCAGCAGCTGAGAAGGTTTTGCTTTTAATTTCAAATAGAATGGGGATAATTTCGTTGATTTATATGACCGTAGGTTTAGGAAAACTATCCCCATCTTCTTGGACCCCAAGGGAATGAAAATATAAATGGGAACAAAGCATAGATAGGTGTTGGTACCACCCCCCTGTTTGTTGGTGTGCTACAGGGCATAGCCACAGTCAGTGCCTGTCCTGTCTGTGCCTCCTGCAAGGGTAAAAATACTGGGACTTCACAGTTTCAACAGACAGCAGACAACCTAGATGTCCTACTAAGTAAAATAAATTTGGAAAATATCACGAGAAAGCAAATAGTTTAACCAAGCAGGCTTTTTGGATCAGGTGTCTATCACCTTGTTTTGTACCGAGGGAAAATGAAACCAAAATCTTGGTAATATATGGTACAGCAAAGAGTGCTTTGATGTTAAAAAAAAAAATATTTAATTTGAGTTACTTGTCTTAAATTCCAAAGTGACAAAAAGATTATTATTTTAATATTTAATACTTTCACGCTACTAATGAGGACTGCTTTTAGGAGAAATAATATTCTTGATTTATTATTCCTTACAGAGTCTTAAAAAAAAAAAAGAGCTATTGTTTTGATAGTTTTTACCAGTTAGTGAATCCTAGCGGCATTACAGTATTTAAACATTCAGCTTTAGCATAGCTTATAAATGCAATGGAAGTGTGTATGGGTGTACATGTGTGTTATACGAAAGTGATAGCTTAAAATGAATCATCTCCTACAAGAGAAGGAATTGAAAACTATTATACTTAAAGAAAAAAAAACAGTTCAGAGCACTTTCTTTGTTCTTTTACTATAGTCAGGGGAAGAATTGAAAGCATCCATTTCAGCTTAGATGAAGTAAAGTTTGTGGATAAAGAATAAAACTTAGATTATTTGTCTCTGAGGCATTTAAAAACTTTTCAAATAGAGCATTACATTGACAGTTTATTGGCCTTCTCAACAGCCTTAATTTTGATTAAACTGGCTTCATGTTTTGCTATTCCTAGTTAACAAGGGAAATAACTTGTATCTGTAAGAGTATAAAAATGCTTTGATGGGCATGTTTGATTTGTAAAGCACCAACAAATCTTTATACCCTGATGAATCTTGAAATAGTGAATAAAGTGAAATGTTAGGCGGAAAAAAAGGCTAGCAGAATGTCAGACAGGAGTACCACAATTTTCAACCTGCTGCAGAAGAATATTTTTTACAAATATTTTATTAGGGGCAGCAGATGCATAAGAAGAGAATTGAAATTCAGTCTTGTAGTACTTTTAGAGCAACTAAATTGAAGAATTAATGCGATTGAGCTTTCCATGCAACAGCAAAAATTCTTTATTCTTTTTATTGTCATAAGTATTTTCAGAAATTTTGTGTAATATTGTAGGAAAATTGAGTGGTTTTCTGAGCATACCAGTTTACCTATTCTCCTAATTTAGTTTCTTCTTCTTCCCAAACCTGTTTGGGAATCCTGAAAATGTAAAATTCCTATGTGTAGAGTAGTCGAGCAGTTTTGGTTGCTTCTCTCTATAAATCCTCAATGATTCACGTTCATTTGGCTTTTGAAAAATGATGTTCTAGGCTGTTTTTCTGAATTTCAAAACTGACAAGGCTTTACTCTTCTTTCCTTTTGACAGGTCAAATTAATACCTACTGCCAGAATATTAAGGAGTTTAATGCACAGAACCTGGGCAAGCTTTTCATGGCTCAGGCTCTCCAGGATTACAACAACTGAAGAAACTTTGCTGTAGCCCTCAACAAGAACAGTAATTTACAGCTTTAGGCTGTTCACGATCATCTTGAAAATTTGTTAAATTGGGAAGAGAGTCTTGTAAAACAGAGTCACCTTGGTTTGTGTAGAATTCTCATGTAAGAAAAATAAAGGCAAATTTTAATGATATTTTAGTGTTTCCTTACTTGTTAACTCTATTGAACTGGAATTTTCTGTGGTCACTCAGGTTTTATAAATGTTTGGTGGTTATTCATGTTTAGTCATAGCAAATAATACAGATTTTATTTAACTTAGAGTCTGAAATAAAACCAAATATTGTGAATGTTCAGTATAGCTGACTTACAGAAGAAATTTAAGATTTCCTGGTTTTCGTTGAGAAGTTACAACTGTAACTTGCTGGACACTTGGGGTAGTTGCTCATTTTTGTTTTAATCTGTTTGGACAGTCTGGTGCAATGGTCCTTCCATATCACAAATGTTTCACAGAACGTCACATTCAGACCATACAAAACCAGTGTGATGTGGAGAGTGGTTCCCACCATATTGTGCTGTGCTGTGTTCCCATTTTCTCTTGCTACCACCAGCTGGGTTGAAATCACAATCTGGAGTCAAAAACTGGAATGAAAACCAGTTAATGATTGGAATTAATGATCTTAAAGGTCTTCTCCAGCGTAAGTGATTCTGTGCAATCCAGTGATGCTGCCGAGTTGTTCGTGGCAGAAAGTGCAGAAACAGCCAACCTGGAACAGCCAGTGTGGTGTAAATGGGCAGCACCTGCAGTAGCATTGCCATCTGGATGAGCCTTTATTCCTGAACTCAGGCCACTTATCTTTTTAACAAGAAAGTTAATTTAAAGGTATAGTACCTGGGATTAATTAAAAATTAATGGGAGTGGGACTGTGTCTTCATGCTGGATTCAGTGTGGACTTTTCCCACTATCTCTGTATTTTTGGAAATTTGCTTTTACGTGTTCTTTTCCTAATGTGAATGAGCTGGCAGCTCATTCACCATAAGATGTGTTTTTTCTAATTACCATACCACTACCTATATTTTCTCCTTCCTTGTCTGTGAAAGGCTTTTCTGTATAACAATGAAAATTGTGTCTCTGAAAATTATGTCTAAAGAAGTTATAACTTCTTTTTGGTCGGCAAGCAAGGCCTCTATCCTGTAGTTCCATCTCCATTGTGTCCACAGGTCACATGTACACACACGAGACAAAACATGCATGTGAGGGAAAGCCTTTCCTTTGGTGACTGGTTATACACACAGGCTGCATCAAGCCATCGTCTCTCCTGTCAGGCTCCTAACCATGCAGGTTTGTGTTAACTGCATGGTTGTTGTAATTGGTTTTTATTTGTGCAGAACCGCAATTCTTGTAAGGGAGAAGATTACTTTGGAATCCAGCTCTAATTGGCAGGAGTCTTACAGGCTCTCTAAGCAAGATGTAGTGCAAGTCTTTCAAAAGTGAGGTGTTAAAGTAGAACAAGGGTGACAATTATCTTAGTTTTGATGCTGAAGAAGAACAGCATTTCTTCTTGTTGTTCAGTACTTGGGATCATCACAAGTACAGTGCTAATTTTGCTGTAAGATTTACTGCCTCTGTTCCACTGCTACTTCTGAAATGTCTAATTGTACTGATAATTTGAGCCAATGTGGGATGTGAAGTGCCATCTCCCTTAACCACAGGAATAGCTCAGGACACAGTGCCATGACAGGTGTGCTTCTCTCCCAGTGCCGTTTTCATGTGTAGACAAAACAAAGGCTTTGCTGGTGAAGGGTGGGGTGGGTGCATAAAGAGTTAGAAAGTTAGTGCTCCAATAGTTGAGGTAGTCACAGTAAGGGTGTGCTCCTACTTGGTCTCAACACAAAGTGGAATGGGTTAATCTCAGCCTTTCTAACAGTCTGAAACATGTCTGGCTGTACAGGCAGCCCTGATTGTCTTCAGGACAGGCTATAGGAAAAGATGCTAAACTTTGGATCATCTGTTGGTTTAACTGAAAAAGTAATTCTTCAGATAGGGTTAATTGCTGCAGCTGTTGTCAGAATCTAGCCCTTAACGTTAATATTTATGGGAAATGAAACCAAATGGGAGAGTTTTTCTGTAATCCAGACATACTTGGTGTGGCGTTGTCTCGACATCACGATATGATGCACTATTTCCATTCTCTTTTTGGTGGTCTCAAAGTTGGACCAAACTCCGTCTAAACTGTAAAGCGTTCTGCTGCTGACTGCCCATGAGGAGGAAACCTGGGGTGCTCTCCCCCATTCTACACAGGTTATCATGTACTTCTCAGCTCCACACGATGTCCCTCAAAATGCTTAAAATATTTTGGAGGCTTAATTTCTATTCCTGCACATCCTGCCAAGGTTTGGACATTTGTGCCAAGCTGACCAGTATGGCTATAAGGTACTGCCAGGTAAAGATGGGTAGTGTTTGTGCAGATCTAAACACCTGCACAGAGGCCAGAGTAGAGAAGGTCTGGGTGAGGTTGCAGATGTCCTTTTTGGTGCTAACAAGGATGTTGAATGGGATTAGCATTGGCAACCGATAGCAGTTGTAAAGAACCTCTTATATCTTTGTGTTTATGCTCTTTATACTTCGTAAATTTCTGAGCACATTCATTCAACGTGTTGGTCTATATTGCCCAATTTTTTGCCTTCTGACAAATCTCTGATATGACAAATCACTGGTGACAATCTGAGGTATCTTTAAGAAGCAAGCACTATTTAATGGCTCTCACTTGACAGTCAAAGGACTCCGGGTGCTCTGTTAAGATGTCGTTAGGAGCTGGTGATGCAAATAATATCACCAGCCAAAATATGTGCAGTGTGTGCAGTAAGAGGAATTGAATTGCTCTCTGTAGAACTGCTTCTCATCTGGTTTGACAGCCCTGGGGTGAGAGATATGTCCCTCATGATTTTCCATACCTGTGCATTTTCTTTCCCTGGATTTTATGCTTCTTTTAAATTTTCTTCAGGTTTTGCCCACAGCTTGTTGATTTTCAAGCAAAATGAGCATGCTGCTCTAAATCCAGTGCCTTCTGTCACTATGTTCTTTACTTTTTCATGAATTCTTCTGGAAAGCTGTATCTGCAGCTGGAAGGATGCTTGAAATCTTGTGATCTGAACATTGCATTCGTAGTGGAAGTTTCAGTTGCTCAGGTGTCAGGTATGGTCCCAAATTCAACATTCTCGTGCTCCTCGCCTTCATCTGCAGGGCCCTGAATGCCTCGGCACTGCTCAGGAGATGGTGGTGCTGCTCCTTGGGACCAGTCCAGTGGGACTTGTTCAGAAGCTTTTCATGTCAACTTTACAACTGCAAGGAGGTTTATACAAAGCTGGGCCTGTATTTTGTTTTTGATCTTTTAATTGATAGAACAGATTGCTGTTGACACAACTCATCATATGCCAAGCGGTAGTGAACTGCACAGAGCTGGGGAAGATGTCTGTAAAAACAACAGTTTTGGCAAAAGGCTCCTTAATGAGAGAAAAGTTAATGTCTTATTTCAATTAAAGCAAACATTTATATGTCAGGAAAAATGGCCAGATCTATTTTACAATGATATTAAAAGGCATTAGAGTGTCAGTAAAATAAACAAGGAAGGGTAGCAATGTATTTATCTGTCAGAAGCACAGCTGAAGACTTCCAAACTTTGTAAGATGAAAATAATGTGTGCAACAATGATTTCCATTCTGGTTTGAATGATCAAATTATTAAATCTCTCACTGAGGATGGTGTTCTTTAATATCATACGTAATCAATATTTTGATTTTTTCCCTTCATCTGGATTTGACCAATACAAATGTAGTTTTATATGAAAAAGTGTGTCCTGTTCTTATTATTCAGTGTGTGATTTCATCTCCTATCTCAGTGAAAGTGATGGAGAACCACATCCCATAGGTTAGAAAGCTCAAAGCTGATTGAACTATTCAGGGGTTTCATCCCACTTGCAGTGTTTGCTTACTTGGATATCCTGATGTTTAAAAACAAATCAAAGGAATTAAAGTAGGTTTTCTCTGTCACAGAATTAATTTTTTTTTTTGTTCTCAAATCTTTCACTTGGCTTCTTTAACATTAGCAGAATTAATAATTAGATTATTAATCTAATTAAACCTGCAGATTGAATCTAAGGCAGGAAAAGATATGTAACTGGGATGCACTAGTTCCAATAGACTTGCCTTTTTCAAGATGTGGTAATAAATGTGCTTGAAAGGGAAGTGTAGCTAATAATGACCAATTTACGTATTTTAGAAGAATTAAGGAGCTCAAGGCTAGTCTGTCTTGCAGCAGATTGTAATATTTGAGCGGTTTGTACTTTGGACCAAATGTATGACTTCCAAGATATTTATTTATTTTTTAGCAAAAAAATAAAGCCTGATCATATTAATTGCTGTAACATTTAACTTAACACAGGAGTCAGGGAGATCCAGTGTTACTAGCTATGAAAATCCAGTTTCCAAAAGGATTAGCAATTACAAATTTCAGCGATGTTAAAAACTTGTATATATGGGCTACGAGGTCATATTCAATTTAATAATTTTTATTGTGACTCCTGAAGTCATGTTCTAAGTTATCTAAGTTTCTAGTGCAATTAAGGGGGAAAAAAACCCTTACAATTTATAGAAGAGTACTTTCTACAGTTACAAGTGTGAGCACAGGCATTCATGGGCTCGGTTTCTTGTGGCTTTTTGGTCTTTTTAGTTCAACCACAAATAGCTGTTCACAATGACTCCTACACACAACTGCTGCATTAGATCTTCAGTTCTCTCTCCGGGAGTTTCTCACCCTCCCCCTCACATTTGAGCATGTGCTGGTCCTACACTCCTCGGCTGCCTGGTCCGGCTCCCACGCCAGGAACTCCAGTCACTGCCTGCTCCCAGCCCCTCCTGGGCCCCGTGGCATCCAGGTCTGCCCTGGGACCTCAGTGGCTCAGCCTGCTGATATCTCCTCATTGCACTCGGCCAGTGAGTTTAGAAGTTGTACCAGAGGGGAGTTAAGATTCTGCAAAATTGCATGAGCTCTGCCTCTTGAGAAAAGCCCAGCATTACCCTCCATTTATGCTGATCCCACCAGTTGTGCATAGCTCAGGGGAGGTTGTGTGTGAAGAAGAAGCTGTGCAGGTCTGGGTTCACATGCACCACCAGCATCCATCCTGGACTGGCTGACATAGAATCAAAACAAGCTACGTGGAAATTAAAAACTCCCATTTGCTAATTGATTTCTGTAAGACTTCAGTGAATATTTAATTAATTTCCTCTCTCCAAGGAAAAATTTCGACTTGGGGAGGATACCCAGATGCTTTAATTTTATATATCTATAGAAGTGATAATCAGGTAATTTAGGAGAAGACAGGCTTCTGAATCAAGCACCAAACCAGTTATGTGGTTGTAAAGTGACTGGCTTTTGTTTGTCTACAAATTACATATGTTGGCAGAAAAGTCAAATCCTATACCATTTGCTGGTGTTAATGTTTTTGAAGTCATAAGAATTGTCATTAGATCACAGCATTATTAAAGAGACTCCTTTTGTGTATTTGTGGTAATTTTCAGCTATCTTAAATAAGTGGTATGAATCAGGCATCTTTCTGAAATTTCTCATCTCTTTTGTAGGCAGCTGCTGCTTCCTCTCTTGGAACAACCAAAGCTTTGCTTTTCTCCTACAAAATATGAGAGGGCTTTCCTCACTGAAGGAGTTGAAAGGGGATCTGGGCCATGAGCTGAGCAGTCCCAAAGGAGGAAACACCCATGCCTGGAGAGAAGTTTGTCTCTGTGTTGTGGCCCACTAGCCACAAGCTTTCCTTGCCACCCACCACCTCTGCCTGTGATCTTGCCATTCCTGTTACTAGGGTGCAGGTAGTGCTGCTGATAGACATGGGCGAATAATTTATGTAAAGAGCAGCTCTTTCTGATTTGAAACATATGAGCTGCCTGGCAATGCAGACTTGACCCTGGTAGGACTCTTATCTAAACCTGGATACAATAGAACCAGATAACTGCCTTAGCAGATTCTTGATCCCAGTGCTTCACTCCTCCTGTGCAATAAGCAGCAATTCTCTCTTTTGTATTTTCTGAGTGTAAGCTTCTTAAAACAGATGCTGTGGTCTGTCATATGCATTTAAAGTGCTTCATGTGCTCAATCCAGCCCATGCTCAGCAGGTCCTTGATATCATTTAGAGAATCTAATTATAATTGCCTGATTATTACATCTTACTGAGAAAATAGTACATGATTAGGCCATTAAAAGGTTCTGTACTGAGTAACAGGATGAAGATTGCACTGACAATTCAAGTTTTTCCTGTCTCTTGAGGGCTCAGATTTCCAGTTTAGTAAAACAGATTTTATTGTATGAATTTGTGTAGACTGCCATGCCAACTGTATTTTGAGGCTCTTTCCAAGAGAGTGGAAAGCAGCAGCACAATGCAATTACGTGCTACGTGTACCTGACAGCAGAGAGGTGTTAATGGGCTGCTTTGCTACTTGCCGAACAGCAAAGCAGTACAGAGGCCAAAATGCATAGATGTGATGTACCCTTCTAGTCTTGTAATGCTCCCAGCCAAACAAGGTTGTTCTGCTTCACCTCTTCTTAGCACATGCTTTTAATTTCGTATGTCCCTCAATTCTGTAATGAACTCATCATGTTACTTATTTTCAGCTATACTCTGTGCTCTTTGTCAGCCTTTATCCTTGGTCATTCTTTGAATTTTCAGCAGGGTGGTGATCAAAATTCTTGTTTTCCCGTATGGAAGTGTCAGAGCTTTTCATATGAAACTCTAGTTTTCCTACTTTAGTTTTCCTACTTTTTTTTTTCTTTTCTGTAACCTCAGTCTTGGAAATAGCTGAATCCCTTGAGCAAAAGCTTCCCAAAAAAGATCCTCTTAGTCAGACAGCTAACATCAGGAATGTTTAGCCTGAATTGTTCGAAGTTATCCTGAAGCGGAGTATTACAATGGAAAATGTTAAGTAGCCTCTGCATAAATGCGTCTACTTGTGCTGCCATTAATATCCTTGGCCTTGCAGAGAATGTTCTTGTGCTAGCTAAATTAGATTAAGCTGGAAATTTTCTCATTCTTTAATGTCTATCAGGTTTAAGACTTCTAGGCTTGAGCCTGCTGCCACTAAAGCTGATGGTAAAACTGCTGGATTCTGTGAGAAGATGGACTTTTCAGGAGTGATGTCAAAATGCTGTACTGCTGAAATCTGTGAGTATTAAGAATACAAGAATATCGATATTACAGTGCAAAACTGAAGTGAATAGCTTTCAGACCAGACCTAAGTGAGAACAAGAATGTGTACAGCAATTCAGTCAGTTTTAATATTAGCTTGTAAAAACCTGTAAGTGTATTAAGAACATAGGAATCCCCATGGCTTCTGGTAAAATTACATTTTTAATACTGTAGAAAAAAATTTGTGTGATGAAGGGTTCAATTCCATCTTTCTGAATGCTTCATATATCAGAAGAATTACAACTCTCAAGAGAGCATAATATAATATCTGAAGTCATATTGGTATTTAATGTTTTATCATTGTAGTTCTGCTTGCAGCCTCTGCACCTTATTCCATTACCCTCAGATATGCCATGGTGTTATTCAGATTTAAATAGCTTTTACCACTCTCTGGCAAGAAACCAATTGCAAGTATATTGTCTGCATTGCTTTCTAAAAAAACCTGATAATATAAGCTGCTGCCCTTTTCAGCTGGTGATTGCTGCCTGGTGGCACTGTTAAAGAGCAGGTAAACAAGCAGCATCCCAGGGTCTCAGCTGGCATATTGTCACTCGGGTGTAGTAATATGTGCTCCTGAGGACAGGTGAGATTTAAAATACTGAGCTATTTTGTCCTTTGTTTTGTATGTGCTAGGCAATTTTTCTGTCCCCATGAAAGCAGAATATATTCAGTGCTGGTTTGTGTTGATTTTGAGTTCCCAGAGACTTTTTTTCTTTTTTTCAGAGCTAAATACCTGCTGTCCCAGTTCATGGGCCAGCCCAGAGCTGGCTTTGGGAGCAAGTAGTTCAGTGGGATGAATCATTGCCTGAGATAACTCACTGTGGTGATACCCCAACCAGCTGGAGGTACTGCTCTGCTGTGCCCTGGATAGTACATGCAGCCCTCAGGCTGGGAGCCCTGAGGGAACACGTTGTATGTGTGAGCTGAGCCACTCTGCTCAGCCTCTGCTCCGTTCCACACAACATGCCCAGGAAACGAGTGGGAGGTGAGAGGTTTCAGTACATCTGGGGTGGGAAGTTGACACCTCCCCAGTTTGAAAGCAAGAGGTGATGGTGACTGAAGCCAACAGTTTTACAAACCATTCCTGGAGAGCAGAAGCTGATTCCCAGCAGAGGAGATCTGATGTCCCATAAAATGTCCAGGGGCAGGAGTAACATCCGACTCTAAAATTACAGACTATCCACCCACTCATATCCACCATGCAGAGAATTCACAGCACGTGCTCATACTTGACCACCTTGCAAAGCTATCAGCTCAGCCCCAAATAAGCTTCTCTCTTTTGGAGTGCTCTGCTGAGCTAAATGGGAGAACCTCTCTGAAGCTTGTTCGTGGCTGATTTTAATAGCAGCGGTCTCATCTTGATGTGTGGGGCTCTAATTGTGCACGTCCCATTAGTGCTAATGGAGTTATACACCTGAAGTTCCGTGCATGGAGATGAGACTATAAATCCAAGGTTACAACCTCATTAAAGTTGTTTATTTCACATGTAATAGCCCTTTTGCCACCAGGATACCTTAATTCATTGCTTTATTTGTCCCTTTGAATGAAGTCTTCTCATCTCAAGATCATAACTGCCTCTTCTGTGCCGTGCCCTGAGATGACCACTCATACTTTTCTCCATCTCTATTACTCAGCGGGGCAGCAAAAAGCCTGGACCCACCTCCAAAGAGACCTTGATACAGGAAACATTTCTTTTTTTGCGTATCTTTTAAGCCTCACCAATTCCTGCATTGTTTTAAT
Organism: Myiotriccus ornatus; assembly: GCA_036023395.1. Classification (NCBI taxonomy): domain Eukaryota; kingdom Metazoa; phylum Chordata; class Aves; order Passeriformes; family Tyrannidae; genus Myiotriccus; species Myiotriccus ornatus. The sequence continues at coordinate 137,947,128 of JAYRBT010000082.1, read as the reverse complement.
TATGAGTGCTGGAAGGCGCTGCTAGGTTATGCTGTTCCTTGGCACAATTTCCCACTGCTTTTGAAAATCCATCTCTACTCACCACTTCCCTGGGGGCAGTGAGGGCAGGGCACAGTGGAAGTAAGGGCAGCAGCAGCTGGGCTCATGCTGGAGAGGGTGCATGTGCACAGTGAGGAATCAGATTCTGTGGCACATGGGGTCTGGAATAAAGACATGGGAGAAAGAGAAGGTAGGGAAGCCAGGAGGAAACTGGGGCTTGTGGAACCAAAGAGAGCTCATTTTAGCGCAGAACAAGTGTCCACAACTAGTGGGATAGAAGGATGGGCTTCCCCAGGTGACAAAAGCAGGCTGAGCTAGGGCCATTTACAAAAAAAGGGTGGTTTGTGAACAGATGGGTTGTGCTGATGGCACACAGCCTATGAGGGCTGCTGGGCAGAAATGTTTGCTCCAGTCCTGCAGGAGGAGACACTTCTGGCAAGTAGGTACCTTATCGTTTGTATCTATCTTGTGAAGATGAACACCTTGGTCTCCTGCTTTCTTGTGGCGTTTTCATCCCTGAATCCTGCTTGTCTCTGAAGGGTGATATACATGGAAATATCAGGGCCTTTTCTGATTCATCAAAAATTGTGGATGGCCCAAAAAAAAAAAAAAAAATTACTTTCTAATGGCCTTTGCTTTGAACTTCTAATTTTCTCTTAGCAAGAGTGATTTTGTTCATGAAAAGCTTTTCCATCTCCAGGCCAGGACTTTCTACAGCAGTTCATCAGCTGAGTGTCCACCACAGGTTGCTTTGACAAGACTGGTTTGCCAAAGACATGAAGTAACTCTCTAAAGGGACACTGAGATAACAGGGAGGACTGGGGGAAGTGAGTGCCTGTGCTTTGTCCAGCCTGGTATGTCAGAGGGCAATGGAGATGGGCCCGGCTCTGAAACAGGCTGTGTTTCAAAAGCACAAGTAGGAAGATGATCATTAACAGGATAAGCAAAGGGTGGATCATTTTGGAATGTCTTGGTGGGGAGAAGAAAGGAAAGGAATTAGGAAGACACAGAGATATTTACCTTGAAAAATCAGCTGACTTGAAGAAATGTCCATGTGTGAAGGAGACATTAAAGCAGAGGCAAAAGTGGATTTTAATATTATTGAGTGAGAAGAGTGCTGCATGGAGGAAGCTCAAACTAGGTAAAAATATCATGAATGTGAGCAGTCTGAAGTGTTGTGCCTCAAAACAATAACCAGAATGGAACTTTTTTAAATTATTTTTTCCATTTCCATTTCATTTTTCTTACTCATTTAAGTGAATAATTAAGATAGAGGTTGCTCCCAAGTACCTACTTCACCAAAGGTTGCATTGTATCCTGGGCAAGGGGACGCAGGGCAGACACCTTAGAGGTGTTTTAAAATAAAAATCTGAAATTTCAGGTGTACTGAATTCTTCTGTCTGCGCCACTGTGATAATGGCATGCCTGCCATTAGCACGCTTTCAAGCTACAGCATTGCAAACATGGCCAGTATCCAGGCACAGCTCTCTCTCTCCCCATCCATAACTGAGACCATAATTTCTCAGCCATCCCTTGCTGCCCTGCTGGCAAGGCAAACAGCTATGCCAGCCCTGCAGTCATTCAATTTGTGCAAGCCTAGGGAGAGTGTGAGGACCCTTCAGTCAAGGACTCTTCAGTGAAACTGCTGGCTTTACCCCTTTTGTGATAATCACAGACATTTATCTATTAAAAGAAACAAATTCAGACACTGTCAGTTTGTACCAAGTTTTTGTTCTTCCATGCTGATCTGGTTTGCTGTTAAATAGCTGTGCAGTTTTTTGTAAATTTTTAAGGGGTTTTTATTTTTGCCTAAATCAGCACAATGTAGTAGTGACAGTAAAAATCAGGCCATTTTGTTTTAACATCTGGCTGTGAGTCGTGTTTGACATTGGCAGCGAATAAATAGAGGCATTCTGTTGTTTCCCTGTGAAATGAGGGGTTTTTTGCTTTGTTTTGTTTTGTTGGTTTGGGTTTTTTTTTTTTGTCATTTAGGTGTGTGCTGTGCTCCACAGAAAGTGTGGGATTCTTCATGAAACTCTCCTAATTCTGGGCCTGGTAGGATAAAGGTTTAGCAATCGACTTGGCAGAGGAAGTGCTGCTGGGAACCACCACCCAGGGAGCATCCCACCACCTACTCCCAGAGCAGATCCAGCAATACTGGTACCACCGAGATCATTGCTGCCATGCCACCCAGGTTGCTGGTTGCTGGCCTGGGCAAGCCCTTTGATGAGACCACACAGGCTGGCTTTCATCTAGAGGCTACCACCTGCAAAGGGCTCTTGTGTATCACTTGGCCCCAGAGAGACTGATCTCAGTTGTCTTCTGCTGCCTGCGTTGGACCTGGTCTTCTGGGTGCCCGTGCACCCAGGTCTCTGAGAAGTGTGTGATGGTCAGGGGACCAGATGAAGGTACCTACTTTCGGATGAGATGTTTGTGCCCTGAGCTCTGCTGACAGCAGAGGAGGCACAGAGTTACCTGCTCAGGTGCATGCAGAACTCTCAGCCAAATGGACATAGCCTCTGGTACCTCCAGTGAGATCACATGAGGATTGAGGGTCCCACCTCATTTTCCCCAGCTCATCCAGTCTCTGTTGTTTGCCCTTTATATGTAGATGAGTTCCGCCTCTTCATCCTGGGCATTTGCTACTTTGAAAACTGAATTTGCACCTGGAAATGGGAATAAAGCAAGTCTGCATACGAGGAATGTCCTTGCTGTGCTGTGCCACCCTCTGCTGCATCTGCCAGCAGCAAGTGTGTGTGTGTGCTCCTCCACGCTCTAAGAGTGGAGTCTCCCTGATAATCAAACTTCGAAATACAGTACGTGCCTGTCCTAGTGAGACAATCATGTTGGTTACATGAAGCGTATCGTGCCTTTGTCGATATTTTTTAATAGCTACAAATATTTTCTATCAAGTTTTATTAAGTGAGACCCACATACTTCTCCCAGCTGTGGCTGCGGTCTGTTCCTACATAGCTGTTCACTCCGCCCTTGCTCAGCAACACTTCACAGTCATGCTGTGGTGCAGATGAAGAATTTGGGTTTGAAGTTGCAATCTGATTTCCATTAAAGCTGTATGGAAATTTGCCACACACCTGCTAGGAAGCTGAAATAAATAATTCAGTGCTGTACAGTGATACCTAATGGCAAGTGGATGACTTGAATAACCTTGTGCTGGGTTATGCCCCTCAGTGTTCCGTCCTTTCATGGCAAGAGAAGATAAAAACCCCAAGACAGACAGGGAGAAGCTAGAAAGGGCTGTGGACTTTCTCAGTGTGAGTTTTCAGCCTTTCTGAAAGGAAGGGACTGACATCTGGTACAGCTGAGGAATGCAGCGAGGAGAGCAAACTGTGAGACCCACTAACGCTCGCTGGGGAGAGTCGGCACCGAGAGCGGGGCCGAGTTAATTGCTACAATTTAATAACCATACATGGCAAAAAGAAGAGCATGTAAATCTTTGGTTTTGACTCCCATTTTCGGAAATACCTTCAGACCTTAGGACCACATGTCATAAATAGAATTTAGACTCTTCATTGCATGGATCACTTTTGCAAGGAAGGCCACCTTCATTACACACACCTATTAACTGTGAGAGCAACTCTACTACAAGCATGATTGATTTGGCCCCACTTGGATGCCACTGAAGAAAGTTATTTTGAAAACTGGACATGCAGGAGCTGCTAGGTTTGTGTCCTGTGCAGCTTAGGAAGTCAGTTGGTCATATTGGTTTCTTAGTGCTTTCTCTCTTCTTTTTGTGATCTTTTTTGCATTCCTATGGACACCTGAGGATTAGGTGTCAGTCTGACAGTCAGAGCAAGTGCCATCAGATCTAACTGCTGTTGTTTTATTTTATATTATATAGCTCTAATAGGCTAGACATCTCCCATGAGAGGTGAAAGCCATCGTGTTTTTCTTTTGGAGTTCATAAACTAATATATGAGAAAATGATCTTTACAAATACAGGTTTGCATTTCAAGAAACCTTGATTTGTCAAATTACATCAGAATTTTTTTCTGCAACGTCTTTTAATTGCCATTGTTTCTTATTCTTGAAAGCCAGATGATCCCTGCCTCCAGGCTGTTGGTGATCTGTAATTTATGTTGGAGACAACGTATCTAATTCAGCAAGAATGATGCACGGACTCCAATACACAGTGCAGCCTGTTAAAAGAGATAATTTAATCTTGCTAAATATATGAATAGATTAAGGATGTAGTAACTTTACCAATTGCAGTTTGTGACTCTGGGCTCATGGCCTTCAATGACAGCTCTCTCCCTGTTGTCAAACCTACTTCTGCACCAGAAGCACTGCAGATTGAATCTGTTTATTATCACCAAACCCTAAACTTTATCAGCTGCATAGAGACACCTGTTAATCATCTCAAGCTGTTTACATACGAACTTGCCCTTGCAGGCCTGGTCTTGAATGGGGGGGGGGAAATTGCATTTTGGATGGCACCAAGTTATGCCAAGCTGAAGAGGTACCTCACTGCAGACCTGTTTACCCTACTCCAGTGGCTGTGACCTCTGTCCCCACTGTGCTGCCCCAGGTGGCGAGTGACCCAGGAGAAAGAAGCTCCAAATGTAACCTTGCTCTCAGAGCAGCGTTTGCTGCCCAAGAAGGTGTCATTCCCGCAGTGTCACTTCCTGGTGCAGTAAACTCTCTGGGCTGATGTAAATAATGTCAGTGAATTAAACAGAAGTGATTTCTACTATTACATAGTTATTGTAACTTATTGTAACTATTTCCAAGCCGTATGTCAAAGACATTTCTTCAGGCATGTCTGTGCTCAGAGGGAACTGTAGGTAGATCTGTGTGCTCAATTTCAGCATTAGTCTTGGGACAAGTAGGTAATAAGTAGTCTCTCAATGACATTACAGTATATTGTGTTTATGATGTCAAACTAAGGCTATTCTGATTTTTTGACTTCTATAAAACACCCCATATACTGTAGTAGGAAATAGTCACTTTTTTACGTATGATGTGCCAGGTTGGTATGGTGAGACAGTTTTGGTACATTTCCAAAGAAACTAGGCTTCTGGGATTTTTTTATTTCGTTCCATCCAATGCAATCTGATCTACTGCTGGTCCCATGTGAAGCCACTTTATGTGCCTTTGGCCACACAACTCCACATGATTACTAGCTAACTTTCTTGACTCTAGAAAAATAGTCAGGCCATTTTTTGATGTTAGCTCCAAACAAGGAGAATCAGGCACGTGCTGGTCCTGGTTCTGCACACAGATCTTGGGGGAAAAACCAACATATTTTTATTAAATATAATATAATTTAAAAAAAAATCTCTGAACTACATTTTACTTGTATCTGAGCAATCATCAGATGCTGGTTTCTTTAGTGGGGAGAAACAACATTCTTGTACCTCTTGCTGGCGACTAGAACAAATTTTGAAACAGAGAAATCTGCTTTACTAATAAAATCTATCAGACAGCTAAACATGCATACCCAGTAATTCCTAGAGTGTCATGTGAACTGCTCCCTGGAAAACTGTGGGGTCTCTCATACCTGAAAATGTTTCTATTCTTTAATACTTCTATATTTCTATCATTTAATACTGAATGAGTTGCATCCCTCTGTTTGTAGCTATGGTTTAACTCCATTGCCCTGTAGACCCTTCAGGGTCAGGCATTTCTTGTCATGCTCCCAGGCAGGGGATAGTGGGTGGGTTGATTCTACAGAGGGCGGATGGAATGACATTGTTGCTGGAGTGGTAACGCTGCTCACCAGACGTCTGGGAACAGCGGAATCCAGTCTTGCCTCCTGCTAATGCTGCTGACCAGGGGTAGGAAAGAGTTTTGAGTAAATTTCACTCAAGTTGCAGATTTTGCAGCTGGAACTTATTCCTGTCACTGGCCAAGGAACGTTCTGCTGGTAGTTTCCATGTGATAAAGGAACAGTGAGGAGGAGGTGGCACATTTCTGATTTAGTGGCAGGAGGCACAGGCTTTGGGAGCCCAAGTCAGAGCTATGCCCTATTTCACAGAAGGTAAATGAGCATTTCTCAATCTTTTAAAATCAAAGGACCTACAAGCTTTTTTGATCTGAGCACCAGCAGCCAGGGAGCGAGCAGTGCCTGTGGGCAGGCACTGACTTAAGTGCCTGCCAACTGCGTGGGATGGCGTGTGTGTGTTTTGGTTTAGTTTCTTAATTATTTTTCTGCAATCATTTCACAGACCACCTTCTGGTGCCTTATGGATTGTGGATTGCCCATGGGCCCCACAGAGCAATGCTGAGCTGGATGGCTGTTAAGAACTTGGCTGCACCAGAGGCATTATAGATGAGGGATTTATGTGCTGTTACATATATTCCCTGAAATAATCACCTCTATGTCAAGTACTTTGATATTGATAAGTGGCTGAGGTAGAATTTGTGTTCCTATCTGGTCCTACATGCCTTGTTTTGCAATTATCCACCTCTACTGGTTTTCTCATATAGACTTAAATTTAGCAATTATTTCTTTGCAACGATTTACATTAACTCAGACATTGCATCCAAGGGTTTAATCCAAAGTGTGCATTTCAGGTGAAACATTAGAGACTTTTCAGCATCTGTAATAATTTTTCTGTATTGAATGTAGGAATTTTTTAATTTAACATTAAAAAAATACACTTAAATAGTATGGGCTGGCTTCAAAGTGGCTGCAGACAGGAAATTGGAGGTTGGATGCTTCTTTTTGGCCCATCTGAACATAAAGTTTCACAGGACTTCAAGGCCAAGGGTGGTCTTGGTTTGCTGAGCTTGCTGCTTCACAGGGAATGTGAGCTACTTCCTGGGAAAGGAGGAAACTTTTGGGAGACTGGTCAGCATGACTTTGTCCTGCAGAGAGCTGAGTGCTGCTGCTGCTGCCTTGTACCCCATTAGTGGGGTCCTTCTAGGTACGTTCGTTTCTGTTGTGTCAGATCAATGGCAGCCCATGGACACTGGGGTCAGTAGTTAGTTGGTGGTCACCAGCTTAAACTGAGAATCCTGGTTTGCCCTGAGGAGCAGTTGGCAGATGAACTGGGTGTCTGACAGCAGAACACATGGCTGGGGCAAAGCACAGGAAGGGACTGATTGACATCACTTCATTAACCTCTATTAATTCCTATGCCCAAGGCCTCGGGCAAATGCCAAGGCAAAGCTGCTCTTGCCTCAAAAAGGCATCGTGTACCAATATTTACTGCACAGCTCATGGCTTCAGGCTGAGACCTGCTGGTCCTGCACCAGTGACAGGCTCCCTGTCCCTGCATCCGTCTACACATGGGGCAGTTCCCAGGGCAAGAGGAGGGAAGGTACCCACCTAGGAAAGGTGGGTAATGATATGATAATGTAAAGAAAAGGTGAATCAATCATTATGTGTGAAAAGGGTAACTAGCGAGCAGGTTACCACTTAGCAGCTGGGGTTTTGATCTGTTTGGTCAGGCCAGTTTTCTCAGCAGTGGCTGACAGGCTGCAGTACTTGATCTCTCCAGTACATACACCTCATTCTGTGGGTAACTGGCTGAGTGATAAATCTGGCTATGCTGCAGTAGAGCTTAAGCCCGCTTGTGAACAGCCACTGTAAAAACATTTAGGGCATGTGCTGCATTTTAAACACTGATGTCATGGCCATTTTTGTTGCAGTTTCAAAACACTGGAAGAGACAAGGCAACAGGATTATATAGTTCGCCGTCTCTCTTTTGCTTATTCCTAATCTTAAAGAGATTTTTTTTTCATTCATAAATAGCATTCTTTTCATTTTCTTTTAATTTTGTCTGCCGCTTTGGATGTCAGATCTGGTTTATATACTCAATATATACACACATTCCTTAAAATAGAGGGATCCTGCTGTTTTGCCCACGGCACTTTGCAGCCCATTCCTGGTTATAGCAACATCTACTCAAAGAGCAAACTTTTCTGCCCTGCCAAGTACATGACTTGCAACAGAGTTGCACTGGACCTCTGTTCTCTCCTCACACCCTGCCTGTCCTGTAGCTAAAGAAAACTAAATCTTCCCTCACAGCTGAGCAATTAGGATTTTTTTGGTCAAAGGAACAGATGGGAGGGGAAACCTTCTTATCTGCCCTGTTAGGAATGTGTACTCTCCTGTAGTCAATTGGAAAAATGATGGTGCAGCAATTTTCTTGCGTGGCTCTTGATACTGATTATTTTCTTTAAATATAATTTCCTGAGAGTGTAGAAGTATCTTGGGTTTCATTTTGTCTTAGAAGAAGGTAATTTTCTAAGAAATGCTTTAAGTTTGCTGAAGAAAAACTTGAAAGAAAAACTTAAAGGCTCAAAACCCAAAAGGTGAACAAGCAGAAACCCACAGGGCATTATTATCATGACAAACAAACAAACTAACCAACTAACCAACCCAACAAATAAAGACTGTCTGGCTCAGTTTCTGAAGGGGGCTGGCAGTGGTGTGCACATCTGTCTGTTGTACTGGCATTGTCAATAACTCCCTCTGTCCCTCCTCCTCCCCCTTGTCTTCTAATTTTGTGAATGATATTTTTGTAACTGCTTCTTCTTGGATGTGTTTGGTGTTGGTGCAGGGAGAGGCCAGGAGAATTGCCATCTTCCGATCTGCTCTGTGCTTGGTTGTGTTTTTGTGTGCATTTTTTTTGCCTGCTGTCTGTGCCTCGTGCCTCCCTGATTGCCTCTGTTCTGGGTCACCGGGTTCAGCAGCTTGGGAGGGCGTCAGATCCTTGTAAGGCTGATCTGCTTGGTCAGGACACTTTTACAAATGTGTCTTACATTGATCTAATTGTCCTCTGCCCTGACAGCCTGCAGACCTCCCAGGATGTCACGTTCCCTGCTTTGTGGCTTTCCCTCCATCATTTTCCATACCATGTTTATCTCTTTCACAGCTAGAAGAGCTCAAGACAGAGCTGGCAATGGAGATACAGTGGCTTTATTAAGAGGATCTGGTATTGTTATTTACTTTCCCCGTGGTTCTTCTATTAATGGCCATTGCAGTTCATGTTTTATTTCAGTTTGACATTTGACATATGGATGCTTAATTTCAAACTTTGTCTGAAAATATCCACAAGACTTATGTTTGGAATTGCCAAAAGCAGTAGCCCCATAGAGGGGAAGCTGCTGCAAGTCCACAATCTCTGAATCAGCCAGCAGAGACACTGAGCACATGTTCCCAGTAGGCACACAGGAGGGCACACAGATACCTATGTGCACAGCCTGAAAGTAACATCAAGTAAAGCAGATAGAAATACACAAACCCAGCACAAAATAATTAATCCCATCCTCTTGTCTGGCTCAGCAGGATTGAGATCCATTAGTAGGACTAAATAGATGTACCTGTATACAAGGTGGACCCCTCCAGCAGCTGGGCTCAAACTGGATCCCAGTATCCTCAGTTACTGGCATCTGCACAGGTGAGGTACCAAGGCCATATCCCCCCTCCAGCTGCTGCACTCAGTCCCCTTTGTGCACACATGTACACAGAAGAGAGAGTCATAAAAGAGTTAGAAATGAAGTTCTTTAAGAAGGTAGGACAGACTGCTGCACGGCCAGGAAAACATACTGACCAGATATGTTTTTATGTGCAGCTGGCTCCTTTCCCCTCTATTCTCCTGCATCTGTTCCTCTCCAAACCACATGTTTCCAGCATGCTCTTTCCCTGTGTCCCCATAATGAGCTCAGTCCCCCAGGGCAGGGACATCCAACTTGTGTAGTACCCCTGAGAGCTGCCCTGGTGGACTCGGGGTCCTCGGTCTTGCCCAACGCCGGGGATCGATGCTCTTCTGGGATGGCCTTGGGGTAGCTGGGACAGGGTTTCGTGTCTCTGACTGGGGCATCCCCAGTGCCTCTGTGCTCTTCTGTGTGTGTGAGGCTGAGCTCCGTCACAGAACTGAATAGGTTATTTCTGGAACAAGAACTTGTCCAGAAACACTAGAGATTACCCAAGACTTAGGCATGTTCAGAAATGCCTGAGCGACTTAGCAGTCTTGTGTCCTTCCTTGATACTTAAGATCATAAAACTCCTCAAAAGGTGGTTGCTGTTTGTGGTCCCAAGTTGCTTTCGAATTGACTCCTGTTTTGACTAGTATTGAAGAAGCCATAGATTTTGTACTATGAAAACTGCTCCCAACATAACAATTTACGGTGAAACTGCAGCACATATTTTAGAAAGATAGGGACATTGAGTCAGGACTGGATAAATAATGGAAAATGCATCACACCATTTAGTAACTTGTTCCAATAGCAACTTTGGTCTAATAGACAGTGATTTGTCACAATCCACTGTCTAAAACCTAAATGAAATGTGTTGTGCTGATTGACAGAGCTATAGTCAACGACATTCAGTGCGGAAATAAGAGGATATTTTCTTCTCTGTGTGCTTGTTAGATTAAAGAGCTCTCAAGGATCAGAAGAAGTGTCTCTGTCTGAGGAACAGGCATCTGTGAATGGTAGGGTTGTAATTTCCTACCCACTTCCAGTTACACTCTCTTGTGATCCATCTGTCTGGGAAGCTATCAGGTATTGTGTTTTATAATTACTGCTTGTTAAAAATGTCATCTCCATTGGAAGTTTAAAAAAATTAAATCTCAACAGACTCTCAAAAAAATGAAAGCAAAGCTACCATTAGGGAAAAAAACCCCCAACTTTTAATGAGAAAGAGATTAAAAATGGCAAGGATTTGATTTTAAAAAACCAACCCAAGCAACCTGTGTAGAGCATTTCAGTGGTAAAAGAAATGTACGTGCTTATGGAAATGTTTTATGTCAAGAAAGTGCATTAAAATGTTTAGATGAAGATGTCTCAGTATAACTGTAGGATTGCATCAAGAAGTGTCCTTTGCCTGTTCAGGTGCAAGACTGAACTCAGAGTTCGACCTTCAAGGTAACAGCTGTGTCCAGCTTCCTTCATCTGGGAACAAAGTGGTACATCAAATTGACAGGAAAGATGGATGTATTTGCTAATGGGATCTACGTCTCCTTAAATAAGTGTCTGATTTCCCCATAGAGCCGAATTTAGACAGGAAGAGCAGGTGCCTCACAGCCCTGGTTTTCCCTTCAGCTAGATGAGAGTGGACACTGCTAGGCTCCTTCCCACCTACACACCTGGATTTCCTTCCCACAGAAAGAAAAAGTTATGGCTAGTTACACGTCTGGACCTAGACCTGGAAGGTCTTCCTAGGCCCTTGTTATGGATACAGCCAGGACTGACATTCTGGAGGTCTCTGAAGGCACTTCATGTCCATGATGAATGTATAAGGAATTAGGAGAACCATTGCATTAAACATTAGAGGAGCCCTAATTAGGTGGATTTGATCCTACCTGGTCCAATCATCACTTCACTGGCACTGAATTGTTAAAGCAAGAAAGAGCATTATCAGGTAGCAGGGACTGAAAACTCATGCATAATCCTAGTGACTGTGATGGCACAACTCAGTATATACATTGATTTAACAACAGAATTTACCCTCTATTTATTGATGAATACATATTCCACTCCTTACCCTTGTTCTGATATCACCATTTCCTTTTAAAAAAAATTAGATGTCCCCAGTCCAGCTGAACCACGTGTCCAAGAAAAACAACTTGGTTGATATTATCTACTCTTTCCATTTCTGTAGTTGCTTCATGCTTTCTTTTCTTGGTTCCTACTCACCCAGATTAGGAATCAGTCATCTCGAGTTGCAGAATTACATTTGCCTGTTGTTCTCTGTTAAAGGGACTGTTCTATCTATACCAATAACCACCTGAGAGGCCACCTAAATCCAGCTGGGCTTGCCCCTTCCTGCAGTGGTACATGCCAGGGATGCTTGTTGGAGCAAGCAACCTCAGTCGTCATGTGCAGGCATAGACAGACCTACTGGAAGATGCTGGGCTGACTCACACAGCAACGATACAGAGTCTTGGATTTATGCAACCAAACCTGGGAGATAAGAAAGGGAAATGACCAACTGTTGCTCATGGCCATTGACTAATTCTTGTCCTGGAACTAAGGCCGTAAGCCCTGGTGCTATATATCTTCAGCATGGCACCTTCAATGAAGTAAAACCAATTTCCATGGGATGAGTTACTACTCTGGCTTAGTAACTGTGCCTATTTCTTCCTCTGCAGATGGTCAACATGGGAGGGAGAAGGTGGGGTGGAATTTCACATCAGAGTTCAAGCTGACTAGTTGACACTGGAAGGAATAACCCTAAGCCTGCACAGGCAGGGAAAGAGTTAAAAACTGGAATTCCAGTTTGGACATCAAGGGGAATAAAGACTTTTACTACATCCTTCTGCCCAGCAAGTATAGTAACAAACTGGGTGGATGAGGATCTCTCTCTCTTTGTAGAAACTGAAAATTATGGTATTTGCACGGCAATAAACTGTTGTGGGAATAAAAACAGCTCTCAGATGTTTACTGCTGGCAAACAGGGGGATCCAGAAAAAAAGGATCACGTAAGGATTTATGTTTTGTGGTGGAGACACTGACAGTAAAACATATTTTTAAAAAAGCCAGTATTCTTACCTGATACCATGGGCAGGCTCTACTTCTTTGTGGTCTCACCCCACTGGCCTGTGTTTCACACTCTGCAGAGCCAGTACACTTTCTTTGCCAAATGAGAGTGTGACAACTTCTCTCTCATCCTCTGCCCTGGAGGCTTGTTAAAAGGAGGAAGAATAAGTGAGTATGGAAAGCGACTGGCTAAATTACCCAGGAGCCAAAGTATTGGGAGGGTATGAGGGGGTTGAAGTACAGTTTGTGGATTACTCTAGCTACTATCTCAAATTGCTCATCCCATGGAGTTTTGATGGGGTAACAGAGGGTTACTCTACTTTTAGTCCCAATTCAGTTGTTGCCCCTGGGGATCCCTGTCCACTGAATGGACTGTTTTTCCTATGGAAAAACTATAATTAAAATACTCTTTAAGCTCTCCTGTATGTACCTTCAGTCCTTGAGGCAAGTGCCCAGACAGAACCCCTGGGATTTCCTCCACTGGGACACGCACAAGTATTTATCCCAGGGCCATATGTGGTTTTTCTGTAAAAGTTGTCTGAACCAGGGCTGTCAGGAGAATGGGATGAGGGGGATGGACATAGTGCCCTGCGGGGACACTGGGAGTGGCATGGCCCATAGCCACCAAGTCTTTCTGGTGGTCAGAGTGCCCGAGTTGGGGTTTCAAGACCTCGCTGTGGCAGTGGCTGGAGGCGGAAGGGGAATTTCTGCGTCCAGAAGGGAGCCAGCTTTGCATAAGGAAATAATCTCATACGACAGTGTGATGAATTTGTGTGTATGTATATCCTCCGCGGCTGGAGGCAGTCCAAGCTACGTGTCTGTATGCCATAGGTCCTCTGTGGCTCAGAGCAAACAGAGGATCCCTTTCAGCCTACGTGGTGGGGAACCGTCCTCCTGGCACGAGGCACCCCTGGGTCATGGGTCATTTCCCAGGCTGGGCGTTTTGGCTTAACAATGCTCAGGAAAGAGACTTTGATTTTTGCTGGTTTATACTAGTGAAATCTCTGGAGAAAGAATGGTTGATTTTGTGCTGTTATGCTTAATTAATTTAATTTGGTAACAGCAGAGCTTTATTGGTGAAAGCGTTCTTTCTCTGGTGTAACCCAGAGAACCTGCCGGCACTGCTCTCCTCTAGTGAGCCCTCTCCTACACAGGTAAGACCTGATGCAGAGGGGTGCTCAGAATCTGCCCAGTGCCCTCTGCTCTTGCATGGAGGGGTCTGGCAGAAAATATCCATCTGCTTCAGCGCAGGAATGCTCCTCAATGAGAAACAGGTTGCGGGGTACCCTGTGCCTGTTCCAGCAGCCGTTCGCAGCAGGGGCGAAACCGTCTGCCCCGAGCGGGCGGCGGGGGGGGAACGGCTCCCTGCCAGCAGAGCTGGCATGGGCCGGTGGGGTGGACTGAGCCATCTCTGTTCCCCCACACCGCGGCCACCCCGGCCTCCCTCTTTCCCAGTAGTTACGTCAGAGCCTGTGCACTTTGCCAGTAGGTTTGATACGACTGACTAAAAGCACCATTTTCCTGGTAAAACAAACACAGACTCCTTTTTAAAAACACCTTTTGATACTTTATGAGCGGGGCTGGTATATGTAACCTATCAAGCCCAACATATGGCTTATTATGACATTTAGCTGATTAAAATAGTCTAGACATAAACTTGAGATTTCAAAAATGTTTAAGCTAAGTCCGAAGTACATTTTAATGTACAGTAGATGTATACTGCAATTTGGGCCACCTGTGTCCCTGTAGGAATTATGGAGCAGGAAGTACTTTTGACTCAAGAAGTGTGTCTGAAAATTGAGGCTGTAAATTAACAACAGCTTGTCTATTAGATTATTTCACCCATAAAGGAGTCTGTATATTTCTAAATGCCTCGTGATTTTCAAAACCTTGCTGTTGTTACTTTTATTAAAGAAGGAGGTTGGCAACAGTCTGGGCATCTAGGTCGAGCACATTTTTAGAATATCACGAAATAAATAGCAGCAGCCAGCCAGACGGTGGTGAAGCATACCTGTGGCCACAAGAGGAGGAAACCCCAGGTGAGCCTGTTAGTGGGCAAGGTGGTGCCAGTGTACCCTGGCACCCAGGAGACTCAGCCCAGCTTGTTGCAGACGACGGGTCTCCTGCTTTGTTGGCCATTTCAAAGCCAAATGCACTGTGTACATACCACCATTAGCCATCCCTGCAAAAGGCCAGATAATTTACCTCTTTGTCAGCTTCCTGGTTGTGCTGCATAACTTCACATCATCTACTTGCCTGCCTTACTCCTTTATTTTTCCTTCCTTCCGAGGGTTTGGTCTATTTATGGTTGTTCAGCTACCTCTGGAAAGGCCAGAACAGGAAACTAAGGGGAAAAAAAAATTAAATTCTTGCCACACAATCTGTCCTAAGCTTCCCTGGAGTGGCTTTCAAAGGGGGGAGCAATGAATTCTAAAGGCTTCAGAAAGGGGTCCATCTCTGCAGACTCCTAGCAAGTGGTATCACAGTAAGGCTAAATAATAGTAAGGGCATGGTCAGCAGGGCTGACAGGGTTGGGGAGAAATGCCTACAGAGAAATTTCCATGAGGGGAAACTTGTGGGACAGAATATGCATCCTATCCCCCATAAATTGTTATATAATTCCCATTTTGCTGAGCAGTTCTGCCACATAAGTTAGACCTAATGACTTGCACAGAGCATGAGAGAGTGGCCTACATGGGGGTGATTACTTTGGCAAAGAGCTGTGTTGTGTTCAGTCTGGTCATTATGGAGAAGTCTAGATACATAACCCCTCTGTGGTGCACCCTCGGGAGAGGTCTGTACCCCCTGCGTGGGTACTCCTGTCCTGCTGAATGGAATAACACGTTGGCTGAGGTAGGGGGTCCTGTTACCCGGACAAATGTTTGGCCCACAAGAAAAATGAAATCACAGGTGATAACTCATATCAACTCTTGGTTCACAGGGCTGTGGTTTGGTAGGTAGTGCTCCCATGGTCTTGCAACACCCCCTCTGCAAGAAGGCAGTAGGTCCCTGGCAAGTGAGGCAAAGGAGGATGTGTCCTTGCTCTGTGTCTGGGCTAAGACACAAGTGTCAGTGGTCCAGCCAGTGCTACTGGATGGTGGGATGCTCTTGTTCTGCTTGCAGAGGTGTCTTCCTGTAACATTAGAGCTAGTGGCAAGTATTCATGCTGTCTGCAGCACGGATGCTCTGTCTAGCAGCCCTTCTGATATGCAAGAGCATGCTGAGTGCAGAGCCCAGGTTATCTGAGGGGCTCCAGATGGAAACCTGCTGCAAGCCAAGTCAGGGCAAACACACATGGACAAAACCACAGAGTCCTCTCAATCTCCCCTACTCTTCCCTGGTTTCTCCCTTTTGCAATCCCCTTGCCTTTTAGTCTTGGTGTTGCCCCACCCCTGCTCTTCCAAACTTGGTCCATCTGGCACACTGGTTCCTAAATCATGGGTGGGCAGGCTTGCCAGGATGCCTGGTTCCATCTGACTGCCTGAAGGGCTCTCACTTGCCTTTTAATCCATGAATGAAAGTGAGCCAGGCAGAGGGGAATATTCTGGTTTTGCTGCAGGGTGCGACTATGTCAAGCACATAATGTAGTTTCTTCTTTGCACGTGCAGATTTGGGTCAAATGGGTCACTGTGGGATGCAGCCAGAGCCTGCTTGCACCACAGTCCTGGTGGGGAGTGGGCAGTGAGCAGGGGCTGCTGGGCAGATGATGGACCCCCATGCTGGTGGATGAGGTTAGGGAGCAAGGCCGCACTGATGCTGGGGGAGAAGGAGCAGTTGTCACTCTGGATCAGCTTCTCCCGTCCCAGAATGCAGCATATTAAAGCAATTAAGAAAAGCTCTGCTCAGTGTGGGGATTTTGAGGGGAAATATGAATGTAAGGATACAGCATTCCTCGATCAGAGGGGAGAAATAGCAGAGGGTAAATTAAACACAGCTGGAATGAGCATAAGAAATAGATTAATTCCAAGAGATTTTTTTTTTCTTTCCGTTCTTTACAAATTATAGGAGCTAGGAAAACTAGCACTTCTTAATTCCACTTGGTATGCAACCCTTTAATCCTCTAGCCTGTCAGCCAGCATGCACTGAATTCAAGTGCAAGCCATTCATCCTACAAACCCTCAATGGGGGACTCCTCTCCCACACACCCTCTGCACACATCTTTTTTGCCTCCCCTTGTGCTGCTGTGAGAACAAACAATGTGGATAAGAGAACTCTGCAAAATATATTGGGAAATAATGTTTGCTGGTAAGTTGTGATACTGGTTCAGAGCAATGATCAGAGCTCATTTGCAACAGCAGTGTCAGGTTCTCCTCCCAGTACGCTTGTCAGAGTGGGGATCATCCCATTCCTCAGTTCTGGGGCTGCACAGAACCCAACACAATAGTGTCTTGGTCTGTGGCTCAGGTGTTTAGTTAAATGCAACATATATGGTAAATAGCAGTGGGGTTTGTGGACTAAGGCTCACCAACTATTGCTGTTGTGGCAAATGCTCAGCTCTTCTTGGTTCTGGTCACCTTATCGCAAGGTTGGGTGGGACCTGTGGAATCCTGAGCTTAGCCTGGGTGCTCCTGAATTATGGGGGAAGAGAGAAATCAGAGCAAACAGGAAAAATACTTTTTTTTTGGTTCCAGTATTGCTGTACATTGCTGTACATTACTCTCAATACTGCTGGATCCCAATTAAAGGGGCTGGGGAAGCCCATGTGACCATTGCTTGAGGACAGGAATCAGCGTCAAGTTTGTGCCTGTAGGGCCTGGAGTGTACACTGAGAGGGTAGCTGAGTCCAGGGATATGATTCCAGAGATGCTGGGCGGAGGCAGCTGGTGTCTTGATCTGTCCAAAGATGCATGGTTATGCAGCATGTTCCCCTGCCTGCCGTAAGGGGGTGCAGGCTGTTGCACCACCGCTCAGCAGCCTGAGGCACTCCTTGCACCAGGACATACTGGTCCCTTGGTTAGCCAGATACTGGCCCCGCTCTTACCCCTCCATTGCTCTGTCTTCTGGGTTTTTGCCTCTCCCAGGAAAGTCAGTCCTTGGGTTTGGGGCCAGGCTGTTGGATACAGCCCCACCACCGAAGGGCTTGGGAGGGCTGAGCCCCCACAACTCTGCCGGTGGTGCCCTGCCAAGGACGGCTGGGCTGCAGCAGCTTTGGCTTAACAAAAATGATGGAAGATGAAGGAGTCAAGAAGAGGATATTGCTGGGTGCTTCTTGTAGGCACTGCAAAAGCAGGAAAGGGTTTGACAGAACCGATGAAGCTTGTTTTTATAATGTACAAATTGGTACATTAACCAGTGCTGGACAACAAATGCAAGTCATGGCTGGCACTCGACTCTTACCTCATATAGCTGCTGGGTAGAAGTGTAAAGGATAGCCTTGATTTTGAATCTTTTGGCTTCTCTTAGTATTGCAGCCATAATATTAAGTAAATACATGTTTTCTTCTGGGAAGATATTTTCTTTTTTTCTTCGGCAATGACAGTTTTTGTTGTTTTTTATTTAATAAAATAACATATGGTCATAAATTGAGTATCATTTGCCTTAACTACATGGATGACTTTGTTGGAACTTGTCCAGTCTTCAGTTAAAGATATATTTAAGCAGGTTTAAAATACAGTATGTATTTAAAATGAGGTGAATAATCCTTAAGGCATTTTGAAAATGGTGTTTAAGAAAAGTCTGTTCGCAGTGTATTTTGGTAACTTTCCCCCTGTCACAGTTAAGTACAATGTCTTCTGTGATGCACTCAGGCTATCATAAATGTTAAACTTAGCGTGTATGTTCAGAGTCCCATGCAAGAACACAGTATGGATAAAATAACCTCTGTGAGGTCTGGGAGCCATGGATGCATTTCCCAGTGTTTCAGGGCACCTCTTGGGCTCTAATGGATGCCCTGGAGCAACATCCTTTGAGCTGTATCAGATCATCCAGGCACCCTAATACTCTGCATGCTGCCCTCTTCATACGTGCCTTTCCCCATTCCTGTTCTTCCCCTGGCCTTTCCAAGTCTCTCCTCCCTTCCCTCCAGGGTCACTGCCTTGAGAGGGCCAGTCATTACACTGTTCCCAAGCCAGCTGGAAAGCTGTCTGATGCTTCCTAGCAGAAGGGCTCTGGTGCTTTAAAGCATTTCTTTTTTTTATCAACCGAGCAGCATAAAGAAGGCTTAAAGAAGAAGAATTGAGACTACACTTCTGGAGTGAAAGGATATAAATGTTATGTACTTATCTCATAGATGCAAGTGCTGAACTTTGGCACATTAGACTCTGTTTCTTCCACTAACCTGAAGACGCTGCCTTTCTTGGTTCCTGTTGGTGTGGTGGGTGCTCAAGAAACCTTCCAAAGTAATGGCTAAAATGCCACCTTTTAAAATGTACCAGGTCTGATGTGCATCCTCAGGATAACGAAGTGCTGTTTCAGACTCTCCTCTCACCTCATTTGAAGAGGCCAGGAAAGAGATGTCCCTTACAGGTTGATTGCCCCCCTTGCAAAACCTGGAGACTTTTTACGATCATGTCTGACTACAAGCTGTGCAGAACATGGGGGAGTGAAAGAGGTCATGATGAGATGACCCATTTATACCAGCGTAAGTTTTGCTTACTTTATCCAAAGGAACCTTCTGTGGTGGCTAAGCTGATATCCTTGCATGGATCTTGATCAGTGGCACTTCTAAGGCTTGGATCTTGCAACTTCTTCATGACCTTTGTGATATAACAAGGATATGTCCAATAATTAAGAAATTGTATAATCTACACTCTTGCCAAGAACAGGCAAAAAACTCCATCCCTGGAAGGATTTTGATGTAAAATAGTTGTAAGAGTCACAGTGTGATCACTGAGAGACATTCAATTTGAAGTTCTTATTTCTCCAGTCAGACTTTAAACTGTTACCAGGCTGAAATAAAATAGATTAAAAAGAAAAACTTGACTTTAGCATCAGAACAGAAAATGAAGCAGTGCTGCTCTCTCCTTATCTCTGACATAGGTTTGCTTTGGCAAACCTGATATGTCATCTAGTGTGCTGATGTCTTAGTTTTGTCATCTGTAAAATGTTGATACCTATTATGTTCCCTGAAGGGGCATGGGACACATATATTTAGCAGCTGATAAACATAAAATTCAAATTTAGAAAAAATACACACTTAATGGTATAAAATTTCTGCAAATCAGTGAATTAAAAAGTCTGATTGTCAGGAAGGCAGGGGCTGAGTGGGACCTGCAGGCCTGGAGGTCAGAGGTGAGATGCGATGGTAGAACTTTATTTCTGGTTTTAAATTTCTTTTTTTTTTACCTCTCTTCTCTGATTCTCTCTTTAAAAAAAAAAAAAAAAGCCAAAACACCAAAAAAACGAAAAACAAACCCTAAATTACATCTTAGGGTTTTGAAATAGCATCAAAGGCATAGTTGGAATGCTTATAAATAGCTGTATCTTTTCTTGAAGGTGTGGTGTCCCAGTTTATTTCAGGACTGAGGTAGGGAAGCACTGCAGGCCCGGGGCTGTGGGTACTGCAAGGGGCTGACTCTGTGGCAAGGAGTGTTCACCCTCCTCACTCACGTATCCAGAGCCTGCTAGTCCACAGCCACCCTGCTTTTTGTTCTGCCCTGCTGGTAGCCTGTGCCACGTGCCCTGGGGATGCTTATGTATGTGCTGGCTCGTCCCAGTGCCTCTCTCTTTTGCCATCCACTGTTTGCCTCCCCAAACCCTTCCTTCCTTCCTCTCCAACTTCCCACTCCCGTCAGGCCCCTTCTTGCCCCCGGCCTTAGAGCGCAATTCCTTCCTGCATGCCACTTTAGGAAAGATTTAATAACGCATCCCCTCACTCTGTGGGGGTCTGGAGGCTCCACAGCCACGTCCCCAGGCACCAACCCCGCAGGGGCAGCTGCCTGTGTGGCCCCCACACTGTTCTGGTGCCACATGCAAGGAGCTGGCAGCGAGATGGGAGCAGAGGGGAGATATTCTATCGGACAGCAGGGCAAACCCTCTCCTTTGAAGAAAAGCACTGGAAAGCCGTAGATGCTCATCTGCAGAAGGATCTTGGATGCTCCCCACAGCCTGGCGGAAAGCAGCTCCCCGGGGATGGATCAGGAAGAGCTGTGGGGTGGCATCTCGTGGCATGGCAGCACAGGGGACAGGCTGCTGGGAGAAAAACCCAGCGTCTCTTGGCTCAGAGTACATGGAATGAACTGTAACCACCAGCCTATAAATGAGAACATCCAAGCAAACAAACAGAAATAAGATCAAATGCAAAAAAAAGAAATAAGAAAAAAAAAAGGGAAAAATAAAAAGGATCCAGGCTGGTGCTGCTCTGACTCTGGGCCCTGTCGTCTTCTAGGACTGATGAAGCGACTGGGTGGTTCTTCAGATTCCTGTGGTCTGAACACACACCCTAGTCATCACTGAGATGAGCATGGAAAAAACCAGTAATGAAAGAGGGCTCTGATTTATTTCCTGATAAAATAACCTTTGCTCTCAAAGGCTAACATTTCAGCTCCAGCTTGCAGAGAATGATCTTTTATTTCCATCCATCAAAGCCTACATCATGCTGGATATCCAGAGAGTATTCTTCACACACTGCCATGTGTTGGCCAATGAAGGAAAATTACTACCTATAACCTTTTTTTATTCTGAGGGAGGAGAAAAAGGAGGGGGGACTGAAGTCTCTATTAAAGACTGGAATAATTACTATCCATTGCAACCCTGCTACTACAGTACAAGGAAAATTGCTTATAAGTACTAGGCAAACCAAGAAGTTATTTTGCAGTGTAAATAATCTCTGTGTTTTCTGTGGCCTTTGATCTGAATCATCATCCAAATAATTCCTTTTTTATTTTTACTCAGGTTGACATTTTGAATGAGCATTGAGGGGCTTCCTGCTCTGCCAGTGTGTTAGATCAAAATCAGTACATCACGTTTTTGTCAATTACTGGTGTCATTTTGGTGTGAGGTGAGAGTGGTGACTGAGATCAACAAGAGTAAAAGACAAGATTTCCAGTTCACGTGGATGATTTCACACCACATTGTGCCGCAAAGGGCTACAGAGAACAGTCACTGTAAATGAGTTAAAAGCAAGGCAGATATTTATTTACAATCAAAACAGTAGCTGCTCTTGATACCTGAAGAGGCAGAGGCACCTGCTCTGTAAAGGAACAGTTTGAAATAATGAGATGTTTTCCACAAAAGAGAGCCTGTTTCAGGTAATTTTTATGAAAATACCACTTTTTATGTCATTGGGCAGTACCTGGGTAGAACAAAGTAGAGAGTCTTGTAGTTTTCATACAGTCACCAGAACTAGCAATGTGAGCAGTGAACCCCAGTGGCAGATCAGGGCTCACATGGCCGAATGTCTTGGTCCTCCCCATGTGTAAGAGAACTGGCTGGGAGTGCCAGCTCAGTGTTAGCCACGGGCAATGCCAGGTTTTCCTGGGTTGTGGTGGTAGATTTTTGGATGTTTTGGAGCACTCTGAGAAGGCACATTTCAAAGAGCTGCATTCTCTTAGCTCTGAGTCTTCAGTGAGTTGGCAGAGCCTCTCTGCCACGTGGATTTGCTGGTGTTTACAAAGCTCTGTGAAGAAGTGATGTTGCAAGAAGAAGCTTGTGTGTAGAAAGCAGCAAGGGACTGTTTTTCTGTGAACGTGGATAGAGGATGTCCATGGGTGCATGTACTGCATGCCATCCAGTGCGTGGGAAAACATGTTTCTACCTACAGAGATAAGGACACAAGAGGCAAGAGGAGTGAAGAGACCATGACCCAAAGTCTCTTGAAATCATCAGGGATTTCCTTTTTTTGCTAGGACCTGAGCTCTGCTTTTTCTTTGGAGAGCTCATGCTATCACAATCTAACAGAAGAGGTCCAGAAAGGATGGGATGAGGGAGGAGGAGGGAAGACTTTTGTGCAGATGAGTGGGGTGATGCTGCCATAGGTCATCAGTAGGGACTGACAGCCCCCCAACTCCTCCCTGCCCCCTGCAGAAAACACAAATTTATTTCCCTTGAGTTAAAGAGTGTAATTTCATACCTAGCAAGTATTATAGAGATACTTCCCATGGGAACCAACCACTGCAAAGTGGAGTAAGCAGTTACCTTGCAAATGGTGCAATAGGATTAAAGGTCAGGCAACTGAGTGGGTGCCTCCAGTAACAGTCAGTGAGAGTTTTAAGGGCTGAGTATCCTCACTGCAGTCAGTTAAGGCTTTGAGAAGGCAAGGTAATGTTGGTTTTACTATTAGACAATATAATAATGGAATGGGCCATCCAGCCACTAGCATATCTACCTTGGCTAGGTAGGGAAGCATTCATGGCCCAAAAACAGAAGCTGGGAAAAAGTTGCAGAATAGCAGCAAAGAGCCATAATTCCCTCATTTTCAAGTTCTGGTGTTAAGGACCTACAGGATTATTCCCCAATTCTCAGCTAACCACTCCTTCCAGCTCTTGTTGTAAGCAATTTTCACATAGCCTGACTTTCCCTCTAAGTGTACCCTTCATCCACAAGGACTCCATAAAAAGTATTAGCAAAGATTAAACATTATAACTGTATAACCAGCTCATAAAAAGAGTTTTAAATGCTAAGCATGAAAGGGTGAATTTGCCTAAGGGGGCTGCTCTGAGCTCGATTGACTCAGGGAAACTTGTTCCTTGAGAGACATATTTATCACTATAGTTTGTTTGTATTACAAGAGGCACCACTGGAAACTGGGAGCTTCACTGTTTGAGGTGCAGCTCAGACATCCAGTAGGAATAAATTCCCTCTCAATATTTTATATCAAAATGATAGGAGAGGCCTAGGCTAATAATAAGAGGCCTTCTATCCACATTTCATATTTGGGAAACTGAGGATATGCAGTATGAAGGACTTTGTTGAGTGCACACTGGTAGTCCTGTAAAACAAAAGGGGCTTAGCCCAATCCTACAACATGTCCCACTGCAGAATTTTTTTTAGCAGGATCAGCCCCTGACCTGCCCTTGCAGGTGGTCACTACAAGGCCTGACCCCCCTGCACTGGTCCCACCTCGCACCTTCTTATGACAGATTGCTTTTTTAAATTTAGATCAAATGCAGATGAGGTAGACTGAAGCTCACGAAATATTTTCTTCCTCACAAGTGCAGAAGAGGATCTAGCCATTAGCTGGAGAAGACAAAAAATGCTGCATTATGTGACTTAAACATCCAGAAAAGAAATGCAGCCATGAAGAGGCTACAGGAAGAAGATGCACTTTTGCATAGAAATTTAAGGATGGTGGGAAAAAAAATCCAAAATGGAGGTAGACCTGTGTTTATAGTCCTTAATAGCTGACCTGAATTTTCAGACCTGCTAAATATGTGACAGCTTTCCCCAGAATAATATATTTTATACCTGACTCCTCAAAAAACAGCCTCTGTGTCTGTAGAGTTTGCAACCAAAGAAGCATTGATAATTGCCTGTGTCAAAAGAAGAGTTAAGTTTTGCATTAAATTCCTAGCCTTTCCATTCCTCTAGGCTAGCTAACATTTCCTATCGTCATCTAACCAGAGTTTGTTTTCATGTCTCATCTTCTTTTCTATTGATGTATTAGTCTGGTACACTGAGTTTTCTCAGAGGGTGAGCTTTTGTGCAAGTTTCATTAAAAATATTTCACAGTACCTCTCTAAAATATGATCTGTGCTTTTCTGCTGATTGAAAATGGTGCAGTAACTTGTTAAAGCATATGCTTTTATATGTCATCAAACCAGATATTTTTTAAATGGAAATCTCAACTATTATGTTTCTCTGTGGAGATTAGAGTGAGCTCTTTTCAAACTGTCAATACAATTGCTTTGAGCCTGATCCTCTTATCAGATGTACCTCAGTAAATAGGGAGAAATTCTTCTGAAATCAGTGGAACTATTCTTATGAAAAGCTTCAGTGCATGATATAGCAAGAGCCCTTGTTTTTATTATGTATCAGCCAGGCTGTCTGAGCTGTCCCAGAGCAGCCTGTTAGGAGCGTATATTTAACTAGAATATTAATGAAGGAAAAAGTCTAATTATTTGCATGTAATGTATTTCTTTAAAACTTCACAATAGGAAACAACATGTTTCACATTACCACTTACCTCCTCTAAGGCAAGAGTTGTTCCAGTGGTTAGACTGTGTGAGAAATTATGTTACATACCACCACGGAGCCTCATGTATCTCTAAGCAATCTGAAATTCTTTAAGTCTGCAGATCAAAATGCTGCTGTGTATTACAACAAGCTGTGCTGTACCATACTGTCTCCTCTCAAGTCACAAAAAGAGATGAATAATTCAATAGGGTGTTTTTTTAATTTCTAAAATAAATATTTCAGTGCTGTTCATTTTAATAGATATTGTAGAAGGTGACTGTTGCTGTGGAATCCAAGTGTTCTTATCTTTGCATCAGAGTAAATACTTCCCACTTTGTATCTCACTTATTTGTGTTCTTCGATTTTGGTTTCTGAAATTGTCCAGAATCTTGAGATTTGTTACATTTGTCTGTTGTCATGTCACCTACAGCAGCCCTCTTTTTCTTTCTGTTGGATAAAGCGGACTTGTGCCTGCTCAATACATGTATGGGAAATCTCAAAAAACATGTGGTAGGAAACAGTGTCATATATTCATGTCCTGACTCTCCTTTTCCTGGTTTGGCCTGGAACTGGAGCCCCCTTACAATGCCAGAGAAAATTTTCACTTCTGGACTTTGCTCAGGGGCTGGATTGCTTTTTTCAGCTTCTTGATTAACTCATAATTATGGTGAATATACTCTGCTCACCCAAAATTCTCCTATATAAGAGCTTAATTTAAAAACAGTTGGCTTTCTTCTCTTTTACTAACATGCAAGTATTAGAACAACCTGCAGGTGCAAACTTTTGCTAAACCAAAGTAAAAGGAGGTGGGAAGTTAAAAGATGATGCAAAGGCTCCTCTGTCCATTTCTCCTGGGTTATGTAAACAGCAGAGAACAAAGGCTTCAGGCTCACTGTCTTTGTCCTGATCTCTTTGCAGAGGAGATCTGGTTGGAAAACAGAATTTCTTTTCACGGGAAATTTGACTCCTCCAGATTTGTTTTTGTTGCAAATGAGAAAGTTAGTTCTTCGTTTTCTCACAGATTATTCATCAAGGGGAAAAAATAAAGGAATTATTAGGACATGTCACATTATTTCATTTTCATTGTGGGAATTACATTTTGCTCTGGTAATATGCAAATATTTTTTTTTGATATGCTGAAGATAATTAGTTTTTCAGGAAAAACAAAACAAAAACAAAACAAGAAGAGAGACCAACTCCTTTCTGATTTCTTTGGAGATTGGTTTATTTGTCCAAATGAATTTTTTTGATTAAAACAAAGCCAAATATTCTAAAGAAAGCTGTTCTGTGGAAATGTTTATTAATCCCAACTTGCTTTTGCCATTGCTGAATGTTGCTCAAATTGTATCGTGCCTCCAGTTTTCAGCCCGCAAATGAACCAGCTTCTACCCCCCTACCTAAGTGTGTGTGTGTATGTTGCACGTGTACACACATGTATGCACAGGACTAACTTCTGCCCTCAGCTATGCATGTTAATCCCCAAGGAGATTACCATCAACGTTGTGCGTATATGAATGAAAGCAGAATTTGGCTCGGGAGTTGTAATCAATATATAAGGCTTATTGAGTGATTTGAGATGCTCGGAGAAAGCTGTTACATAAATGTTAGTCATTATTATTTGTAATAATTACCTACAGCTGTAACTGTGGCAAGTGTCCATATAAAACCAGCTAGCCCCTGACATATGGCTTCTGTGCTTCAGCTCCAGATTCCACCAAAGTGCACAATAAACTCTTTCTTTAAAAGCATGTGCCTGAAGGGAACATGTAACCTCTGGCACACGATAGCAGCCATAACGACGAGGAGAGAATTATGCCATCCCTATTAGCAGCAGCAGTCTGACTCACACAGAAAGGAATGGGTGTTGGATCGGACCCTATCATGTGAATAACATGCTCCTGAGAGGCATTACAGCCATGGGCAATGTAGGCAGCAAATTAAATTCAGGTTGCAACTGGGTCAGAGCTAAGGAATATTTTGTAACCATATTTTTTCAATGTGGCTGCAGATTAACTGCATCCTTATTTTTGGGGATGTCTTAATTCTCTTTCGTTTTAATTTTAAACTAAATAAATATCAATTTAAAAAAAAATCTAAACCAAAATAATAAAAAAAGAAAAAAAACACCGAGATCCTCCCAAGACAAATAAAACCTTCCAAGTGTCCGCTTACTTTTTCTAGCTTTTCCCATTTCTGACATGGCCATTACAGCCATTTAGAAGATGGAACACAGAAACTGTTGAGCAGCACACAATGCTGCTACTCAATAATCTCTGGAGGAAGTGAGGAATATGGCATCTTACTGAAACTGCTTGGGAATTTAGGCAAACAGCCTGTAATTGCCAAATTGATTTTGGCCAGAAGACCAGGGCTAACACCCACAATAAGTATAAAGTGCCATGGGATCTTTAATGACCCCACTGCTTTGGACACAGTTTTACCTTTATTTAATGCATATTTTATGTTTGTGAATAATATACTCCATAAAATATATACAGTCAGGAAATGCCAAACATTGCCAGTTTCCCAAAGGCAATTTCAGAGCTTGCTGAGTGCACTCTCAAGCCTCGATTCATGATCGTGTTAAACTTTGTTTATATGAGGTAATCCAATATTTTATTCATTAAAATGCACCATGCACCTAAGAGGAATTAAACAAATGCTTTACTATGCACTAAAATTGTTCTTCCCCCTTCAGTGAGGATTAAGCGGGAGTAGCCCATGAACCCCTGGACCTCGCCTGGTTGCGAAGGCTGTGGATTCTGGCTCTGCTGACTTCACAGCAGCTCTCTGGATCTGCTGCTGGGTCCTTGCGGGCAGAGGCAGGGCAGAGAAGACTGGAGAGAGCAGAGGGGAAGCTTGTCTAATGAGCTGCCCAGGACCTTAAAAGCCTCTGGGGTCCTCTTCACCGCTGGGGAGAAACTTTTATCTAAAGACAATGTGCGGAAATCCTGCCTTGTCTTAGGGATGCTCTGAGGCTGGAGATAGCTGAAGGTAAAGAGAGGTTGTGGGTGCTATACTGAGGAGGAGAGGCTCGTAGCAGTGATTCAACATAACATGGCATTAGCTGATTAGTAATAGTATGGGGGAAACATCTGAGTTTCTGAATTCACAGTGGCATCTTCTACAGGCTGCTTGGTTTGGGGACGAATTGCCACTGAGTACCTATGATGAGAATTCAGATTTTTCTCTCTGTTTAGTCCTCTGTAACAGCTGTTTGTGTTATACTGATGGTAATTTTGCTTGGGTGTAAACAGAACAAGATTTTCAAAAATAGGTCACTAAACTTAGGTTCCAAGGACTTTATATGTATACACTTAACTCAGTGATCTGATTAAAAAAACCAACCTGAGTGCCCAAGGTCTCCCAGAGTTGTCAGATCTGTAGCCAGGCAAACACAGAAAGCTATAATCAAGTGTGTGCAATTATGTACATATTTGTAATTTTAAAGATTATGCTTCTATTCTGGTAATAACTGGGGTTTTCAGCGGTCTTTTGTATTTACTTTTTTTATAAGGAAAATGATGGCGATGGTTTCCTGAGATCCAGATTATGTCTCATTGGGAAAGACCACAGTCTAGTTCACCTTGCACCTTGATCTGTATCCTGCTGAACACAATGAGCAGCAACTGGAGTCGGGGGCAGATGTAGATCTTCATCTGCCTCTAAAAGTCCAACCTGCCATCAGTGCTGAGAGTGGCTCAGCTCAGCTCACACATCTGAGAATAAGGTTTCATACTTCCACGTCAGTTTTCACGCATGTATTCCAGTGCTTCTAGAGAAACACTAGCAATGAGAAAAACTGTGCAATATCTTTGGGACATGAGTGACTGTTGTCCTGAGAGATGGCCTGGCATAGGTAACTATTATTCTTTCCTTATCTCCTAAAAATCTTTCTGAAGATTCACAGTTGAAAATGTCATCTTGTGGCTTGGATTAATGCAAGTAAGGAAGGATCTTGTTTTTCCCCCTCAGCGGGGAGGAGCCAAGGTTTTTCTTGCCCGCCCCCATTCCTGGTACAGAGCAACTCTGGACTTAGAACACTCTTTGCATTTTTCAAGGGTCACAGACTTGCAGTACCCAAGGTGCGCTTAGAACATGGATGTGCTATTTGGAAAACATCTGTCCTGTGCAGCCTCAGCCTCTGACCTTTCACTGCAGACGTTGTTGTCTGATAACAACTACATTCAAACCAACCTGGTATGCACCCACATGCGTGTCATCCAGCTATGCTTGTGCTTTGCTGTTACTCTTTGCAGCCACTCCCTCCTCCTGCCCACCAAGTGCTGCTGGAGAGAATGGAACACTGCCAGTGTCTCTGTGGCCAGCCACTGGAGCAGCTCTCTGACAGAGGCTCACTTCTCAGTTTCCTTTCTAAAGAGACCTTCTTGTGCTGGACTCAGTCTCTGCTTGGGACTCTTGTGGCATGCAGCACAGAGGAGGTCAGGGTAGGTAATCTTAATAATTTATTTGGCCTAAAAATCTATTACTCTTCTCTGTTTCATTAGTCACAGTCCCAGGAGCATTTAGATTAAGGGGTGTTGCCATGATGATGTCTGGTGTCAGGAGACTCATACCGGGAAATGAAGGCCAAGGCTGTCAATTTCCAAATTTGATATAAAGCAGAAGGGTGTTTCTGTAAAAATGATCAAAGCAGAGACTGATCTGGTATGAGCATTTCAAAAAGTATATTTGGAGCAAACAGGCTGTGAGCACCCCTCACACGGTAGTGATGCTTGAAAGAGATCATTCCCCTTTTTTAAATGTCAAATCTCCCGTATATCATTCAGCAGGAGATCCTCCTAATTAGTTTAGACTTTTCTCTCATGGGTCACACCCTTTATCACTTCCCACTCCGTATGACTTGACTTATGGAACACTTGGCTTCAGACACAGTCTCAGTCCTGCTCTTTGCATGCTATTTGCACACAAATTACTTGCATCCCAGTATTAGTCACTCTTCTGTTTCAGTGACACATTTTTTTATGTTGTGAGTCTGAGGCAGAAGGAGTATGGTTTGGATACGTGAAATCACTCCCAGTGTGGGAATAAGTCCTAGCTCTTGATTAAAAAGTAACACTTCAACACATGTAAAATAACGAGGCTCAAGTCAGCTCAACCTGGGTTGGTTTCGTTCCTCTGTGCAGCCCAGATCTCAATCAGAGCACGTTTGTTCTTTGAAGCATTGGAAACACAGGATGAAAAGGCAGATTTGCTGTTTCTCATGTCATGCACTTGAAAGTGTCTTTGGCCAGGGAGCCTCTCCAAGCCTAAGAGGATGCCTTAACAACTAGATTCAGGAACCACCTTCCAAAACAGCATTAGGACTCCCTGTGCCAACCAGCCTCTAATCTGCTGGGTAGCCTGTCTTCTGGGGAGGGGATAAGGTGTAAGTTTGAAATTATTTGTCTAGAGGACTGGTTACTAACACAGGTAAGTGGATGAGACATCTACTGAAAAAAAACCCAAAACAAAAGCGCTACCTCTCTCATTTTTGTCCTTCTACTTTGTTTCAATGTAGTGTCAAAAACTACAGTACACTGTACCAAACTCAGATATATGGTCAGTGTTGCCATTAAAGTGGCCATCAGAAGGGACACTGCCCAGGGGATGGAAATATTAGTATCTTAGCTGGGATTAGAAGAAGAGATACACACACAGAACATGAGAAACCAGAAGGACATCTGAACAAATATAAGATTTGTGATAGCCAGGGAGCTCTTCCTGCAATAAATGAATTACATCCGGGACAGGGAATATCACATCAGTGGAAGTAAGTGCCTGACTTGTATCAGGAACTGAAGAACAGCAGAGATGAGACTCGTTGTGTCAACAAGTCCTCTGCTACAGTCCCAACATCTGCGCCTCTGTTCTTCTGGAGTCCTGTGGTACAGGGCTCATCCCAGCCCTTGCATGTGGAGAAAAGCTTGGGAATGTGAACAGAAAGTACCACACTTGCAGTGCTGTAAATCAACAGGCACAGAAAAGGAATTAACAGTGCAGGGCTTTTATATCGTGATTTTGGGGAACCCTCACTGGAGAAGATTTTTAAGCACTCAGGCTGACAGTGCTAGTAATACTACGTAACAGAGACTGGAAATGGACCTTACGAAATCACTACTTTGAGATAAGTGTTCACCAGAAACAGCTGGAGATAATTCTCCATCTTTCGCTTGAAACAGCTATTTTAGTTTAGGTTCAGTGCGGGGAGGGGAAGGTGGCTCTGCAGCTCCTCTGATGTTTTCGTTTGTCACAGCTCACTGCAGAGCAGCAGTGGGTTCTCCATTGGCATCCAGGTGAAATTATAGGGAAGTAACCACATACAAAGTCTTGTTGGATCTCTGGACTGCCTGCAATGCCAAGACTTGCCTGAGGCTCAGAGGTTTTGTCTCTGGGAAAAATTAGGAGGTCTTGACAAATAATTGTAACATGCTGTTACAGAGAATCGCAGGAAGGAATGACAAAATCCCCAAATGATTGGGTATTCTGTTCCTTTGTAACATTTTGCTTTTATTAATGCAAATTGTGTGCACATATGTTATTCAGTGGCCAATTTACTGCATCCTATGTTTGAGTTCCTCATAACACACATAAGAATTAATACATTTTGCCTATACTGTCTTCACCTGCAAAAAACTTCCTGAAAAGGAAGAGACACATTGAGCTGTAGATAATCTGCATAAGAACAGGCAAATTTTTATTACATTTCAACTGAGGAGGGTCTCTATCATATGAGTTTACCTTCTGTTTTGGCTTCCAATGAATCCCATGATGCAGAGGAAAACTTAGCAGAAAGAATGAAGTTTTCCACCCCAGATGGTAAATTGGTCCAGTTTCACTTGAAACTTGGCTTCTTTGCAAATGTTGTTGCACTTGGCCTTGTAGATTGCAATGAAATTTCAAACTAGGATAGTTTCACTATGTGAATTAAGTATTGGGCATATTCCATTCCTGGATGGTGTAGGATTTTCCAAGCAATTACTTCTCTTATCTCCAGGGGCTACTGTAATATTCAGAGCTTAAAACATGGAGATTGTCTCTCTTGGGCTTTCACTCTTCCCATTGCTGGCACCGAGGTAATATGGAAGAGAAAGATTGAAAACAACTTGCTCCTAACAGCATGTGGAGCCTCTTGGATAGGAATGAGGACACTGGATGAAGGAGCTGTTGCGAGAGCTGATTGGAAAGTGGTGGGGTAGAGAAAGGAAGGTAGAGATCCAAAGCTTTTGGGGATGATGTGGGGAGGAGCAACTGGAATGCAAGTGGAGGTGGGACAACTCCCGAAATGAATGAGAGAGAAGGTGAGTGAGAACAGCATAGAGTAAGAAGTGATGTGAAGGTGGAGGAGAAGACCTGTGGGAGCAGCAAAGAGTGCTGCCTTTGCATCCCAGGCCAGCTCTGTCCCAGGAGATGGAAACTGCGAAGTGACTAGCCAGGTGGCAGTCCTATGCACAGAGTGACCATGCACTGCCACAAGGCTTGGTCACCTGCAGCTGCCAGGTCTGCGTAGGAGCTCTCAGTCTTTTCTGCTTACACCCTTCATGGGGCTGCCTTTGGTTACAGTGCCTCAGCTGGGGATACATACCACAGGACTGATCTATTTCGGGCCAGTATGGATCGGTTCTGCATGTCAGAGGACCCTGGGCTTTGCAAGCTGACGGTAGTTTTTATATGTAATAATTTATACACAATAATTACATAGTAGCTTGGAGGAAACCTTGATCAGGGCCACACCATAGATTGCTGACAGGAATTTCATCCCTGGCTTCAGTGCCAGAGATGATAGTAATTTTTTCTTGACTTTCACATCAGCAATTCTATGTTTTGGGATAGGAAATTAAGTCTTGTTCTTCTTGGACATTGAGGAGCCAGAAGATGCCAAGATATTTCTAAGCCCCAGAAGTAGAGGTTATAGAAATTAATCAGAAGCCAAGCCAAAAAGCTTCTCTTTTGGACAACTGCAGCTGCTGGTTTCCTCGAGCCTGAGCAGACACTTCTGAATAGGCTGTCCTGAGCACTTTCTGTTTCATCTGGCATATGGGGTTGAGACTTCTTACCAGAGTTGCACTGATTTTGTCCAAAATTTTACTTTTTCCTTTGCCAAGATTAAGATCCACTCAGAGGTTCTTATCCAGCCAATGCTCCTGCAGGTGCCAGGACATGACTGGATGCTTTAAAGGCTTACTCTTTCTTATAAATGACATGCCGGCCAAACTCCATCACTGCTCCAGAGAAGTCCAAAGGAACATACAGAATTGTAGGGAAAAAGGGCTGGAAGGGATATGAGGTGACTCAGAGCATCTCCTGCCCTGAGGTATTGGGGCTGTGCAGTCCACAAGGGTTAATGTTTTCAGAAGCACTGAAGTCTCATTTTTAGTCACCAGTTCCCTTTGTTAAGCCAGACACTTGGGCAAGCTGTCATGAACGAATGTGCATTCATCAGGTGTGGAGACTACTAACATATCTCTGGTTTTGGGGGAGATTTTTTGCAGCCACGTGCTGGACTCAAAATACCTTTCTTTCAAATCAGAAATACACATTGCATCCTTTGTATTTAGCTGTAAGTCAGTTCTGTTTGGATGAGATAAATCTACCTCAAAGCTTCTGTAAATTATCTCTAATAAAATGGTCACTTATGTCATTAAAATAATATAATTCTGTTCTTATTTTCTGTTGTTTGTATTTAAAGTCATGGCTGTGTTCCATCAAAACGCCTGGAGATTCAGTTGTTAGCTGCCTACTTCCTATTTGAAGTTGTACTCATCCTGCTTCTTACAAATGCAGAATGTTTTTAAGCACAAGGAATACATAATGTGATGGAAAATTTCACATCCTATCTGACTAATACCAAAACTCTTTTGATTTGAAAGGTCACAGAAAACAGCGTGGTGCAATGCACCTCTCACAGATTCTTCAGTGTTTGCCTGTGATTTAGCTTCCAGCCTCTCTATTGTGCTACTTTCTAAGCACCGTTTCCCCAGCTCCTCTGGCAGCCAATCTCTCTGCCTTAGCCCTGTTCCTCCTGGCAGCCCTGCTTCCTTGACAGACTTCAACTCACTTAGGTTGATGTGACAACATAATGGAGCTGCTGATGGTCAGGTTTCAGAAAACAATCAAGCACCTTTTGAGAAACAATCACTAAAACACAAGCACTTAGAGGAGCTAGAGATAAAAGTCTCATTTTCTTGGCAGCCCACGTAGATATTCTGCAATGACTGATGATATGAGTGTTATCTTGACTCCATACTCTCCCATGTTGAAACTGTTTATGGGAAACAAACATCATGTGAAAAACAGATTGCCAGACACTAAGTAAATCACTCTGATGAGGAACGAGTCAAGTACTGCCAGTTTTACCCACACTGTCATTGTTATGATGTAACACATTCCTCATGACTGATATTGTATCCAAATTAGGGCACAAAACCTTCTCTTGATCAGTTAACCGAAATTCTCTGCCTTGTAACTACGACTGCACGTACACACGCACGTTTGCTCACACACACACAGGACCTGAGTTAGTACAAAGACAACCCATGTTAGCGGAGGATTAAGAAGGTGGGTAAAAATTATACAAACTGTAAATTTTATCCCCTTCCCTCTTTAATAAACTGTTACAATTTTCTGAGTTCTGCTAGCAATGATTAATAAACATTTGGTGTGCTAAACATATGGAAAAATCATCCCATCTGGACCATTTAAAACTAGGACGTAGACTTTATCTTTGTTTATTTCATCCTTAGCTAAAAGCTTATTATGAATTGCAATAATCCAAGGAGCCAACCATGGAAGACAGACAAGCTCTTTAGATAAAACCAAAAAGGCAAGTTTTCTAACCGAGGACCAGATGTATTTTTGGGTATTGCCCTTGTACATATTTAGCTGAGCTTTTCAAGTGGTGAAGATTTGCATGTTTGTTTTGCAATACTAATGAATATGTTTTAGATTTACATTTTAGAAAATGGAAACTTTTATCTTCTTAGGGCTTTGTAAGTTAATGATTTCCAGAAGATAGTTTGGTATCCTCTTTTAACCCTTCACCATTGAAAACATATCACTTTCTGAGGCACAAGGATCTAGGGCAGGCCTGCTGAACTAAACCCGGGAGATATATGTGACTCTTTCTATTGTTTATTTCTGGAATTACATAAAATGCGGGTTTTTAATTTTCAATCTAGTGAAAACATATGTAAATGGCAAATTATTTTAAAACTAAATGTGAATCGTGGGGTAGGAATTGCTATACACATGATCCTTTAATTAGATAAGTAAGGAAAATACTTTTGAAAAAATAGAGTTTTGAGACCCACTATCTTCCATGAGCATTTAGTTTTCTCCAAGATAAAGACTGGTTTAGTGTAGTAAGGAAAATGTGCTGTAAACCAACATTTTTACTTCCAGTAGAGAGAGCAAAGCTGATGTTTCATAACATTTTTTCACCCTTTGATTTTCTTTAGAGAGGTTATGAGAGAAAATAATTAATGAATAATACATAATTTTTCAAAGACTTACCCTCACTGGCAATTTTTATTTGACAAGAGCCCTATCAGAAATGAAAAATTCTTCCTTAGGGAACAAGAGAACATTTTAATACAAGAGATAACTAGAGCTTTGAACTTTGGGTGGTTGACAAATCAGTCTGAAATAGCATTTTTTTCCAAATTTTTCCAATTGTTCACGCAAAATATGATAGGAAACTAAGTATGATCTTGAAAGAAGATGATGCTTCTTGTGCTTGCATTGGGAAACATGGCCTGGAGGGTTGTTGTCATGGGTTTGCCAACCAGTACCCCCTGGGGCTGAAAATAGTGTTTCCAGGTGAATTTCCAGAGCAAAGCCAATCAAAAGTTTCAGTAACGCCTCTGCCAATTACATATTTAAGAAAATGGAAGAGAAGAGTTGTGGCGCAGAAGAGAAATGGAGGAGCCAGCGTAGCAGCCGGCCCTGTTGGGTTTGGGCGTGCATCCCCATCCCCACCCTGGGCCAAGTCTGGCCTGGGCAAGAGGTGCCAGGCCCCCTTCTTTCCTGTAACAGAGTAGAGAAAGAAAAAAACTTTAGAGGAGAACCTGGATAAGATGTGCTGCAAAAGGAATTCCAGAGAGAGAGATAACAAAGCCTCCAATGTCAAAGATGGCAGCCAGAGGAGAGAGAAGAGAAGCCCAAAGCTTCACCCTCTCTCTCTTTCTCTCCCTTCAGCAGGGAAGAGATTGAAAACTAAAACCCCCTGCAACCTGTAGAAGATTGTTTGGGAGTGCAGACCCCTCTCTGCAGCTCACGAAGGAGCCCACGCCAAACCAGGGGAGTGCATGAAGAAGATGAGACTCCATGGGAGGCCTAAGATTACACAGAGTCCTGCTGGAGACCTGTGGCCCGTGGAGAGAGACACCTACGCTGGAGCAAGTCGGCCCGGGTAGGATCTTTGTGATCGCAGTGAGGGATCCATGCTGGTGCAGCTGAATTTGTGACCCTGAGGGACAGCAGAGAATGGAAGAACTGTTGCCCGAAGGTGGACTTGCGCTAGAGAAGTCCATCGAGGACTGTCTCTCGTGAGGAGGGACCCCACAGGGAACAAAAGCCTGGATTCAAAAGCCATTATCCCCGGTGACCCTGTGGTGAAGACCACGGTAAGACAAGTGTCCCCTTGTAGCCCATGGAAGACCCCACAGGACCCGGGTAACCCCCCAGCCTCCGGTCTTAGCCCAGGAGGGGGTAGGCCCAGCCATGAGGCCAACATAGAAGAGAGAGAAAGACAGTTTCAGCTGCGATGAATAGGAGCTGTCATCCTAAAGATAATAGAAGAAGAACTTTCAAGTGCTGCAAAATTATTTAGAAGACCTGTAGCTCCAGAAACAGAAAAGAAACTGCTTCTCCTCCTAAACTGATACAGTGGGGGAGGGGTACTTCTGTAAATACATAGCACTTTTGCCTAATTAAAATTGTTGTATATATAGTGCTTTAGTTTTTATCTTGCTAGTAATAAATCCTAATATTTTTCTCCCCATCTGGTAAAAACAGTTTGATTCCCAGGTACCTGTTGTAGACACTCAGCAGGCCATTTACACGAATGCAAATATGTGTATCTCTGGCATCGTGCACATATGAACAGATGATACTTAGGTCGTCAGCCTCATGTGCATATTTGAGAAAGAGATCCTGGAATCCAGCTAAGATCCCAGCTCCAGTATGGAGTCAGTTTGTTAAAGGAAAGTGCTTTTCACCTCTGTTTATTTTTAAAGAGAAAGTCCAAGCCCTCGCTCCTGTGTGCTCTTGGCACAACAAAGGATGGCAAAACATTGTGCAGGTTTGACCAGGGGTGACGTCTCAGTACAATGTTTCCAGGGGCAGGAAAGTCCAGCTCCTCTGAATTATTTAACTCCTGCCTCAGTATTGGTATGGCAACATGTCAGCTGCTGGGGGGCAGGTGCTGGGTTTCTGGGGCCTGTGTGGAAAGGCAAGAGCTGGGACAGGGCTCTCTCCAGGGCCGTGCAGCTCTGCTTGGTACATCAGTGTAGAGATTGGCTGATAAAGTCTGGCTCAAACT
This sequence comes from Myiotriccus ornatus, assembly GCA_036023395.1. Taxonomy (NCBI): domain Eukaryota; kingdom Metazoa; phylum Chordata; class Aves; order Passeriformes; family Tyrannidae; genus Myiotriccus; species Myiotriccus ornatus. Next base: position 137,910,047 of record JAYRBT010000082.1, on the reverse strand, counting down.
AGTCAGCCATAGGGCCCAGAAGCCATGTTTGGGATCCTTTTTGAAGCACGTTGTTATAACTCGGTCCCTTCTCACCAGCATGGGCACTGAGGACCTGGCTAGGCACAGCAGTGGCAGGAGCACCACTGTTCATGTGCTCTCAACCAGGTGTCCCTCTCAAAAAAGGGAGTGCTGTGGAGAAAATCTTCTGTGGACAGAACCGACCCCATGGCCACTGACAGGACCATGCTGACTAACCCCCATACATTGATTTACCAGCAGTTTAAGCTGTTGAGTGGACTAACTCAGATTTTATTTCCAGTACAATGTTGCAGAGAAGGTGCCCTTACCTCAGGGCAGTGATGTGTTTTTAACAGAGCCTTTTGGTGACACTGGTCTTCCATCACTGTAGTAACTCTAACGACTGCATACGCATAATTTTTTTTTTCTCTGGGTGAAACTGAGGTCAAAGCCAATTCATAAGCCCTGTTTACTTTACTTTGCAACTGTTTTTCCTTTTTCCTTGTCTCTAACATTAATATCTCCATTTCCTTGTCTCTAACATTAATACCTCCATTTCCATCAACATGTGCATCAATATGAGTACAGCTGGAGAACTGACAAGCATGCTCTGCTGAAGCAGTACTAAATAATATAATGGCCAGACTTCGTGAACGAAGAACCGGGGAAGGTCTTTACACCTTCCAGCCTGCGCATTGGATTTTT
>JAYRBT010000082.1:137891729-137909242 GCA_036023395.1 Myiotriccus ornatus | reverse complement strand
CTGACCAGGAATCGAACCTGGGTCTCGGCGGTGACAGCGCCGCGCCTTAACCACTAGACCACCAGGGGCTCCCTGAAGCAGTACTAATATTGTATTATAACACTGCAGATTTTTAGTTGCATTAAAGTGAGAGTGGCTCATGTACCAAGAAGCAGAGAATTGTTCATCATGTACTTTTCAGAGAACCAAAGCCTAGCCCAGGCTAGAAAGGTGGTTAACATGAACTAAGCAAGCTGGACTGAAATTCATCCCATTTCTTTGGTGTGGATGTAGGACATATAGTCTTGACCTGAATTAGTCCATGTTAGTTAAATATAACCTAAACATTGCTTTTTCTCTAGGCTTGACAAAGCTGACATGTTGCCTACAGACCTTTCAATGTCTGACACACAGGATGTGGCATTCTATTTATTTCAGCTTACTCCATTTTTCCACAGGACTACTGATTCTTCCAATGAATCTGTGATGGATAGAGAATGAAACAGGCCCATGTATGAAGCAGAAAGAAGTGGAATAGTTTTGTGGTTAAGGTAATTGGCTGTGATCTAGGAGGAGTAGCTGTTATCTCTGGTTCTGTCATAAAGTTCCTGTAGGATGCTGCACAGAAGTATCCCCTGAAATTTTTGAAAGTAGCTGCTACTATTTTCTTCATTATTTTCCAGGAATTCCACATAAGGCATTGAAGTCTCATTTTCACAAAGCCAGCTGAAGTCAATAAAACCTGCAGATGTGGGGTTGCTCTGGGAATTCAAGGTCTTGGGTGGTTGGCACTGTACACTGAGTACCAGAGGTGAAGAAAGAAGGTCTTAAAATGTCTGAGTTCAAGTTCCCTTCGATTTATTGCAGACCTCCTGTTTCATCTTGCCCAAGGTAGTTATAGCCATGCTCAGACAGCCCTGTCACAGGTTTCTCTCCCTTGACTGCAAGAAGGCTGGAATCTGGGAGGAGATGGAGGGGAGATATCTGAATGTAGCTTCTCTTTTGACTTGAGATGCTCCTGCAGTTGCAATGTCAAAAGTAAACACTTTGGCTTTGCTGGCAACTATTTGAATGGAGGCCTCCATTTTACAACCTCATTTCCCTCCTACACAATAATACAGTTATAAACATAACTCTCATACTTCTCAGCGATGTGGTGGCTACATCAATAACAGCAATTCAGCAGGTCTGGTACTGCTCTCTGATGCCAGAGAGTTTTGTCTCTGGGGTTTTGTCTATGCCACTGACCCTTCCTAGTCTCCAAAACAGGAAAGCTGTATGCAAACTTCCAACTGAGAGTGGGTCCTGATTTTTGATCTCTCTGAACCATGCCTGGGAGTGGCTTGGGAAAATGTCACTTGTCCCAACCTGTATCCATGCCGAGGACCATTTCAGCAATGCAACAGCAGCAATGGCAGATTTGTGGTATCCAGAGTGTTCCCTGTCATTGCTTATTTTTCCTGCTATAGGTGAAGCCTCTAAGTCCCAAAAGGCACTAACAAAAGAAGACTATGTCCTCAACCTTCTGTGTGAGAGGAGAGGTGTATTTCTATCACAGATTAAAAATTACATTTCACTCTTTGTTCCCCTCCAGGTGTGAGGAGCACATGGGTGGCAGAGGAAGGAGGGCTGAAATGAGTAAGTCTTTGACAACCCTGACTCTAGTTGGTAATTAACTTTTCTTTCACCAGCCAACATTAAATAGAGCCACCTCAAGACACCTAAGCCGACCTGAGCAGGTAGGCAGCTTTCCAACAGTCTCTTCTTTTAGCTGACTTACAGTAAGGCAACGCTCACATGCAAGCAGAAGCTCAGACAGCCTAAATCCTCACACCTACATGGGCTTGGCCCTGCAGCCTAATTACTGTAGCTAGACCTGAGCTTGCTCTACCCATGCTCTGAGTTGATAGATGTAACCCATCTTGGAAAGCCATATGTTCTGCCTTGCCCTGGGAGTCATGCTTTAAGTTAAAATGTACGTCAAGCCCTGCTTACTGCCAAAACCCAGGCAGCCTGAGCATCTGCCTTGTGTGTAGTGCATTAAGCCCTGTGGAGAGGCAGGAAACATTAGTGGGAATGCCACGACTGATGGGACTGTGCAGCATCTTTATGGAGCTGGCAAGTGTCCTGCCAGCCTGAAGGCCAGGCAGGGGAACGTGAGTGCCACAGCTTCTGCTGTGTACACAAGACATGATACCAGTTTAGTTTAATGGCGTAGCAACTCTCCAGTCAGGATCATGCCTTCATATAAATCTGGCTGGTTCTTTGCTTTTTGTTTGTTTGGTTGCTTTTTAAAACATATTTTCTGAGGAGCAGTGAGGAGGCACTGCACAGCTGGGATCCTCCAGTCCAGATCTTAACAAGCATCACTGCTTGGGTTCAAGTGACTGAAAGACACTTTGTGGCCTTAGCCAAAAAGTCAGTATGGCCATCTTGAGACTTTAATATAAACTTGTCACACTTCTGTAGAGGATAATAGCCAAACTTTGTCCAAGGTTACTCTGAATCAGACTGGCTAAAGATCCTGAAAGAATGATTGTACTGATGGAATTTAGGGTTTACTCTTTGGCTACAGTAAGCCTGCTCCTCAAATAGGAGTTTTCAATTGACTTCAATGAAAGTTGGATCATATTAATATTTTCTTCATAGGATTAATAAAAAGCAATCAAAATCTTGCAGTCTCTACTTGGCCCATTTTCAGGCAAAACTTCCAATGTAAATCAGCTAAGAGGTTTACCAAAGAAAAAGCCATTGGAAATGTCCCATCCCTGTGATATTATTTGTAGTGGCCATTTCTCACAGTATTTTAAATACTGGTAATTTACTGCACAAAATTATACTTCATTGCACACTTTCAAACACTGGTCCTTCAGACTGTGTGAAGCAAAAGTTGGCATAAAGATTGCAAGGCCACATTTTATTTCAGTTTTCTTAAGAAAACAGATAGTACTGATTTATAGGGCAGAAAACCCTAAAAATTTTATATAGTGTTCCATGTACCTTTTCTTTCACAGAGTCCAGACCAGGTTTATTTTCAAATATGGAAACTGATTTTTGTTAATCTTTTTGCAAGTTCCTGTGTTACCAGTTCATACCACATTTGGAAATTCTGATATCCTTTCCAAGGGTGTTTCCTGTAACTTGGGCCTTTCCTAAGAGGTGCTGAGTGCAGTCAATTTTGATTTGTTAATACATTGGACCTAATATTGTTCTGGATAAAAACTAAAGAGAAAAAGGCAGGGGGAGAGCTCTGTTTCTCAGCAAGTGACAACCCTATTTTTCACCCCAATCCAGCAGCAGCTGTAGCAGGTGTACAGCTGCATTTGTTGCTGCCAGGACAGGACCATAACAATTTTGAAAGAAGAAGGGCTTTATTGGGCCAAAATTGGTCCCTGGATAGAAGGAAACATGATCTTTTGTGACTTTGGCTGGAGATGGTGACTTACAGCTGGTCAGACTTCTGTAGTCTTTCTAAGAGCTGTGGCAGGGTTTGGGGTCCCTCAGACCTCACAGATCAAATGCACTCTGGAGTGCACACAAGTTTTGGAGCACTCTTACTGACCCACTGGGTGAATGAAGAATTACCCCTTTATATGTTTCATAGGAGAAAGAGTCTCACATTGACTCCAGCTCATTAATAATGAAGGATGAGGCCAGGAACATTGGTTGCATTTCTTACATCTCATTTTGGGAAAGACAAAGTTAATTTTTACTCCTGCTTAAAAGCTCTTTACAATGGCCTGAGAAAATTTCCTTTTATTTGAATGCTGTACCTCGAAAAAGCCATTTAGTTCTCCTGTTCAAAAGCCCATAAAAAAGAACGGATTCTTGTGGATACAATTCCCATGAGAATACTGTGTAGTTTGGATAATACATAGTCAACTGGGGTTATTTTGCATCTAAGGAGATAGAACAATATGGAGCTATTCTCACTTTTTCTGGAACTTTTCTCACTGAGAGAACTTTAGAAAAATCCATCTAATTTATAGGGCTCCTTGGGCCTGGGGACCACACATCAAGCTGCAATATTTAACATATCATAGCAGCAGCACAATACCATATAAAAATAACACAATAAATGATTAATAGACTAACTCTCTCAAACTCATTCCCTCTGATTATTTCTTTACAATTAAAACAAGTTGGTAGGATTTATTTCAAAAGAGTAAGAGATTTCTCTCTGAAGCTATCCGCTGCTGGTATTTGTTTAACTTTATAAGAGCGGGAGCTTGTTTGGCTGCCTGCTCAGTGCTGTGTTGTGCCATACAGACACCCCTCCTGGTTTCCAGACATACCTTCCCCACTGCTGGCTCCCACTGCCCCATATGCAGGAAGCATGGACTGTGCATGCTGTACTCTGGTAATACCCTCCTGGTAGATGGCTGCTGGTCCTTTCTAGCAGTAGAAATGGGACAGCCTTGGGGCAGACTGCCTCTGGCTCTACGATTGAGCTAATATAGAAAAGGTTGGGAAGATTTTTCAGCTTAAAGAAATCTGGAGAGATGCACCTAGACATCCCAAAGGTTCAAGACAGTGAGATGTAAGAATCTGGATAATTCAAATACATTTATATTTCACTATTTTGTCACAAAATGTGTAGTTTTCATTAGCACTGAACTGTCAATATACACAGGTGACAACACTATGTATCTTCACCCTGAGTAAGTTAACTGAAGTACAACAATACATGTACATATCCCAGGGACTTTCATGGCAACAGCAGATGCAGTAAACTCTGAGATATGACATATTGCTTTATGGGAGGTATCGTTACATGAGTAGTTTGTGAGAGCTTAGGGACAACTCTGCCATGGTGCAATTTTCTCTGCCTGTCTGTCTCTTTAGTGTTCAAAACTGGATTTGACCGAGACATCCCAGTTACCACTGCTTCTAGGCTCATGGAAATGGCATGTAACAGTTCAGAGCACATCTGATCTCCCAGGTCTGGGTGCAGCTGCACAGGGTCACACCCTGGTGGCATGCATGTTGCAATGGGGTCTTTCAAGACAGCGTCCCTCTACTAGAAGGAAACCCATATGCTGAGAAAAGAAGAAAATGTGCAGTGCCCCAGCAGGTCTGTTGGTCTGGATAACTAGGATTGCAACACAAAATGGGAAAAACATCTGCCCTGCACTGGAGACACATGTATTATGATACACGGATGAAAAGCTTTGGAATGATGAAAGCAATGTCTCTGGAAACATACACCACTGCCACTGCCACAAACATGGGACCAGATGTGTTAGCCCATAAGCTGCTGTTGCTCTGCTATGGAAATACTGACTCCACTGATTGTTGCCACTTTGAGGAAACCATATGAGTTCAGAAAGTCCCACAGCAGTCCAAGTCCTTGCTTCTTGGGGAGATCTAGAGCTCTGAAAACCACGGACAAAATATTGGAGAAGCTTGAGGTGATTGATTTCCTAGAGTATGTGTAGGTATGAGCAACTGTCAGGACACATGCTGCAGTTTTCCCGCTTGGAATATCCCTGACTACATTAATGGTGCAACACAAGCACTGACAGACCACAGGCAACGGCTGACAAGTGATAACGTTATTCCCAGAGGCAGGTACTCAGAGGCACACACTTGGTACAGATTTTTGAAATGTTGTTAGCAGTGGTTTTGAACCGTGTGTTTAGGAAAGGACTCCAGTTTCAAATAAATCATTCTGTGACATTGCTGAGTGAGGGAAATCTAATGTTGTGAAGGAAAGAAAAACAACTTTTTTTGTGTTTTCCCCCATTGCTCTCCACGTACTGGTCTTGACCACAATCATATGTTTGACCTTTCTGCTTGAGCCCATCTCAGCTAAAGTGTCTGTGTTGTCATTTTTTTTACCTGAAAAAGATGATCTCTCCCCTTCAGAGCCTAGAGGCTCCCTTGGGTGGTCTCAGTCTGGAGAGACTTCTTTTGATGAGGACACATGACTGATGGATTTACTTATTCTGCTAAATCTCACCAGTATAACTCTGACAGAAATACCTAGACCTCATTTCATCTTCCTTCTTCTGAAATCTGTGCTTCCTCCTGTTTCTTCATAAGGATTCTTATTCCTGCAGGCCCAGGACAGTGAGAGTCACCCAATCTCTTAATGTTGAGGGTGTAAAAATGGTGCTTTTTGACAATTCCAGGCGGGAGGGTTTAATGCACTGTGTTTTTGTGGTAAGCTAAATGTACCTGCTCACATATGGAGCCTGTCAGGAAAAGAAATTTTTCCAGCACAAAATGCATTTTTAAAAACGTACAGGGGGAGTGGAGCCAGTGATCAATTTAATCTCAGTGAGCAGACTTTGAAATCGTGGCTAAGGAAGCCAGCACTCAGCACTGGGGGAACAGATATTTGCTGAGCAACTATCTGTAAATAGGTCATATCCGTTGTAGGTAAAATGAAGCAGAAGTAGCTCACAGTCCCTCAGTGCTTATGACCCCAGATACACTCAGTCTTTGATATCTTGTCCTCCTACAACTCACTTATGTGTGGACAGCACAAGCATATGAAGAAGTTTGTTTCTGTAGCAGTAGGATTCATCCAACCCGTAATCCTGGCGGGCGTAAAGGCTGGCATTTCCTCCTGCCTCCCAGCAGGAACAAGGGGTTAGCGCATTTTTTTCAAGCTTTGTAAGCTAGAAGTATGTCCTCAGAGACACAGCCTGGAAGAAAAACTAAACCTGCTGATGTGAGCTTGCCCTTGCTACTTGCGCTGTGCAGACTGGAGCTACCTGTTGCCTATCCTTTGCGCTGAAGAAAGGGCAGGTGATGATGGCAGCAGGGTGCCAGGCCTGCAGTACATACCTAGCCTCTCAGCAGGGCTCGCCAGCACTGGCTGATTCTGTACTAACATGGTCACGCAGCTTTCTTGGCTCCACATACCAGCAGAGCAGGCTTGTGTCTGCCTGTAGTACATGCTGTCAACAAGACTTTCTAGTGCACAGCAAGCTTCAGATAAAATCTTGAAGGTGTTGGATGCCTTCCTAGGATGTGCTGAATATCCTCTGCTCTCATATACCTTGGTGGGAACTGAGCAGCATCTCAGCACCACTCCTTCCCCATGTTGCATCATGGAGGTTCAGGATGTTCACATGTGATATTTCTGTACGCAATGAATAACACATTGTTCAGTTGCACAATGAGGTGGAGATGGGTTTGATTTCCTGGGCAGAATCAGCCCTGTTTCTGAGCTGACTCTTGCAGCCTCCATCAGTGTGGTATAGAGATATACTAATGTGGATGCCTGTCGGTTCCCTAAGCTTAAGGGTGAGAAACAGGACTGTGGCCTCATCACAGCCACCAGATTTGGAGAGAAAGCTAATTCCTGTCTGCAGGAATAACCCCTCCTTTTCTCCCTATTATGATGCTGAACACAAATAGATGTTTATTTTATTACAAAGTGAAAATGAAACAGAGTAGTTTAATATCTATTTAGATTAATACAGAAAGCCACAAATGTTACTGGTCATTCACTAGTAGGGTGTTGTGAGGACTCTTGCATTCCTGTCAGTGTTAATAAAATCTGAGAGGTTTTGTTATTTAGCTTTTGATAAGGAAATCATTCATCCCTGTTGGTTATGCAGCATGCAACTAACCAGTTTGACAAGCTTTCATAGTCATTTGCTACGAAGGTATTGAAACCCAACAACATATGGGCACATACACACAAACACAAATATATACACACAAACAACTCACAGCCAACCAAACAGATAAGAATAATTCTTCCTGTTAGGCCATAACTATTATATCTTGGCCTTCTTTTTCAGCAGACGAAAAAACTGTAACTTATTATTTTTCAAAGTTTAAAAGCCTCAAACAGTGATAGCACTTGTTACAAGTTACACCAGACAGTCATTATCCCTGAGCACACAGCTCTAGCTATTTTTAGACAAATACACAGGAACAGGCTCTACTGCCTATATTAGTCTTACATACCTCAACAGGCACACAGTAGTGGCCTAGGAAATTGAGATCCAGGTACTGCCTCTCCTATCTGTGACTCCTGATCTTTTGCTTGATCTCAGGTGAGTCACTTCACAGCTCCGCTGCTTCCCCTTTCAGCTGTCTCATTTATTTGTGTTCAACAGTGCAAGGGTGAATCCAGTAAATCTTTGCTGATGTCTTTCACAAGCATATTGGTTAGACTATGGATCCCAGCTCTTCAGGATGGTGTTTATCCAATCACCATTAGTTTCTCCAGGCCTGGATTATGCCAGGGAATAGGACTGGTATTCACAATGCAACACAGCTGCAACTTCATCCTCCAGAAAGAGCCTGTTATAGACCCTTGATGGAGATGCTTTAGGCAAGTTAGGAGCCCTTGCCTCCTTCTTTGCCCCTAGAGGAGAGTCGACCTACCCAAGATTTAAATTGCCCACTGGAAGTGATTTTTTCAGGTGAAGCAGCTATATAAAGGAATACAATAAGGTGCTGCCTGCTAACATGACATGCAACTACCTGTCCTAAGTGGCTGAAATCAACCTCAATTTCCTAAACAGACCAAGGATTATGTCTTGTATTTTTACTCCAGGTGGAGTGACAGAATGCTTTGAAGTCTTCACTCTGCTGAATCGAAGAACTACTGATAAACCAGAGTCCGCACTAAACTTTCTGATAGCTGAGGAACAGAAAGCAGTTGTTTTTACACCACCCCACTGCAAAATGTCATCATTTATAGTGACACTACCTTGTTTTGCAATGAAGAAAGACAAGTGACATAAATCTGCTTCTAATTTTACTGTGAACTAAGCAATTATTTTAAGTAATTTGTGGTCAAGGTTGTTTCCCACTGCACTTTTATTCAAGCTCATTTGAAGTAATGCTTTCTTAACCTCACTAAATAAAACTGGGCAAACCAGAAAGCAATTGATCTTCATTAGGGTCGTATGTATAGGCATCAGCCAAATCATTATCATTAGCAAATCCATCAAGCATATCTAACCTTAGTCCAGCATTTAAATCTAATAAGATCATTAACTGCTTCATTTACATCGTTATTGAAGTTCCCTGAACCACCTTTCTTTGGCCCATCCTTCTGTCAATGAATTTTATATTACTAGTTTAAGACTGAATACTATGCTTATGTCACTTGGATTCCTGAAAAGTCATATGTCAATGCTTACTAAAGGATGTCCTAGATTTCTACTTTTTTCTTTTAGACAGTAGCATCCTTTAGGACAGAACTCATAATCTTTGTGATCTAATCGGAGAAAAAGTGCTAAGCAAGTCTGAGCACACTGATAAAATTGACAGGTATGAACAAAGAGGATCAAGAGAAAAATGTCCATAGTTCTTCAGTGGAACAGAAGAATCAGTATTTGTTAAAGAAAGTAAGCCTCTCCTCCTCAGTGGAAGCAAAAGATGCCATTTCTAGAAACAGATCAGTCTGGCCAAGTCAGTAATTCTTTAGCAACTGTAGAACTGGAAAAGAAACATACAGAAAGTGAAATCCAGGTCAGGAAACTAAGAATTACTAAAAAGAAAGTATGTAGACAAAAATGAGAAAGGCCAACAAGCAAAATAAGATAAAGAGATAAAGGATGGCAAGAAAACACTGTATAACTTCCTTGGCAGTAAGAGGAGGACCAGAGAAAACATTGTCCAGCTAATAAATGGGACAGGAAAGCTAATAACAAAACATGCCAAGAAGGCCAAAGTGTTTAATGCCTTTTATTACTTCAGTCTTCATTAAAAAGCCTTACTGTAATTAGATGGTTGACACAGTTAACACCAGCCACAAAAGGATAAGAACTCAGGCAAGAATAGGGAAAGAAATGTTTTGAAACTGCTTAGATAAATTAGATTTCCTCAGATCAGTCAGGCCTGTAATTCACCCTAGGTTACTTAGGGAACTGGCTGAACAATCCTGAAGGCCATGGTAATTATCTTTGAGAATTTGGATGATGCTGAGATAGAAAAAGGCTGACAGAGTGCCTATTAAAAAAAAGAGAAAAAAAGAGGACACAGAATCCCAGTTGACCTGACTTTCATTTCCCAGAAAGATCCTTGGACGAGGGTTCAAATGATGTGGAAGAAAGAGAAGCGATAAGTAGTTATCAATGTAACTTGTCATGCCCAGATCATATCAAACCAGCCTATTCCTTTGTTTGTTTTTCCTATGACAGGGTAACAAGTCATGTGGATAGGCAAGAATTTAGTTAGGTTTTTGCACTGCCTCAAATGGCATTTTCATAACCACCCAGGGAATTGTGGTCTGAATCACGGGCCTCTAACTTCACTGGGCTCAATGAACAATAATACTGGAAAACATGCTGCATTGCTTTCCATGTCAGCTTTGGTTTGAAGCTCTGCTGCCCAAAAGTCATGGCTTCAGGACCACTGATTCTTGACAGGGCTGCTGCAAAATACTGGCAGTACTTACTGACAAAAGACAGCCAAGAACCTGCTGTCAGCAGTTCAGTGTTGCACTGAAAGGATTTAGCAGGTAAGGCTCTGTAAGAGACTGTCCTGGGGTCCAGATCCACTGTTATCATTACAGTGACTTGACTGATGGACTAGAGAGCACATATTTTAAATCTGGCTTTGACGCTAAGCACTGAAAAATTGCAAGCGTCTTGAGGAAAAGGCCTGAGAAATTGAAGAAATGCTCTAAAAGAAGCAGAACAGCACTGAATATAAAACGGCTTCTAGATAGGGCTAAATGCCTCCCTGAATACTTGATGGGAAATGAGAGGAGAGGTAGCAAAGATCTGGGAATTGTAGTGGATCATAAGCTCAGCATGAGTCAGTAATGGCATCCTGTTGTGAAAGAAGCAAATATTATTCTGGGATATATAAACAGCAGAATTGTACAAAAGACATATGAGGTAATCCTTCCATTGGTAAAGCCTCCAGTAGGGAGCCAATTCCACTTTTGGGTACCACAGTTCAAGAAATATTGCAGAAAGCACAGGAGAGAGAAACTAGCCTGGTCAGGGGTCTAGAAAATATGCTCTGCAGGGGCAGGTGTCAAGAAATATGTCTGCTTAACGTACAAAGAGAAGGCTGGTGAGAATTGTGCCTGCCAGGCTTCCAATAAATAAAATGCTACTTCAATTAGATGGTAATAAACTTTTCTGTCTCTGTTCATTGTGGTTAATACAGTAAGTTATATGCTTAATAGAGGCTTAAGTTGATGTTTTGAAAAGTCTTTTCTCTGGAATAGATTCTTTCAGAAGAAGTAGCATCCCTCTGATGAGGACCATTAAGACCAGACTTGTGAAATACCTTCTAGTAATGCTGCAGGTAGAGCTAATCTTGCCTCAGACAGATTGATGGATTATCCATATTTTCTTTGTTTCTATGGTAATGGATTGGTTTTTAAAAAATTCTGAGTGCAGATTGGTATGTATTTACCATAAAGCGATCTCTGTACTTGTCATGAATATGAAGATGCAGTGTGTGATATTAAATTTGTTGATGCATAAATCAAAGTGTAAGTTAAACATATGGTTAGTCTAAGTGCATTAATTTCTTTTAGTATATTCCCACTTTCTTTCACTCAAAAAGCCATTACTGGCAAAAGATGGTTGTGGATGCAGGATGCCCCTGTGGCTCTCTGTCCTGAGCCTCACAGTCCCGAGTCCTTCTCATCCAGAGGACAGGGAGAGGAAAACTGGTGTCAGCATTGGCAGGATGTGTCCGAATCACCTCTGTGGTTCTGGCCCCACAGGCTGGCATCATGATTGTGCTGGGGAGGTGGAAGAGACTGCTTCTCCTCTTTCTCGCAGAGAGAATTCTACAGAGATATTAGGCAACCTTTGAAGAGTCTGTGTGAGCACAAGTGGGTAGCAGCTAGTATTATCCACCTAACTGTGGGTTCTGAGGGCAGGCAGTGCATCTCCCTATACCCTACAGAGTGAGTCTCCTGCTCTGCCCCTCAGTCTCACTCTCCTCACTCTCCTCTCAGGCCACAGACCATAGCTGGTGTTGGGTTTCAAGGTTGCAAAGGGGCAGTCAGCACACTTCAGTGATGCAGTCAAATGGTAGCCCACAGAACCAGGATTATCCTGGCCTGGGGAGATGCCTAACCTCCCACAGTATCTACATGGACACTACATCCAGTGTGAAGAAGAGGGCAGGAAACTGAATCCGGATGGAGACAAATGCACTGGATTACTTCTTTCAGTGGCAGTCTGCAGTAGATAAGTCTAGAGTGATGTGTGACAGCAAGTGCCCTCATTTTGGCTAGAAAAGACAGACTTTGGTCTTGTACATGACTAAAAAATGTCAGCCAGGAGCCGTAACACCCAGCTCAGTAGGCAGAGTCATCTTGTTTTGCTCTATATTCCAGTGAATGATGCCAATGCTTCGTTGTTTATTTGGATTGTTTTTATCTTATCCAGTGTATTTTGCTTTGGGCAAAGATACAGGCATTAAGTCAACAGAAGGACCTAGGTGTTGCAACAGCGAGTGTTGAAGCCCTTAACTGTTAGGCACTGTGCCATGTAGTGGAATCCCAAGCCCAATATGAAATACCGGGCTCCCTAAACAAAGCGTGGGGTTTAATACAATGATTTATCTCTAAGCATCACATGGGAATGTGTCTCTGCCACTCAGCCATTTATTGTTTCCCAGCCAGGAAAGTTAGAGAGGAGGAAACAGTGTCTCATGTGACTTTGGAGAACCTTACACCCACTGAATAACAAGCAGCAAAGGGGGAAGGGGTGGAGGGAAGTGGAGCAGTTTGGAAACAGCCTAAAGGCACAAATTTGACACAGAAACTCTTTGGCATAAATTCCTCAAGAACAGTGAGGCTGATAGAGGAGAAAAGGGGTCCCTAAATGATTTGTGAACAGAAGGCAGGGTGCTAAGCTATTTACGTAATTTATTCATAACAGTTTACTCAGCCAGCTCTACCAAGGACATGGGTATTGGATGCTTTAAATGTTCCCTGAGGGAGGAGTGAATGTGACCTTTTGAGCTGAGCCAAAGGCTACTGATGTCTCTGGTGGCCTCTCTGTGTTCCATCTCTGGTGTTCCTCTGTGAGTTGTGGATCCAGCACTGGGTCTGATGCTGCTTGGTCCCATGCACTGGATCTGAGTGCTCCCATATCCAACCCAGTGCTGAATTTCTTAATTTTCTTTCATTTTTGTATTCACCCTCCATATTGGTGGTTAGTACCCCAAGCTCTCAGGTAGGACATGCTGTGGGAATACACCATCAGCAAGTATCAGTTATGAAATATCCTCAGATGGCTTTGACTGCCCGAGCCTATTCAGAGCAGTACTGTTCTGCATGCTCATGGAAAAGATAAAAATGTCCCACACAGCAAGTGAATTCCACACTGTGCTGTGAACAGGAAGGTCCCTCACTGCCCTGCTACTCCCTCCCACTTCTCTCTTTGCTATGCAAAGCCAGATGGAAATGAATTAGATGCTTGTACTGAGCATTTCAATGGGACAGAAACTCAGTAATATTACCTGTCAGTGCTTCTCTGGGAAGCAAAAAGGTCTCTGCCAAGTTCTCCTGGATCTTGAGCAGTCTGTGCACAGTGTCGGCATGGCAACCCACAGATACAAATTCCATGCATCATTTGTCTGGGGACTAGCCTCTCTCCAGCCTTCAGCCTGGAGCTCGACACTGGCCAAATGTCTAGTTAATCTGAGTCACTGAATTGCTGGAAGGGATTATAGGGTTAAACTGGGATAACCTAAATAGGCTGATAAAAGGCTATTCAGTAAGAGATGCAAGTGCCCAGCATCTCCAAGGTTTTAGCCCACATGCTCTCGAGTCCTGAGTTGAACTTAATCTAAAAGAATAAAGGGTAGGCACTGGAAATTCCCCAAAAAACTTGGAAAGACACCCAGTGTGATCTTAGTCTCTGTGAGAGCTGGAAAGATTTATTTTAGAAAGAGGTTTGGATGGTTAAATATTATTTGGAACTGTGGTTTCATTTTGTATGTACAGTGGTTTTACTCTTAGTTCCTTTCCTGTTCTATAATCTCCTCTGTTTCTTCAGTGTAATTAGCCTGTTGTTTTCAAAAGGCTTCTGATTGTGTGTGAATTGAACTCATTATGCACTGACTTTGCTTTCCGGGCTCAGTGTGTGTGTTATGTATGCTGCCTGTGCACTGTGATCCCTGACCTGCACCAGAAGCAGCTTTGCAGGCTGAGATATTTGCATGTGGCAATGGGCTCAGGAAGAGGGTAACTCAGCAGGCTCTTGGCTTAGCAGCTTCAAGCCCGGGAGCCCCAGCTGATGGCTCCGGAGTCACAGCCTCCTCTCCTGGAAGTGCAGGAGCCTGCACTCCCTAAACAGGAGCCGATTTAATCATAGAGGTCTTTCAGGGATGTATTTTGAGTACTGTCTGATGTCCAAGTGTTCAGCAGATGTACCGCAGTGTCTCTTGCAAGATCATCTAAAAGATAAACTCTTGCAGAGGCGTTATGTTTCTAGGTTCTGCTCTGCACCAAGGCCTTACCATATAAACACTGGAAAAAAGTTTCTGGTGACAGCATGGCATAATTATCCTGGAATAATGGTCTATAAGAACCTGTATAAGGGTTTTTGGGCTGTAGGTTCTGCTTGTGTGGATGCTCTGTGGGAACAAGTTAGAACTGGGCTTTTGAAAGTTTTTACAACTCCACAAGTCTTTAGAAAGCCTGGCATGGTTGGTTGCCTCAGAGCCATAGGTTTTACAGTTGTGGGTTCCCAGACCTGGCATTGCTTGTCTAATGAAGCTCTGCCTTCTGGACATGCTGGCTCCCAGGTGACCTCAAGTCTATCTTTGATCTTCTGAAACAGATCATTTTGTTTCAGAAAATGACTATGTCCCCAAACTTCTGACTAGCAGTACTTCAGTGTTCAAGGAAAATGAAAGTTTCCCACTTGGCTTCTCAGTATGCTTTGAGCTAAGTTCTGGTGGAGTGGTCTTAACAAAGTGGAATCTCCTTGTCCTTTCCAGTCCACACTGTGTGGCCTGCTACACCCTCCCAGCTCCCACTAACTCTGAAGTGTTGTCAACTCACGTCTCCAACAGCATTAATTCACAAGAGTGTACAGAAGATGCCATTCCTTCAAATATCTTTCATATCAGTAAGTTCTTGAAATGCAAAAGACTAGCAAGTATGGATATTGTATCCATATGTACAATATGAAAGTATTGTAAAATACTTTCAAAAAGCTCACTAATTTCCCTTCTGTGAAGTGATCACCAGTGCGGTAATTTACAGTGACTAAAAAAGTTTGAATCCAGATTATGGTCAGGAGAAGGGAGGAAAGCAATTAAATTGCATCCCTTTTGTCTTCTACATACTCACAGAAATTCTGTTTACTGGGCCTCTGCTTAAGGTAATGTGAATTTTGTCCTTAAAGAATGAATAGTCATTCATTTGGTGGAGAAAGTCAAAGTCAATGTTAACGAGATTGCTCCCCCCATGCAGGGAGGTGCTGTAGCTGAAATGAATGTTATCAAGCATAAATATCATCTGTGGATGCCAGACTCCTATTCCATGTTGGCCTGACAACTTTCAAAGTGATACTTGTTTTAGCGGCTAAGCAATCAGCCGAAGTGACAATTTCTTTTTGAAGACAGCTTGACAATCTACCAACCTCTATTGCCGTGTTACTACTAAAATGCACAGTATGAATCATCACAGTCACTTTATATTTTCATAAGTGATAGTGATAAAGTATATCGCTATGTAAATACAGGGTATAAATTCTTCTCAGTCCTGCAGTACCAAGAGAAGGAAAGTGATGGACAGCCACAAAGGGAAAATGTTCGTATCATAACTGTGCCTGTTTTTCTTTTTATGGAGCTCATTCATAATGTCTACAGAAATTAACAGCATGGCAAGGGAAAGAGGGATGTGGACAGCAACTGCCATTTCTACTACTCTGTTGCCATATCAACCTTCAGTGTGGTAATTAAATAATCAGTGCCTATAAATCTGAATCACCCCTTTTTAGAAGCGAAGGGCTCTCAGGTTCTTGCTGGACAAGAATGCAGTGTGATCTCTTGGCTAAGGATTGAACTATGCTTGGCTTGCTACTAAAAGCCATTTTTGGAAGCAAATATTTTTCTATGAGTAGGAAAAAGTAGTCAAAAGATTTAGGTTTAGAATGACATTTGTCCTGGTGAATTGCACCCTTAATCTCAGATTCTCAGTGTTTAAGAATTTGGTCAGTAGAGGCTGATCCTATGAGAACTTAGTGCAATAGGTGAGATCAGACCTATCTGTTACACCAGAGACTCGCTCCCACTCTGCCTGACATCATTCATACACTCACCACAATGCCATGTTCTCCCTCCTGAGCTGTGACAGGGACTGGCCTGATCTGTTGACCACCTTCTTGGGTGGGAGGTCCCAAGGAAAAGGAGAAGAAATATGACATTGCAGTGACGACTAGGATAAAACTCGCAGGGTCCTTGCATAGAAGGCACCATCTTCCAACATGGCCACTCCCTCAACTCATGAGTGCATGAGAGGGCATGCCTGTGAATGCATATGAAGAAATGTTTCCATCACATGATCTGTTGTTCCTTCCCAGTCTCATGGTCCAATGTGAATCACCCAGAAAGCTAAGAGGCTTGGGAGGTGCAATAATCAACCTTTTGGGGAAGCCTGATCCAGCCAAAAGAGCATCATTCTGGGACTTGGAATGAGTGGCTGCACATTATTCTTTCTTGGCCATCATCACTGTAGGGTGATTCAGCTCCTTAAATGTAATGGCATTAGAAAGACTCCAGGGTATCCAAGCTATGCGTGTGAAGCTGTCATGTTTGAGTCCCACTGCAGACCCACAGCCTTCTTTCTGAGCGCCTGGTGAATGCTTTAGAAAAAATACTGGGATTTGACACTTACGTATATTAACTGAATTGCATCCTTAATCAAGTCCCATTTTTTTCTGGAATGTAGACATTGCACCCTACAGTAACAAAAAGACTGGAAATCTTAGTGGTTTAGGAACTCTAGAGTCCTTGGAATGTGTTCATAGCATTAGACACTGGTGAGTGGAGAGATATAAGGCCTACCACCACCAGCAACAGCCTTACAAATTCAGCTGTTCCACTTACGAGAGCACATCTAGTTTAGCTAGTTCTGCAGGGCCCTGCCTTGTCCTGCCAATGCTCAGGAAAGCTCAGCCTGGTGGGGCACTGGCACTGTCTGCTGCTGCTGGGGAAAGCACAGACCACAGCTGTTTGAGCTGCACCAGCCCAAATAGTTTGGGGTCCAGATGCTGGGGTTAAATAATGAAGGCTGTAGGAGATTGGAAGGGTGTCAGCTTATGCCCAGCATCTAGATAGAATGCTTGGACTATCTCTGGGCTGATTAATTAGTCAGCCTGATAAACTATACCATGTAGGTTTACATTGGGTATGTGTACTTGCTCCAGGGAAGCCTGGGCTTCTGTCGGGGTTTGACTTGGCCACTGCCTCTCTGGGCAGTCTCTGCCCGCATTCTCCACCAAAAAATGTCATGGTTTTGCCCCGGGTCAGTTTGCTTTTACACCCCCCACACAATTACTATTAGTTGAGAGAAGGTTTATGCAGACAAAGGAGACTGGATTTAGGAAAATAACATAAACATTTAT
>JAYRBT010000082.1:137865379-137891531 GCA_036023395.1 Myiotriccus ornatus | reverse complement strand
TTGGGTTTTGTCCGGAAATCTACTTGGACAAAACCATTCACAGCCCCAGGGACGGGGTGGTGGGCAAAACCACGACAGCTTCCCAAAGTTCAGACATCTGTAGGCTTTTAAGGACCAGGCACATAACACCATCTGGCTCGACAACGAGACTTAGACAACGTCAGGTAGGTCATGCAAAAACAATATGACAAACAATGTTTCATATGTTTTGAAAATGCTGCGGCCTACACAGTCATAGGAAAGTGTCATAAACGCAGTTGTTCTTCTGCCACTATGCTACCTTAGTTACAGTAGTGAAAATGTTGCAGCATAAGCTAATGCCCAGGGAAATGTCCAATGGCTCTGGAAAGCCTGTTTCTAGATATTAAGCCTGTAGAGAAACAGCCCTAGTTACCTGTCCTAGCCAGTTTAATACCATCACAAATCAAACACCTTGTTCATTTTGCTGTGTGGAACTTCCTGGTTTGTCTGAGCTTTTGTGTGATGGTGCAAATGAGGTATAAAAGTAGTTCTGTGATTCAGAGATATGGCACAAGGATATGAAAGGCTCTGACTTACTGAGAAACTGGAGTAATGAAGTTTGAAATTGAAATGTAGGCTGAATACATGTGTCATGTTCAAAAGCTCACATCAGGACTTGAGATCATTTTCAGAAATGATTATGTTATATTCTTCCTGATGGGAGTTATATTATGCAGGACAGCGCTGTTATAGTTGTCTTTCAAATAGGAGAGAAAAGGATACAGTTTACTGTCATGGTTTAGCTCCAGCTGGCAATTAAGCACCATGCAGCCACTCACTCTCTCCTCCTCGGTGAGATGGAGAGAAAATTGAAAGGGTAAAAGTGAGAAAACTCACGTGTAGAGGTAAAGACAGTTTAATAGACAAAGCTAACATCGTGCACACAAGCAAAGCAAACCAGGAATTCATTCCACTCTTCCCATGGGCAGGCAGGTGTTCAGGCATCCCCAGGAAAGCAGGGATCCATCACGTTTAATGGTGAATTGAGAAGACAAACATCATCACTCTGAGTATCCCTGCCTTTCCTTCTTCCCTGAGCTTTATGTACTGAGCGTGACACCGTATGTTATGCAATATCCCTTGGGTCAGTTGGGGTCAGCTGTCCTGGCTGTGTCCCCTCCCAATTGCTTCTGCACCCTCAGCCTCCTCGCTGGTGGGCTGGGGTGAGAGGCAACAAAGGCCGTGACTTGCGAGAACTGCTCAGTAATACTGAAAACATCTCTATATAATCAACATGATTTCCAGCACCAATCCAAAACACAACCCCATACCAGCTACTGTGAAGAAAATCTACTCTACCCTAACCAAAATCAGCACATTTACAACTGGAGGCTTCTGAAGGCAACCCTCTAATGTGAGGAAGACCATGGAAATCTGTCCACCAGCAGAGGTCTCTCAGAACTGAGCATGCCGTGGTTCCTGTTCTCAAAGAGTGTTGGTGATATTTTGCACAAACTCGGAAACCTTTGTGAGATGAAGATCATCTCCCAGTGGGACTGGAGGAATTGGAATTTTCCTAACGAAGAAAATATTCAGAGTCAAATGAACATACATCTTGGGCCTGAAATGATTCAGATTATAATCTGTGGAAGCTTGAAGGCTGGGACTATTATCAAAGGGAAGAACAAGGGATGAAAGACAGGATCTCTGTTGTGATGCAGCAAGCAAATACTTGCTCTGTCTTGTTAGCAATGACGTTCAGAAACTTAGCTAATAATAGCCCAGCCTTGATACCAGAGAAATCAATCCCTATGGGCTGAACTATCACCAGATCTGATTTGTGTACATGATGTTCAGAACTGCAAGGACAAATGTCACGAGGCAAATTAAACGTAAAATGTGACAAACTGTTGCATCTCTCTTTTCCTACTATCACACCCTGGTAAAGGAAAGGCAACAGTAAGCATCTGTTTCAGTCACTTAAGTATTGTCTCACGTACACTTACTTGAAAAGATATTCGACCAGTGCAAAAAATCTTGAGTCAGAGAGCTAATAGTTGTCATAATATGATGTTATGTTGCTTAATGCAGATAATGACAAGAGTTTTTGCTGAACTATCTGGCTCATACCTACATATGAGTAATCAGTTGTGGAAATGTGAGAGAGGATAGAGGAATGCGGTAAGGAAGAAAAAGTTGAGTATCAATCATATTCAAAAGTCTGAGCCAAAACAAGTGAACAAACTAACCAAAAACCCACAAGTGAGCTTTGAACATGTGCTGAGACAAGAACATGACTAACAATGCCATTCAAGTGATATCTTCTGTACAGAGAATCAAAATTCTCTTCACAGAATGATCAGGAATGCTGGGGGAAGCATAAATAGAAGGGGACTAGCTCCTTTGTGAACCCTCATGGGCACACTGGCAAAAGGGTTGAAGCATTAGGATTGCCTTGATTTTCTACTTTTTAGCTCCCCAGACGGTAAGAAGTGCTCTAATCTTGACAGATCTGAGCAGCTTGGCACTGTGCTTGCATTAATCGTGCTCATTGTGATCTTCAAACAGTCACTGGATAAAATAGAGACAGAGACTGCAGAGTGGTGACCAGTGTTATGGCCCCCTGCTCTCCACACCACCACAGCTCTGTCCAGCTTGCTGCTACCTCTCCTCACTCACTCCCAAACTTCTACCTTTCAATTTTGACCCCCATGTAACCTCTATACCAGTGCATATGGCAAGGAGATAAAGGGCTTGAATCCCCTCATCAGGCAAGAAGCTGAACATGCCTGGCCATTGCACTGGGCTCTGTCTCCAGTTCTTGCATTCTTGAAAGGGATACAGTGGTTTGGCTGCCCGCGCTTAGTATGATGGACTAGTGTCAGCTGGCACGCAAGGATCAGAGACCATGGATTCTTTGCTCCTTATGGATGTTTGTCTCAGTTTCAGTTGCACACCCAAATCAGAGAGAAAAGTGACATTTCAAGTAGTATCTTGTGTTGGGACTGCCTGGCAAGGTTTTGGCAGTAGGGGAGCTACAGAGGTTTCACTGAAAAGCAACTAGAAGCTTTCTCCATGTCTGACAGAGCCAATGCCAGCTGGCTTCAAGACAGACCCGACAATGGCCAAGGCCAAGGCCAACCCATCGGCCACAGTGATAGCCTCTGGGATAAGGTGTTTGAAAAGGGGAAAAACACTGTGCAGGAGCAACTGCAGCGAAAGAAAGAAATAAGAACATATGAGAGAAACAGCCCTGCAGACACCAAGGTCAGTGAGGAAGGAGTGGGAGGAGGTGCTTCAGGCACTGGAGCAGAGATTCCCCTGCAGCCCATGTGGTGCAGCCCATGGTGAGGCAGCTGTGCCCCTGCAGCCCATGGAGGTCCATGGTAGAGCAGAGATCCACCTGTAGCATCTGGAGGACCCCATGCTCGAGTAGGTGGATACCCAAAGGAGGCTGTGATTCCATGGGAAACCTGTGCTGGAGGAGGCTCCTATCAGGACCTGTGGCCCTGTAGACAGAGGAGCCCACACTGGAGCTGGTTAGATGGCAGGACTTGTGACCCTGTGGGGGACCCACTCTGGAGTAGCCTGCTCCTGAAGGAATGTGCCCTGTGCAAAGGACCCACACTGGAGCAGTTCATGAAAAACCACATCCCATGAGAAGACTTATGTTGGAGAAGTTCATGGAGAACTGTCTCTTGTCAGAGGGACCCCACACTAGAGCAGGGGAGGAGTGTGAGGAGTCCTCCACCTGAGGATGAGGGAGCAGAAGAGACAAAGTGTGATGAGCTGACCACAGCTGCTATTCTCTGCCCTGTTGATAGAGAAATTGGGAAGGAACTTGAGCCTGGAAAGAAGAGAGGGGTGAGGAGAATGTGTTTTAAGATTTAGTTTCTTATTACCCCACTCTGGTTTGTTTGTCATGAAATTAATTTTCCCAAGTTGGGTGTGTTTTGCCTATAATGGTAACTGGTGAGTGATCTCTTCCCTTATCTCAGCCTATGAACTTTTCATTATATTCTATTACAGAGCAGGCATCTCTAAGAGTGACCCTTCCCATCATCCTAAACATGCTGCATTCAAAAGGACTTATTAAGAAATTAAATTCCCAGGAGCCCAGACACCAAGCTCAGGCTGTGAGCTTCCTGGTACATTTTCCCATTTATTTCATTGTTTGTTTGTTTCTTAAATAAACAAATAAAACCCCCAAACCAACACACAGACTTATTTTGATGTCATTCGGTAGGGAAACTCTTCTGAGCTTGTTCTAAACTTGAAAACACTCTGACCTCAGTCTCCTACTACAGATATGTCTAGACTAGAATTTGCTCTCCTGTTGTAACTTGTGTTTATTAGTTGTTTGCCAATCAGCTAGTAGAGTTGGTGAAGACATTTGCAATTGTAAAAGCTCATCTAAACATTCCAAAAAGATGTGTTGCAGCAGTCAGACATTTGTTGTTCACCTTCACTTGTGCACTGAGATAACTCGCAACTGTTTGCCTCATGGAATGAGCATTCATGGACAACTCTCATTTATAAGTGTGCTAACCAACCTGAAGTAACTGGCAATCATTTAAACTGGGTCACACATCAAAACCCCTGTAATACCTGCATATTCTGTTTTTAAATTGAATAAAAACATTGGTTAGCATAGGCTTGGCTAAGGGGTCACAGTGCTGAAGAATGTGAGATACATGAAACAATTTGCCCAGAAAAATACGTTTGAGGAATCTGTGGGCAGAGGGAGAACAGCCTGGATGACCTCTCCGACACCAAATGGGAAGCTGACTGTTCACTGGAAAACTGAGGAGAGGAATAGGATGCAATTCTTCCCACAATGGGTAATAAATGCCTCCTATAACACAGTGATTTGAAGAAGTAGATTCAAAAATTTTATCATCTTTTCATAGAAAGAAAGCAACTGGCCCCAGCAGTCTGTTTCATTTCATGGAAAAAGTCAGAAAAGTAACTGATGTCTTAAAGTAAAGGGGCCCACAAAAATCACTTCTTTTTTTCTTTCTACAAAGAGTGTTGTAAACCATGAGGTTGGATATGGGATTGATATTGTGGGTAGTTTGTGATGGTAGTGCATGATCAACATATCTTGGGAGAGTACAGCTTGATTACAAAATGAGATCTATTTTACCTCATTGACATCAAGCAAATATTTCAGAGTAAAACTAACAGCCAAACATAGCTGGTACTGATAGTATTGAAATAAAATGGATCATCATGTACATACTACTTCCATAAATGTTTATATTATAACAAATTGAACATCCTCAGCCATTTGTTTTCATTCTATAGAGAACAATTAAAGGATAAGATATTAAGAAGGATATACAAGGTAATAAATGGCTTTCACAGATGCTTAAACACCAAAGGGAAGTGAAAATATTTGGTAACTACAGACATAATTTATGGACTCAAACAGTCCCATCCACTGTAGACACTGTCATTATTATATAACAAATCACAGGGTCATTTATAAGATTAAAAAAGAGAGAAAAAAGATTAAAAAGAGATGAAAAAAAAGTTTTGTTTTTATTTATTTATTTTTTTTTTAACTCAGTGAAATATTGCAAGTCCCATGCCAAAGTCAGCTCAAAGACAAAACTGAATTTTGTGCCTCAGGAACATAAATTCTGGGAGACCAAATGAGTGTTGTGGGGAATGAAGCATACAGTGGGCTCCTGAGGAAATGAGAAAGGCCAGTGGGATTAGGGGTGATGTTAAATTATGAAATGCAAATTAGGGTAATCTCTTCCCACACTGATAACCTGACCTCCCTGTACCCAAAGTAATGTGGTTCTGTTTGCAAAGGTAGAGACTGTAACATGTCTCATGGGGCCTTGTGCCTTTTAGCAGTGGGGTGATGACTCCAACCCAATGGAAGATTGTAGCCGAAGAGGAAACTTGGATTGCAGGTGCCTTCTCCTAGCTTTGCTCTGACCCTGGCTTGTCCACTGCCCCATGAGCTACAACTTTTCCCTTTTACTTTCCCTCTGATAGCAGGAATTTTTATGTCTTGGGAAAGTGAGGAACATCACCATCTGGGAGGAGAGGAAGAGGGAAGCAGCCAGCCTCTCTTCTCCCTCTTTCTGCAGGAGGGAGACTATGCAGGTAGCACCAAGGGGTAGTTTGACAGAGGGACACAGCCACTGGGCCAGCAGCAGCCCTAGGCATCTGCTTCCTCAGCTGTTTGCATCCTGATCCTGCCCTACATCCCTGCTTTCTCAGAAATAGTTACCTAAGGACAGAACTAAAATCAATTAGTTGATCAAGGGAGTGACCTGTGTGGAAAGTCAGTGATGTATCTGAACTCAGACTATGTCAATAAAAGCTTCAGTCATAGTGCAAGTTGAGCCAAGAGTGAGCTACATTTTCCCATAACTTCATGCATAGCCAAATTCTTAAAATTGAACAGCCATTTTCAGCCCACTTTAGGGTGTAGTCTTTTCCACCCTGACTACATATTTCTATGGTAACTACTCTTACCAGACACATCTGTGTATATATGTGTGTATGTAAATAAATAATAGATAAGGTACCAGTAAATGGTGCTAAAACTGTGTCAGTTCCTCCGTTGCGTTGCAGACATCTCCCGTTACGTGCTGCCAGCCCTGTTCTCCATGCAGGTCTGTACAGTCTGCATTTAGCAAAGACTCAGAGCAAAGGGTTGGATTTTTTACTTGAAAAAAGTTGTGGTTTACCAGTAGCAGAGCGTTGCTGCACCAGGCTGGCAGAGAGCAGTCTGCTCTCTGTTGCGATACCAACAGGGAAAATTGGAGCTTCTCTGATGCCTAATGCACAAACCAGGCAGCGGCTGCAGTTTTGGACAGAGAAAGCAAGTCAGTCAACGTGGTCACTCTGTGTAATGCAATAAGGAAGAACCATTTCCTAATTTGTCAGCTTTTTGGACCTAATACATGAAGTAAGGCAGCTTTTCCATCTCTAACAATTAAAAAAAATCATCAGGAAAAAATTACATTTTCTCCTGTATTTCCATATCGCTTGATTCCATGAATCCCCCTTCTCCTGACGAGGTGGGAGCTGAGTGGTGCAGCCAGGACATGTTTGACTGTATGGAATTTTTTCATTTCTTGAATATTTTTTTTCTTTCTTTGCTTTTCTTGCTTCACACTTTCCAAAGCATAATGATCTGAGAAGTAACAGGCTCTGTCATGCCTTTAAGATGCTAGAAACTTTCCACTTGCCTCAGAAGTCTGTATCTTAAGGAATAGGCCTTAGACAACAAGATCCAAAAAGCGAGAAGTTTTATGACATTAAGATCAGGAAGAATTTGGTATTGATGTAGGGGCTGTGGTGCAATCCCACCTATGGCAGCCCACCTAACCTCTTCACCTTTCTGAGAAACAGGAGACACTTTAAGTTGCAGCAGAAAACTTTAGCTTCCTTAATTTCTGTTGCAGTTTTTGCCTGGAGGTTCCTTCCTCTTGGCTGAGCTAAACATGCAGGTAACTGCTTTCCTGCCTGGGGCCATTTATAATTCATAAAGTAGGTGCTCCTCTGCCACACTTCCCGAGGGGCATCTTATGAGCTGTGCTTCAAGACCACGCTGCTCTGCGGAATTCAGGAAAAAGGCATTGCAGTTTTGGTCACTTTAATAAAAACACTCCACACCACAGATAAAGAGTAGAAGCAGTTCTCTGATCCATATATGGTTATAGTAAGAAAGGAGAGAAGATGCAAAATATCTGAGTTGGGTTTTTACTTCTTTTTTGTGACACGCTTCTCCAGAACTAAGAGCACAGACAGCGTTAGAGACAGAGATATAAGAGTCTCCCCTTTTCAGCTGATTAACTCTGCCAGTATGCAGCAGGACTAGTTTCTCTTCTCGCTTTCTCGCAGACCCATGTCTGAAACATGAAGTTTCTGGTGCACCCAGGCTACTGCAGGAACCCCCTCTCCATCTCCTCACTAACGTGGCTGCTCCCGGGTCTGGGATGTTGGGATGTGAGCCAGGCTTCCCTCCAGTCAGGCAGGAACCACCACCACAGTCCCACTGTGATGGGACTGTCACACAGCGGGTGGATCCCAGTATCATGAGGTATGGCAGTGAGGCCGTGACAGCAGGGGCTGAGCTTTGGCTGGAGGTGGCCATAGGATGTCACCAGCAGTCAAAGCACACCCAGGCTGTGACTGCCCATGGCTTTCAGGCAGCTCAGCCAAGGCGACGCTGCCTCTGGATACACAGCAGCAGAGGTTAGAGATTTAAAGCAAATCTTCAATGCCTACAGCCTCTCAGGTGCCTAAACAAGTCAGGTGAAGTTTTTTTTGGCTCTCTGTCCTATATGTAGGCATCTAAATTCTGCATGAGTTGCACTTTAGGTGCCTTGCTGTTTTCTTTGGATTTTACCCTCAGCTGTGAGCAGGAGCACAGATTTGCTCTGGCACGTGCAGCAGTAGGACAATGTCACCCACTGACTACATCCCAGAAATCCACTCCCTGTTGCCTCCTTTTCCCTCCCAGCTCTTAAACCTTGTGACAGTGATTACAAAACTTTACCTACTATTCTGTTACTGTTCCCTTGCAACCAAGCCTGTGAGCTCAACTTCCCAGTTGTGTGATCCAGTTTAAATCCTTATCTGTCAAAATCATTCTTTCACTGGTAAAAACTCCACTTTCTGCTCAGCTTTTCCACCCTTCCTATATATATACATTCTTCAGGCTGGATTATTTGTTTACTTTAATAATAAACCAGATAAAAGTGCTGCTCTTCTCTTTGAGATGTCACCATCCACCCCAGGCTGCTGCAGAGCTGAGGAGTATCCAGGATAGACAGCTGAAGAGATCTCTGTGCTTCGGGATGTGGGTCTGGCATGACACAGGCTACAAAACCTGGGCTTGTATGATAACAGTCTGCACTTGTTTAATGATGTCTCCTTCCCCTTACAGTGGAGGATCTCCGAAAGCTTTATTTTACCCTAATTAATTTTCACTCCTCTCTGCTTTCATGGTTGACCTTTTCCATCCAGTCTTACAGAACAGATGAATTGTCCGTGAAACTGAGGTTGTTCAGCTGTTATCCCCTATAGCTGTGCTCCTTTCCTCTCCTCCAGGGAAGCAAACCCATTGAAGCAAGCTGTTTAAGACATTTGCAAGGCAAACTGTGAAGTATTTGGCCTTGTTTTTCAATTTAAATACTTTGCTGCACAACATAGGCCAATTAAAACCCCATTTTTGTGGATATTTTATATGAAGTACATACAATGTAAGTCACTGCTTGTTTTAGATATAAGTGCTATACTATAATAATCGCTTATCATTGCTAGTCAAAAATAACTGTAAGCAGACTCAGACTTTGCTGTGAGAGAGATTACTTATGGAGAGAAGAGTGCATAGAGGGGTCTGCCACTTGAAAATTGGCAAATCGAGGGCTTCAATTCAAGCTGAAGTTGTTTTTATTGTTATTGTTATTTCTGCACAAGTCCTAGAATTTATGCGATTAATTGGAAATAATAGAAGGTCAAGAGGATTTTTAATGGACTTAAAATGAAGACAAGTATTGTGGTATCAACTGCCATTGACACATAACTGCAGCAAAATGATACAGCAGTTCTCACCCCTGGAAACAATATTTGGCGTGGGAACCTTCAGCAGGGGTGCCAAAGAGTCAGAGAAGTTGTGGAAGAAACGACTACAGAAAATGGCAGAACACTCACAGAGGGGCACAGAAAGCATTGGAGACTCAGCCCCCAGCTGTCCTCACCTCTGGGTGTGCTGTTTACTTACAAATTCATTTTATTCCTAAGTGTCCTTCTCTGGGGATTAGCTTTTAAAATTTGGTAGAACCAAACCATGGTAGCCTTTGAGTGGCTTTTTTTGCAGTTTATATTGCCCTTGTGCCTTGCTGGTAAATACAGTAATTGCTTGTTATGATTTCTGTTTGTTCTTTGGGAATATAATGACATGTTTTTGCAGATTGCTAGAGATTTATATATAGTCTAAATTACTTAATTAAGAAAAGTAACTTCCTCTGCCTCAAATACCTCAGTACTGAAAGATTTATTCATGGAGGCAAAATAAAATCATATTAGTAGACCATACTTGAGAGATTCAGAAGTATATGTGTATTTTTTTCATTGTGAAGAATGACTGGAGAAGTGAAATTATATACAGGTATGATTCCATCATCATTAGGGGGAAACAAGCCTCATTTAACAGTGGGCAGGAGGGGATGAACATCTTATTCAGCCAAAAGAAGATGGTAGATAAATTACTTCTCCCTGAATTTGATCAGGACAAGGAGCATGTTTCATCTTGTGAAAGGCTGTGTAATACCTTTAATAACCACAGCAATGAAGGCTTTGCTCATATATTTCATTCAAAGCTTCACCTCCATCAGGGAAGGAGCATTCAAAACCAGCCCAAAGGGAAGAGGAATATCCTGATTAGCATCACTGCCGCGTTTCCCTCCGAGGCCATGGCTGTGTGAGCAGCACCGAGATGCAAAACCAACAAAGAACTCAGTGTCTCCCGGCAAAATCTCTATCATTACAGAAAAATTACTCCTTTCAGGAGAAATAAGGTTTGCCAATAAAAGTGCTATTTTGACAGGGCTGCTGCTGGCACGTAGTGCCAGACAGGGATCCCGGCTCTTCACACCCACAACCAGCGCCGCCGCAGTGCTGGCACGGGGCTGCAGTGCTGCTCTGGCCTCAGATGCTGAACAAGACCAAGAATAGCACTGGGTGGTTCGTTGTGTGCAAGGCTGGAAAAAAAAAAGTCGTATTTAAATCCAGTGTTTTCCAAAAGTAGCTAAACCCAGGAGGTTATAAATTATTAACCTGTAAAGCAGAAGGTTTAGGAGACTGCCACTTGTGTGTTCTGGAATAGTTTGTGCTGCCTTTTTGGGATGGAGCAGAACCTTTCATTTAGTTATTGCTTTCCAGCTGAATTTTCAGCAGCTGCAGTTTATCTAATCCTTGCAGCACATTTTCCCTGTAGAAAAAAAAAAAACAAAAAACAAACAACAGAAAACAGCTGGGTTTTGCCTCATTATTTAACTTTTTGTTGTGTTACCAAGATTTTCATTACTTTTAGGTTGAACCCATTAATTCTCTACCTACTGTGTCCTACCACTCTTTTGCAAGACCCCTTCTCATCAGAGAAGAGGAAGATATGAGAAAGATGTAACCTGGGGTTAGAAACAGCCAAGACTAAGAAGCAGAGACTGCTAATGATATTATTAGTGCTTCTTTTTCCACTCTGAAGTAAATTATGTCCTTTATGCTTAAAAAAGTATGTATTTGCTGGAGAAATATATCTGTTCACTAAATTTACCTGTTAAGGTCTGGTATAAATTTATTTTGCTTTAAAAATGTAAATTTTTAGTTCCACAGTTGATTTGTGTGGTACTGGTTTATGAAGAGGAATAAGTAGGAAAAAAGCATATACTGGTGGTGGGCAAAGCCAGGATGAAATTATGAAAACAAACCAACTTGCATATATCGAACATAAACTCATGTTTGCAGTGTGGGCAATCTGAGGAGTAGAAATTGCAGGACCCTGACAAGGTGAGGTTATAGCTCTGTACCTGTAATGCTGTCCTTAGAAATGTGTGTGTGTGTAGGTATATTTACAAATAGCAATGAGTGAAGGAAGGAAATCATGTGTGTAAGCTTTATGAAAAGTAGCATGTGATTTACTTTTATTTGTGTATATCATGTATTAGAATGATCAGCTTAGAAAAAATGGATGATGTCAGTGACTTTTGGAACTGCACTACTGAAACTGTGACAGCTACAGAAGAACAAAAAATGACAATTTTAGTGCTTTAAATGTGGAACAAAGTAATGCAGTCAAATATTCTGTTTGCAATTTAGTATTTCTATTTACTTATATTTACCTTTGCTTTCTAAGTTTTTAATTGCTAGTTTTTAAATTCAGGATGAACCAAACCCCTGATGTTTCAAACTATTTTCTGAAGCTTAGATGAGAAAGCATAATATGTAAGAAATATTGCTACACAGAATATTTGAGGAAATACAGATTGAGGTCCAATTATTGGTATACACAGGTATATCAGCCCTTATCAGCACATCCTGTTTGGGCTATCTTCCCACAAACAGCTTAGGTGTTAGTCTCACAGAAGCAGTGTATCATTCCCTTCCTCTGTTTATTTTCGGCAACTACAAATACCATAGAGGATATTTGTTTTTGTAACACTGTAATGATGAAATAGATTTACTGGCTGCAGTCACAAGAATGTTAAGCAGATATTCAGTTGTTTAATCTCTGCAGCTTTGTTGAAAAATTTATAACTGTCTCGGACAAATTGTTAGAAAAATGTGAGACATTTGGGCTTATGATTATGGGATATTTTTATAGCACTCAGAAAAGTGTGGGAGATAGTGTGGGTACTCACAGCTACAGAACAACCAGTAGAGAAAAAGATACTAGTGCCACAGGCTTCTTGGCACAAACAGGGAACCCACAGCATTGTGCCCTCACGGGTGGTAGGACAGGCTGGCGTCACACTCTGGGAGATATTTGCCATCTGGGTCTTCAGTGGGAATGTACATGTGTTAGACAAGGTACCTACATGCCAGAAGAAAGAAATTATAGAGCAGTTTTTACTTTTCCTCACCTAAGATGGAACCATTACCCCAGATCTGGGGGTATATGATGCCTTTCTTCTGTCAGGATGGTTTTTTTGGTGTTTTCTTCCATAACAGAAAGATACACCTTTGATGTGGCAAAAACAAAGAAAAGCCTCAGTCCCAGATCACCACTGATAACCACTATTTCTTTAACTATGAGCCCAGACTCACCCTATGAAACTTTAGGTACTTCATCCAAGTGATTTCAATTCTGTACAGGAAGTAAATATCCTTTTGTAGAGTGACCTACAGCAACAGGACTTCTCATCTGAACTCCTTAAGTAAAGCTCTTAAGTGGAGGGGGCTGCAAGTGGCTTGGTGTCAAAAGGCAGCCCTGAGTAGCAGGTCAGACCTGCAGTGCTTCTGAGAGGTCTGCTTTATTCCTGCCTCCCTGAGCAGAGCAGGATGCAATCAACCCAAAGCTGAAGACAGAGAGAAATACAAAAAAAGAACAGCATGCTGCTCCATCTGCTTTGCTTGCAGTGCTACCACACTTTTTTTTTCTTCACTTCTTGGAGTCTAACAAGCCCGAGAGCTACTGGGTACTGCTCAGACTTAGACAAGCTGTTTTCATCGGTCACCTTCTGCTTGTCTGCAGCTCCAGTGCTAAGTTTCCACTACTGCTTTGCCTGTAGTAGTTAGAGAAACCAGCTCCTGCTTCTGCAAGCGAGTTGTCAACATCATCCACCTTGTTTTCCTCCAAAGAAATAAAACCAAGGTAAACAAGACAACTCTACAAATAAAGCCTGGCATAAAAAATAGGATTTATCTGCCTTTTTTTTTTCTTCATCACTACTGTTTTTATCCCAGTCTCCATACCATGTGATATTTCTGGCAGCATATTACAGAGGGCCCTGTTGTACCTGTGATACCTATGGATTTAGACCACACTGAATATGATTTTTTTTGTTTGTTGTTTTCTGCTCCTTCACTGAACATTTTCATTGCTGTTTTTTGTTTTCTTTAGCTTGCTACTAGACACAGTATTGATGAGGGAGTAGCAGGCAAACATCTCCAGCTGCTCTAGCCATGAAACAAGCTTAATTTTCCAGCTGATTAACTCTGACCTGAAGGGCACTTGTTGCAGTTACCTCTTTGAAGGTAATATGCTGTCTGTAGAAAGTATTTATACTTCACAGTTTCTTTCTGCTTCTTCCCTTAAATACTCTTTGAGAATCTATTAGAACTCTGTAAGAGAGATCCTTTTTGCACTGATATATGAAAAATCACCTTACCAACACACTAATATTTTGCAGGAATTCAGGATTTCTGATAAAATGTCTTTGCTTCAGGTTGGTGACGTGGATCTGTAATCAAGCTGCTGTTGCCTGTCCCAGCATGTTTGCCTCATCCTTTTTTAGGTGATTAGTGTCAAAGAGCCTTGGCTTCATCTCACCAGGAAACTGGAAAATTTTCTGCAAAGTCAGCTAGAAGAGGAAATTCTTTTCTTCCTCTAAATTTATATTCATAAAATAAGTGTCAATGGGAACTGAGGAGTACATACTTCAGACCAATGCAGTAGAGAATATTTTCAAGAACTTTTATAAATTACACCTGCAAACTCACAGGAACTTCATTATTTAATTAGGGAGAAATGGTAGAGAGCTTTCACTGAAGACTTCACTGCTTTAAGCACTATGCAGAGAAATAATAAAAGATGGTTTCTGTTCATCGGGCTTGTGAAGTACGTGGCATTTGAGACATGATGGGCAGTTAGAAGCAAGTGGGAATAAAACTGAAATGGTACTACTCAGCAGTTGACATATAGTAGATTTGAAAAGCAGAATGATAATTTTTATAAACAAATTTGAGATACAGTATAATGCAGGTCTTATTTTTCCCCCAGGTCATTTGTACACATATGTTTAGTTGCTACTGGATAGTACTTGGCATACACCAGTCTCTGTTTATTTTGGGGAAAATAGGATCTCAATTATCTCAGAAGTTAGAGAAGTTTTTTTTTCAATTCCACATTTGAATAATTTAGGATTTGTTATTTATTTTATAATTTATGTTAACATTCAGCAGATATTATATGTTATTGTCTGTGATCTCTGAGTGACAGTCTTAAAAGATCAGGTTGACATTAACAAGGGATCTCATCTTGCAATCATGTAAACACATGTTTATCCTTACGTCCTTCAATGGACAAATCACATGGATAAGTATCTGCCCTGTCCGTGACTAGAGATTGTTTTCTTCAGACAATGAACAGCAGTTGCCCAGCAAAATTTATATGTTGCTCTAGTATTGTAATTTGTTTCAATTTTATTAGTGTTTACTTTCAATATGAAGTTTGCTGGCACTGAAATAGTTGAAAACGGGATTTTAAACACGAGTATAGATTATATCTGTTCAAACTTTATCTCAACAATAAATATATACAAATTTACAAATTCATCACTCTGTAATTTTCAGCTGGTGCTTAAAGTAATTACACATTCTGTGGTGATAACACATTCAAGGTTTGTTTTTTTTTATGATACCACAAGCTGGCGAGATACCTAGATCAGGCATGTTAATGCTAATTGGCAGATAAAGCATAAATCTGAGGGAGTCTGGATTCCTGCCTTTTTGCCAGTTTTTTGTTGATTGGAAACTGAATTCTTTTTATCCTAGCCTTTGCTATTCAAAAATGCCAGGCAATTCGCTGTTGTCTTTCCTCTGCGCATTTTAATCCATCAGTTCTGTTATTCCTTTAATGCCTTGATGTTTGTTTTTAATCCAGTAGACTAAAACGGTTTTCTTTTTAATTGCCTCTTAAAATCAATCATACAGGACTCCCTAATGCAAAAACCAATTGGTTCTGGTGACATAGCTCTAACACTGATGAGGTTTTTGTTTCTTGTTTATTTATATAGGTTCATGACCTAGTGATAATAGCATTTGAAATATAATAGTTTACCTGCTTGTCAGGTGGATACATTTGGTTATTACCTAACCATGATGATGACGATGTATACCAAATATTTCAAGCTTTCTGGAAATTCATTTCCCTTCAAGGGTGTGCATCTTATTCCAAGACCTGCTCCCTAAATAGCCTGTGGTCTGAGTGTATTCACACTGTATTCTTTATTATCTTTATTTTTATTAGACAAGTAAATATAATTTTAAAATAGATGAAGGATTCCAGAGCATGGCTGTACATGGCATGGATCTTCTTGAAAATAGTTCGGTAATTTATCACAAAAGGAAAAGATTGGAAACTTCTTTTAATAATAATTTTTTTTTTTTGTGAACTTAGCTCTGATTCTCATAACTGTCTGTAACTGAAGGACTGTGGGTTCCCCCTGGATGTGGGTGAATGTGTGAAGACAAGGTCATGAAGTAATTATAGATGGACATAGAAGACAAAATGATGCAAAGGTTACAGAAAATTTTA
This sequence comes from Myiotriccus ornatus, assembly GCA_036023395.1. Taxonomy (NCBI): domain Eukaryota; kingdom Metazoa; phylum Chordata; class Aves; order Passeriformes; family Tyrannidae; genus Myiotriccus; species Myiotriccus ornatus. The sequence goes on along the minus strand of JAYRBT010000082.1, from coordinate 137,875,561 downwards.
AGCAATCAAGACAGATTGCCTAAAATAATTACTGCAGAAGGAAGTGGACATACATTTGTGGCTGCTGAAAATAATGGTACAGATCCAAAGCATACCTCAGGAAGCCCCCTATTGGGTAGTTTTCAGAAACCAATAGAATACACTGGGGAAAACTATTCTATATTTGTTTTATTTCTTATATTTTCCCATGAAACATCCACTGATGGCTACAGCTAGACGGATGGAAGTAAGTGAGGTGGATTCCTGAGATGGCCAGTGCGGCTGTTCCTATGCTTATGACCACCTGTCAGTGGAGGGGCAGTAACTGACTTTGTCATTAAAGTGAGAAAAAAAAATCACTAGCTTTTGTTTGAAAAAACTGATTGTTGCCCAAACTGATGTAGCTCATAAAAACCATTATCTTCCCTCCTTTTCAAAGCAGCAGCTGCCCTGAGTATCTTTGTTCTCTTTTTCTGAGATAGTGTCTCATCATAGTAGAGTTAGCATAAAATAGGTGTCTTTGGCTACTGAAAGTTTGTCTCAGACAATACACATTTTGAAAAAAAGGAAAGAGAATAAAGGAGTTTAAAGTTGCTAACAGACCTAGTGTGTGCCATTTGTATAGTATGCAAGTTTGCAGAAGGTTGGCAAAAGCTGCTTTATTTTTATCCCTACATTTGTATTGTTAAGTCATCATGTATTATTTTCATTGGGTTTTAAGACACTGTAATCCATAGGTGGTAACATCAGACAGATCTACCAAATTATTTAAGTCTTAACTTGTAAATCTGTGGCTGCAGCAGACAAATGTTCTATTCATTGTTTGTGGAAATCAAACCTTCAGGAGGTGTGAAAACACCTGCCAGAATTACAGACTTTGGGTGGGGACCCTCCTCTTTGCAGTACAGACCAAGCTTTAGCCACCTTTGATACTTAAGTCCTCTATCTGTTTGTACTGTAGACCTATTGTTGTTCAATGAATTGAAGACTATATATCAATTATAGATAAATGTACCTACCCACTATGTCTATCCAAAACAAATTCTCAAAGTGTCATCTTCTAGTAGGCCATCATATGGTCTTGGTTATGCCTTCTGTGGTCTCTAAGCAGCTCCTCTGAGCATGGGATTTTGGCTTGCAGAACTTTGCCATAACTCAAACGTCCTTTGTTTTGGTCCATGGCTTTATATGAAAGATAAAGGCCATGTCTTTGTGCTACCTGGCTTCTTCTGGGGACATCAGGAGGAGGAATGGCACAGACAAACTGCTATAACCTTGAGTCCTCACTTTTGCTATCCCTGCACAGATCTCCTGCTGGTAACTCCTTTGTGCTGTGGATTTTTCCTTCACTTGCAGTGAGGATGGATGTTTTACAAAGAGGATTTGGACCAGAATTAAATGTAGATTCCTGGCTTCTGAAGACAGATCAAATTTTGAAGTGCTTACTGTATTTGATATTTCAAGGCAGGTCTAACTTGAATTTGAGGAAGTGGCCTCGAGGTGCATGAGGGGAGGTTTAGACTAGACATTGGGAAAAATTTCTTCGTGAAAGAGTTATAAAGCATTGGAACTGGCTGCCTAGGAAAGCAGTGGAGTCACCATCGGTGGAATGTTCAAAAAATGTGGGGATATGGCACTTGAGGACATGGTTTAATGGTGAACATGGTGGTGGCACTAGGCTGACAATTGAACTTGATGATCTTAGAAGTCTTTTTCAACCTTAACGATTCTATGACTCCTTTTGCTTGCCCCTGTTTAAATTTCATCCTTGGCCTCTTGCTTACCATCAGTTAAGTCTTTACTTACTGTCAGTATCACAGGGTTCAACTATATGAGATTATATATACGTCATATGCGAATAAAATCATAATTGTGCAAGCTCTCCCATTCCTCTAATCAAGATTGTCACCTCAGTGCCTAAGAAATCATAGACAGTGACAGTGGAGCTGTTGTCTAGAAAAGTTGCTGCTGTAAACAGCATGCCCAGCCTAGGCCCAAGAATCACAGATTTATATCGATTATTTAAGTAGCAAATGAAATTGCACCAGAATTTTTTTATTACATCAATATCTAATAGCTTTCTATTTTAAAGGAGGAGGAAAAGGCTGAATTCATGACCTTACTGTCTCCAGGAGTGTCTGAAACTGAAGCTATGGCCTTCAGGTTTGTACACACAGATAATACGTACACTATAGTACTCATGGTGCTGCAATTTCTCTTGACGTTCAATTGAATGTAGCAAGTAAATTGTGACAGTGATAAATGCTGTGTACAATACACCTTCATACTAGTGCAAACCCTAGTGAAATTAATTCCCCATTTTGCTCTGTCTCATTGAATCATTCCCAACGAGTGCTCCCTCTGCGATCAGTGACGCTGATGGAAGTGGTGCTCAGAACTGCTGCTCCTGAAACCCATCTGAATCTGAGGAAGAGTGCAGAACCTGAGCCTCTGTCCTCTGCCTTAAATTGTGTTCAGAGGATTTGTAGGGTTTCTTCTATGCCTTTATTTGGCATACTAGGTACAAAAGAATAGAAAAGAATGATTCTGAAACTATGGCCTGGAGACTCAGAAAAAATGGTCCTTCATGGTCTAACAAGCAATGTTAAGGGCTAAGTCTTGCAAGAGTATCCGTGCCTTGATGTTTCAGTGCTTATTAATGGGAAAAGTTTGTGTTGCCAGTGGCTCAGTAACCCCAAAATACGTGAATCCTTTAAGTCGTGAAAATCCCTTAACCTTGCAACAGAATCTGGCAAATGGGGATGGAGGACAGGTACGCAGAACATGTGGATGAAAGTGAGACAACAAACAATGAACGAAGTCTGAAGGCTCAGACCATCACCGGTTACACCTGAAATAAGTTCTGTTAGATCATTGCATCACTTTACCTCATACATTATTTTCCTTTTACTTGGCTTTGATATGCAGCCCTTGGCTATGGTGCTAATTCTACCTGCATAGAAGGAAAAGAAAATGGTCCATCTGACACTGACTGAGGTAGATTTCCTACTGTAAAGTCAAGTAAATCAAAGCCAAGACTCAGAGGCAGTTTCTGTCCTAAAGAGCTGAGTGTTTTATTTTACGTTATGCACAGGACTATGTTCACTGTGTTTCTCTGTCACTAACTGAAAAGGAAAAGCAGTGTTTTGTAACCATGACATACCCTGTTATCTTCCCCAAGTGATGAGCTCATCCAGATTACTCCAAGGGGATACTTACATTTTATCAGTGGCGCCTTGTTGCACAATTTCCAGTTTCTTTCTTGAAGATACAATAAAAGATTTATGTCTGAAGGACTATGATGTGGTTTTCATCTAAGAGCAAAACAATTCCTTGTAAAAAAATACCGTAGCCCCAAATGATTTCATAATTGCAAACAGTGTTGACGAGCTCTGTGGCTTAGATGAGTTTATAACATATTTGCTGTGTTTTCTAGTGAATATTTTTGGATGTGCTTAGTAAGGAAAATAATTAAAATCCCCCTGCCTTTTCAAACTGACATAAAATAAATGTGATCCATTAGTTGATGTCTACTGTAACAAGTAATTTTTCTCATTAAATTCCAAATTTTTTTCAATGATTTCTCTCTCATTCTCTCTTGTCTGTGTGTGTGTATGCATTAAATAGTTTCAGATCTGAAAGTCAACCATGTTTCTCATTATCAGACATCAGAAAGGCTTTTTTCTCTTTGTGTTTTCATGCCACTTAAGGATAAGCAAGTCTCAGAATACTGCATGTTTTTGATGTATGGGTAAAATTCACATCTTCTGTTCTCAGTGCTGAAAGCTTATCTGCACTGCAGATCTCGATTGGATATTCTGTTCTCATCCCCTGTGCTGGGCTCAGGTTGTTATCACCATGATTTCTACATGCAGAATATTCACAATTCCTGCAGTGTGGACAGGAGAATTGTCCTGTATCAATAATGTCACCATGCAGAAAAATATTTTATAATCCATCTAGAATGAGAAAAATTTCTGAGTCCAAGCTGCTAGGAGAGAAGAAATGTGAGAAATGGATTTAAAACTCCAGAGAGATGATTTTAAGCAACACTGTCTAGTTGGTTACAATTAGTTTATCAAATTGAATTGTGGATACAGTCTTACTACTTTTGTTATTCTATTTCTTTTTACATCAGTAGCATTTGATGTTAGAAATGTGTTATATTTTAGCTTGTCTGTGATAAAGTCTGTTGATTTTACTTGAAAGATTTTCTGAGTCCTTTTCGGAAATAATTTACAGTGTATCATCTCTGATTTGAGTTACACTGTTCTCTTATTCTTACTGCTACACACAGTAGAAAAGAATGTCTTTTTTTTTTTTTTTCCAGATACATCTCAGCCGTTTTGAAACAAATCTGTGTTCCTCTTCATCCTTAGATGATTCATTTATCATCTAAGAGTGGGTATTCTGAGGATTAAAGGCAAATCTTGTAAGCTGATGTTCTCAGTATTGCCTTGTAGTGGGAAATTCTACATCCTAGTAAGAAAGAGCAATTCAGTTGCAAAGGTTATGTTATGACATTAATATTCTCAAGATTAGTTTCAACCTTTGTATTCCCATGTTTTACTTGAGACACAAGTCATTCTGGATCTGGATCAGGGTCTAAGCTTTGCAGAAGTTTCTGAACCTTTGCTTTTACTATTTTTCATCAAGGACTTCCCCAGGCCCCCTTTATTTCTCTGTTGTTTAATTTATGCTGGCATTAAGCCCTAGATATTAAACTGGAATATCATACTTAACTGCTGACAAAATGGGTAAAAAGGGATAGTTTTAATTTCAGAAGGGAGGAATTTAGCAAATAAGGCATGGATCCACCGTCCTGTCTGGTACTTACCTGAGAGCAGTTAGTGCAGCACCTTGTGGAATCCAGCCTTGGCAAGGTCCTGTTATTTGGGGAAATGACTTCTCTGAGACACACCATTTTCAGGTGAGATGGCTCAAGTCAGTTGTGTGATGTGTTTATAGGGTAACATCTCTCTCACAGCTCAGATCTGGATGCTGCTCTACGGCTTACACAAAGACCAAGGAAAGCTATGCCCAAGATACAGTGGGAAAAGAATAGTGAATCAGACTATAGGCTTTGGAAAAAACATCAAAGGATTTCAGCTTCTTATAACTCCCAGAATACTGCATGCCTTTGCATTCAGATTCCTCATTCATGTAACCAGGATTTCAGTGGGAATGGAAACAACAGAACAAGAATCCACGGAAACAAAGGCGTTTGTATTATTCTGTGTGGCCCTCAGAAGCTGCAGTTTGGATATAATTATGACTCAAATGAAAGGACATTAACAAAGCAAATGAAATATTTTGTCTCTAGTTTGTTCCAAAAAAAAGCTTTTATGATTGCAAAGTTCATAGATAGCTTTGGCCACTGGTTTTCAGGACACTATTTGAAAAAGGTTATTTACTCTTATGAACAGATCTATCTTTACTGGCATCTGAAAAATTTGATTAAAGATGTCTATTATATAGACAATCTGTCAAATTCATGTAGAAGAAAAATGAATTAACATTAGTGTCATTAAGGATAAAGCTGTGGTATGGGGAAAATTTGGAAAATGTTGTGTCATGAGGAGTTGCACGGTGGATTTACTTTGCTCCTGCAAGGATTTTTGAGGAACATATGACAGAAAGACATATAGCCAAGACTTTTAAAGGAATCTCTTCTTCTAGGAGTTCACAGAAGGGTCTTTGATTCATTCAACCTAGTGCTTGACTACCTACTTACTTACTGCCTCCTTACTTAACTACTTGCTGCAAGTATAATTGTCGTCATGTCTCATGGTAATACATAGAGAGACCCAGGAACCTGAACCGAGTGATTCAGAGCTGAGAGGCTGTCATGAAATGAGTGTTTTAAGGTCATTTAAAAAATCACCAGCAAAGATATTAACAAAAGCAAGCTTAACATAAAAGCAATGGCACGACAGAGTTCTTGGCAAGGTTCACGCTACTACTTACTAGATAGTTAAAATGTACTGAGAAAAAGAACACAGAAATCTAAAATCAGTATCAGCCTGAGCTGAAATAAATGCAAGACTATCCATGTGGATCTTGGGGGGGTGGCGGGGAGGGGGAAGGGAAAGACAAAAGGACAGTAAGGGTAAGGACAAAGAGGGATAAGACCTAAAGGCCTGGCAATACTTAACTTAAACAGTTTAACTTAACTGATGAGTCAACTTAAACAATTTAACAAAGGATCCATGTATAATTTACTATGCTATAACAGTGACTTACTTATAAATCTGAAGTACTTAAGAATTTAGGAAAGCACATCTGATATAGCATGTACACACAGACATAAAGAGTCTGTACAAGGTACCTGTGAAAAATTTCCCTTCAGTTCTGCGAAATACTCACTTGGAATGTTTTTGCATTCTTCTCAGTGGGCCAGTGATTGCGTCTCGAGGAGTGAGATGCCAGCCCAGGGTCCGTCGGTCGGCGATCCTCCAAGAAACAGCAAATGTGAGAGCTGCTGACTCTGAGAGGTGTCCCAGCTCAGAGGGAGGTTGCTGGTCGCAGCCCTCTATGGCGCAGGAGAGCTCAACAGGTCTCTTTTGGACCGCTGTTTATAGGGTCACAAGAGAGTGGGTTTTAGTCATAATAACCTTTCATCTTGGCTGCACTTTGAAAGTGTGAGAACAAAAATATTATTCCAGTTGGATTGTTATTCAGGCAAAAATAAAAGTTTCCAAGGCTGCTCATTAGAAAAGCAAGGAACTTGCTAGAAACCACTAATTCCTGGGAACAGACAGTGTTTCTGATAAGTTCAGAGGAGCTTAGCCCAGGTGTTGTCAAGGCCAAGGCCTAATGAGCATTTCTCAGATCATGGTGTGGCCTGGGGCAGGGGAAGGGGATGCACCACCACAGAGGCAACCGTGTGGTCAAGAAACTTATTCTAGATTAAATGACCTCAAGAAAGGAATACACTTTACTGATTTATTTTTTACGTCTTGTGTAGTTTAGCTGGCATGGAGGCAAATGCAGAGCAGCATCTGCAATTTTGAGACTTCTCTCTTTGCTATAGAGAACCTATAATGTGAGGATTGGGTGCTGAGGGCTAGTTCCTGTCCAGAAGAACCTGTAATTCATCATCTAAATTGGGTGTTAAACCGGATATCTAGAGAGAAAAACTGACTTGAAAACTTAAAACTTAATTTTTAAAGTATTTAAAGTACCTTGACTGTATGGCAGTAAATAGATGGGCTATAGAAGAAAGATCTTCCAGGGCTGTAGTGCTCAGTCCTAGTTCTAGCACACATATGCTAAAACACTTTTTATACACTGTCTGGCGTGGTTACTAACTGGTCATAGTGTGCTTCCTCAGGTAAAACCTCTATTTGTGTAACATTTTCAGCTCCAGTTTTGTCCCCAAGAATATTGAATTCTGCAGTGTCCGTGCTAAGCCTGCATTGAGATTGACAGATGTGCAGTGTTGAGCAAGGGGTACAGCTGCTCCGTCCTTTGGAGACACACCTGTGCCCACCTCCCTTCACACGCAGCCAGATGAATGTCAGCCATTGCCTGCCTGTAAGGCAAGCACTTGCAGGAAATTCTGCAGAGAAATAGCCCCAAACTAACAAATCTTTGAAGTCGTTGGAGCAGCACTTTCTTGCAACCAGCTGGCTTGAGGCAGACATAGGTCTGACTGCAAAAAGCTGTGCAGATGTACCATACCCTGCAGTCAGGCCGAGTTCAAAACTTGCTTCAGTTGCAGCTCGGTGCTAGTTCAGAGGGCAGCACTCTGGAAACTTGTTATTCGAGCACTACAGTAATTTGCTGCATATAGCAATAGGTTGTGTATAGAGACACTTAGGGTCTTTTGTCATCTTAGTTCTGATTGTCTGATGGAATGCAAACAAGGTGCTTTACCTGCTTGTGCTGCAGTTTCCTCTCTTACCACAATGATGGCAGGTAGCTGTCTCTAATAAAACACCCTGAGAGCAGCCAGTGGGAAGGATCTCATAGGTGGACAGTGGGAAGTTTAATTGTGTTTTACCTATAAAGTGTTTTGACATCCCGTGATAAAGGACGTTGACTGCAAATTATTATTAAAATATTATTAATTTATATTTGTAATTAAATGCATTAAATATTAATATTATCTCTAATTAAAATTATAATTTTTGAAATATTTAACACAAAGTGTTATTCTCTTTTCCAGTAGCATTACCAGCCAAGCTCTGAAAGGTGAAAGTTTTCCTCTTCAGAAGCTGCTGCAGTGTTACTGGGTGGAGAAGTGGAGGCTCCATGCCATGCCAGATTACATAAAGCGGTGTCAGAGTTGGACTGCTGTCATCCATGCTGATTTCAAACACAGAGCTGCCACTGGCACATTCACAGTTTCTGCCAGGAGACCAGTCTGAGTTAGTAATCACTATTTTTCTTGTGCTTCAGACTGGATGTCCAAATGCTTCAGTCCATACATCATCTGGGTGACATAGTGTTTGAGGTGACTGGCCAGAGGACCTTGCTGACTTATAGAACAACAGTTGTGAGAATTAGACTCCCAAATCTTTATCTTACACAGTTCAGTGTGAGTAGCTCCTCCAGGAGCCTTTGTCCAGTGGGACTCCAGACACTGACATTCAGCAATGTAGAGTGCTGTCTGCTGGATAACAGCCACCTCTGGATGAGTCTTCAGAAGGAAAAGCTGCAGGAATGCCATTTCTCATCAGCTGGTGTCACTGCTTGGAGCCAGATGTTCACAGCTGGGTGTGGTAGTACAAAATGGTCTAGGAAAGAAAGAAGAAAATGTTTAATAGGAAACATTAACATTCTGGCTAAGCTATGGGCAAATGCAGCAATCCCTTGTTTACAACAATAACTACTGGAAGCTGCAGAAATAGATCTCTGACATTTTAAAGTAGTATGTTGACTCTGTTTGATCAGACAGGAGATAATGTCATGCGCTTATTTTACCATAAACACTCCTAATAAAGACTCAGCATTTCAGCTATTGGCAAGAAATAGAAGAACATGAAGTATCTTTTGAATATTCAAACACTGGGGTGTTTGGAAATATGCAGTTGCCTGTAATTGTACTTTGTATTTCTTGAACATTCTTCACAGTAAATATCTTGATTTATGAATGTGTGATAAACTGATTACTGGAAATCTCAGAAGTAAGACAATTTGCCTTTTCTGTTTCTTTCTAAAATAACCCAGCCTCTGGGAATGGGGAATGTTTATGGTGAACAACAAGGACTATATTAAAATATAAAAATATAAATAAGGAAGTGCTTAATGGCCTTTGGAAACGCAGCACACAATGGACACACAGTTCTCCCGTGTTGTAGGAGGATAGGCTTTCCCTTCTTCTGTGAATATCTGGGCTTCTCACTTTGGCTAGTGAGTCACCCGACATGAAGCAGGGTAAGTCTGGTAGGACCAGTTTGGAGAATGAGAAAGGAGTCACTGAGAGTTAACCACCTAAATATGCACCAGACCAGGAGATGAAAGCAACCACAGAAGTTGTGAGCACTGCTGTGTTCACTGCTGCTGCATCAAGATCCCCTCCACCTGCTTGTTAAGCGAACATACAGCTCCCAATTAAAAACCCAAACTGGTTATATAAATAAAAGAGAGTTGGGGCTTCACAGTGGGATCCCAAATGCAACAGATCCATTTTGCTAGCTGACAAAAAGGGCTGAGACTAGCTGAATATCATCAGTTCTGGGTTTGGGCTGGAAGTGTTCAAAGTTCTACACAATCTTTGGATTTCTGGAGTGAGGAGCCTAAGAATAGATATACTTTGAAAAACAGAGCAGAGATCTTTCTCCCTTTTAGGAGAGAGCTGCTGTGGGACAGTGCTCCTTTTCATTATTATTTATTATTCAGCTCAGTGGTTAGTACACTCATTCAGGATGTGGGTGACCCAAGTTCAGTTCCTTCCTCTGCCTGAGGCATCTCTTACTTCCTTGGAGAGGAACCATAACCACCAGCCTATGGACTATTCTTAGGGCGGGGGACATTCAGTCCATTCTCTTGAAGTGGTTCCTCCTTGCATCCTATCCTTTTTCTTTGTCTCAAGGAACAGTTAAGTACGCCATGTGAAAAGGAGCAGCTTCAGTAGGAAGGTTTCACAGAGCCCTTCTCTGGTTTATTCAAATTTAGCTGGCAGCCTGGAGTTGAGATCAGTTTCCTGAAAAGTGGGAGGTTTGAGTTTGATTACTCTGGGGCTGAAAGGTAAAATAT